>OY796872.1:10663664-11863664 GCA_963680765.1 Agrochola lychnidis | reverse complement strand
GTGTATAAATAAAATAAGGTACACACGGCTATTTATCAAGGTATCCATTTCCAGTATAAGCTGACCTCGCATTGTAAGGAAATTCTCTGTAACGCGAGATCAGCATAAACTGGAAATAATGATAAACTGGTATAGCTTGATGTGTAGCCGTGTGTACTTACTGATCCAAAAAATAATTGCACTACTTTTAGGTTCTTATTAAGGGGAAAATAAAACTAGGTCAAAAGCCTCTTCTCATACCATTGTCTCATACAGAGAAGGAACAAACATATTTAAACAAGAAAAAAAATTGAACAGTGTTTGAAAATGTACTATTGTAACAGTGCAAAAAAGAGATGGCGTTATGGGCGCTGTACAGCTCTAACTCTTTCTTGCATTGACTTTGACATTCCCTATTTCACCCCAATTCTGTTTTTTCAAAAAGCTTTATTTACAAATAATGCAATTTTTTTTCGACCAATAATAATAAAAATAAAAATTAACTTAAAAAGATGGTATTAATGAGGAAATAGATTACCTTAAGGGTTCCTACCTTCAGGAACCTGTCTTTACAATGTTGGACCAGCTCTTGTTCCCGACCGGCGAATAGGTTCAAACCTACGGGCAGTAGCCTCTTGAGACAGGCTACCATTAGAGAAGCCTGTACTTCCTTGTCTTTATCTCGCTTCTTGTCACGATGTTTCTTCTTTTTCTGTTTATAATATAATAAATGTAAAATATAGGTTGTATACATAGGCTTTTGGTGCATGATAGGAGTTCAATGTTAAAACCTTTGCTACAAACTGTTATGCGAATAAAATGTATGCACTATCGAAAATTATTAGCATTAGGTTTGTCTTTGGTTTGCTTTTAATGTAACAAGGGTTTTAAAGGGTCTGAAATGTATTATGTGAGGTGTAATTTGAACTGATTACGAATTTAAAAATAAATACAAGACTGCCAATGCCAATCAATAAAGGGGTAAAATAGCAAAAAATAACTTTGGAGCTAATCAATCAACTAGTAATTTCAGTCATGACAAACTAAACAGCTAAGAGTATTATAGAATTTAACGAATAAAAAGCCAACCAATCGATATAAAAACGTAGTGAAGTGAAAGTGTAGAGAAACTCATAAACATGAAGTAAGAATCAATAAAAATAAGTTTCTTACATAAATTCGAATCACGATAGACATAAAAAGAAAAATAACAGTCTGTGTGTAAACATGTACAATTAAAAACACAATCAATCAAACGATTTATCAATCATTTGTGAATCAATCAAACGGTTTAGCAATCAAGAAATTCAGCAATCATTTGTGAATCAATCACGAAAATGATAGCAGTTGCTGAAGGGTAGAAAGGTGAGAAATAGACCATGTTGTTGTGCACGTGATCTTAAACCTGCATATCATGTTGATCCTGATATTGATGAATCAATGTGTCTTGAATACTTACGAGTAGCTTTGCCTAGAGATAAGTCATTGTGTATTAGTGCTTTGAAACAATCGAGTGATTAAATTTTTCAAAGGCTCCTAGACTTGAATATTTTGCTTTATCCATTGCGAGTTGTGCCGTGCAACGTGTGCAACGTGGCTGCGTGACACAACAGATGTCTACAGTCATTGAAAGATTCGTCGAATATAGCTGGACCCTAGCTACAGTTTTTCTGAATAGTTCGCCGTATGTCAAAATACTACAGTGCAATGGACAATGTAAATATTTAAGTCTAGGCGCACCTTATAATATTTTATGTGAAGTGTTACAAGTTATAAATGTTATTGAGCGAGTATTATTGTAATCTACTTCAAAAGTATTTTAATAAAGGAATTTATTATTGAATTTATGTTGGTCTATATTCTATTAAAGAATGCTTAAAGACCATATTTTAATTAATAATTTTGACTGAAAGCATTTTGTTAAGTTTTATGAAATAGTTTTATTGACAATACCTTTCCGCCAGCTTGTGGAGTACCGTCTACGACTGCAGTCACTCTTCTTGTTGCTGTTGGCATGATCAGTACCTGTTGCAAAACAAGAATTTAAAATCTGTATCGCATGTGGGAATAATTATTTGTGTCAGTAATATGGTTTAAATAACTACATTTCTCTAATCATTTTTATATCGAACTATAATAGTCATGATCTGAGGAGATTTATTTTCCAGATCGAGCGTGCGGAAGAAAAACTGCGAGGTCCTAAATGTGACAGAGTAGTCAAGGATATATTCTTTCAACCTGGTGTACGTTCTTAAGAGCATTTATTCTGCAAGTGGGTAACATCGTAAATAGCTGTCAATTATTTCGCTGTTTTGATTAATTTGGCAATATTACTGTATGGAAATAAGAAATATGGCTAACTAGTTCCCTAGAATATTAATAATGAATTGCAATTATAACACTGAATTTGATGTTGTAATCATTTTAAGTATAAAAAGGCATTTGAAAGTTTCCAAATTCTTTTTTACATTTAAAACTAAATATTCGGTATTACGACATTAAAAAAAAAAGGTTTTTATTTATGCTTCAGGTTACAAAAAAGGGTTTCGTGTTTGGAGTCTCCTTTTAAGCAAACAATGCCTGAATATTAATTATTGCATTTCGTTATTAATATTCTAGGGAACTAGTTAGCCACATTTCTTATTTCCATACAGTAATATTGCCAAATTAATCAAAACGGGTAAATATTTGACAGCTATTTACGATGTTGCCAACTTTTAGGATAAACCCTTTTTAATGTAATACAAATAAAGATTAAAAAAAAAACATTTCAACAACTGTCGAAAGATGGTCACACTTTATTATGACGCACTTTCTATCTGGAAAATTATACATCAATGGTCGTGTTGAGTTTGATAGTTGTTTAGGTATAAATAAGAAATTTTATGATATTACATTGAACACTTACCATGTTATCGATTTCGTTGGCCGAGATGAAGTTTTGTTCCTCCTTCAAGAAGTACTGACTCTTGGACCAGATGTTGAAAATTTCCGCTACATGGTTGTACAGCTCTTCCGCCTCTGTTGAATACAGTAATTTTTATTATTTTATTTTACAAAGCGGCATACCTAATGTTTCAATTCAAGTTTTGCCAATAAATTTTGCAATCGTATTTTCTCTCATTTAACGTGATTCCCGGAAAACAACAAGCCTTATAATTTTTCGGAGGGTTTTTTGTTTACAAATCAAGGGTATAGGAAACAGCGGTTTATTGCGAGGTAATAAATACAAAAATAAACTGCGATTACAGAGCCCAGAAAAATAATAATCAAAAACGTTTTGTTCCAAAATCAAAATGCCATTTTGGATTGCTAACTAAAGTGGGTTGATTGATTAATCTACTGATTGATTCAAATTTGATTGACGCACCTGGCACATTATTCCTTAACCAGTGGTTTCTCTGCAGGTCAACGTATTTGATGAGCAGCGGGTAGAAGGAGTAAATGTCGCGAACTAACAGCTGCCAGTCTTCTTGGATCTGTGACTCCACTTGTGATGTATCGTCCGTTGATGACTGAAAAAAAACAGAAATGATTTAAAACAAAAAGTATTGATTTAAAATCAACTACGGTCCTAGATTTTAACATTAATATTTTTGATACCAATTAAAATGTTATTCTTGCCATGAAACACAGTTTTCCAATAAATAAAAAAATAATTCCCTTCAATTAGAAATGTCATGTTATGCTTGTGTGTTTACAGAATCACCCAGACCTGCACCCTAATTGCGTAACTTATTTTCGTAAACAATTTTGCCCAATTTGTTTCATTTTGACAGTTCAACAACATTCATTGCGTTATTTACGTTGTTGAGCAGATTTTTATCCCAACTTATGAAGCAATGGATTAGCAATCTGTTTCAAATCGAAACAGATTGTGATTTTGTTGTATTACGCAATTAGGGTACTGGTTTAAATATTTGTAGATATTACAAATCGACTGTAGCAATTAACATTGTCGGATCTACATTTTTGCGATTTTTAAATTATTGCTTTAAAGGTCTTAGAATAAATTATAAATTTAAAAATCGCAAAAATGTAGATCCGACAATGTTAATTGCTACAGTCGAAAAGTTTGGTTTCCAGAGGGATTCGAACTCACAATACTATACTATACAGTAAGCTCGTTGATCAAGTACTGCCGTTATGTACAAGCATTAGGCTGCCTGTCCACTGGAGCGGAGCCAGGCAGCAGAACGGAGAAATGTGTCAATATTAACCAATCAATATGCGTAGCCTTTTCCTAACTATATTGGGGTAGGCTTCCAGTCTAACCGGATGCAGCTGAATACCAGTATTTTACATGGAGCGACTGCCTATCTGACCTCCACAACCCAGTAATTGGGTAATACGATACCCCTTGGTAAGACTGGTTTTCAGACTTTCGGGCTTCTGACGGCCCGTAAAGACTGTCAAAGATTCACGAATGACAGCCAGAACCAACGGCTTAACGTGCTTTCCGAGGCATGGAGGAGTCTCGGTATGTTAAGATGGTCACCCATCCACGGACCAACCCCGGCAAGCGTAGCTTAACCTGATGGATTGATCCGTGCGGCTGTTATTACTTAGCCACAAGCTCCTCATGTGTGCCAATATTAACCAATGGAATCTAAACTCTGCTTCAAAGCTCCGCTCCTATTGGTTAATATTGGCACATTTCTCCGCTCCGCTGCCTCGCTCCGTTCAAGTGGACAGGCAGCCTTACGCCACTACATTTTCATTCTATCTCGAAAATTTCTAGGAATTTTCTGCAAATTAAATCGGGACCTATGTAACTTCTTTACTTTACCATATTTTTCACTTCAATATAATATAGTTATAATAAATCAGAAAAATAGTTGGTATGTATTTTGTCAACAAAGTAAGTAAGTATTCTTGAAGCATTTACCTTAATAAACCCTCTCAAGCTCTCCTCCTTATGGAACATATTATCGGTCCTCTTCCTCACCCTCTCAGCGAGAGGCAAGAACGAGTCCCGGAGCAATTCCTCGGAGCTATTGATGATGATCTGCTGCGTATAGGTCGCAATGCGAGTCATCCAGGGCGCGTTCTCGTTACCAATATTCTTTTTAATGAGTTTCAAGACGTTTTTCAGGAGCTGGTTCATGTGTTCTGCCGTTACCATTGTTACGTGGTTTCTGGAAATAAGAGTTTTTATGTTAAATTTGATTTCAGTGTCTATCATTTCAGGCTTATTATAAAACGAATGCAACGAGATAATAAGTAATTTTATTATTTGGTTAAATTAACCGAATATGGACCAATTTTTCAGTCACTAGCAAACTTTAATTTGTGAAAAAATAAATATTTTTAATTAAAGAATTAGATCTAAATCAAGAAAAAACAGATTTTAATATTTTGCGTATGACGTAGTAAGCATTTGGCAGTATAGGTACACAGGGCTACACATCAAGCTATACTTTTCCAATTTATACTGATCTCGCATTGTATAGGATTTCCGTACAATGCGAGGTCAGCTTATACTGGAAATGTATAGCACGATGTGTAGCCGCGTGTACCTACTGTCGTTTTTATTTTTAACGGACTTGGAAGCTAGGAACGCAAATTATTATTTAATATTAGCTTTTGTAAATAAAAGCTATGGGTTTTGTAATATTTAATTTTGTTGCATCGTATAGAAGTGAAATTGAGGGTATTATAGAAGAACCCCGGAGCGGTCGAAGCGCGATTTTAAACGAGGTGGTAGGGGGTCGTTTCTATTAAAAACATTCTTCCATTTCATGTTACTAAAAAGCTTTTCTGATATAACTTACCCGCCAGTAGGAGTAACATTATCCGGTCCCTGCGCCCACCAGAAGGGCAGATACGAGCAGAGTAAAGGCAGCACCACGTCTATAATGTGCGGTGCCTCGTTGTAAGTTTTATCTGACTCGACGAACTGGTCCACTTCGCCTAAGATCGTTTCAAGCGTCGGCATGCATTGTTCCATTTTCTGCATTATGTCTGTTATGATAGAGTTGAGAATTAATTTTGTTGGTGTGGTGAGTTGTGTCGTTATAGGCAACCACGTTTTATTTGTCTTCAATTATATGAATTTGGGGATACGTTCAGCTTCAGTATGGTTGTGATCAAATTAATATTGGTAGAGCTCATCAATTTGCAGTGGTGATCTTGAATATTCACAGTAATTTTGTAATTACAAAAATAAGGCAGTAATTATAGTTTTTATTTTTAAAGAAATTGGACAATTTGCCAAACGACCTCTCTGCACTGCAATATTTCCTTTCCTCCCAGAAAACAGACTGAGGTATTTAAAATTCTGAGAATTAAAAACACAATTATTAAGTGCTGCTACTTGCCTTGGGCTTCCAACGAATGGTCAGCGATCCTGTTCAGCAAGGAGAACTGATTGTGTTTGTTCAGATGTGGCTCTAAGAACGCCACCGGGAACGTGGAACTGAATGCTCCTAAACACGAACCCTGGACAGAGTACATAATTTATTTAGTTTTCATAATAATTATAAGTAGCTGGTGGTCATGGAAAAATATAATAGATATTGTCCCATTGCCTACTGGGCAAACGGAAGATGGCCGATGAATTACCAACAAGTGACAAAATTTTACGGCATATACTTGAACTGAAATATACCTGAACACCTGCCGTCTGGCGTCAAAAACACATCGGTATTTCTACTATATCTTACTCTGAAAATGGTCCACTTCAACATCTACTTGTGCACCCTAAAAATAAAATGTCTTCGTATTTGATGACATTTCATTCTTGATTGTAAAAATAATGTAAAAAAATTACCAAAGCAGGCTTATGCCTCTCGATCTCAGTCTTGAGGTACTTCCGATCGTGTGTAAGCGAAGCATCCGTACCCAGTGCGTATAGAGAGCCTAGCATCTTGTAGGAAGCCACTTGAATCTCGTCCACTGTGGAAAAAAACGAGCTCATTTAATTATTATTTTATATACACTTTACTTATTTTATAAAACACAAAACGGAAAATTAAGTTAAATGAATAATGTACAGTCAGGGTTGAAAAAAAAAACAGTTTTATTAAATTTTATAAAACAAACAGTTCAAAATTTTTTAAGCAAGTGTTTTTTTAATTTTTTTTTCATTGAGCTGTTTATCAAATTCAACACAAATCGATCAGGCCTAATATAATTCATTTCTAGACAATTTTAAAATTTACACGAGGAAACATTTACAAAAAAACGATCAGAGTAACATAACAATCACAAGAACGTAATACTAGTTATAACTAGTTAGTACTAACTGATAAACTATCTAGTCTGTGAATATACTTTTTTTGACGTGATAACGTCTTATAAATCGATGAACGCAGGCTGCACGCATGAAAATGAGTCACGTTCCGCCTGAGCCGAGCGTGCAAGCGAGAGCGCGGAACACGCGATGGAGAGGCACGATCGGCCAAAGCGTTCGGCTTATGACGTTATTAAGTAATTTTTTTTTTGTTGTAATCAATCTAAGTAGGTACGTACTACAGATACTAAACCACCCAGTACACTCTGTACGTTCAGAATTGCGAATTCCGATTTTCGTAAAAGTATATTTAATTAAATATGGGGAAGTCCCCAAAATTATGGCGGGGAATTACCTCTTTTCGATCAGTGACAAAGTATAAATATACATAGGTAGGATGGACTACATAGTCCATCCTACCTATGTATATTGATCAACTATTTTGGGGATTCCCCTTATTTTAATGTTAAAATAAGGGGAATCCCCAAAATAGTTGCGGGGAATCACTTCATTTCGATCGGCGACGAGTGACGAAGTGTATAAAACTATCTAACATGTGTAAGTGTTTAAAAAGAGTAAAATCTTGAGTAAGTAACTGTCAAAACGGAAAAGAAATATAAAAAAAATTCGATTGCTATTATTTATAGTTTATTTATTACGTATATATTATTTACGTTTCATAAACATCGATGGGTCCCTAACGTTTAGTAGTACTATACTTTTATTCTTTCGTCTGAGGTTGATGGAAATATTTTAAATAGTAAGAAAATCCAAGTAAAACATGTGTCAACCAGTAGTTAATAAAAAAATACGTGTACGAAATATTTGAAATATGATATTACATTTAAAATATTTTTTATGAGAAATAAATTATATATTTCATAAAAATAAATGTCTGCTGCATATGGTAACGCCAAATAAACTTATAGAATTTCTTCGCGATCCGCTTTTGATAAATAATGCATAAAATGAAATGATTATTGTGAAATAAACAATAAAACACGCGCCTGCGTGTAAATTGATTTGTTTTGTTATGAAAAAGTAGTTCTTTTTATAATTTAAATGTTGTTTCACAATGTGCTTTGTGTGTGTTTCTTGGCTTTATTGGTAAATTTTTATATATTAGAATGATCTAAGTTGTATTAACAGTCAAAGAGTCTGATCTTAAAACGTACATTTATGGATACAGTTTTTTCAGTCGGTTATATTTTATATTTGCTTAAAATATGTACATGTAATCCATTATTGCACAATATAAAAATGATATACTTACTTTGGAATGATAAAAACTTCTATTTTAGGCTCCAAAAATTGAAACAAATGCCAAATTCAATTCAAAAACAGAAAAGCCAGATGCACTATTCGCTGATGTCATCAAAAATATTTCACGAGTTAATAACGAATTACAAGATTTGATCTATAACTATGAACAACTTAAAAAAACGCAGAACTCTCTAGAAAATTTTAACGATAAGGATTACATTGGTGCCGCGGAAGGCCATCCTGTTTATAGAAATGATAAAAATTCTCTAGCTTATAAGAAAGGCATGTCAGATAAGACATCCACTACTTTAAAATTTCAAACAGATAGGATATATGTCGAAAATAGAAGCAAGCCAAAAAAGAGCATTGAAACCGAAAAGAGCAGTCAATCACAACACAGCAATGAGGAAAAAAAAATACATGAAGTAGAATCCAGAAAGCCCATGGGAAATACTGGCAAAAAAAACGTCAATGTACAAAAAATCACTACAGAGGCAATAATTGCAAACGAAGAACCAATAGCTCTGAAAGAAGAGACAGAACCTGAAAATCAAAAATTCCTCGGCATTTATAAGACGACAATTAAAACAGATAGACGAATCATACCAGAGGCAGCAGTTGAGCATGCCCCAAAGAAAACAAAATACTTCGCAAAAGAAAATCTATCAAAATATTTAAACCCAAACTCTTCTGGAAGCGATTCATCCATTGAAAGTGCATGGCATACAGAAGAAGAAGTTGGTGCAAGTAAACCAAAAGAACGAATTTACGAAAAAGATACTGACGTCACACAAGTTACGGCTGCAGCTTTTTTAAGGAGTCATATCAATGAAAGTTATACGGCCAAAGTATTTTTGACGACCACGGTATTTTTTACTTACATACTTGGTTGTATTTTATGTTTTCTATAGCTTAGTTATGAAGTTGGTTCGTAAAACAGTACACAGTAGTAGTAAATAGTCGTGGGTTATACATTTACTCACTCTGTGGCTCAAACTCCCCGAGTAAATGATACTCCCCCCCGACCCTTGCTCGATAACGAGGTGCCAGCAGTTGTTGCAGCTGAGCAGCTGCAACAACTGCTGGCTAGCTTTAAATTCCCCGACTAATAATCATGATCAAAACTTTGATCCAGCCCGTCCCATCCTTGATGTCTTCCCTCCGGTTGACGCCCTAAGCCGAGGTTCGTACCCCACAGGGGTGCCCTTAGCGAGCGTTCACCTAGTTTTAATTAGCATAGTTGAATAACCCCTTTTTTTTTTTTTTTTTTTCTGGGTGGGAAATTATCATATAACTTCTCCCGCTCTGGGTGGAGCGGGAGGGCGTGTCAGACTCCTACTGACTAAAACCCACCCGTGTTCCTTCGGTTGCCCTGTTGCCGGGGGCCACGATTTCCCTATCGGTTTTCTTCGAACCCCCGGCAGGCACTGGCCCTAGCGGACCCCGTCAATTCTGCTGACATTTCTTTGAGGCGCGCGTGGAACACAACGCGCCGTCGACCCGGGCTTGGTCCTTATCGGACGGCGAGCTACCCATTGCTCACCGTCCGCAAGCCCACGCCTACGGTGGCCGGAAATCGGCTCGCAATTCCCGCCCCGGGCGTCTCCTCCTATTGTGGCCCGGTTAAGTAGTCATGATCTCAGAGGTAAAAAAAAAAACTGCCGCGCTCTTGCCGCTCAATGTTTAGACACACCTTTAGAGTATTATTATTTGTGTGAGAAAGGAAAGAATATTCGATAAAGATTCGCAATAAGGGGAAATATAGTGTGGAAAGTTTTTAATGCGAATGTGGATGGCTGTAAGGCAGACCGAAGAAACGATGGATGGACTGTGTTTGTGATGAACAGGAATGGAAAGGTGGTGACTACTGAGATAATGGATGACAGAGATGTATGGAAAAAGAGATGCTGTGCCGACACCTGGGATGATGATGTGTTCTGTACACAATTTAGTTTGACAATTAACATTGCAAAACATTATTGATTGGCAAAGTCATTTGGAATAACACGAAATATTATTTTTCAGAAAGTAAACAAGGATTCATCTTTGGAATTGACTGACGATGACAAAGCTTTGTCCAAAGATTTGTTTAAGACAAGCGTTTTAAGGCAAGCTTATGGAGATGCATGCTTGAAAGTCGTCGTCAGAAAATGTTTTAAGGTAAGAATTTCATTTGTTATTGTAAGTAGCTTTAGTGGAAGCTAAAACGCCGCATATGAACTAAGCAATACATATGTCGACACAAAATTACTACATCACGATTAGAGTTATCCGCGCAAAAACTTTTATACAACGTGTTATTTTTTATTTTTTTTTAAAAACTTTGCCCCACACTAGGAATTTCTCCTGTATCGTGGGTGCTTTTACAAACATTTAAACTCACATACACAAACATCCAGACCCGGAACAACTACTTGTAGGTCATACAAATATTTGTTCCGTGCGGGAATCGAACCCGCGACACGCAGCGCAGCAGTCAATCGCTTAATCACTGCGCCAACCGTGCCGTTAGTTATATACTATAAGTAAAAATAATACAAAAAGTCCTAGAACAAGTGTTCCAAAAATATATAGTTTCGAAGATACATAACATCATACCCTCGGTGTGTGTATCTATACTCCATTTGAAATAAGATTAGACATTTAAACAAACCTTTTTTACATTCTGACTTCTATACCGTAGGCATAAGGATGGCATTAAAAGCAAAAAAGTGGTTACAATACCAACTGTTTACTGCAGCTGCCATTTGTCATGCGACCAACGCAATAGAAGTCAAAATAGGTTGAACGGACTGTAAAAAAGGTTTAGTTAAATGTCTAATCTTATTTCAAATGGAGTATAAGTTTCATTGATAAGTACGAGTAAATCATTTTCATTCAAATCAATCATTCATATTTAAAGCTAAAAAAGACGACGTTGTCATTTTTAAGGCTCGTGCAGACCAACGCGACACGCGACGCGACACAAAGACACCGCTCGTCGCGCGACGAGCGGTGCCTTTGTGTCGCGTTGCGTGTCGCGCCTGTTTGAAAGAGCCTTTAGGCGCGTTGGGCATTTTCGAGATAGGACTAAATCATTGATTTCGCGACACTGTGACGACACCAGCGTTGATGTCTTTTTAATGGTCAAAAGGACCATTAAAAAAACATCAACGCGTTGATTACCGCGGTGCCGATTTTTTTTCAAGTTTTCACTTCTGTCGGCACTCCCGGAGTGCCACTGTTTTTTTTTGACAAAAACTGTCTAATTTTTTTTAATATTTCACGTAGGGTTGTTTTACATAAATAATCGTGACGTTGTCGAATAATTTTGTACGAAAAATTAAAAAGATGAAAATCTTTTCCAGTTGATTCTTTGAAATAGTGTCATTAATGAGTTATGGCAAGGATTAATGAGATATAGGATCTCCTAGAATTATGGGATATCAAAAAGAATACTTTGGATACAACAACCATTGAGTAGTAGTAGCCCACGAATCACAACACCGGTCTGCAGGGTAATAGGCCTGAGACCAAAATTTTTTTTGTTCGTAGATTATTAAAAAATATTGAACACATATTTTTTCTTTTTTGACGTAATCAAAAGATTACGGCGATACATTGGGTTAAAATGTGTCCTGACGTCACGCCTTGCTAGATTTAATACTGCGTTGTGACGTAGCGAGCCCCCACTCCCCAACTGTAATGCGTGTTTTCTACGTTACTTTTGATTAATACGATAAAGCAAAAAATACGTGTCTAATATTTTTTATTATCTGGAAGACGGACTAAATGGAATTTCTTTTTTTTACCTAGGAAACTAATGTATTGCATATCAAATAACAACAATCCCATTCCAAGCTATTTTGACAGTTTAGCCACTTTCATTGCGTTATTTACTTTATTGTGCAGTCGAATTTATCAAACCCATGAAGCAATGGATGTCAAAATGAAAGGCATTGCGATCGATTGCCATTTTATGTGTGTACTGTAATTACACTGCTTTCCAGCTTGTTCCTCATAACTTTAAATGGCATTTGAAGAGAAAGTTTTGATAGAAATTTCCGAAAGTCTCGTGAAGAAAAATAACAAATGGCAACGGTACGGGGCAACGGGGCGACTGTACCGTCTGTCTGTTTGTCCGTCTGTCTCTTATAACCATTATAAACTTATAAGTACTTAGTCAGTTGTTTTTTTTTATCTTCTGTCATGGCAAATTATAAAAGACAGTTTACTACAATAGTTTTGGTGGTACGGAACCCTTAGAGCCTGTACACACATGCGTTGCGGCGGCGGTGCGGCGCCGGGGCGGTGTCGCTGCGGCATCTTACATACAAATATCCATGGTATGCCACACAGTGCGTTCCGGCATCGCGCCGCACGTACACCGGACTTGCAGTCCGCGAGACGAGGCGCGGAGGGGGGTACGCGTTGCGACACCGGAGCGGCACCGCTCAGTTGTTTGTGCGTTGTCAAAACACAAATGTTTGACAGATGATGTTTGATGCGCTCTGAGGCGTATCAACGTTTGGGCATGCCACAATTGCGGCGATAAGACCCCTCTTTGAGGAGTGGCTTGAGAGACGCCACGGCGTCCTCACCTTCCGCCTGACGCAGGTCCTCACCGGACACGGCTGCTTCGGGAGGTTCCTGTTCAGGATAAGGTTGGAGGAAACACCCGGGTGTCACCATTGTGTGGATCGGCCTGAGGATACGGTGGAGCATACGGTGGAGGTCTGCCCGGCTTGGGCAGAGCAACGCCGTGTCCTCGTAGAGGCGATCGGCGGCGGTGATCTCTCGCGTCCGGCTCTGGTTCAGGCCATGGTACGGAGCGAGAGGAAATGGCAGGTCGTCACCTCCTTCTGAGAAGCGGTAATGCTCGCGAAGGAGGAGGCGGAACGCGTGAGGGAGAGGCAAACTTCGCGCCCTCACGCCTCTAACCACCGCACGAGGAGACGCCCGGGGCGGGAATCGCGAGCCGATTTCCGGCCACCGTAGGCGAGGGCTTGCGGACGGTGAGCAATGGGTAGCTTGCCGTCCGATAAGGACCAAGCCTGGGTCGACGGCGCGTTGTGTTCCACGCGCGCCTCAAAGAGATGTCAGCAGAATTGACGGGGTCCGCTAGGGCCAATGCCTGCCGGGGGTTCGAAGAAAACCGATAGGGACATTGTGGCCCCCGGCAACAGGGCAACCGAAGGAACACGGGTGGGTTTTAGTCAGTAAGAGTCTGACACGCCCTCCCGCTCCGCCCAGAGCGGGAGAAGTTATTTGATAATTCCCCACCTAAAAAAAAAGGCGTATTAACGTTAAAGCGCCATGTGCACAGGCTTTTAGTCCGACCACTTGGCCGCTTTTTATTAATCATTATTTTACGTTCAGCGTCAGTGTAATATTGAACTTCCGCGTCAACCATCACTAAAAAAGGGTATTTTAAAATATTCTAATTTCTTTTAAAGGCGTGCAGATCAGCGTATAAAACTTCGTGCCAAATTATTAACTGCAAGAGTGAAATGAAAAAGTATTTCGATAAGAGTTCAAAGATGGCGTGCATTAATGCCTTCAACGCTTCTTCGAAAGGGAATAGTTCCTCCAGCCTCCGAAGAATTGTTCTCCGTGAGTCTTATACAGTCAAGGTTACAAATATGTTTACACATTCATCCGGTTTCTGAATTGAGAACATGTCAAACTCTAGTATTATGTACCATCTAGTATTATGAACGAAAATTATCGCAAAATTAATGTGACAAATTGTCAAGCTTAAACTGATGTGATTGGTTGAATGATTTATCAACAGCCAATTTGTCACATTATTTTTGCTATAATTTTCACCCACGGTGAGTCCTTTAATGTAGCCTGCGAAATTCAAAGTTTCTTACGTTTTTTGCAAAGGAATTCAAATTCTTAATTTTGAAACCAGGTGTTATTGAATTTGAACAAATATTTTCTCCTAAAGTATTCAAATTGAGGTCTCACACACTTTTGGGAATTGCATCACATTTCAGTTGAAACTTGATTTTAATTATCGCTAAGTGTATAAATATTTTTGCCCTTTTTGACACTATGTCCCTTTTTGACACTATGTCCAAGTTTTCTCTCTCTTTTTAAATAAAATGTGCAGCAAGTCACTTGCGTGTAGGGTTTACCATCTGACAGGGATTTGCTTCATTTGACAGGGGTTAAAACAGGCGTGCGGGCATGGCGCTAAGCTGCGACAGGCATTTTTTAATTTCCCTAATAAATGCACAGTTGAGTAAAGAAAGGAATCGCCTGACAATAGAGTCGGTAAAAGCGTTAGAAACCCAAGAAAATTTTAAAACGTTTCGTGTGAAGATTTTTATATTGATCTTGCAGACATTAACTTGCACAATTAAAGTTGCCAGTGGACATCGTGCTTAGAGGAGTTCTATGTTTAGTTATGGGCGTTGCTAACCTAATAACCTTCAATAAAAAAAGGTTTTTTTTTAAAGTCGTGTAAAAATACTCTTAAGTTGGATTTACATTACGAAACTAGTTAAGCAAAAGTTATCCGTTTATAGTTTCACGTGTAAATTATTATCTAGTGTCCGATCGATAATGGATTTGAGCCGAAAACGAAAAAGAAACTTCGGTTTTAGTCTTACTTTCGGCCGAAAACTAAAATAATTTAGACATAAAAAAATATTAATATTTCCGCTGTACACTGAAATATTACTTGATAAAAAAAAACACGATAATTTCATTAGAGGATACAACATTTCGTGTATTTCTTGTTGTATTAATTCACGTGACATTGCCGAGCTTTACGAAGAAGGTCGAATGACGCGCAACAATTCACGAACTTCTGATTTTCGGCTTAGCTTGGTTACTGAACTAGTTGGTTTATGAACGAAAACATGGCTGAGTCATGATTTTAGCCCGAAAATAGCCGAAAACGAAGCATCGGTCGGTCATTATTATTATCTAGGGATTAACATGTGAAACTATCAATGATGAATAACTAAGTTTCTTAATGTAAATCTGGCTTTAAAAATCCGTTACTGCCACCGTCACCAAAGGTGAAGGAGAAATTAAGTCTTACTTCAACTTCAAAAATAAATATAAAGCCAGATGTGATGAAGTTTTTGAAGATATGTCCGACTGACGTTTCGGAGAAAAAAAGGGAGGAGTATTAGAAAAAATAACATCACTACGATGTCCATAGTTGAATGTAGACTCTCTTATTTCAATCATTTCATAGATAAAAGAAATATTTATAAAATATACACCATGGGAATAAAGGAAGGCGTTAGGTTATGAATTTAAATTATCTTATCCTAAAAGTAGGCAACGTCATAAATATCTGTTTTGATTAATTTGGCTATATTACTGTATGGAATTAAGAAATATGGCTAACTGAGGAATTAAAATATTGATTAAGAAATGCAATAATTAATATCGTAACACCGAATATTTAGTTTTAGATCTAAAAAAGTATTTGGAAACTTTCCAAATGCCTTTTTAACGCCTAAAACGGTAATAACATCAAATTCAGTGTTATAGTTGCAATTCATTATTAATATTGTAGTTCGCTAGTTAGCCACATTTCTTATTTCCATACAGTAATATTGCCAAATTAATCAAAAGAGTGAAATATTTGACATCTATTTGTGACGTTGTCCACTTTCTGAATATACGCTCTTAATATTTCTGATTCCAGCTGCAAAATTAAATGACGGAATTATGGCGCCAGACGAATATTTATCAGTGGCTTGTCTAACACAAATAGAGAAGGTGAATGCAATTTTTTAACACCATATTCAGAACTGTTAGCTGTAACTACATAACATCAGTACTATATTCCTCGAAGGCTTAGCCAGAGGTGGTACCTATTAGTTATGTTTAAGCTCCATGTAATAGGGGGCGATGCTATTGCCATCAACCGGGCACAAATCCAGACTCTGGGCTGCTACTGAGAAATTCCAGATGAAAAAAACCCAAAAATACTTTGCTCAACCCAGAAATAGAAAGAAGAAAAGAAAGAAAAAAATAGGTTTATTTGTCATAGAAACACGTGCATACATAAAAGACAAGAGTAAACGAAAACAACAAAAAATACATGTAAATCACGAGCATGAAATAGAAATTAGTCGGCAGCTGCACGTCACATATAATTATATAATCAATGTATACAAAATATTGTAAAACATTTTAAAAGAGTAACGGTGGAGTTTCTTGCCCATTCTTCTCCATACGAAAACTACCTTTTGGAAGGGGCGACTAGAATCAATTCTATTTTTTGTTTTTTGACGTTCAAAAGTGCCTTTTTGTGCCTAATTGAAATAAATTATTTGACTTTGACATGACTGTGACAAGAAGGCTTCCACTCAGCATGATGCAGTGCTATGGGGGGACCCACAGCACAGCGCTAATTTTTAGTGGTCACCCGAAAAAAAAATGATGTACGGAAATCAAGTCAGGTCCAATAATTTGAACTCAGGATTTTGGATTTTCTGGGTGTGAATCGGACCCAGGACCTAATGCTCAGCAGTAGTGCTGACCACTCGACCAACGAAGCAGTCAGCTTTTAACACTATATTCCCTGTTAACTTTTCATCTATAGAACTGTGAACACAATTCGGAGGGTAAAAAGTACCAAGTCCAAGTCATTATTATAAGGTTAACCGCTAACTCAATCTGCCTAGCCTTTTCCCAACTATGTTGGGGTCGGTTTCCAGTCTAACCGGCTGCAGCTGAATACCAATATTTTACATGGAGCGACTGCCTATCTGACCTCTACAACCCAGTTACTGGGTAACTACATAGATACCCCGTGGTAGGAAGGTAGACGACATAAATTAATACCTATTAATTTTATATGAATAATGTGTCATTATTATAAAGTCTAACTGTTGTGTAGATAAGCACTAAAAATAAAAGTACTTGCGTCGCTCGACTTTTGCAACGTGTGACTAACACTGGCATGGCCACCATCAGGGATTCTAATTTTGATAACAAAAAATATTTGTCGCTAATTCAAAAGTTACAAGGGTATATAGGTGGCCGATCTGGGGAGCATCTCCCCAGCTTGGCCCAATTGAATCTCAAAAGCAAGGGCACCTAGCGAACATCTGTTTTCTCCCAAATTTTGTCTCTAATTAGGCGCAATTTTTCGCCAAGTCACAGATTTAATCGGGTCGGTTGAAGATTTAATGAGTTAAATTTTTAAGTATAGTCCAAGAGCTAGATCGAAATTTTTCGTAAACTCTTTAAATGAGCGTTATGAGGAGTTGCACTTTTGGATTTTCCAAATATTTTTTTTTTGCTTTTGTCGTCATTGTATATCGATACTCATAATATCTGCGGAGTTTTGCTAGGCGACTTTATTTGACCCTGTACACACTTTCTAGCCAACACGACGAATGTCAAACGGCACAGCAATTCAAAACGGCGAGCCCCTAAACATCTTAAGAGACAAATACGAGAGAGAATGTCAAAAGATATCTCGAGATAAATGTGTCACGGCTTGCAACTGCGCACAAAAATCTACGTGCGCTGAATACAAATGCAAGAAACGCCTGAAGAAGAATTTTAAGAGGAATTGCAAGTCGGATTGCAAACAAGCTTATTCTAATAAAGCTAAGAAAAGTAGCTATAGCGACGATAGCGATTCTGATAATGACTCTGATGATGACGATGATGACGATGATGACGATGATGATGATGATGATGATGATGATGGTGATGATGATGACGATGATAAATCTTAGTTCCATATTCTTTCGGCTGAATTCTCAAACGTTACTGAATTTTAAGTCACCGCTAAGTCACATGCTAGTCTCAAGTGTATTGAAGCGGCAAAAAGACTTAAGAACTGTTTGTGTTTTCATCACGAAAAGGTTGACTGGTAGATATCTATGGCATTAAGTCCGCCTCTTGTAGTTTGAGAATTCGGTTGTGAGTCATCTTAAAATTGGTATATGAGTCTGTAGTTTTAGTAATAAAAATAGTAATGATTTCTTGAATTTTCTGTTAATCCCATTGACCGTAAGTCTAGAGTAGAGAGATTTTGATTTAAGAACATTTTAGCTATCAAAATATCTTGATTTCAGACCTTAATAACCTTTCAACTGTCATTAACGAGACACAATAGAATTTTAATTGTTATCCACCTTAATGAGGCGTCGTAACACCCACATTCGTATAAACCCACATTCGTGTTTTAATACCCTTCGTTAGGATACATATATTGTAAAAACTCACATACATACACAAACCCTGAAAAAATTACACTCCTTTTTGGGCAGTCGTGTATAAATAACGATTTTCTAATAAACCCATGAGTTTAATTAACATTGGCCTTAAACATTTGCAATAATTTACACAACAAGTCGCAGTTAGTTAGGTGGTTGAACTAGACTCAAACCTATACCCGTTTAACCAACATTTGCCACAAACATTTGCACAGCATGTCAGTTCCATAATCACAGTAAGCTATATTCCATTTGAAATAAGATTAGACATTTAAACAAACCTTTTTTACAGTCCGTTCAACCGATTTTGACTTCTATACCGTAGGCATAAGGATGGCATTAAAAGCAAAAAAGTGGTTACAAAACCAACTGTTTACTGCAGCTGCCATTTGTCATGCCACTATCGCAATAGAAGTCGGTTGAACGGACTTTAAAAACGGTTTAGTTAAATGTCTAATCTTATTTCGAACGGAATATAGGTCAATGGTCGGCAAACCGCGGCTCGCGAGCCGCACGCTGCTCTTTGATCTATAGAGTGCGGCTCTCTACAAATACAAATGTCGATGAGTGCGAGCGTTAGATACGCGCGGGGGTCAGGGTTTCGGTCATATTCAAATTATATTTCCAAGATTTATTTCCGAAGGATTTTCATCAAAAATTAACAGGAAATCAAAAATTATTCATTTACTGTGTACCTTTCAAAGTTTTCCAAGAGTAACTTGTTAATAGGTAAGATGCCTTCATCATATTATTATCAGCCGATATGATCATGTTGGTGAAGGCATCCTACTTCTTAGTAAGTTAATTTTAGGAAGCGTTGTGGAGTGAAAGAGGATGGAAGTTTTAAAGATTAGCAATTCAAGAAATTCAAAAGTCATTTGTTCAAACTAGGCTGAGAATCAGTACTTTTCGAACGTCAAAATTACATAAGACAGTCCCCCAAAAACCCACCCTTCACTTCTTCCTAGGGCCTTTAGCTGGGAAGAAGAAGTGGCGCAACAAACTTCCCAGCAGCACAGCTGTCTGTTCAAGTTAGAAATAGTAGATTGTTATACAAGGGTCGAAAGGAATCAATTCCCATACGAGGTATAGTCCGAGTAGGAATTGATGACTTTCACCCGTGTTAGACACTCTACTTTTCATTTCGAATATAAGGAAAGTAAAAAGTTGTAGTTTTTCTAAAATATTAATTGATAGTAATAATATGAGTATTCTAGTACCGATTAGTCTTTTTAAATTTTAAATACACCGCGTCACCGCCGCGGGTCGTCCCGCTTAGGTATTTTTGGCCGCATTCCGAGTTAGGCCTTAATCGCTCACAGCGCTCACATCGATACTTCGCGTTCCTAGTTACATATAACGATTATGACAGCTCAGAGCTGTCAACAACTCGGAACGCTCGTGAACGTGCTCACACTGCTCACAGTGGTCGCTCATTGTCAAAACTTATAACATAACCCCAAAATTTGCACAAGATGGTTGGATTACAGTATTTCTTTGAGTATACACCACAAATTTCTTCTTCTTCTTTGGTTAGGTGGCAACTGTAGCCAGAAGCACAATTTCGAAATTGCCACGTTAGTTTGTAAATAAGATTCAACTCAAAACAAAACAGCCCAACTGTCATTTTTGACAGCGCTCACGGTGATATTAATTTAGGGCATGGTCAGTGTTATCGCAAGATGGCGCATGTCATGACGTCATCTATGACGATTCACGGGACATCGTTATCGCGATAACGCTAACACGGTACGGGTGTTAGCGCGCTCAAATCGATTACGGCGTAAGTCGGAACGCACCCTTTTTAATTCACACTGGCTGTTTATACAATGATAAGTCTGCAGCTTTTTTTTAATCAGTATGTTTCTATAAGGGGGTATTACACCATCATATCTACGATCACAGATTCATGATCACATGATCAAAGACTTAACTAAATTGTTAAATAGACGTAACATGGGTAATTTGTGAGCTTCGTAGATAGGTATATGATATTATATGATAGTGCAATGTCCCCCAAGGGATAAGGAAAGGGGGAAGGGATGGGGATATACCCATAATAAATGTCTATTTTACAATTCCATTATATCTTCGATCACAAATCCATGACCATAGACTCGACAGTGTAATACCCCCTTAGTATTTTTTCGTAGCCGACTACCTAACCAAAGTTCTATTTTTAAAATTCATTCCCGCCCTAGAGAGGGAAGCAATTACTATGAGTCTTTCCCGCCCAAGGGTGGGGATCAGCGTCTTCCACCCGCTACTTGGATCAAACAAACACTACTTTCCGAGTATGAGAAATGAAAAAAAAATATTCTAAACAATACTTACACAACAAGTCAGCTCCGTATTCACAGTTGGCTAGATGGTCGAACTTAGCTGTCAGTATTGGTAGAAGCACACCGTTGATGTAGCCAAGCGATGTGGAAGTCTTCAGGTGCGTGCCTCGGAGGTGTGCGTATTTACCCTGGGTGCAAAAATTGTTGGGTTTACTTTGGTATCATAATAGTCACAATGAAGACAATGGTGCCGATTCCCTTGTTCACAAACTAAACTAAATTTAAGTTCAGTGCATCTTTTTCTTTCTATTTCATTAAGAAAAGGACAGAGGATAAATTTTAGTTTAGTCCTGTCAAATTAATCAGCGCCTGTCACTCTCCATACAAGTTTAGACGTGATTAAAAACTTGCCGACTAAAATTACGTCAATTTACGTCAAGCGCGGATTAATTTGACAGGACTAAACTAAAGTTTTTCTTCTGTCCTTTTCTTAATGAAATAGAAAGAAAAAGATGCACTGAACTTAAATTTAGGTTAGTTTGTGAACAAGGGAATCGGCACCATTATCTAACTATGAAAACAAAATCTCGTGCACACGATGACCACATCTGTTTACCGCACCTTTTTAGGGTTCCGTACCAAACGGAACCCTTACAGGTTCACTCGTGTGTCTGTCTGTCTGTCCGTCTGTCACAGCCAATTTGCTCCGAACCCAATGGACCGATTAAGTTGAAATTTGGTACACATATGTATTTCTGTGACCCAAACACGGATGTGTAACGTAAATAAATGCATTTTGAATATGGGGGTTCACTTTTGGGGGACAAACAAGAAAATTTTAAAAAACAAGCTGAATACGCGAAAAAAAAATCAGCTGTTCCCTACATTTTGACGAGATATGCGAACATAAATGTGGGGAACAGCTGAGTTTTTTTTGCGATTTCATCTTTGATCCAATAGTGAAAGTTGTTTATAATTATGAGTACATTTCCAGTATAAACTGACCTCGCATTGTACGGAAATTCAATGCGAGATCAGCATAAACTGGAAATGTATAGCTTGATGTGTAGCCGCGTGTACAATGACCCCTTAAGAGGTTTAGTGTAAACAAAAACTAAGGTTGTATAAAATGATAAAATAACACTTTACCTCCTGTAAATTCAATATCGTATGCCCCACATCATCGGCCACATTATTGAAGAAGGTCAGCATGGAAGTGCGGATGAACTCGGGGCAGTTCTTCACTAGAGACTTGGCGTCGATGCCCTTCACCAAAACTTGGAGACAGCGGACCGTTATGCGGACGTCGGGACCGAATGCTGCGAGTCTGAGGACCAGAGGAAAATTACAAATATTGGTAGAGCATAATCAGCCTATAATGTTCCCACTGCTGGGACGTAGACCTCCTCTCGGTGGCCCTATTCCACCACGTAGACCCAGTGTGGGTTAGAAAATATCATGTCTTCCAATTTTTGGTTATAGGACATGGTTTTCTCCGATTTCCTCACGATGTTTTCCTTCACCGTTTTGAAAGCAGTGGTGATGAAATAATTTACACAAAGTAAAGCGCCTGTCTGGGTTCGAATCTACGACCTGCAACTCGTAAGTCGCGACTGTTACCACTGGGCCACCATCGCTCCTCAGCGATTGGTAGGGACTGTCTAGTCCGGCTAAATACCACCGCTTTAAAGTTACAGATACAATGAAGGTATGTGAGAATTTCAAGATTATTAACCGTATTCAGCTTCCGGACAAGTACAATGGCGTAGGACTATAGCATAATCTCTTCCTTATTTGAAGTTATGGCGGCATCTACATTGCCACATGCAAACTACACATAACACTGACGTCATCGTCAAATCCTGAATCGCGCATGTAAAGTTTACCGCGCGACTAGCATATTACAATGTTGTTTGAAACCCGTATTTTTCTGAATATTCATGAAAAATAATCGAAAAACAACTTTGAAAGGGGGTCTATCTTTAATATTTTTCATGTTATTAAAAAAATATGTTCTGAGTAGCGTTTGCCATATCTCCGATGTTATTGGCTCGATTTCGATTCTGTTTATTATTTCTAAAAGCTTATGATTTATTTTATCGGATTAACTAACATTTTTATTAAAATTTGACTACGATGCAAAAAAAAAGGAGGAGAATTTTTTTTTCTAAAAAAAACAATGTTTTTTTAAGAAAACACAAGTGTATGTTCATAAAATCATAGGAGGTCTTGAAAAAATTAAGTCAACATAGACTTAGTTTTAAAATAATTTTTCGATAATTTTTCATGAATTTTTAGAAAAATGCGAGCGAACTCATGCCGATGGGTGACATTGTATACAACGTCCCGACATCAACCGTTGGGCAATACACCCGTCTGGTCGGATGAACGTCCGTTTTTCTATGGAGAATGAGTGAACTTTACACTCTGTTTTTCCAATATAAATTCAGTTAAAAATACGCCTTACCTAGACCTCAGCAAGCTAGCCAGCTTACAGAACAGAGCGGCCACCATCTCCTTCTCCTTCAAACTCGCCGCACCCACGTTATTGGTCGCTGTCGCCACCGCTATGAAGTAGTTGCGATGTGTCGAAAAATATTTCTCCATTAGAGGTAACACCACCTGGAAATTGAACCTTATTGTAGGTAGGATAGAGTTGGTTTTAGGTTGGATGTGATAGTGATGTGTAGGTAAGCGGGTTAGTGTATGTTGTATTTGTGGGTTTAAATATTTTCAGTAAAATTGTGAAAGTTGAAAAAAAAAAATTGGGCTTGAATCAAATGAAGTATTATTGTGTTTGATGTGTAAAGTTTGCTTCGCATTTTGAGTTGCAAGTACGAGTATTTGGAGTAGCCAATCACGATATCCTGTACTATCTTTTTACAGACCATGCTACATATTTGTTTCTTTTTATAGCTAGCTATTTGACGACAACATGCTCTAATATAGCTATTGAATGAACTTGCTTCCAATAACATGGGCTTCGCCATTATGCCGTTAATTTCTGGAGTTTTCTTTTATCGTTGCTGTTCTATGCAAGCAGGCAATGTTTAGCAGGATTATAATCAAGAATAATACAGCATATTCAAACACCAATGCAAGTTATATCAGTCTATACAGGGTGGTGATTTAGACACCTGCATCTGTCAAGGGAGTGATTCTACCCGTTATACTATACAACGCTCACCATGAAAATCCTATCCAACACATAAAAAACAGTGATACTCCGGGAGTGCCGACAGCAGTGAAAACATGAACAAGATCGCCTTGGCGGAAGAAAAATACTTGTATAGAACATTGGTCCGTAAACTTATCTAATTATAGAGCATAATCGTGTTTACAAAAAAATGTAATACTTCCAAAACCTTTAAGGTAAAAATGCTTGCACAGAACATTGATCTGTAGCCTTATCTAAATAAAGAGCACAATCGCGTTTACAAAAATGAGGTGTCGGTTACGGTGTCACGAGTTCAATTGTTTTTTCCCATCTCAAAAATGCCCAACGCGCCTAAAGAAGATTTCACTTCAAAAATCCTATACAATAGTAGACAGACTGTTTCGATACAAGTATGTAATTTTTTTTTCGAATCTTATACTTTTATGTGTTTCATAGAGAAAGTTGTTTAGTATGAAAGGTACAATCGACCACTTGACGGATGCAGGTCACTAAATCACCACTCTGTATTTATTCTCTACTGAAGAGCAGAAACCGAAAGAGTGCGAAAATATACTTGCCAAACCAAGTTAATTAGACAACCGTCATTCATGGCTCAATCATAGATATTTTGATGGATTTAAGACGGTTTATCCTAAAACTTGGCAACGTCGTAAATAGCTGTCAAATATTTTGCTGTTTTGATTAATTTGGCAATATTACTGTATGGAATTAAGAAATGTGGCTAACTAGGGAACTAAAATATTGATTTTGAAATGTAATAATTAATATCGTAACACCGAATACTCTTAGTTTTAGATGTAAAAAAAGTATGTATTTGGAAACTTTCCAAATGTCTTTTTTACACCTAAAACGGTTAAAACATCAAATTCAGTGCTATAATTGCAATTCATTATGAAAATTCTAGTTCGCTAGTTAGCCACATATTAGATTTCCATACAGTAATATTGCCAAATTAATCAAAACAGCGAAATATTTGACAGCTTTTTGCGACGTTGCGCACTTTCAGAATAAACGCTCTTAACGGTAAGCCAAGAAGGGCCACCTTCCACACAGTTGTCTTATTAGCTTGGTAAACCAGTAATATAGCATAATGTTGATGCGCATGATTACAAGGCGGGGTTGCGCTCTAAGACACGTATGTACCTTCTTGAAGTACTTTAGTTCCGACTTGTGTTGCTTGGAAACCAATAGAAATTATTATAGCATGCTTTATTTGTAAATACACAGAGAAAATAGTCTAGTTTTAACGATTAAAAATTGCCTTTAAAGTTATAAAAAAGGTTTAAAAGTAAGTATGAAAATAATTGTAAAAAATCTAAGAACTAGAAAAAGTCGGACCTTTTTCGTGTTATTAAATAACACGAAAAAGGTCCGACTTTTTCTAGTTCTTAGATTTTTTTAGATTTCATGTAGATCAGCTAAAGATCTAGTTTTAAATACACAGAGAAAATAGTCTAGTTTTAACGATTAAAAATTGCCTTTAAAGTTATAAAAAAGGTTTAAAAGTAAGTATGAAAATAATTAATACCTTTAAATTTAAACCTTTTTTATAACTTTAAAGGCAATTTTTAATCGTTAAAACTAGACTATTTTCTCTGTGTATTTAAAACTAGATCTTTGGCTGATCTACATGAATTATTTACACTAAGCCCGAGATCTATAAACTTAAGCACGTACTTTGGCGAAGCGTTACTCCTGTCACTGTCGTAAAACTGTCACATTACAAGTGCAAAATAGAGACGGGAACATTATCTAAGTCAAAGCAAGTCCTAAGTTACGTGTATAGATCTCGGCTTAAGTACCTACTGTTTCTGTCAAGAAATGTCTAATATTTCTATCAAAAAGAAGGAACACCTACATAGAATAGCATTTAATTTAATTTAATATTAAGGAACTTTATTTTACATTTTTAAAATGAAATACGACCTAACAAATACCAAAATATAGAAGTGCCTTAAACAAAACTGTTTATTATTCCAAACGAATACTTCACTTTCAACTCAACTCACCTTAGAAAAGAACTTAATATCCCTCGTACTAGTTTTAAAACTAGTCCTCCTACTGAAAGTTGTCGACGGTTTCAACAGCTTCATATTAATAGTAGCTCTATCAATATATTGTATCAACTTCTCGAGCAGCGAGTACGCGAATCGGAGCTCTATTGCTACGCCCGTAGTGGTCTGTTCCGTGTCACTCTGCGGCGCCTTGCTTGGCCTATGAAGTTTGTATCCTTGGTATTGTAGGTATTTGAGGAATTCTTGAGAACGTTCTCTGTCTTTCTTCTTTTCTTTGTCTGTTAAGAGATCGTAGGGGACTAGTTGTGGGTGGATGCCGCCTGTGGAGAGAGTAAGAAGTGCTCAAATTAAAAGAGGTTAAGAGGGTTTATCCTAAAAGTTGGCACCGTCATAAATAGCAGTCAAATATTTACCTGTTTTGATTAATTTTGCAATATTACTGTATGGAAATAAGAAATGTGGCTAACTAGGGAACTAAAATATTGATTATGAAATGCAATAACTACTTTTAGATTTAAAAAAGTATTTGGAAACTTTCCAAATGCCTTTTTTACACCTAAAACGGTTACAACATCAAATTCAGTGTTATAATTGCAATTCATTATTAATATTCTAGGGAACTAGTTAGCCACATTTCTTATTTCCATACAGTAATATTGCCAAATTAATCAAAACAGCGAAATATTTGACATCTATTTGCGACGTTGCCCACTTTCAGAATAAACGCTCTTAACAATTCATTACGAATATGTAATGACATGACATCTATGACAACAGTCAATCGAAATCAAAGGATAATGTTAACACATCAAGACCATGTTTCATCGGTCAAAACTTGGTTTAATGAGGTAATCATTAATTTTATTAATATTTAGCACCTGTACGAGCTACGCTGTACATGCAAATAACTTGTCCTACTTACAGTGAAACGTTGCAGTTTGTCAACTCAACATTAATTGTACATTATTACTTTATAACATATTATTTTTAGTAGCAATAAAACCTTTAAAACAATCGGTTGTTTACTCGTTCAACATTAACATCCCAATACACAACATCAACATAACATTTTCACTGTTGGGAGTTACGCCCCAACAGCACCCTAATTGCGTAGCACACGATCAAACACAATCTATTTCATTTTGACAGTTCAACAACATCCATTGCGTTATTTACGTTGTTGAGCAGACAAATTTTTCGAACGTAAGAAGCAATGGATTAGCAATTTTCTTCAACATGATTTAGATGTTAAGGAAAACATCGTGAGGTAACCGGCATGTCCTAGAACCAAAAATTCGAAGACATGTGACATCTACCAACCCGCACTGGGCCCGCGTGGTGGATTACGGCCCACTCCCTCTCACAGAGAGGAGGCCTGTGTCCCAGCAGTGGGAACATTATAGGCTGATGATGATGATGATGATTTAGATAGTGATTGATCGTGTGTTACCCAAATAGGGTGCCGGTTCATATGGAGATGGAATGAACATTTATCATCAGATTTGGTCACTACCTGTTGGCTGTTCCAGATTAATTTCTTTCGATATTTTCGTTCAGAATAAGCGATTGGTGTGTTCGAATAAATGCATTAAGTAGGTATCCCTTATACGATTACAGCAGTCATTATCCGATCATTATAGATCCGCTAATGAAATCTGATATAAATGTTGATATAATATACCAGTACCCTAATTGCGTAATGCACGATCAATCACAATTTGTTTCGATTTGAAACAGATTGCTAATCCATTGTTTCGTAAGTTGGAAAAAAAATCTGCTCAAAAACGTAAATAACGCAATGAATGTTGTTGAACTGTCAAAATTAAACAAAGTCGTAATCGTTTACGAAAATAAGTTACGCAATTAGGGTACAGTTTGCTAATCTATTGCTTCATAAGTTGGAAAAAAAAAATCTGTTCGACAACGTAAATAACGCAATGAATGTTGTTGAAATGTCAAAATGAAAAAATTGTCACAATCGTTTACGAAAATACGTTACGTAATTAGGGTACTGGTTTTATTACTGAGTCCATAAACCAGCAACCATACCAAAAAATCATATAGTTTTCCCTGTTACACTCATATACCATCTCATTTTCTATCTCCCTCCCACTTACCTCCATTAGTAACCAGCTCCTCCTTCTTCTTCTTGGCCCAGATATCGTGCGCGTTATCAGCGAGTCTTTCCGCCATGTTCTGCATCTCTCGCGATAGCGTCAGGTTCGTCATATCCACCGGGTGCGGGTTGTAGTTAAAGGGCGTTGCTGAGTCTGTCTGCTGGAAGATATGAAGATTATGTGAGAGAGAGAAAAATGATATACAAAATTGTGTGCAATATTTTGAGGGATTCACGGGTATCCTACCTGTGAAAAATATGGCAATTAAATTTTATATAAAAAAAAAACAGTGTCACTCCGGGAGTGCCGACAGAAGTGAAAACTTGAAAAAAATCGGCACCGCGATAATCAACGCGTTGATTTCTTTTTAATGGTCAAAAGCTGGTGTCATCACAGTGTCACGAAATCAATGGGTTAGTCCCATCTCAAAAATGCCCAACGTGCCTAAAGAAGTTATCACTTCAAAAAAATTGTTATGTTTTAAAAAATAAACTTTTTTGTGCTCTCATAGACCACTCGCACACTCAACACTTCATACATACTTACATTTTGTAGGGATCACACATGTAACGCATGTTCGGGTGACACTCGATTTGGCAATATTTGTTGAACAACAAAGCAGACTCAACGCAATTATTACACATATTCGGCTCGTGCTGATCGGTAAACTCCGTTCGGCATCTAACCTCGCTGAATCATGTGCCGCCTCGGTCGGCTGGTTACAATTCGAGCTAACCTGAGCGGTTTTTCCCGGACATATGTATATCAACATATATATTCGCTTTTGCCGCTCGGGTGTGCCGAATCTTGCCGAGCGGAACAAGTGCGTAGCAACTAATACATATAATAATAGGTGGCGATCACTCACTTAATGTATTATATGAAGTGTTGATATTGTCGAGTCGTCTACATATATTACCTACCAAATCAACTCTTAAAAGGTCTTATAAAATATTTTGTCCGCTTGCACCACCAATCACTAAATGCATTTAGCACTCAATCAATCTGCCTAGCCTTTTCCCAACTATGGTGGGGTCTGCTTCCAGTCTAACCGGATGCAGCTGAGTACCAGTATTTTATATGGAGCGACTGCCTATCTGACCTTCATAACCCAGTAACTGGGTAATATGATATCTCTTGGTAAGACTGGTTGTCAGACTTTCGGGCTTCTGACGATCCGTAACGATTGTCAAAGATCCACGAATGACAGCCGGAACCAACGGCTTAACATGCTTTCCGAGGTACGGAGGAGTCTAGGTATGTAAAGATGGTCACCCATCCACAGACCAACCCCGGCAAACGTAGTTTAATCTGATGGATGGACCCCCATAATTAGCCTATATTGTTCCCACTGCTGGGACACAGGCCTCCTCTCTGTGAGAGGGAGTGGACCGTAATCTACCACGCGGGCCCAGTGGGGGTTGGTAGATGTCATATGTCTTCCAATTTTTAGTTCTAGGACATGCCGGTTTTCTCACGATGTTTTCCTTCACCGTTTCGTGGTGCAAGTGGACTTTAATATTTAATAACATTAATTATTCTGAATAAATACATACACGAAACAAAAAATTCAAATATATAATTCAAGTAGAGTTACTAATATTATAGATATTCCTTTTTGTTTATTTACATGCATTTAAGCAAAAGCGTTAGTAAATACTGAAAGCAGTATAGGATGATTTGAATTATTAATATTTTAAAGAAGAAGAAATGCTTCAGAATTATAGTCTTAATCGAAAGAAAGTTATTTGGTACTTCGAGCGTTCCTACAATATGAAATCTAGCACGTTATTTTTGTGGTTATAGCAAAATCTCTAAGTGTTTGTAATTAATTCTTAGAAGGCTGATTATTTATTTAATAAAAAAATGGCATTAAAATAATTAAAGAGAAGAAAATGCAAAAAAAATCTTGCGGTTATTGTTTATTTTTTCAAATGTATTTTAAAATCTCGATTGTCAGTTTTTGTAATAATGCATGCTCAATTTTGGAAATTGGCGATTAGATTTATCTTAAAATACGGACTAATTATAACTAATCTAAAATATACTACGTAAATTATCTTTACTCTAATTCTATTTATTTTTAATTAAATTAATTAGTTCTTAAACTCACCACAATATCGGGAGGGCGCTGTGCGTTGCGGGGATATGAAAATAACACACAAGTCAGGTGGGTGAAAAAAAAAGCACATTGACGTGTACAAGGTGTTCATTCAATCATTCATTTCGTTCACGGAACGATTGGTTCATTCATGTTAACTTCGATGAGAAAGTGATATAATTTTGAGTAAAGGCGTTCTTCCACATAGAGAAATGCTACATTACCTCGATTTTTAATTATTACTAATATTATAGTGATCGACAAATTAAGAGAAAAATAGACTATCTTTAATTTTACTCGATTGTGGCAAAGTCCAATAGAGGTTAATGCTTTTACGAATTACAATGTTGATCAAGAAAGTAATTTTTGTTTTAGTTGCACAATTCGCCGAATCATCAAAAAACGAGCCAATGTGGCGTTAGAATCAAAATTAAATCGCTGTCCCCGGCGAATACAACCGTAGACGTAAAAACCAAATTTTACAAGAAAAATAAAAAGAAACAGTTTTTTGTGAATATCTTATTAACTAATTAAATACACACTAATATAAATAGCAGAATTGTTCAAATATCAAAAGAAAAGTGATTCATTACAATACATCTTAAAATCTCGTAACTTCTGAAATAATCGTAGGAAAAAATTGACACAGTGTTATCGGACCTCTAAATATCGAATATACAATATAGTTAAAACTATCGTAATAGCACATTGCCATTTCATTCGCCGGGGACAGCGACATAAGGTGGCAAAATAACAATAATGATTAATATTCTAAAGTTGTTGTAAGAAGGAAGAATGCCAGTCATGCATCGATCAAGCGATCGATGCAGTCATGCCAATAATATACAGATTGTGCAATCCACGAAGACGCGCCCCACTCCGCGATTACTGTACTGTAAGCTGAACTCTAGTACGGAGCTGAGCGGAGTGGGGCGCGTCTTCGTGGATTGCACTATCTATAAGTGCGAACATTCCTAATACGTCAGGTGCCTATAAACAGTCTGTAAGTATATGTTATAGGTAGGTATATCAAAAGCTTATGTACCGTCTGCTCCTTGACTCTTTCATCCTTTGGCTAGCATGCACAGGAAATATACAAATATACACCGTGACATTTTAGTCATTTTACAAAAGCAGCCCACTTCATGTATCCAATGTCTACTAAACATTCATCGAAAAAAAAAAAACGACCGTGACATTTTTGTCGTCTTAGAAAGGGCCACTCAATGTATCAGACATAAAATACCTCTAGGAGCAATAAAAAATTTGTTGAAATATATCATTTTTTCAATGAATTTTTAGTAGTCATTGGATACGTGAAGTGGGCTGCTTTTGTAAAACGACTAAAATGTCACGGTGTATAACATTGGCCGCATTCCGAGTTACGATAAAAGTGAATACAATGACACTTAGGTTATAAGATCTCACCTGTACCAAAACAATGTATTTCTGGCAAATAAACATTTGATTAGATTTGATTTTGATTTGATAATATCGCGAATCCGACCAAATTTAATAGTCACAAAATATAAGTGTTATTGAGTAATAATTGTGACTTTGGACTTTGGTCGGATTCGCGATATTATCACTTTTGGCGTAACTCGGAATGCGGCCATTGTAGATCACATATTTTTTGACAGAAGTCATAGCCGATATATATATATTTTTGTCTGGTTTAGCGCCATAATCCATTTAACCATGTATACAGCTGTGGCAATTTTGCTCATTGAAACTTCTTTACATACTTATGGAGATTGGTTCTAAAATCAAGCCCTCAGTAATAGTCAATATTAGCCAAGAAAATAAACAACCCATAATTTTTTTAGAGAGTAGGTAAGTATTCCACCTTCTATACTCATATTATAAAGCGAAAAAGATTTGTATTTTTCGATTATAATGAATAAACTAAAAAAAAAAACTGGACCGATTTTAAAAATTCTTTCACCTGTAGAATGCTATATTATCACTGAGTAACAAAGGCTATCGTAATCCTTACTTAATATTATAAATGTGAAAGTGAGTTGGTTTGTTACACTTTCACGCTAAAACGGCTGAACGGATTTGGATGAAATTTGTCACATAGGTAGATCATGACTCGGAAAAAGACATGGGGTATTTTTTATCCCGATATTTCCACGGGATCGAGACTTATGCGGGTGAAACCGCGGGGCGCAGCTAGTGATTTGTAAAGATAGCACGCGGGTGAAGCCGCTGGCGGAAGCTAGTAATCCATAAAAAGATGCTGGGCTTTAGGACTTCTGTCATTTTGTCAAAGTGTTGGTTATTGGGCCACTTTCAATAGACCTGCGTCCTAAATTTTTTTTGTCCGTCTTGTATATTATTAAAAAATATTGGACACGTATTTTTTCTTTTTTGACGCTATCAAAAGATTACGGCGATACATTTAGTTAAAATGTGGCATGACGTCACGCCTTGTTAGATTTAATACTGCGTTATGACGTAGCGAGCCCCCACTCCCCAACTTTAATGCGGTTTTTCTCAGTTATTTTTGATTAATATGATAAAGCAAAAAATACGTGTCTAATATTTTTTTATTATCTGAAAGACGGACTAAATATAATTTCTTTTTTTTTACCTGGGCCCTATTATATTTCGAGTTAGACTGGACAATAGATAATTTCTGTTTATGCAGCATGTATAAATAAGCTATCTACAAGTATTTAAACAACTTACGCCTCCAGATTTGGACTGCCTTCTCATGGAACTTCGGTTGGTGCTTGGTATGTCCACTTCTGAGTGCTCCACCGACCAGCCGATGGCGAGGAGAGCCTTCAATGACTCGCGAACAGGCTCCTTGTAACGCTCTTTTTCCTGAAATAAAATCAATTATTATTAGCACTTAATTCAATTGTTTAGCAAATTGACTACCAACCTAAATTGTCCACTTATTTAAATCCTAACTGTCATTCTTGTCAAATATGGCATATGGAGTTTTAGAGGTCGGCTTTGAAGAGGTTTATATCTGTCAATCATACCACTTACAACCGTACATTGCATCGGTCTCTTACTTTCTAAAAGAATTACAGGTAAATCAGAAAAGGTATGCGCTTCGGTAATCTTCGTGTCTCCGAATTAGTACGAACGTTGCGCCACAGAGTAACTTCCACAGAGACAAAGCTTCTCATTTTTGTCCTGCCGTGCTTTGTAGTAGTGCACCTATCATCGAGCGTTTGAATTAAGTTTTTTCTCTGTTAGGTTACCTACTCCGGGCGCCGATCGTCATATTTCACTTAAAAGTTTTTTGGAATTGTATAGAGTTTTTAATCTATAATTTTGTAATTATGGTAATACTAAATAGGTAAGTACTTTCATGGTTGTAACAGCTCTATATTAGATCTCATCATCGCGCTTTCGTATTTCCGAAGATAAACGATGATTTCCGAAGCGCATACTTTTATTGGAGATTTGTACTTACGTAGTCGTTCAGCATATTGTATGGCTTCAGGCGAGGGTGTGACTTCTGGCTGTCAGACCAGCCCTCGCCATAGACCCAGCCGTTCTCGATCTTCCTAGAAGCCCAGGCGTCGTGGTAATGTTCTGAGAACTTCTGGACTATTGTGTTGAGGTCGTTGTTCAGAGCTACTGAGGAGGTGTTGATTGGTTGAGGGTCGTATTGGGGGTTGTCGAGGTCACCTGTAAATTATGAGAAAATAATGACTGATTGAATTTTTTTGTTGTTATAGCAAAATTTCGTTGTATTTACGGTGTTTAATTTACTAGGCTTATTTTTAAAATGATACCGTATCATTAGAAAATTAGTTCTAAGTTTAGCCCAAGCCCAAACCTTCGGGCCAATTATTGTATTTTGAACTTTATTCCGAAATTGTAAAGTTCTTAATACAAAATTAACAAATTAGACTCGGGTTCAACGTCAGTTTTTGTTTTTAGAACTTTAATTTGGTCGGACTAAAGTTAATTTTATTATAAAATGCCTCAATGGCTTGAACCTGTCTACAGATAAACCTTGTTTTGTAATAGACCGATAGGGGATTTTTAGTACTACTTCTAAAAAAGATTATTTTATTTGTCTTTTATATAGATTCTTTTCTTTTAGATTTTGTGAATGTGAGAACGTTGTAGGCATTGTACAGTAGATTTGTAGACCATTTTCTATTTTGCTAAGTACCTGATACTTGTTGATAGGCCTACACTGTCCTCTCATACCTATTAACACTGTAATTTGAAAACATTGTAGAAACCATTTATTTTTAAAAGAGTAACCGTGGAGTTTCTTGCTGGCTCTTTTCCGAAACGACCAATTAGAACCGTGCACCTAGCTTCTGACGTTTCATAAGTGCCCTTGTAGATTTATGTGACATGAAATAATTTGAATTTGAAAACTATAAGGTCTAAACAATACTTTGACAGAATACAGCACTCATTAATGACTATTTAATTTAACAACTTTTACTGCTGGACCAACGCAGAAACATCAAATTTAAACATTGCAATAGCTTACCTGTAACCTGTTCTTTGCCGTAGAACTCGTCATCATAGTTCTTAGATAGCGAGTAGTCAGGTGGTAGGGCACATCCTGCGAACAAAATTAAAATCTGAATTTCATTCTAGAAAGAAATAAAACAGTTTGATATAATAAATGCCACATTATAAATTCAAAAGTGAGTTTGTTTGTTTGTTACGCTTTCACGCTAAAACGGATGAACAAATTTGGATGAAATTTGGCACATGGATTAGGACATAGAATACCTTTTGTCCCAATATTTCCACGGGATCGAGATTTACGCGGGTGAAACCGCGGGGCGCAGCTAGTTGAGAAATATTTAGTGATTTTGCCTCATAGCTTTATGATCAAAGTAGTCAAAACATTAGTATCTCCTCGTGTTGTCCATCATCGCTAGAGTAAAATGAACCTTATACCTATAGCGATAAGGCAGGGCAGCGCCTTGCCGAACAGTTCGGGCTCGTAGTCCATCTTGCTGAGCGAGTCGAAGATATTGCTGAACAGCATCATCGTAAGGCGTTTCTCTTCGTCTGAAGACGCTCCGTACACTCCTTGGCCAGGTCCTGTACTGCCGTAGTATTTGGCACAGCGTTCGTAGTGGAGGGTTAGGAGCTGAGGAAAAGAAAGTTCTTTAGTTCTTAATTTTTTTAACCAACTTCCAAAAAGGAGGAGGTTATATGTTCGTCGCGTATGTTTGTTTTTTTTTTAAGTATGTCCACCAATTTCTCCGTCATTTATAAACCGATTTAGAAAATTTTTTTTTGTTTGAAAGGGTATGCTCTCAAATTGGTCCCATATAAATTTTATTAACTTTGTTTGGGCAGTTTTTGAGTTAGCTACAAAATACGTATTTTTTTCCCACTTAGTATGTGGATGATATGATAAGTTTCTGTCACTGGTAGCAGGTAGTGGCATTCGAATGTGTGTGGGATAGGTACCACAACTAAAAAGTGAAAAATAACTTTAATTTCGGAAGTCGTTGGCAAAAACGAAAATACAAAACCCAAGACACCGACTTACGAAATTTTTTGTAAAAAGTTTTAATTTTTGGGACATTCTTAAGAACTTTTTTCTACCTGTTTCGTTATCATCATTCTTCTGCAATTTATTTGGGTCCACGCAACATGTTTTTCACCTGTTTGTTCATAGAAATACGAGAAATGATGCTAAACGGGCAGTATTAGCTAATATTCTTTTAGAAGAATGGTAGTTAAGTCTTGGAACCATAGTTCCAAGACTTTTTCGATAACTCGTTCAAATACGAGAAAGAAAATCAGAAAGACTACGTATTTTTAAAAACCTAACGACAATAAGCCTGAACTAAGCTTTTTACAATACAATGGATGAATTTCAGTGAGAAAATTTCAGAAATTTGTATGTTTAAGATAAACGTTTTCACTATTCAGAAGCCTAAAACGTTAACTAGGTCACCGGACTAGGCCCGGGTCGACGGCCCGTTGTGTCTACGCGCGTCTCAAAGAGATGTCAGCAGAACTACAGGGGGCCGCTAGGGCCGATATCTGCCGGGGGTGCGAAGAAAACCGATAGGGACATCGTGGCCCCCGGAAACCGGCCAACCGAAGGAACACGGGTGGGTTTTAGTCAGTAAGAGTTTGACACGCCCTCCCAGAGCGGGAGAAGTTATTTGATAATTTCCCACCCAAAAAAAAAGGTAGACAATGGCAATACTCTCGGAAAGTTCTAATAATAAAAATAATTGACGCGTAGCACGCAGCTTATTTGCTACAAAAATACGTAGCCAACCGGCGTAGTTACACAAGCTACGTCGTAGCAGTTGGGTAAATAGTGGAGGTACAAGACTAAGGGTTGGTTGCTAAGCCAAAATATTCATTGTGACACTCACCCTAAGAGCGACAGTGGTATACTCGGATAGCTTGGAGACGTCCACAGTAAGTTTCCTCAACAGTTTCAACAACATGGACGGCTGCATTGCTGATGTTAATGCTACTAAAAAGTCTGACACTGCTTCACGTTGACCCTTGGTTAACATACGGTTCTTCGATAACCTGCAAAAGGAAACTGGTTTTAAGATGGAGAAATTAAATGAAATTGTTTATTCTGTAAATAGAATAGCGGAATCCCTTTTACAAGTCATGTTTAAAAAACACAGTGGCACTCCGGGAGTGCCAACAGAAGTGAAAACTTGAACTAGATCGCCTTGGTGGAAGAAAAATACTTGCATAGAACATTGGTCCGTAACCTTATCTAAATAAAGAGCAAAATCGCGTTTACAAAAAAAAAATACTTCCAAAACCTTTAAAGTAAAAATAAATGCATAGAACATTGATCCGTAACGTAATATAAATAAAGAACACAATCGCGTTTACAAAAATGAGGTGTCGGTAACGGTGTCGCGAGTTTAATTGTTTTTTCCCATGTCAAAAATGCCCAACGCGCCTAAAAAAGGTTTTACTTCAAAAAAGTAATGATAGACGTAAGATGGACATATAAATATGTTGTTCTTACCTATAGACAGTATGTAGTGTGGCGTCTAGAAGACTTGCATAGTTCTCTGCCTCGTTGTAGAAGTAGGCGTGTTTGATGAGTAGCGGCAGGATCGAGTTGCCGATGTAGCGGTTCATTGAGAGGGCCATGTCGGATTCACAGCCATCGTTCTGTGGGGAAAGTGTGAACATATGTAGAACTTTAACACACCGGCGAACAAAAACGTAATAAGTGCGGTTTCGCACTACGTCCGATCCGAATCCGAAAAATGTCGGTTCGAAGAAGCCATAGTACTATTTGTATGAGTGGTTGTGCACTAGATCCGATCTTTGTCCGTCCGAATTTAGAACATTCCCAATTCAGATTTGGATCGGACGCAGTGCGAAAACGCTCTAATGCCCGTTTTCACCGACAACTAAGTGACACTTAAATGAATCCGTAAATAAAACTGCATTGTTGGATTTTCAACTCTCAGCGATAAGCCTAGCGTTGAAAATTCAACAGTGCACTTTGAAAACGGGCATAAGAGTGTCTACAATGGTTTCAATTATTTTAAGGAATAACTAAGCCGAAGTAGTAACAATTCTACGACTTATTTACTTGTAGAAGAGCAAGAAAGAGACTTCAAAAATTTTGAGCTGTCGAATTGGTTTCAACCATACAAATTTATCACGTGAAAGTTAGCTACATAGTTTGACAGCATTAAATATTTTCTATTTGGCGGAATACTAAACTTTGTGATGATGCACGCAAAGCCAGTGCCATTTTATGATTTAATTTGAATGATACGTAAGTTAATTTTATAAATTTATAAGTTTCTACATTAGTCTAAACTAATAATAAAAGAGAAAACATTAGAATTTTAAGATGTTTGTTTGTAATAAATAAAATAAAAAACTACAGGACCGATTTAAAAAATTCTTTCACCAGTGTAGAATGCTATATTATCATTGAGTAACATAGGCTATAATTTATAAAGATATCACGCGGGCGAAGCCGGTGGCGAAAGCTAGTTATAATACACGGGATATTTTTATTTTCTCTTACAACTACAGTAATTTTTCAGAACAATAGTTAAAAAAAAAAGAGTGACACTCCGGGAGTGCCAACAGAACTGAAAACGTGAAAAAAAAGTCGGCACCGCGGTAATCAACGCGTTGATGTCTTTTACTCCACACACCGCAGTAATCAACGCGTTGATGTCTTTTACTCCACGGTGTCGGTAACAAGTCGCGAAATCAATGGTTTAGTCCCATCTCAAAAATGCCCAACTAAAGAAGTTTTCACTTCAAAAAGATCTATATTGTTTTGTTGTCTACTCACTCTATCCAGCATGGTAGCGGCTCTCAAATCCGGCAGGAAGGCTTCTTCCAGTAGCTTGTAGAACAGCTCCTGGGTCTCAATACCGTACACTCGCTCCAGGAATAGACCTACGCTCTGCTTGTGACCGGGGATCAGGCCCGATGGCATGTCTGTTGGGAGCATAATATTATATAAATAAGATATACATAATAAGGTTGCGTATACGAGAAGTTGATTGATAAGATCAATGTTCTGGTCATTGGCTTGGAATAGTCCTCAAATTGTAATACAAAATGGTGCGATAAAATTAAGAAAATATTGCCAGAACTATTTTGACACCGTTTAAGGGATCCATTTCATACATGTTCCAAACAATCTCTATTGGTCGATATTTAATCAAATGATCATTTTTGGTCAAATTTCGGTTCTTCCGTAGATGATGGAACTTTTGTACGTTGTCTAATTATTATTAGAGTCTCGCTACCATGTGAGCAAAATAATATGGTTTTAAATAGTAAATCATTTTTATTATACAGCGTGGAGCTTTAATGGTGACATTAATTTAACACACGTATACGGATTAGCGTTTTATTTTTATGAAGATATTTTAATTTCATTAAAAGTTATTATTTATTGATTTATTTTCAATTTTCTAAAATACCATCTTGGTGCAACCTGTACTTAATAACTGTAGCGCAGAGGTCATTTACCGGGGTCACGGATCATAACATCGCATTTATGAAAATAAAACGAATAACGTACAAAGAGAAGGCGAATTGAAGGAAAGGGAGAGTCCTATGTCGGCGAGCGATTGAAAATTTTAATTTATAATTTAACGATTTTTTTTAAATTATATTTTTATGATTACTGGTCACTAGCCCTACCCGTGTGTTAAATTAATGTCGCCATTGTAGCGGCACGTTGTATAAAAACTGCATAACTATAAGAGACCACGCTATCGCATTAGGTGATGAATCTGTAATGATAGTTATAAGGGAGAGATAAATAAATAAATAAAATATAACGAAAAAGGAGAAAATTCCATTTGAAATTAAATGAAAATTAAATTACTTTTGTCAATTATTTTCTGAATGTAACCGGCCTCATCTTTTTTATTCTGAATTCTAATACATTAAAATACGACATCTTTTTGACCCACTGACATGGAAATGTATTATTTTATTTAAAAGTACAAAAGTATACAGTTAGGTCCTTTACACACACACGTTTTTTTGCCGTGAAAAACTATGGTTGATTCGGTTTTTGTAGGCACGGTCGTCAGTAAAATACAATAGACGTGGATATATTTAGTAACTTGTTCCGCTTAGCTATTTCTAAAGCGCCTTAAAAAACTCCTGAAAGAAATCGACACGTGTTTCACCTCTCAACAAGGCAGCCTCAGGATGACGATAGACATGTTGTGAACCCGAACACGGCGTGTTGCCACACCGAGCGCTGAGCGCAGACTACGGTCGTCAGTGTTGAATGGATCATTATGGAAGCTTGTTGACAGGCGCCGCTGTCGCGGTAGAGCATATATACAAGCTTACACGATTTTTCTACAGCGCCGTAAGCACGCCGTACCGTAAAGAAACCGTGCCGTGTACAACCGGCCTTAAAGTTAAAGATACAGGAAATACTAACCAGACTTAGGTCGTTCCTCTCCGGCGGCAGGGTTGTTGAGCGTAAACCTCAGACTGAGCACTCCCTGTAGATCTTCTAATGGCACCAGAGAACGAAGGATAGCTCGGGCTCGGAGAGACTCGTTTTTGCCCTGGGAATTTATTGAAAATTAATAAGACCGAAGCATTCGAGGAGGGAATGGTTCTATCGTTTCTGCCTACCCCCATAGGAACAAAGGCGTGAGTTTAACACGTTCAATGCCGGGAGCTCTCCTGGAGGGTTCACTCAAGACGCATACAAGATACCGGGAGCCCTCACGGAGGGCTACTTTTAAATGTAGGTTTTTCTTAGCGAATTCTTTAGCATTATAATATAAACTGTGAAAATAAAATCAGTTATATATTCAAAGATATCAAACCTAATCATCACCATCATCATCAGCCTATAAATGTTCCCACTGCTGGAACACAGTCCTCTCTGTGAGAGGGAGTGGGCCGTAATCCACCACGCGGGCCCAGTGCGGGTTGGTAGATGTCACATGTCTTTGAATTTTCGGTTCTAGGACATGCCGGTTTTCTCACAATGTTTTCCTTCACCGTTTTGAGAGCAGTGGTGATTAAATAATTTACACAAAGTAAAGCGCCTGCCTGGGTTCGAACCTACGACCTACAACTCGTAAGTCGCGGCTGTTACCACTGGGCCGCCACTGCTCCCTAATGCTCAAACCTAATGCCAGCGACTCTCTTCGAGGGTTAACTTTAGCGCAAACGTAATGCCGGTGACCCTCCCAGAGTCAACTTGCAATATGTGTGACGGCATGGCCTATGAGCTCTACGAAAAACGGTTGGAATCAAAAGTGTTAAACGCATACGTAGATAGTTTTAATGATAGGTTACGCCTATCTTGGTAAGTCCAGTCTTTGGTGATAGTTTCTTGACATATAAAGATCTCGGAACTTAGAATATCAGCATGATGTCTGCACCATGATGACGATGGTTATGCATCTGTAAAAAGTAAGCGAAATCCGGTGCAAACTTCAGATAGCAACAGCCTTTTATGAAAAATTCTCGTTACATAATGCTAGTCGTACAGCTAACTGCACATCAATTACAAACACTTGTACAGACAAACTATGTTCTTAATGTCCCTCGATAAAGTTCGTGTTTCGTTAGTTGTCAGATTTCTATCAGGTGCCCTTTGCACTTGGTGCAGACCGGACGCTCTCAATCGACGGAAGTATATAGAGTTGTGAATGCTCTTTTAACTTAATGTAATTTATTTAAAAAATGGGAGGAAAGTCGCTAAAGTCGCAGGCACGACAGATAGGAAAATAGTTTTACAGCTCTATATAGTTCAATAGTTAGTAGTTTTCTTTTCTTTTATTTTTAAATCAAAACAAAACAACAATAAAGTACTTAGTTCTGAATTCTAATTATTATACACGATAAAATCTAATAATTGATGGACATGGAAATTAGCATTCGTTTGTATTCGGAAATGCGATGATTCCCGAGGGACATTAAGAAAATGTAAATACAGTACATACATAAAGTTCGATTACACGATTGTGACTATACGAAAACAGGTATTAAAACGTTTAGTTCCGAATCGCGGGACTGATAAGTCAAAAACTCAACCCTAAAATAATATGTAATTAAAAAATACAATCGACGTGGATATATTTAGTAACCTATTCCGCTTAGCTATTTCTAAAGAGCCATAAAAAGCCTGAAAGAAATCGACACGTGTTGCACCTCTCAACGAGGCATCCCCGGGATGACGATTGACTTGTAGCGAATACGGCGTGTTGCCACACCGAGCGCTGAACGCAGAGAGTAGTATTATATTTTATGATAATAATATATGTAATTGTAAAGGGTTTTATGGTATTGTATACTTACAAGTGCAATAACCCCAGCATCGGGCGCGCACCTGCCCAGCAGATCCACCAATGTACAGTAAAAGTTAAGGATGGCGGCCCCGGTGTCGATGTAGTCTTCATCCTCATCTGACTCTGGTAGGGGGTGGCTGAACTGTAACCAAAAATATAAAGGTAAGCCACGTATCTAACCTTTAGCAAAGATATTCAGTGTCAGCAACGAATTAAGAAGAACACAGCCTTGATAACATAATAAAATAAATACATAGACTCATTGACTGAATAACTTCTGTATCCGCATTAAGAGCGTTCATTCTAAAAGTTAGCAACGTCGCAAAAAGCTGTCAAATATTTACCTGTTTTTATTAATTTGGCAATATTACTGTATGGAAATATGAAATATCGCTAACTAGTAACCTAAAATATTATTAATAATGAATTGCAACTATTATAATACTGTATTTGATATTGTAACCGTTTTAGGTGTAATAAGGGCATTTGGAAAGTTTCCAAATATTTTTTTTATGTCTAAAACTAAATATTCGGTGTTACGATATTAATTACATAACATAATAATATATATATTTTATTAATTATTGCATTTCATTATCAATATTTTAGTTCACTAGTTAGCGATATTTAATGTTTTCATACAGTAATATTGCCAAATTAATCAAAACAGCGAAATATTTGAAAACTATTTGCGACGTTGCCCACTTTCAGAATGCACGCTATTCACAATTTAACTATCAATATTTTAGTTCACTAGTTAGCGATAATTATTTAATATTTCCATACAGTAATATTGCCAAATTAATCAAAACAATGAAATATTTGACAGCTATTTGCGACGTTGCCAACTTTCAGAATGCACGCTCTTCACAATGTCAGAGTTAAAACTCTGTTTTTTAGGTTGATAGCGAATTATCAACGGTTAAGTGTTAGTTCTCTTTTCTAAAGTCGCATAAGTTAGAGATGATTATACGTGTGATTCTTCATAATGTGTACATATGGAAATGAGGGAATCTATGCTTAATTTTATCGACGGAAAAATATAAAAAAAATATTGTTTAAAAAAAAATCTCTTTGGCATCTTATTAATTTTTTTTTTCAATTATTGTAAAAATTTATGAAAAAAATTCAGATTTTGCTAAAAAACATGTTCATTTTCAATTTAGGGTAGTTTTTTTCCCAATTTTCATTTTATGAGGACGCCTAATTACTTTTAATCATTATGGAGTTTGTTTCATCACGATAGATGATTTAGTTTAAAAGTTACACCGTTTTGTTACAATTTTTTTTTTAATTCCATAAATAATCTAAAAAAAATATTTAGATTTTTAAAAATATTTTTTCTGTCGTTAAAATTAAGCATAGATTCCTTCATTTCGATATGTGCACATTATAAAGAATCACACTGTATAAAGGCAGTTGCTAGATCCAATCGCCAGAGAAATCATTTGAAATGCGGAAAAATAGTGCGCAGTTTAGTTTGCGCGTCAGCTGCTTACGAAATACAAGACTAGACTTGCCGCTTGCACATTTATACGGTGAGACGACGGCTTTACTAGTGTTTTTGTCACTTTATAAGCCCAGAAACTAGTACAATACTCACGTTAACATCTCCCTCCTGCTCAATCTCCCTCAGTTTCCGTCTGTCGGCGATCCTCTCGCTCATCTTATTGGCATCTACGATAGCCTTCAGTAGGCCTTCGCCCTCGCCCCTTAGGGCGGGACCGAGGCACTCCGGACGACGGATCAGGAGACGGATTACTAAGTTCGCGTTTTCTTCTACGCTTTCACCGTTTACCTGTGTCGAGTAAAATTTATTTATATAAAAACTTTTTAATTTATCTAAGTTACAATAGCCTAATGTCAACTGCTCATTTAAAATACCCAAATGCCTACAATATTTGATGAGTTCCCTCCATTTTTCCATCATCAGATCGTGACCAAATGACAATGGGGCCAACTTGAAAGTATATAAAAATTAAAATTAATATCCTGATGAACTCAGAACCTCCTCCTTCTTTTGAAGTCGGTTAAAAAGTCGTATGAACATGGAATTTGTATGAAATTACGTGCCACGTGAGTTAACTAAGATTTTAGTAAGGATGGTGAACCAGGCAATACTGTGTACCCTTGTGCCAATTTGAACTAACGAATAAACGTATGATTTGAAATTACATATTAACACAGCCGGAAAAAAATGGCCTGGTTACCTCTTCGAGGTAAGGTGATGATTTCAAATCATGATTTTATGTTATGTATCATTATTCAATACCACGATGATTTTTGAACGACGTTTTCTAATAATTAAACCTGGCTACTAGATCGATTTATCGCCCCCGAAACCCCCTGCATACTAAATTTCATAAAAATCATTGGAGCAGTTTCCGAGGTTCAGATATATACCTATACAAGAATCGCTCGTTTAAAGACATTAGATTCTCAATCAAGACTTTTATGTTAGATGTTGTGATTGCCAAAACAAAAAAAAAAGTTTTATGATTTGATACTAGATTAAATACATCAACTTTAGAAAAGTTTATAAAAATTAAAAAATCTGCGAAATTAACTTACCCAGACGCAGAAACGAAGGAAATCTAGATAACGTTCTCCCTCAACTGGATCCCATCCAAGATCTGGGTAGCCCTTCTCTACGAGTTCCGAGTTGCTTTGCAGTCCACAGCGAGACAGGTATACTGCTATCTTCTCCAAATAGTGCTCTCTGAAAATAACAGAAATTTAGAGTTTCAAGCTTACACATAGCAAAGTGCGGTTTACTCTGTCAAACAAACATAAAACCTACTAGCTCTTGTGAACTAGTTTTTTTTGTTAACCTATTTTGTCCCACTGCTGGGCAAAGGTCTCCCCCATACTTTTCCAGTCTTCCTTATGTTGTGTTGATCCTGGCCCATCTGTTTTCATGCATCCTATAGGTGTGACCCGCCCAGTCCCATTTCAGCCTCGCAGACTTATCGCCAACATCGGCGACACTTGTCTTGGAGCGTATTATGGTGTTGCGAATTTTGTCAGTGAGTTTGATTTAGAAAATAGTTTTTGTTTATTTTCGACAAAATTTTGTGCGCCTGTAGTTATTCATTTGTTACCATAAACCATGTCTCCAGGTTTACGACGGCCCAGTCTATTTATGCAAAAAAATAAAATATGGAACGTTTCGTTCTGAAAAAAGCTCTTATTCAAAGTTTATTTTAGGACCTCAAAAGTAAAAGCAACACAAATATCTTAACTCCAATAAAAGTCCTCACCTCAGAGCCAGCGCCAGCTCAGTGTTCTCCATAAGACTAGAGTATGCCACGTCCAAGGGAGTGGATCCTCTCAGCGAGGGTCTGGACAGCAGAATGTTGGAGTTCTCCAGCAGGAAGTCAAAGTGGTCGAACATGGCCTTCTGGTTCTGTCGGCCAGTGCGGCAGAAGTAACAGAGAAAGCGGCAGCAGGCTACTACCATCTCGTGGGAGGTGTCCTGAGAAAAGATTAAAAAAAATGTAGTTTTGCAAATTAAGATTCATGTATAATTGTATGGGCTAACTTGTGCAAGCTCACCTAAATGAAGACATCTTTATCCCCGAGGAGAATACTCTTCTTTTGAAATCTTTTGCGAGATAATAAAAGCAATTCGATAGCCGATTTTTTTTTTGGAGATATTTCTATTATTTTTTTATTCAGTACAATTATTACCCGGCTAGATCCCAGGGCTTTTATGACTTACTACTTTAGGTTTTGCATGACATATATTTTGACATTATCGAGTAGGTGGTGTGAAAATATGGTTACCTTCTCTTGCTTGTCCTCTGCGACGGGCGGCGAGGCGGGCTGTGCGTCGGACTGCGCCTGCGCACGCCTGCCTAATGTGTTCATCATCACAGCCATCACGTTTTCGTGCACGCGGAGCACTCTGTAGACAAGGGTTAATATTGGCTGGTTTTGGAATTTGATAAAATACGAAATGTTTTATTACTACACCACAAAACAAGCAATGGCAGATTGATACCCAGAAAAAAAAAAAACAGTGGCACTCCGGGAGTGTCAACAGAAGTGAAAACTTGAACAAGATCACCTTGGTGGAAGAAAAATATTTGTATAGAACATTGATCCATAACGTAATATAAATAAAGAGCATAATCGCGTTTACAAAACCTTTAAAGTAAAAATACTTGCATAGAACATTGACCCGTCATCATCATCAGCCTATAATGTTCCCATTGCTGGGACACAGGCCTCTTCTCAGTGAGAGGGAGTACATTGACCCGTAACTTAATATAAATAAAGAGTACAATCGCGTTTACAAAAATGATGTGTCGTCACAGTGTCGCGAAATCAATGGTTTAGTTCCATCTCAAAAATGCCCAACGCGCCTAAAGAAGTTTACACTTCAAAAATTGAGTAACAAAACGTTGACAGCTAAAGAAGGCAGCAATTAGAAATTTACTTCACTAGAGTTAAAAGAAAAAAAGTAGTGCAAAAATACCCTGATTATATGTGACCGCCCGCATTTTTTTGAATATTCATGAAAAATTATCGAAAAATAACTTTTAACTTTTACCATCATTTTTTTTTTAAATTTATTAATTGTTTTTTTTTTTCATAATCCTCCTTTGATTTTATGAACTTACACTAGTGTTTTTTTTAGAAAAAATGTGTTCATCTCCGTTTTTTTTGCATAGTTGACAAATTTTAATTCATATGCTTTTAGAAATAATAAACAGAATCCAAATCGAGCCAATAACATCGGAGATATGGTAAACGCTACTCAAAACATAAATAATTGAATAACATGAAAAATATTAAAGGTAGAGTTTTAATATTTTTCATGTTATTCAAAGATTCCTTTCAAAGTTATTTTTCATGAATATTCAGAAAAGTTCGGGCGGGCGACATTGTATATGATAAACTTTAGAGATTACGAAAAATAAACAATACCTTATAAGATCTGGATGTTGGAAGAACGTGTGATTGTTGACGAGTTTCCTGTAAGAAGAAACACAGGTTAGAAACCACATTAATAAACAGGGTGTATCAGAAAAGTGTAGTCAAAATTAAGAGTGTGGTACAGACCACCAAGCCGAAGAACTTTCTCTATGGGAACAACATTGTAAACGGGAAAAAATCATCAGTCGTCTCACACATTTGGGTCGAGTAGGTATTAAAATTTTGTATGAGACGACTGATAATTTTTTCGAATACACTTTATATTAGTCGAATTCTTGAGAAACGTTTAAAAACAAACTCCTGTAAATCATCATAGATTCTGCTAAAACTCTGCTTCCCTTATACAAGCTTTCCTTAAAAAAATTATCGCGTTCACCGCTCCGACATTTTATTATTTAATCTGGTATATTAATTTTGGAGGAGCTCGTGGCTAAGTAATAACAGCAGCACGGGTCGATTCAACAGGTTAAGCTACGCTTGCCGGGGTTGGTCCGTGGATGGGTGACCATGTATACATACCGAGACTCTTCCGTGCCTCGGAAAGCACGTTAAGCCGTTGGTCCCAGCTGTCATTTGTAGATCTTTGACAGTTGTTACAGGTCGTTAGAAGCCCGAAAGTATGACAACCAGTCTTACCAAGGGGTATCCTGTTACCCAGTACCTAAGAGCTCAACTGTCATCAATAAGATACATTGGAATTTTAATTTTTATCGATCTACAGGAGAGCTCGTGACAGTCAAGGGGCTAACTGGGTTGTGGAAGTCAGATAGGCAGTCATCATCTGCCTAGCCTTTTCCCAACTATGTTGGGGTCGGCTTCCAGTCTAACCGGATGCAGCTGAATACTGTATTTTACATGGAGCGACTGCCTATCTGACCTCTACAACCCAGTAACTGGGTAATACAAGGTCAGATAGGTAGTCGCTCCATGTAAAATACTGTTATTCGGTTAGACTGGAAGCCGACCCCAACAGAGTTGGGAAAAGGCTAGGCAGAACAACCTGGTATATTAATTTTCTGTGGAGTGTCAGTGTGTGTTGCCAGGGATGACCTTTGGTACGGAAACGTGGTTGCTCACAATGGGCCTTATTAGAAGGCTAAAAGTCACCCAAAGGGCAATGGAGAGGGCTATGCTTGAAGTTATCATACGTAATTGAATCAGAAATGAAGAGACCCGCAGAAGAACCCAGGTAACCGTCGTAGCTCGAAGAATTGCCAAATTTAAGTGGCAGTGGGCAGGGCACATTGCTCGAAGAACATTTGGCCAACGGGGCCGAAAGGTTCTGGAGTGGCGACCGCGTACCGGAAGACGTAGTGTTGGAAGACCTAACAAGATGGACCGATGACCTTGTGAAGGCCGCAGGAATCCGCTGGATGCGGGAAGCACAGAACTGTTCAAAGTGGCAGTGCTTGGCCTATGTCCAGCAGTGACGTCTTTCGGATGAAATGATGATTAAAGTGTGGAATAACCTGCCACCACCTCTTCGAGCGATAGAAACGATCGACACATTTAGAAGACGCTTACGGCAGTATCTCATGGATTCGCAACGGAAGCTAGACATGATCAACCTTAATGTTTCATTGATATAAATTGTATTATGATAAAGTTATCTATTATTTATTGACGTACAGTCCCTTTAGTCCTTTGTTTATTGTTTATTGTGCAACCATGCCATCATAATTATTTTGTTAAATACCACTGTTTAAATCTTTAATTATCTTTTAACTTAATTGTATCATTTCGATTTTATTATTATTTGCTACACATATTTATTTATTCTTTATTTAAATATTTACACTCACTATAAAACTGATTTACATCCGTAAGACGTACTCGTAACATAAGGTTCAGTTGAAAACCAGCGTCAGGCACTAGTTGTCTGGCATTTATGCTGAACTGGGCCTATTTGTTGCAGCCGTGAGGCACACAATACTGTTTTAAGCTTTCTTTGCTTTTTCCTGTTTTTGTTTTTGAAAACTGTGTGCCTTAAGCTGTGTCAAATAAATTTATTTTCTTTCTTTTCTTTCTTTTTCTAATTTTATCACCAGAGCCTCTTCCTCCTTACTCATCTGCACAGGCAGCAGTGCTCGGATCTGACTGAGTCCCACCCACATCTCTGCCACGTCGAATTGTTATTAGTGGATTACTATATCGTTAAAACACTTACCAGAGCCTCTTCCTCATGAGTTCCTTTTCCTCCTGACTCATCTGCACAGGCAGCAGTGCTCGGATCTGACTGAGTCCCACCCACATCTCTGCCACGTCGAACTGTTATTAGTGAATTACTATATCGTTACAACACTTACCAGAGCCTCTTCCTCATGAGTTCCTCTTCCTCCTGACTCATCTGCACAGGCAGCAGTGCTCGGATCTGACTGAGTCCCACCCACATCTCTGCCACGTCGAACTGTTATTAGTGAATTACTATATCGTTACAACACTTACCAGAGCCTCTTCCTCATGAGTTCCTCTTCCTCCTGACTCATCTGCACAGGCAGCAGTGCTCGGATCTGACTGAGTCCCACCCACATCTCTGCCACGTCGAACTGTTATTAGTGAATTACTATATCGTTACAACACTTACCAGAGCCTCTTCCTCATGAGTTCCTCTTCCTCCTGACTCATCTGCACAGGCAGCAGTGCTCGGATCTGACTGAGTCCCACCCACATCTCTGCCACGTCTAGTTTAGTCTTTGCGTTGATGACGTATGTCTTCTCTAGGGCGCGAATCAATTCGCCCACTGCGTCGTATTGACGGACCAAGAGGCTGTGGAAATAATAATATGTTTTTACAAAAATCATTATGCGACCAAAACAGCTTCCTATTTCTTAATGAAAAAAAAAAAATTTTGTACAAAAAATAGAACCGACTTCCAAACTACAAGTGAAAAATAACTTTAATTTCGGAAGTCGGTGTCAAAAAACTAAAATACTGATCCAAAGACACCGATTTCCGAAATTAAAGTTATTTTTCACTTTGTAGTTTGGAAGTCGGTTGTATTTTTTGGTAAATGAGTTTTTTTTTCACTTTTTAGTGGGTTGGTTTGTAATTTATCTAAGTAACAATAGCCTTATGTCAACTGCTCATCAAAAATACCCAAATCGCTATAGATGTGCCTATAATATTTGAAGAGTTCCCTCGATTTCTCCAAGATCCCATCATCAGATCGTGACCAAATGACAATGGGACCAACTTGAAAGTATACTCTTTCAAACAAAAAAAGAATGGTCCAGCGGTCTTCGAGTAATCGGGGAAGATTCATTAAAAAAAAATATCCCGACGAATTGAGAACCTCCTCCTTTTTTTTGAAGTCGGTTAAAAAGCTTCTCTTGTAAAAGGTTTATGACCCAATAAAAGCTGTATCTTATGTTACTTGTGACATAGCGACCCCCACTCCCCAACTTTAATGCGTTTTATCTAAGTCATTTTTTGTTAATATGATAAAGCAAAAAAATACGTATCTAAGTTCCTATTTTGTTAATTATAATTTAAGTTCTTTATTTTGTTTAAAACCAGTTCTAAGCTTTATTTTTGATCTCTTTTAAATTTAAATTTAGATTTCTTATAATTGTTTGCAATTAATTACCTACTCCCATAGCACCACCAGTGAAAAAAAAATAATAATTATGTATCACAACTCAGGTCCCCAAGATACAGGCACCGTTTAGTTTGGGGACCACCGCTTTAACATAACAAATGTCACCAACAGTTACAGATAGAATTATTATGTACTCATTTTAAGGTAATAATTGTAACAATGTTTAATAAATTTGACTGACGGACTCAATAGTTTTTTTTTTATCCAGGCATCATCGCTATTGGCAGAAATAATAATGTTGAACTGTGTTGGTTGTAATTCATCAGAAAAAGGCAATATTTTTGTTACTTTTAGCTTTTTTTTTTTTAAATACAGTAGCGGTAGTACTTTTCAAAATCAAAACACGACCAAGTCGATTGGTGGTAATACTTTTTCATAAGTTTATAGAGGTATGAGGAACAGGGAGTATAGTTCACTCATCCTCTATAGAAAAAGGAGGATCCTCCGACTAGACGAGTGTTGTGTCTGGTGGGCTACTGCCCGACGATTGATGTCGGGACGTTGTATACAGGATTTTTTTTAACCAATGCACAAACTTATACACGTGACTTAAAAAAAAATCTGGTGTTCCCTACATTTTGACGAGTTATGCGAACATAAATGTAGGGAACAGCTGATAATTTTTTCGCGATTTCATGTTTGGTCCCTCCTATAGTAAAACTTGTTCATAATGATGAGTAAAGTCACGTGTTTAAGTTTGCGCACTGGTTAAAATATTTCACTGTATATGCTAGTCGCCAGTAAACCCTGCTTGCGCGATGCAGTATTTTGCGTGACGTCAGTGTGATACGTAGTTCGCATGTGGCGAGACAGATACTGTCACAAGTTATAGTAAATTACCTGAACATTTCTCTAACGAGTTTTGGCGTTTCTATCTGCGATTCCTCAGCCCAGTTGACGATGGTCTGGATCAGAACCTTGCGGAACTTCTCCTCAGGAGTTTTCCTAATAGGCTCCTCTAATGCCTGGAAAAGAAATACAACATTATTTTGATGTAAACGTTTTAAAAGTTAAATAGAGCAGCAACCACAAAAAGTAACAGTTTTTGAACACTGTTCGAACTTATGCTCCTTTTTTACTCGACTACGGCAAAGCCAAAGGAAGGTTATGATTTTAACAGGCATTAGGCACATAAAACCTAAACCAATCGTAGTATTTAAAAAAAATTGGGTATCGTTGGCAGCTTCATGTTATTCCGTGAGTTGTAGGCTATATTACGACGTCATATAAAATCCAACATAGGCATAGAGGATGTAATGTGTGTGTGACATCGATGTTTGTGTTGTAGTTGGGTTTTAGTTTTAAACATCCTTTTTTAGTCTACTATCCTGCTAGATTAGGTCATAAACATTTTTTTAAAGATATTATTGCTCCGTGTGGAACACAATTTGCACTTATTTAAAAAAAAACAGTGGCACTCCGGGAGTGCCGACAGAAGTGAAAACTTGAAAAAAAAATCGGCACCGCGGTATTTAACGCGTTGATGTCTTTTACTCCACGCACCGCGGTAATCAACGCGTTGATGTCTTTTTAATCGTCCTTTTGACCATTAAAAGACATCAACGCTGGTGTCGTCAGTGTTGCGAAATCAATAGTTTAGTCCCATCTCAAAAATGCCCAACGCGCCTAAAGAAGTTTTCACTTCAAAAAAATGTTGTCCTGCACTTGGAATTTTTCATGTAACGTGGTTGCATTTCGTCCGCGGATTCGCAGTCAAACGCTTCGCAAATGTGCCTACCGTGCTATTATCATTTAAAATATTATTATTATTTGTTTAATGTGGTGTATCGTGGGTACTAATGAACAACTACGGAAAGAAAGAAAAACAAACCGAACTAATACAATGAAGAATTATATAAAAAAAACAGGAGCAATAAAAAAGGCACTAAAAGAACTAAATTGCAAAAAGGATTAATAATAATAATAATAATCATTTCATTAAAAACGTCTAAGGGGCCTCTGCGAGTTGGCTTCGGCCCCTCGTACGCCTTCCAAAGGTCCGGGACCCTAGGGTCCCGAGAAATGTCAAAGACGTAAAAATAATAATAATATTTATTCAAAAAATTATTACAAGGCATAAAAATTATTACAGATTTGCTTAAATGTAAATTATATTCCTAAGACTTACGTGCCTGAACTAGGTAATCCTGTGTTTCAGGCGAGAAGAGCTAAAATAGACTTATAAATAAATAAATTATCTGCAGGTTGACAATAGATCACTAATTATATGTTGAGTAGCTTAAATCTTAGTTTCTAAATTTGATAAATACTTAACGTAAGTGAAATTAGTACATACTTATTCACTTTAACACAGTTAGTAAATTCTCTGTATCTTCGTAAGACATACTTTGGAGAGCATCCTTGAGAATACTCTTACAATTTATGTAGATCAGGGAATAAATGTTTGCTTTCGAATTTAGTCTATTATAGAGAAGAGGACCGAGGTACAGGTAAAATTTAGATACAAAAGCATGTTTTGATGTATTTTGTGGACACACTATATCTTTACGCCTTTTATTAGTATACGCAGTGCTGTAAGGTAGAGCTGTGTGTTGTTTTAATACAATACCCATTATAAATAGCTGCCGAACTGTTAATACTTCACAAGATTTGTATAGGAGGTTAGTAGGAAAAAGGAAAGGGCGGAAAGTAGACACTTTGAGAATCGCCCTTTGAGCTCTCTCGATGGTTAGTAACATTGTTTTACCCGCTCCACCCCATGTGGTAATACAGTAAGTTAATATTGATTGACATAGAGCAAAGTAAACTTGTCTAACGATTTTTGGGTCAGCAATATAGCGTAACTTTTTAAAAACAAATATTAACTTGCGAATCCTATTATTTAAAGCTTGTATATGTTGTTTGAACGAAAGTGTTTCATCTATTATAACACCAAGGTATTTTGTTGTATTTGTCATTTTAATGTTGGGACAAACACATTGGTTATTTGGAGGAATTGTGCAATAATGAGCATGTAATGTCGAGGTAGTGCTTGTTGTTGATGTTTGCTTGCGCATCGAAAACTTAATGTAATTTGTCTTGTCTGTATTTAGTGTTAGTGAATTATGTTGAAGCCATTTATTAACAATATTGAATCCATGTTGCGCATGCTTGTAGACATTTTTTTCTGAGTCAGCCGAAAATAGAAGGGCAGTGTCGTCAGCATAAGAAACAATTTGGCCGTGATCTAGATTTAGGTTACAGAGATCGTTAATATATATCAAAAATAGTGTAGGCCCTAAAATACTTCCTTGGGGAACTCCGAAGGACGTATTTTTTTTAGTATCGCTGAGAATATTATCAATCCTTACACATTGAGTACGATCTTCTAGATAGCTCTTAAATAATTTCAGCTGGGTGCCTCGGATACCTAAGGCTTCAAGCTTGTGCAACAGAATAGGAATAGACACCGTATCAAAAGCTTTGGCGAGGTCCAGGAAGATTCCTACTGTGTGGTTACCATTATCAAGTTCTTGTGCTACATAGTCAGTCAGATGGTGCACGGCATCGTCTGTTGACATTTTAGGCCTAAACCCAAACTGCCGTTTAGATAAAATTGCTTTATCCTCCAAGTATTTGTAGAGCCTTTTATTCATAATTTTTTCTAATATTTTAGATATACTAGGCAGCAAAGAAATAGGTCTATAATTTGTCACTTGATCTTTACTGCCTGATTTGTAAACAGGGACAACAACAGCTTTTTTGAGGCACTCGGGAAAAAGACCTGTAGTTAAACATTTTTGGAAAATATAAGTTAGTGGCGGTCCCAAAATGTGCCTGAACTGTTTAATAATTTTATTTGATATGTTATCCCAGCCAACTGCACAGTCGTCCTTCAAACTCATAATTATCGTTTCTACCTCAGTCTCGTCAGTGTCTAGTAACACAAAGGATGATGGAATAGTGCTACATGTAAATGGTGTGCTTGTTAGGTAATGTGACTGCCCCTGAACTTTTTCAGCCAAACATTTACCAACATTAACAAAGAAATTATTCGCAATGTTGGCAGATGCTAACTGTGATGAGTGTGCTTGTAATAAACCTGAAGATGACTGATTTTGCTTAGAGTTATACGTTACACTTTTAATAAAATTCCAGATTTTTTTACTATTTGTACCAGCTTTTTCTAGTGCAATTTTATCGTAGTTGCTTTTTACTTTTTTTAGAAGATTATTGCAGAAGTTACGATATCTTTTATACGACAGTTGCAAAATTAAATTATTTGGATTAGATTTAGCTTTCATATGCAGTTTATCTCTATTTTTCATACAGCGAATGAGTCCTGTCGTGATCCATGGTTTTATGTTGTAGTTTTTATTATTTCGCCGAGACATGACCGTGTTTTTCTGAATTGCATGTTGCACATTTTTGATTAGATACAACATACAAAACTGCGGATCAGCGGAATCGTAAACTGGGTCAAAGTCGATATTGCGTAAATCTTCTTCAAGTTTATTTACAATTAAACTAGAAATTGTGCGAGTGTCTACTTTTGGTAATTTACAATTTAAAATAAGTAGGGTAGCATTGTGATCGGTTATTGTGGAATTAGTTACAAGGGCAAGTGCAGGGAAATTTGTTTTGAGCATAATATGGTCCAAACAAGAGCCACTTTGATGTGTAGGAAGCGTGTGAGCAGGAAGCAAACCATGGAAGGCGCATAGGTTAAGGTATTCCTCAGCGGATGCGTCAGCACTTTCTGGAAGAATATTGATGTTAATATCTCCAACTAAAATTGTATTTTTGAAAGAGGACAGGTTCTGCAAGGTATTGTTTAGAGAGTCAGTGAAATTGTTTATATTTCTAAAAGAGGGTGGTCGATACAAGGCAAGTATCGCTAATTCTAACCCAATTTTAACTAACAATCTGTTACAGTCGTGCATATTTGGTTCCTCGACAGTCACATTGAGATGATTTCTTGTGTAAACTATCACCCCATCGTTCTGATTGTAGTTTATGTTACTTTTATACATATTATATCCCGGAATAAGTGGTATATTATATTGTTTGGAAAGCCAACATTCGGTTAATACAATAACGTCACAGTTTATGTCTAGACGTTGTAGGAAAGTGCTGAAGTTGTCGAAATTTTTAAAAATACTGCGAATATTTTGTGTTAGTATGGTTAGTGGACTAGTGTGGGAGGACAGATATTGTTTACAGTGTTCAACGTCACAAACGCGGGATTCAGATACAGAGAAATTATCTATATCATTAATTAAATTACTAATCATAGTTATAAAAACAATAACACGGGCTAAAAAAATACTTAATTAACGGCGCTCTTAGGCGCCTCCATAATCAACAGAATTGATGTACCTTTTTTCCGCCATTATTTTCGCTGGGCAGTCAGTAGCACTTGTCTTATGATTGCTCGGCTTTTTGAAGTGCAAGCAAGTAGCACATTTTGGGTCCTCAGTCTTCTTTGTACATTCTTTAATGGAGTGACCTTGATCACCGCAGTGGCCACAGGTAACGGTGGTCTCCCGACATGATTTGGCCGCATGTCCGTATTGCTGGCAATTATAACAGCGTGTTACTAGAGTGAAGTCTCTCACAGGGCATGACGACCAATTTATGAACACTCTGCCTTTTGATATCAGGGCTTTACGTACCTCTGCAGATACTTCTATTATATAATTACAGGTCTCAGCGTCCTTCTTACCTGACTTATGGCTTAATTTAATGGAGGTCAAAAAGGTCTCCAGGCTGCAATTCTGAAGAGTCTCTGCTAGATTCTGGTGGAATAAGCAAGTAAAAACATCCTTTTCTTGCATGGATGAGGGCACTCCGATAACTACTAGTCTCGGCTTCCTTTTTGAGGGTTCGTCTACTGTAAGGCCTGAATTTGATTGCTGCATAGATTTTTTCACCTTCTCAATATCGTCCTTTGATTCAGTGCTGATAATGACACCGCCGTTTTTCGTCTTACGTAATCCTCTTACCTGAAGTTTCATTTGCTCGGGGCATATAATTTTTTGAACAAGTGATTTTGTCTCCTCACTCGACTTCAGCTTGTCGTTAGGGTATATGGCAACTGAGCTTAGATTTATTGGCTGTATAAAATTGTTGGTACCTTGTTTAACCATCTCAGCAAAGGAAATTCCCGTTACCGGTTTCATTGAAGCTCCGATTGACAGCTTAAGGGCTTGCAGTTGCTGCGACAGATCAATTTGGTCTTCGAGTGTTTGGACGGTGGAGTGGGCTTGGACGGCTCTACTCTTAAGGGACTGGTACTGAACAGCCATTTGCGATGTGCCGTGACCAACTTTTCGGCATAGGGTACTTATACGCAGTTTTTGCTCCACGTTTAATTTGCCCTCTGATACAATAGAGCACACTTCGTTTAGACACTGCTCAATGGACGACATCCAGTTCTGGATTTCTGGCGTAGATATAACTTCTATCATGACATCTTCTCTTTGGCTGGGTGGTTGAGGGTGAGGTGAGGGCCCGGGTGCAGGTGCAGGTGCGGGTGCGGGCACAGGTGTAGGAGGTGGGCTTCGAGCACATCTGCCACCCCTGCTGAAGGGACTGCTTGCCATTGTGACACAAGTTATTTACTTGTTAATCACGTATACACATTTTCACAGAAACGATTAACACATGTTATGCTTACGTATGACACAGTTTGCTTTACTACCGGCTATTTGGTAAAACCAGGTCACGATTCAGCAAATAATTATTTATTTATTTTAATAAATGATCGACACGTCTGTTCACAACAAAGATGCTTGATAGAGATCGGATTGGATACCAACTATGAAAAGAAAAGACGGTAAAAGTACAGGAAAGAGATCGGAGATACTAAAAGCTGCTACAGATTTTTACCGAAATTTATACCAAAGCCAAAAGATGGGACAAGCTGTAAAAGAATATGATAAACCAACTGATGAAGAGGAAGTACCTGAAATACTAATAGAAGAAACTATAAAAGCAATTGATACACAGAAGAACGATAAAGCTCCCGGATCAGATCTTGTTACAAATGAACTACTGAAAACAACATTACCAGTGATTGCTCCGAAGCTTACAGATATATTTAACGAAATTATCAAAACAGAAAAGATTCCCGAGGATTGGACAAAATCAACCATTATACTATTGCATAAAAAGGGCGATAAAGGAGATATATCAAATTACAGACCCATTAGCTTAATGTCTAATGTCTATAAGGTATTTTCAAAAATTATACTATCAAGAATTACCGACACTCTTGAAGAAAATCAGCCCAAAGAGCAAGCTGGATTTCGTCGAAATTTTTCCACCATAGACCACATCCACGCCCTTAGACAAATATTGCAAAAATATAAAGAATATAACAAGACTTACTACTTAGGGTTTGTTGATTTTAACAAAGCATTCGACACACTAGAACATGAGTTTATATGGAATGCACTAAAAACACAGGGCGTACAAACAAAATACTTGCGAATACTCCAAAATGTATACACCAAGAGTACAGCGCAAGTTAAGTTAGAAACTATAGGCGAAGAATTTTCTATCAAGAGAGGCGTACGCCAAGGAGATCCCATCTCACCTAAATTATTCTCAGCCGTCTTAGAAATGATATTTAGGAACCTAGATTGGAAGAATAAAGGATTAAATATAAAAGGCGAAAATCTGAGCCACTTACGTTTTGCAGACGACTTAATAATTTTCTCTGAGAGCCCAAAAACATTGAAATTAATGCTACAACAACTAGCCGACGAAAGTGACAAGGCAGGTCTAACAATGAATTTAACAAAAACAAAATTTATGTCAAACTCTACACAAAAAGATACTATAACAGTGAATAAAGAGCAAATAGAATATGTACATGAATATGTTTATTTAGGACAATTAATATCTACCGAAGACTGCATGAAAAAGGAAATAGAAAGAAGAATAACTAACACCTGGAAACGATATTGGTCACTTAGCGAAGTTATGAAGAACAAAGAAATGCCAATGAAAGAAAAAAGAAAGGTATATAATATGTGTATTTTGCCATGCTTGCTATACGGTTGTCAAACCTGGACATTGACCGAACAACTGGCAAACAAAATAAAAGTTTGCCAAAACGGAATTGAGAGAAGTACAATAGGTGTTAAAAGAAAAGACCGAGAAAAATTAAAAGAAATTAAAAGTAAAACTAAATTCAAGAATGCATACATAACATACAAACAACTAAAATGGAGATGGACAGGACATATGACAAGAGAGAAGAAGGAAAAATGGACAAGACTAATAACAGAATGGTACCCGCTAGACTGCAAAAGGAACAGAGGAAGACAAACTAAGAGATGGGAAGACGATATCAAGAAGGTAGCGGGTCCAACATGGACTCGAACGGCAAGGGATAGAATTGAATGGCGATCTTTAGAGGAGGCCTTTGTCGGAAGACAAGTTGAGGACTAACTACCGTTTGCCGAATTAGAATCAGTTAAACATTAATAGTATAACAGTTTATAAAGTATATTAGATTTAGATAGTATTAATGAGTTCTTAGGCATACTTGCAAATTTTGTAACTAAAATCAACAATAAAGGCTTTTTATTTTATTATTTATATCGTGGGTACAGTGGATGGAGTTTCGCACCAACACCTCTATGCGCCATGAACTTGGCGTCAAAAAGTGTCTCGGTCCAAACGCGCATCCTCAAATACTTCGGACACTTCTCGAGGCGTGAGGGTGACTCTATAGAGCGCCTTGTCGTGCAGGGTAGAGTGGAGGGCACTAGACCACGCGGACGCTCATCCATGAGATGGACTGACCAAATTAAATCCGCAGTGGGCGAACCCGTGTATGAGTGAACTAAAAACACCAAAAATCGGAGTAGATGGCGAGAAATCGTGAGGCGAATCACATCAGCCCCTGGACAAGAAACTACATGAAGACGACTGCTCTGTTAAGAGTGCTACGAAGGAGAAGAATGTGGTGTACTCTTCTTCTTAAAAGATGATGCTGATATGGAAAGAGAACGGAGGGCGTTGGCAGGTTCGCACGTTATACACCAGAAATAAAAATAACTCTTTTCAAGGCTTTCTGTCAATCATTGTACACGTGCACTCTGTGGGTTAGATATACGCAGAGGGCATACAACGCCCTCAGAGTTCAGTATAATAATAATTTCAGGATGTTGTTGGGGCTCCCACGTTACTGTAGCGCGTCAGGAATGTTCGCGGAAGCACGTACTGACGGTTTCAGTACCATTTTACGTAAGAAGACTGCTTCTTTGATGCGCAGAGTGCGTGGGAGCGGCAATCACATTCTGAAGGTCATTAGTGATAAGCCGTGCTGCACCATTGGGTACTTGTACAATTGCACATGTACCCGGTGCGTCTGGTGAGTGCAGCAGATATATGAATTAAATATTGTTTTTCGTTTTTCAATCGCTCTCACTGCTGGGAATCGTAACTCCGTATCAAATTGTCAACGGTCTTTGTCCATCTGTTACGATCAGTGGCCTGGTGGAGGGCGGCGCTGATAGGTATCGTTAAATGCTCGGATTTTTGATCCGACCACCTTTTTGGGCTTCGGCCTCTAGGTTTTCTGCCCTCTATTTTTCCAGTCACCATTAGACGTTCCATGTTATTGGTACTTCTGCGAGCAATGTGGCCGAAGTATCTCACGACACGTTGCAGGCAGGTTGAAGACAGTTGTTGTGCTTTATCTAATTTTAGTTGTTTCAGGATCCAAACATTTGTGCCGTGAGCTGTCCATGGTCTCCTTAACAGGCGGCGCCAGCACCTCATTTCGAAGGCGTCAATTCTTCGCTTATCGGTGTACAATAATTTTTTTTTTTCTTTCTTGCTTATCTTGCAATCAGTTTTAAAAACTATGAGCAGATGAGTTGTAGGATGATCTTGCAGGGGAGAGCTATTCCTCATCAGGAGCAACTCTCTTATTAGGCAAGCAGCTCTCTACAAGTTATCTAATTGTAGAATGCTGCGTCTTTAGAGTCACTAACTGATTTTGAATTTGATTGTGCTAACACAATCTGGTATTGTGAGTTGAGCGGCCAATTGGTTGGGGTGTCTCTCCAGTCTGGACTTGTATTTTTGCGAACATAAACTTATTTCTTATAAATAAATAAATATTTATGTTTCAGTTTTTATTTGTGGTAGCTACCCCACACAAATTCGAATACCACTACCTGCTATGTAAATAACAGTGACAGGAACTTAAGATATCATCCATATACTAAGTGGGAAAAATACGTATTATTGAACCTAACTCAAAAACCGTCCAAGCGAAGTTAATAAAATTTATATGGGACCACACGGGAAGCACTAGCTTTCAAATTAAAAAAGAATCATCAAATCGGCTCACCCAGTCGAAAGTTCTGAGGTAACATTCATTAAAAAAAATACAGTCGAATTGAGAACCTCCTCCTTTTTTTGAAGTCGGTTAAAAATATTATCAAAATTACCTTTGCTTCCTCTTCCAGCTCCTTAACGGTGTTGATAATGTTGTACAATTTGCCAAACGCGCCTGTCTTCACCTCTGGTTCTTGATTCTCCTGTAACAAAAATGAAAGATCTATAACTTAATGTAAACTTTTCACTTTTATTACATTTGGGTCGGCTTCCAGTCTAACCAGATGCAGCTGAATACCAGTATTCTACATGGAGTGACTGCCTATCTGACCTCCATAACCCAGTTACTGGGTAACACGATAACCTGTTGTCGAAGTAAAAAGTGAAGTAAAATATATCTAAACAAATAAGAATGAAATGCTGTTCGTTGGTAAGTGCATAACTCGAAAACGGCTGGACCGATTTGACTATTTTTGTTATAAAATGTTTGTAATGGTCCAAATTGACATCCTTGACAATTCAAAAGTGCCTGTAAATGGTTTAATTGAAATAAATGATTTGAGTTTGAGTTTGAATTAGGTTTCTATGTAATGAAAAATTGGGAAACTTTCCCGGTTAACTTTCAAATTCGGGAAAAACAGAACGTCCTTTGTTCTATGGGATTTTTGTATGAGCTACTAGCTATAGCACGCGACTTCAACTTTAACTGAAATCCAGGATGAAATGTAGCCTATGTCCTTCTCCAGGTCATAGTCTACCCATGTGCCAAATTTCATCCAAACCCGTTCAGCCGTTTTAGTGTGAAAGCGTAACATACAAACAAACTCACTTTCGCATTCATAATATTAAGTTAGGATTGTTTGGACAGGACAACGTTTGCTCGGCTCAGCTAGCTTTTTTTTGTAGGGCATCTCGTAGTTGACCTCTGAGATAATGACTACTTAACCGGGCTTTCATGTGGCTGCCTTAAGCTACTATACTCAAAGCCTCCAGCCAGGGGCATACAAACTAAACTTATACAACGTGCCGCTACAATGGCGGCATTAATTTAACACACGGGTAGGGCTAGTGGCCAGTAATCATAAAAATGTAATAAGAAAAAAATATTCGTTAATTGATAAATTAAAATTTCAAACGCTCGCCGACATAGGGCTCTCTCTTTCCTTCAATTCGCCTTCTCTTTGAATGTTATTCGTTTTATTTTCATTGCTGCGATGTTATGATCCGATTAAGTAGTGATTGCACCAAGATGCTATTTTAAAAAATTGAAAATAAATCACTAAATAATAACATTTAATAAAAATAAAATATCTCCATAAAACGAAAACGCTAATCCGTATCATCATCATCATCATTAGCCTATAAATGTTCCCATTGCTGGGACACAGGCCTCCTCTCTGTGAGATAGGCCGTAATCTACCACGCGGGCCCAGTGCGGGTTGGTAGATGTCACGTCTTCGAATTTTTGGTTCTAGGACATGCCGGTTTCCTCACGATGTTGTTCTTCATCGTTTACGTAATACGTATACGTGTGTTAAATTAATGTCACCATTAAAGCGCCACGCTGTGTACTAGCCGAGCGCTCGCTAAGGGCACCCCCTGTGGGGTACGACGAGGTTCGTACCCCACAGGGGGTCGCTGGGGGGAGGACATCAAAGATGGGACGGGCTGGACGGCTCAGCTAGTTTATAATATGTATAGTTACCGATCCATCGGGCTCCTGTAGCGCATGTAGCGACACATGCGCCATGAGGCTCTCGTGGAAATAGTTCATGCGCGCGATCAACTCCTCACCGCACGGACAGTTGTCCTTGTCTTCGGATTCTTCCATGTGCTTAAAACCTGAGGAAAAGTAATTGAGAGTATATTATTGTGGTGAAATAACGAACTATTATTTAATATTGTGCAGCCATAAGAGAAATTGGTGATGGTTACAGACATTATTTCAACAGTAGAATAAAACTCAAACTCAAACCATTTATTTCAAATCAACCAATTACAGGCTTTTGAATTGTCAAGGGGTCGGTCAGTCAGAAGTATAAAGCTAGTTGCCCATTCCAAAGCGTAGTAGGTACCTATGGAGAAGAACGGGCATGAAACTCCACGGACACTCTTTTAAATCAAAATATTGTTACAAAATACTGGTTATATCATTCGTGTTGAAATTATACACGTGAGAACAATAAAAAAAATAAAAACAATTAAAAACTTAAAATAAATTAAAATAAACCGTGGCAGCTAAGAGATGACCAGTCCCTACTGACGGCGCCCGTTCACGAACATGACGCATAGACCAGTACTATTCAGCTCAACCATTTTGAAGGGAACTTAACGACCCAACACACACGCCACCACCAGCGAGACATTTGAGTGAGCATGACATACTCTCAGCCGCTAGCCCACATTCAAGTCAATGAAAGACGTACCCAGTAAATGGTAGCTTTAGATTCGGATTCAGATAACTTTATTTGTTCAAACATGTGTGTACATACGATAAAAATGCATGCAAGGTGTTATAAGTACATGGAGTTGTGCTAACATGTTTACCATATTGTCATGGTGTGCAAATATTAAAATACAAGTATAGAATTTAAAATAATAATAATGTAACAACATTCATTAACACTGACAATGCTGACATAAGTAAATAAATTGAATTGACTGATTACATAATTGATTCATATAGAAACACAAGTAACTCCTACTTAAAAAATTGTCAAATATTCAATTATCAAAATAAAAAACTTTACACAATAATATAAAATAATACAATATTAACACAGGTCCAAAATATTCAATACAAAAAATCATTATTACACTACATACATTATAGATTAAAATAATATATAGAACAGCATGTCAATTTAAAATGATTCCTTTAAAAATTCATTCACATCATAATATGCTTTACTAGCTAAAAAAGATTTTACTTTCCTTTTAAATGCTTCTACGCTTAGCTCTTTCCAACCATTGGGAAACTTATTGTAAATAATGGGAGCCATACAAAAAACACTTCTGTCCATCAGTGCAGTTCGAGACCTATGTTGACAGAGTTGACTGTTATCACGTCTATTTCTAGGAAACCGGTCTGCCATGCGGGGAAATAGCTTAGGATTTGATTTAACAAATATCGCGATTTCCAAAATATAAATTGAAGGCAAAGTCAAGATGTTGTGGCTTATGAAAAACGGCTTGCAGCTATCAGTCATTTTTAATTTAAATATGGATCTAAGGCATTTTTTTTGGGCTTTAAATGCGATATCTTTATCCGTAGAGAATCCCCAAAAAATAATGCCGTATCTGATAATGGCCTCTGCTATGCCGTAATAGGCGGTTAATAGGGCATCAGTCTTTAAAATCCGCGATAGTTTAAATAATGCGAATGCACTGTTATTTAGTTTTTTGCTAATAACCTCTATGTGAGCTTTCCAATTTAAATTACGATCCATGGTTAATCCTAAAAACTTTGTGAAATTTACTGCGTCAATTACATTACTATTATATTTAAGGAATGTACATGATGGTAGACGCGTAAGACATTTGGATATACTGGAAGCAACTAAGGATTTTTTTTTTTTATTCGCACCAATATATATTCAAAACAAAAATGAGATATGATTAAAAATTTTACATTATAAAAATGAATCATTGATAACTTCTGCGTTCAGGAAATAATCGTTAAAATAATTAACTTACTGAGTATAGCATTCATCTGTTCTCTCGGCGGACAACGGAACTCCCTGGTCTTTTTAGCGGCGACCGCGCTCGGCAGGTCCGACTGCTTGATCTCAGTGTAACGTCTGTAAAATGACATGTTGTATGAATGCACATGTACAGATGGGCTATGAAAATATTGTTTCAGAACCTTTTAAGCTCAACACACACCCAAAGCAGGTGCGTGTCGGGCGCGGGTCGGGACGGGAGTTCGGCGGGTTTGTTTATATTGTAATTCCTTTGTACGGTCTCATCGACCGTATTTTTACTTTGTGAATGCAGCAACCTACTTGGATGTCGTGCGTCACAAATATTATGCTATAATTATAACGTTTTATGTAATGCACATCGAGTCAGACAATAAGCCGACATTCGCACGGACGTAATAAAATTGCGGCGGGATTTTATCGCGCACTGGATTTTCAACTCTCGGTGTTTAGCCGAACGTTGAGAATCCAACGCACTGGAACGTACTTTTGTCCCAGCGCGATGAAAAAACACACTGTTAGATTTTCAACTCTCGGCGCTAGGCAGAGCGTTGAAAATCCAGTGCACGAAAAAACTAACCACTGGTCAAGAGAAAGAATCGCTACCACTTTAACTTGTTAACCTTCTACATTTTAATATAACTTTAAACTCAACTAGACGTTCTTTCTGTGTACTTCATAACTAAACCAACATTAACAAAGTGATAATGTACGGTGCCTACAACCATTGGCTCCTACATCCTTGTTTTATATGGATGTCAGCACACGAAACGCGTGCGCGGGTCGGGCGCGGAGCGGGTCGGGAGCGGGAGTGTTGAGCTTTGAACCTTGTCATTTTATATAATACAAAATAGTAGTGAATATTAATCAATGCAATCAAGAGGTCAAAACTTTTACGTAATCCGTAATTGACACAAATAATTGTCCGCGAAATTCAAATTTTCTTACGTTTTTTGCAATTTGCAGGTCTTTTTAATAATGAATTAAAATTAAATATATTCTTACATTACTCTTGTAGCTTGTGGGTTAGGTATACCCAGAAGGCTTACAATGCTCTGCGCGTGCAATATAATAAATGCGCTGAGGATATTGTTGGGGCTGCCTCGGTTTTGCAGTACATCGGGCATGTTTGCGGAAGCGCGAATAGATGACTTTCATGCCATCATGCACAACTGGTGTGCATCGATGTTGCGACGATTCACGGGTAGCCCTATCAGTATTTTAGCTACACTGGCGGACAAGGTTGATGGACAATTTATCAGGCCCTGGGCTAGCAGACATGTGCGTGCACATGTCCATGTAGCCAATAAATTAATAATGATTGTATTTTTAAGTTATTGAGTTTACTAACATAGGCTAAGTTCTTACTAACACTATATGGATCCCTTGAATTTGAATAATCTAATGACTTACCTAAGCTGATCAGTCTGTAGATCTCCAACGAAATCATGAGCGAAGGCTATGATGGCTTCAACCCTGTGCCTCAGTTGTATGTCGTTGAGATGCTGCAGCAGGTAGCACATCTGAAGCTTTGCGCCTTCCGCCATCTTCATGTGGAGGAGACCCTTGCGGTGTTCGTCTTTACCCTCTGGAGATAAGATGAAAATATTGTAGAAGAATGGTTCTAGAATAATCAGCCTATAATGTTCCCACTGCTGGGACACAGGCCTCCTATCTTCGAGAGGGATTGGGCTGTTATCTACCACGCGGGCCCAATGCGTGTTATTAGATGTCACATATCTTCGAATTTTTGGTTCTAGGACATGCCGGTTTCCTCACGATGTTTTTCTTCATCGTTTTGAGAGCAGTGGTGATGAAATTATTTACACAAAGTAAAGCGTCTGTCTGGGTTCGAGCCCACGACTTACAACTCGTAAGTCGCGGTCGTTACCACTGGGCTGCCACTGCTCTCTCTCTCTCACTGGTCATAGCAAAAAAAAAAAATATATAAATACAAAGGTAATGAAATTATTTGCTAACAAAAGAACGTGAATTGAAAACCTAGTACCACAAAAGTTTACAGCTTTATCTTCACAAATTTGTAGTTTTCTCACGAACTATGTTCAGGTATTACCATTAAAATATTGTTGAGGTTCGACAGTTCTAGTAACTTACCTTTATCAAAGGAAGGGTCCCATGTTTCAGGGTTGGTCATGATGAGTAGTTTCTCCACATCTTCATCGCGCATCATACCGACCAGCAGGAGACGGTCTACCAGCTTTATCAATGGCCTGTAATATTCAAATTTAAATGTATTAGTTGCATGGATAAAAATAACCAGTTGAGTCTGGCAAAGCTAAGTATAAGCGTATAAGTATTGCCGTCTATAGATTTTTACTTATGCAGACATAAGTAAAAATCTATAGGCGGCAACACCATCCTGTCCTACGAAAAAAGAATTTTGATACTTCGTTTGTCTTTTTGTTATTGATAGGTTATTTTGTTAATACACCGTGAAATTTGAATCACAGTTTTGCTAGAACAAACATTATTCAGACCATGGTCTACTACCATTTTATAGCATCCAATAAAAAAAAACATAATTGGGTTTTTGAAAAACACAAAAAAAAACAAAGTTTAAAATGTCAAGATTATCTACTGCTTACTAAATTTCGTTTATGGAGGTACATTTCCCTGTAAACAATGCTGTGTCCCGTGCGTGGTGTCTGTGTTGTTGGGAGTAACGATAATCTTGACATTTTAAACTTTGTCTTTTTGTGTTTTTTCAAAAACGAATTATGTTTTTTTTTTATTAGATGCTGTAAAATGGTAGTAGACCATGGTCTGAAGTCTGAACAACGTTTGTTCTAGCAAAACTGTGATTCAAATTTCACGGTGTATTCTGATTTATTCCTGATAAAGAATAGTCACTTTAGCACGATGCAGTGTGGATTGGATACAGTTTTGTCATCGTACGGAGGTAGAGCATAGGTACGACATAGTCTATTACACATAATCTATTATGCAAAAATCAAAAGGCAAAATATCAAAATCATTAGATCTACTTACAACCCCGAAACTGACATAATTGACTGATGTAAAAGTATACCATATATAAAACTTTTTGGGGTTGCCCATTTATTTCATTGCAGACTTAGCGTGGCCGGACTCTACAGAGCGAGTGTTATAAAAAAAACTATGAGAAACTATTTTTTTCCATTTATTATTTGTGACTTTTGAATGTCAGATTTCCCACGGATAGCTACACCCAGATAGAATATCCAACCATGCAAAATATCCAGTAGAGATCGGTAACATCATACAAATATAATGATTATGCTGCTGATGTTAACGATCACATATCGTAAAGAACTGTCAAAACTAACTGAAAATTCTTAAAGCTAGGCTTTTTTTAAGAAATTAAATGTAATTATTTAATAGGATATCTCAGTCAGTGGCCATCATGTCAAAGTCAAATAATTTATTGCAAAAGACACTTTTGAACGTCAAAATTTACAACAAAAAAAAATAGCATTGATTCTAATAGAAGAATGGGCAAGAAATTCCACCGTTACTCTTTTAAAATGTTTTACAACATTTTGTATACATTAATTATATGTGAAGACGATGCACCTGGAATAAGATTAAATAGTAAACCACAATAGATAAACATGCAAAAGACATCAGCGGTGTTTAATTTTACAAGCCGACGGCAGCTGTCTTAAGAAAAGCATGATCAAAACCCAACTCACAGGAACAGGTTTTCATTGCTGCCTCCCACAGGATCCCGGTTGTGGACCTGGTTGGTCTCCACGGCTTCTGCTAACGCTTGCATCACGAACTCGCGAACCACTTCGAGAGGGAAGTACGGCGAGTACAGGTTGCTGATCTCTGTTATACTTTCACTGAGAAGGGAGGAAAGAGGTTAGAATTAGAATTATTTGAGAAGAAATAAATTTATTTTCAATCACTTTTGACTAAGAATCATGGCCATCTAGCAGTAAGGTAGTCTTATCAGAAGGCTGGTTTTTATCACAGTTTCAGTATGTTGCTTCATTACTGATTATATCTGCGATAAATTATTCAAGGCAATGGCACGTAAAATTTAATCGGAGAGGCAACCGGATGGCGAGTGGTAATCTGGAGCTTGAAGTGATGCCGAGTCCCTCGTACCGTCCGAATGGACTCCAAATGGACGGGGCGGAGATATGGGGGATGGGGGCAAAATTTTTTTTTTTGACGTGTCATTCAAAATTTAAGCTCTAATAAATGCATGGAATTTGTGTATCACTGCCATCTTGTTTCGATAAAATTCACCCTCATTTTCGGTGATAAATCATCGGTAAGGAGTTTCAAGAATTTTATACATTATTTCAATTATAACGATGTTGGGGGGTGGCAACCGGATGGCATTGATACACACAAATTCCATGCACTTATTAGAGCTTAAATTTTGAATGCAGAGTCAAAAAAAAAATGTTTTGCCCCCATCCCCTATATAAGAAAAGAAAGAAAGAAAAATAGGTTTATTTGTCACAGAAATACGTGCATACATAAAAGACAAGAGTAATCAGAGAACAACCGCCCCACACCCCCCCCGCGCCGCCGCCGCATATCTCCGCCCCCGTCCATGTCGGGGTCCTCGTACGAACACTTTAGTTAGCTATTATACCGAGCTATAATATAGAGTAATACTGAGCTATACTCACGCTATATCAGTCATCTTCATCTGAGGACGCACGCTCTCCGTCTGCAAGGAGCGCAGACTGTGTCCCATGTCGGGATCCTCGTACAAACACTTTAGTTCGGGTCCTAATGGTATTACGAATTCGTTCTTACACGCCTCCCTGTGACAAACATAATTTTGATTATTATCCTAACTAATATTATCAATGCAAAAGTGAGTTTGTTTTTTGTTACGCTTTCATGATAAAATGGCCGAATAGATTTGGATAAAATTTGGCACATGAATAGACCATGACCTGTATTGGGTCATAGGATACTTTTTATCCCGATTTTCCCACAGCATCGAAACTTATGCGGGTGAAACTGCGGGGCAAAATTCAATTCAATTCAATTTCAATTGGTTTTTGTGCTCGGTTATAAATATTCACAAAAAAATTAAAAGGTTGGAAACTATATATAGCGACAAGACCCTATGAAAATACTATTTTACTTCGTTTTACAGTGTTTTATAACACGGTTTTAAACCTAATGCCGTTGACCGTCGGCGATGGTTAACTTTTGCGCAAACATAATGCCGGAACCCTCTCGGAGGGTTCACTTCCAATGGCGGCATGGCGTATGAGTTCTATGAAAAGTGGGTGGACTCTACTACTTACGTAAAGAAGACTTTATTATTTACGTAAAGAAGTTTTAAGTTTCTAAGCCGAAAGATATTATTGATCTTTCATACATTTCAATTCTAAATGATGATGAAAACCGCATCAAAATCCATTGAGTAGTTTAGGACATCTAAGCGGTCACACACACAGACAGACTCGAAAATGGAATTTACATAACACATACACATACATAATTAGCCTATAATGTTCCCACTGCTGGGACACAGGCCTCCTCTCTGTGAGAGGGAGTGGGCCGTAATCCACCACGCGGGCCCAGTGCGGGTTGGTAGATGTCACATGTCTTCGAATTTTTGAAGTGAAAACTTTTTTAGGCGCGTTGGGTATTTTTGAGATGGGACTAAACCATTGATTTCGCGACACTGTGACGACATCAGCTTTTGACCATTAAAAAGACATCAACGCGTTGATTACCGCGGTGTCGATTTTTTTTCAAGTTTTTGGTTCTAGGACATGCCGGTTTCCTTACGATGTTTTCCTTCACCGTTCTGGAAATGGAATTTGTTTCATACTATTTGTAGATGTAGGTAGATACTCACATAGTAGTTGCGTGCGACTCAAGATGCAAGGCTATGAGCAGATCGTAGAAGCCTTGCCGCAGCGGACCCGACATGTACTGTGACTGGATCGCGTAGAGGAGTTGTTTCTGATCTACGTGTGTGCATAGAGCGTGTGCGGCCCTGAAAATAGCATAAATAATTATTAGAACAAAAAGCAATGGAATACATACGCCTGATTAATTTTAATCTTAATTTAATATTATAAATGCGAAAGTGAGTTTGTTTCTTTGTTTGTTACGCTTTCACGCTAAAACAGCTGCACAGATTAGGATGAATTTGGCACATGGGTAGACCATGACCTGGATTTTATATTATTTTAATTATTGTGAATTTGAGGACTATGTGGATATTCTTATTATTTTTATTTCTCTGCTAGTTTTAATGATGGTCTGGCAGTTTTGAGTAGTTTACGCGGCCTACCCAAATGTCCTTTCTTTGGTATTGTTCGTCTAGTTGAGCTCCACGATTACTGACAAATACTTGCACTGACTGGACAGGTCTACTCAAATCTATGTGGTTCTTTCCTCAAAAGACAATTTCAGACACTAATCTACATTGTCCTCATATGGCCTGACCAAGATTACGAGTATGTCTATACTTTAAAAGAGACTGCGACCTCTGAGTTTGTTTCGGCTTTTCTTCTCAGAGTAGTCAGATAGGAAACGCCGAACTCATCTAGCTTATTTTTTTATATGACGTGAAAAAGTGATTCCGATATCCTATTTACAGAATAAACAATTTCATTTCATTACGACACAGGCCACTTTTTATCCCGATATTCCCACGGGATTGAGACTTACGCGGGCAGCTAGTAAAAATATAAAGGTCTAGGAAAAATCACGTAGAATATTGTAATAGTTTGACTATTTAAAGCCCTTATAATAACTTTTAATCGAAATCATACAGCAGAAAATCGAACTAGGACTAGAAGTTTTTGGAAAAGTGTTGTTCTTGTTGGAACTATTCTAAACGCAACCTCTTTTTGTGAAATCTGTCATCTATGAATTCTGACAGATGTCCCCTTCCATCTGTTCAAGACTGTGTTTTAGGTGTCAACAATAAATCCCATAAAAATCTTTATAAACCTTTCTTTTTTCTGTCCTAATATCCAACAGTTCTGTCCTTTATGTGAGGAGCTCGTGGCTAAGCTACGCCTGCCGCGGTTGGTCCGTGGATGGGTGACCATCTTTATATACCGAGACTCATCCGTGCCTCGGAAAGCACGTTAAGCCGTTCATCCGTTCATTCGTGAATCTTTGACAGTCGTTACGGGTCGTCAGAAGCCCGAAAGTCTGACAACCAGTCTTACAAAGGGATATAGTGTTACTCAGTAACTGGGTTGTGGAGGTTAGATAGGCAGTCGCTCCATGTAAAATACTGGTATTCAGCTGCATCCGGTTAGACTCCAACATAGTTGGGAAAAGGCTAGGCGGATTGATTGATTGTTCTGTCCTTTATCGTATAATGTAAGTAGCATGCATTTCTTCGGATTTTTTAAAACTTAGTTAATAGTAACAATGACTTACCTATAATTACTCTGGTAACATAACGCAGCATACAACGTCAGCGTATGAGAGTGGAAACTTAATAACTTGTCCATCTCTATCAGCTCCAAAATATCTATACAACGATCTTCCTCTGTGAATAAAACATATTTAATTTTAATATACCGAATGGAAGTAAACAGCATCAAAATGAATGGTCAATGAGCGAAAATGTTAAAACATGCCTTTCCCATACAGGGTGGCAGGGACATCGACGCGAAAACTGTTACCATGGATTCAATACCTGATTCTGAATCCCCTGCATTGAAAATTTTCGTCGGTTATTTTTTTTTAATCACCTGTTTCATTCATTTTGACCGCATAGATATTGCACTTTTCTATGAAACAGCTTATTCTTTTTTAAATAACCGCCGAAAAATTTCACCGCATGGGGGTTTAGCACCATGTACTGAATCCATGGTAACCGTTTTTGCGTCGATGTCCCTACCACCCTATACAGGGTGACTGGATCTGGACCCGCCATAGCAAATTCGCATATAGAGGAGGTGATTTACTAATTATTGAACCATACTTTCCCTAGCTAAAGTTTTATAGTTTGGGAGATATGTCAATTTCTATACTGTATTGAGATTTTTCCAATTTTTTTTTTGCATTATTTTAGTAGTTTTTTTATTATTTGTTGGCAGTCATAAACATTAGTAATTAAAATATCACGGAACTTCCCTCAAACTAGGGTTAAAAAATAAGATAATACGCATTAAAAAAAAAACAAAAAAATCTTTTCGATCAAGGGAAAGTAAGGTCTAATCAGCGCTGTGCTGTGGGTCCCCCATAGCACAGCATCATGCTGAGTGGAAGTCTTCTTGTCACAGTCATGTCGTGCAGCTGCCGCCTAAGTAATTTTTGTTCTATGCTCGTGATTTGTTATGTACATTGTGTTGTTCTCTGATTACTCTTGTCTTTTATGTATGCACGTATTTCTGTATCAAATAAACCTATTTTTCTTTCTTTCTTTCTAATATAATTAGCAAATGACCTCCTTTATATGCGAATTTGCTATGGCGGGTCCAGATCCAGTCACCCTGTATAGCGGGCGCATCTGACCTTTTAGATAATTTTATTCCTTGACTGTCAAAACTAAGAAATTAGTGCAATTACCTGGTATATGTAAAGCCAGCATGGACACTGCATCTTCACACAGCATGGACCAACCTCGGATATCTGATAACTTGAGTGCGTGCACTTGTAGAGATTGATTTGGTACCTGAAAATCGATAATTCAGTTTTAAATAAAAATTAAAACGTTCAGTTAGTATTCATAAAAAAAAAACAAAATTCAAAAGTCAAACTAGGCTGAGAATCAGCACTTTTCAAACGTCAAAATTACATAAGACAGTCCCCCAAAACGCCCACCCTTCACCACTTCCTAGATGAGGAATTTTTTTGTAAAAAAATCTTTATAGAAATTATAACTGTAAACCAAAATGTACCAAAGGACGACTAAAGTTTACAAGTTTCGTAACTATAAGAGTAGCCACGGATTCGTGATAATCACAGTAATCAGAACAATTTAGTGCTCGACAATAGAAATCGATAAAGGAACAGCAATTTTTAAACGACTTCCAAAAAGGAGGAGGTTATATGTTCGTCGCGTATGTTTTTTTTTTTTTTTTTTTATGTATGTCCACCGATTTCTCCGTCAATTGTGGACCGATTTTGAAAATTCTTTTTTTGTTTGAAAGGGTGTGCTCTCGAATTGGTCCCATATAAATTTTATTAACTTTGCTTGGATATTTTTTGAGTTAGCTACAAAATACTTTTTTTTTCCCACTTAATATGTGGATGATATGATAAGTTTCTGTCACTGGTAGCAGGTAGTGGTATTCGAATGTGTATGGGGTAGGTACCACAACTAAAAAGCGAAAAATAAAAACTTTTTACAAAAAAAAACAACCGACCTCCAAAAAAAAACACTACAAAGTGAAAAATAACTTTAATTTCGGAAGTCGGTGGCAAAAAACGAAAATACAAAACCCAAGACACCGACTTCCGAAATTAAAGTTATTTTTCACTTTGTAGTGTTTTTTTTTGGAGGTCGGTTGTTTTTTTTTGTAAAAAGTTTTAGATTTAGTTAACAAGGACAATATTTTTTCAACGTTAGGTATGCTACAAAAGTAATTAAAATGGCATGTGGTTGTACTATAGGTACACCTCTGCCGAACCCTTCAGTGATTACAGGTGTGATGTTGTTTTATGTTATTTCTGTATTTTTTGTATGAATGATGAATGAATTAATGAAATGCACCGATCCCAGCGTGGTTTAACCAGACTCGATCAATCGAATGAACCCCAAGATTTGCACTAGCCCCTAGAGTCTCATGTTTCATGGGGTTACAGAGGCCATTGCATATCAGGGAGTAGACCGGATGGCACGGTAATGGTAGGGAAGACATGCCCTTAGGATATAGAAAGATTTGCGAGCCATAATTTTTGCTTAATTTGTAGAAGAAAAATGCTTCCATAATTGTTTGAGACTTGGACAATCTAAACAACTAAGTGTGAAGTTCTTATGATTATGAAGTTCAAAATATTTCTGAAGATACTCACCCTAGCCCACTGATGCGGCTTCAAGCACTGCACCTTCAGCCTGGGCGGGAACTGCGGTATAACGTGCTTGTCGCTTGTCGGCAGTACTGCAGCAGACAGTGGCAGACTCGTGGTAGACCTGCCCAGTTCTATCTGCAGGATCTCCTTGGATGTGGCTTCTACGAAGATCGCGGGGAAGAGTTTTGTTTCTGGCTCCATCTGGAAAAAGTGTGACCCGTTTTTTAGACTTGAAGTTTGGCGTGATAAAATACAAATTAACAAAGTTCCGACACTATGATTTAATTCTTTAACAAGCTATTGAGAATCTACACGACCAATAAACTATAACAATACATCAATATAAACACGTGCATTATTCATAGGGAGATTTCAAGTATTAAGAGCGTTTATCCTAAAAGTTGGCAATGTCGCAAATAGCTGTCAAATATTTCGCCGTTTTGACTAATTTGGCAATATTACTGTAAGGAAATATGAAATGTGGCTAACTAGCGAACTAGAATATTGATTATGAATTTCGTAACACTGAATATTTAGTTTTAGATGTATAAAAATGATTTGGAAATTTTCAAATGCCTTTTTACACCTAAACCGGTTACAACATAAAATTCAGTGTAATAATTGTATTCCATTATATATTATTATATTATTTCAGTAGTATTGTTGTTGTATTGTATTGTAGTAATATTGTATTGTATTTGTACGCCGTTAAGGCAAAACATGACTGTGCTATAATCTTATGTAACATCTTGCATGCCATGTGTGTATACTTATGTTTTGGACAAATAAATGATCTTATCTTATCTTATCAAATTAGTCAAAACAGGTAAATATTTGACAGCTATTTGTCAACTTTCAAAATAAACGCTCTTAAAAGATTATTTTCAAAATCTCTCGCTCACCTTAAACTTGAAGCTAGTATCCTTCCCCTCACAGGTGAAAGCCACTGTCCCAGTGGACGTATCCACCGAGCATCCGATGAACATGCCCTGCGAAGCACCCTTAGCTGTGGCTTCGGCCATTACTTCATTGTACAGCTCGTCTGCGCGAACCATGTAGCACGACTGACGATTTACACTAGAAGGAAATATTCTACTTAAAATCTGTTTGGATATTTCGGTTGGACCACTGATATGGAAGATGGAGAAGGTTGAAAGAAGATTGGTGTATTGTAGCAGGTCAATCAAGTCGCATATGGGATGCCGGGAGTCTTCGCGGAGGGCTCATTTTAAATGTAGGTTTTTCTTAGCGAATTCGGCATTATGTGATGTGAAAATAAAATCAGTTGTATATTTTAACAAGATTTCAAATTTAATGCCGGTTACACTCCTCCAGGGTTAACTTTAGTGCAAACTGAACTCGAGTCAAGTTGCAATATGTATGGCGTGGTAAACAACAGTTCTTTTAAAGTATTAAACAATTCTTTCATTTTCTCTACTTAAAACTCTACGTAAAATACTCAGTCAAAATGTGATAAAGATGTCGAAAGCTGATAAATAAAACCCTTTGCGCTTAAAGTCAATATGAAATTGTCAAGTGTATATTATTATAGTAATTACAACTAATACTTGTTCCATCTATCTGATATAAAATTTTAGTCAAGATGACCTGTACCCTAATTGCGTAATAATGTACGATCATTCACAATTTTGTTTCGATTTCAAACAGATTGCTAATCCATTGCTTCATAAGTTGAAAAAAAAAATCTGTTTGACGTAAATAACGCAATGAATGTTGTTGAACTGTCAAAATGAAACAAATTAGTCCTAATCGATTACGAAAATAAGTTACGCAATTAGGGTACTGTTTTGCTAAAAGGCGTGAGGCTAACAAACGCTCATTCCAGATATTTTATGACAAGGGATGTTTTGTGACACATTATCAATTGACAAAACAATCTTGTATCCACATGAGGAAGAATATTAAGTACTTACTTCTCAATAACCCTGTCGTAGTCATCAGTGATGATGACAGAAGACTTGGTGACCTTGCTTTGGTTGAAGTCCTTGGAGTGCAGGTGGTACTGCGTCGTCACCCAGCCTATGTATACATGGGTAGGGTCCTGACCAGGGTAGATTCTGGAAGCGAAAGATTTATGTAGTCGTACTTCAGGACGGCTTTAACATATGTAATATAACATAACATCACGCCTTTTCCCTAAAGGGTTGGGCAGAAGTGTACCTGTAGTAGGTACACCCACATTTCGCCAGTTATGTCTAAGTCCCATGTAATAGGGGGCGAGCCTATTGCCATCAACCGGGCACAAATCCAGACTCCGGGCTGCTACTGAGAAATTTCAGATAGAAAAATCCAATAACACTTTGCCCGATCCGGGAATCGAACCCAGGACCTCATGCTCAGCAGTAGCGCTTGCGACCACTAGACCAACGAGGCTTTAAATGAGATAAAATTCTTGGAAGTCAACTCTCCACACTAAAATAGAAAGTCTAAACACAAGTATTTTACCACCAAAAATTTCATAGAAGTCTTTCTGCCTTTATAATCAATAAATTAATAATTAGCCTTGAACTGAAAGATACCATGAGACTTAACGGGAAATAACGGGTATTAAAAATTCGGCTGTCAGCCGCTAACGCAATCGAGTCACCTAAATAGACTAGATTTCCTACTGTCCACCTCTACATGTCCCCGGAGCAGTGACTGGGTCACCTGTACCCGCACAGCTACAAAGTGGACATATACTCGCTGGGTCTCATACTCTTCGAGCTGTTCAGCACTGAGTCTGAACGCGTCACCTGTTTGTTGCGACAGTTCAAGTACCCTGAGCAGTTTATGTTGCATTATCCGCAAGAGGTTAGTAATTATATTATTGATATAATAACTGTATTACCCTACCTGATACTAGGTTTGGTAATGGTAGTTTTCATTTAGTTTTCTATATAATCTTCTTCTTTTTCGTGTGGTTAGTGACTAACCTAATATCAGAGGTTTTATGCCGCCCATGGGCCTCTTCTTCTCCGCAATTTCGGAATAAGAAAAATGCAATAACAACACATTTCTAATATTATAGCTATAACTATGTTTTTGTAATATTGATACACAGCAAGTAATAAATTAAAAATCTATTTAAAAAGTCAACTTACCTAACTCCATAAAAGTATTCATTGATAAGCTTCAAGCACTCGGAGTCAAAGATCTCGTTGCCCACCGTCTCGGTCGCCGACTGAGCCAGCGTGCTGGTCGTCATCTGTTTGCGGTCCTGTGTGGGCGTCGCCATCTGAGCGTTGGACTGTGACGTCAGACGAGGGAAGAGGAGAGAAGTAATAGATTAGAGAGTGGAAAGAGTAGAAGTATAGTTGTAAGCCGGGCTTCTACGTCTGTGAAGCTAGAGTGGATAAAAGCTCAGACTGGAAAGTTTGCAGTAAATAGTAATAGGCACTAAATGTAGAAGACCATTTAAAATCTTAAAGTTTTTATTTAGTTTCTAGTTGCCCGCAACTTCGTCTGCGATCTAGGATTCCAGGTGCATCGTCTCAATATTGTAAAACATTTTAAAAGAGTAACGGAGAAAAATGGGCAAGAAACTCCACTTTCTTGCCCATTTTTCTCCATACGAAAACTATGTTTTGAAAGTGTAGTATTTTTTTTTTAATTTTGGCGTTTAATTGTGCCTTATAAGGGCCTATTTGAAATAAATGATTTGACTTTGACTTTGAAAAGTAGCCCATCACCGTTTCCAGAACCCAAGTTACATCATTGTCAAATTTAATAATGACACGGCAAAAGGTAACAAACAGACATTTGTTAAATATCTAAAGTTACCTACGTATTGGAATTGTTACGACATTTTTAATTTTTTTATATTATCTATACTAGTCTATACTATGTAGGAGGTAATCTCCGGAACTACCAGACGGATTTGAATATTTTTTTTGGATTGGATAGCCCAATTCTTAACGAAGGTTATAGGATCACGGACGAAGTCGCGGGCAGAAGCTAGTTTTTTTTATAAAGATGACGTTTTATTATTTTCTTTTTGACAGTAAATTTTAGTTCTGTCAGCGAATTGGTGATTTAATCGACTAAAAATATAGATTTTCCATTATACAGCCTTATTTTTAAAACTGTCAATTAGTTACTATAACTTTACGCAGACATATTTAATATTGGGCTTCATTATCATAAATAAATCAGTATAAAATAATAAAAATGGTAATAAATTAGTATGAAAACAACGAAAGAAATGCCGGGTTAGTGTAAAACAGGTACATGAGAGGACTTACATTCAGACCAACTTGGCTTCCATACAAGTTGGCCCTGCTAGGTCGCGCGTTCATGCCGTTATTATATTTTTGATTGGCCTTGTGAGAAATTAACAAAAACATCAAGAAAATTAACAAAACGAAACAAAACATTAACAGTAATGTGAAAGGATCGAAGGACCAAAAAATTGAAATGTGAAAGAGAATGAGTCCTTTTATCAATTAAAAACACAAGGCAAAATGAACTTTAACTCTATGCAAAAGAGTTGAACATACCTGTGATACTTTAATCTGAGGGTTGGGTCTTCTCGGTCCTCGTTCAGGCGATACCTCCGTATCACTGAAAGGATCTGGTGTTTTTGATTTACGAGACTTGCCACGGTCGTTGCTTTCACCGCGCTTGCTTCTAAAGAACCTGGATTTGGAAGACAAGAGTCAATGACAAGTATTAAGGTGCCACTAGTCGATGGCTCGAATTCGTTGGAGGCGTGGCTAATATGCATACTACTTAGTTTTTTAAAGTTATTTCTTTATTTAGTATTATAGTTTTTATTTATTTATTTATACTTTTATTTAATGAAATAGACGATGATTTATAACGAAAACGAGCGCGAAATTGTTAAAGAACAGACCTTTGGCATATCTAGATATTATTTCTTTATTTTTTTTATTTATTTATTAAATATGGATGACTTACAGCTAAAACAAACAGAATAAAAAATTGTATGCGACTGACTCCTGACTTATGGAAAAACTCCTCGATATATCTACTCAAGTTAAAATTATTTGAATTTTTCAATAAATTATCTATCCCTGCACGGTTTCTATTTTGCCAATTTCATACGACATAAGTTATTTAGTTACGCTCAAAGATGAGTTTAAATTTGTGTTGAAATATGGAAGTTTCGACGCTCATATCTTGCAAACCAATACTTTTTTCCTATTTCTGCTTCCATACAAGGCTAGATAATGACAAGGCAAATTGATATAATTTTTGGTTTTGAACGTACTTCGTTAAACAGACGAGTAATCACCATACTACGTTTGTATGGGAGAATGACCGACTAGTAAACCCTTAAATATGCCATCTGGCACGACCAGAAGATGAGAGGTGGAACCTTAGAACAACTGCTTGGAAAGGCTCACACGGAAAGAGAAGAAGATAGCAGCATGTTGGCACGACGAGATAGTTGAATTGATTGGCAAATCATGGCTTGTGAAAGCAAAAAACCAGAAAAAAACTGGAGGCCTAATAACCGTCGAGGGGTCCTTAATTAATTAACTAATTACTATTACTTACTTTATTAAGTTTTTTTTTGTAAGTAAGAAAATATAAAGGCTTTTTATTATTTATTATAGAGCAAGAGCCCGCGACGATCAGACCTTCGTTATTTTATAAAAGCTGAAAGATTCTTTGTGTATGTCTCCAATACAGCTAAGAACGATCCCCGAATATGAAGTATCATGGTGGCTTTGGCAAGTATCGTGTGGCAAAGGTATGTAAAATTGCACTTAAGTTACGTTATAGTATAAAAGCTGAATTTTATATAATTACTAGCTGCGCCCCGCGGTTTCACCCGCATAAGTCTCGATCCCGTGGGAAAAAAAAAAGTATCCTATGTTCTTTTCCAAGGCATCATCTATATATGTGCCAAATTTCATCCAAATCCGTTCAGCCGGTTTAGCGTGAAGGCGTAATAAACAAACTTACTTTCGCATTTATAATATTAAGGATCATCATCATCAGCCTATAAATGTTCCCACTGCTGGGACACAGGCCTCCTCTCTGTGAGAGGGAGTGGGCCGTAATCCACCACGCGGGCCCAGTGCGGGTTGGTAGATGTCACATGTCTTCGAATTTTCGGTTCTAGGACATGCCGGTTTCCTCACGATGTTTTCCTTCACCGTTTTGAGAGCAGTGGTGATGAAATAATTTACACAAAGTAAAGCGCCTGTCTAGGTTCGAACCTACGGCCTACAACTCATAAGTCGCGGCCGTTACCACTGGGCCACCACTGCTCTATATGCTCTATATTAAGGATGTTACTTGGGAAACTATCAAAAGATGTTTTCTCAAAAATATATATATCCTTATGCCAGTTGATCTGATTAATAGCCTTTTTATTTTTTGGGTGTGAAATTATCAAATAACTTCTCCCGCTCTGGGTGGAGAGTTATTGGATATCAAAAGGAACACGTTGTATATTCGGCAGACTTTCAATGTGTCTGACAAGAGGTAAGAACTGTCGAAACTGTCTGACTACTGAGGAAACATTTTTTGATATTCCCCAAGTAACATATACAGCGTGGCGCTTTAATGGTGACATTAATTTAACACAGGCATTTCTTTTTGTGAAAATATTTTAATTTCATTAAACGTTATTTCTTATCGATTTATTTTCAATTTTCTCAAATGGCATCTTGGTGCAACCTGTACTTAAAAACTGTAGCGCAGAGGTTATTTACCGGGATCACGGATCATAACATCGCATCAATAAAAATAAAACGAATAATGTGCAAAGAGAAGACGAATTGAAGGAAAGGCAGAGCCTTATTATATGTCGGCGACCGATTGAAAATTTAATTTTTTAATTAACGAATTATTTAGTCTTATTATATTTTAATGATTACTGGCCACTAGCCCTACCCGTGTGTTCAATTAATGTCGCCATTGTAGCGGCATGTTGTATAAAATTCAGCTTTTATACTATAACGTAGCTTAAGTGCAATTTTATACACCTTTACCACACGATACCTGCCAAAACCACCATGATCCAAACTTCATATTCGGGGATCGTTCTACCTGTATTGGGGACATACACAGATAAACTTTCAGCTTTTATAAAACAACGAAGGTCTGATCGTCGCGGGTCCTTGGGCCATTAAATATGACATAAGTGAGATAAGTCTCGAAAATAAATAAGTATGCTGGAAGAGATTTCTTTTAGAAATAAGCATCACCTTTGAACGTATTTTTCTGTTCCTTTCTTATTGTCTGTCTATAGGTGTGTGCATAAATGGTTAAATAAATAAATAATTATTTTGACATGTAATAAATGTTAACAAAAACTTACTTGAAAGGCGACCGCCCTCGCTTATCCTTCTTATCATCAGGCGCCAAGCTCTGCGCTCCCAACTCGTACTTGGCCATCTCTGCCTCACTGGTCGACCGGTGCATGCCGTTCACTTGACCTGTATCAACGTATAAACCTTCAGACACTGAAGACAAAAGTGCGGATCAATTGTTAAGTTTTTAGACGCAAATTAAGTATCTGTGAATCAAATGCTTTTAGCATGTGCATTAATTTTGTACTTTAGCGGATTATATTTGGTATATTTACAGCAATAAAGGTTTCTAAATTATTAATTGAAAGAGCTAATACGAGTGACTAAATAAACACCCTTAGCATCGGGCAACGCTATCAAATTAGCTAAAGGGTTAGTGTTTTCACTACACCAAGAGGGCTTATTGGTCGACTCCATCGAAACGATATAACATTATTTTTTTCTGTATGAGATTTGCTCGAAGCTAATTTATTTGTGGGCGAATCGACAACTCCAGAAATACGTATTCGGCAATTGGCAATTTCGGTTTAAAGAAATTTATTTCTAAAAAAAAAGAACATTACAGTTCACTTAACATATTGAGAAAAGTAAGGTAAAAATAAAAGTAAGTGCGATTCTCTGTGTTCACAACAAAAAAATTAAGAGTTAAAGGTGACAATCGGTATTGTTAGTGTTGTTTTCTGACGTGTTTTTCTATGGCTTTTTTAAATGTATATATCGTCGACCGTAGGTTCAATTGAGGTAAGGGACAAAATACGATTTTTCAGGAGAGGCCGACAAAGTTTTTATTTCGGACTAAATCGCCCACAACTTTTTTTCTTATTAACCTTTTTCGGGTCTGTTTTTCTTAAGTTAGATTTTTTTCATATTCACCATTCGATAGAGCGAAAAATTCTGAACAAAACTGTATACTCAACTCATTTTGGGTATATTGTCTTTTACCTCAATTGAACCTACGGTCGACGATATGGTGTCACTATTGGTTACATTATCACAGTTTACTCGCCCAATTCGTGTGAATCGACCAATAAGTCGGCAAGACCTGTCTATGCTGCCCACAAACCAATACGAGAAGTACGCTGTAAAACCCTTGTTCCACAGCATTGGGGCTGGGAATGGAAATCCCGTTTAAGACTAGAAGAAACCTAGTGTGTTAAATCTAAGAATATTTGTAAAAAGGAAAACTTTTCTTACATGCATCGAAATAGTCTGTCTACTGTTGTAAAGTTTTTTTTTTTTTTTTCACGAATCGGTTAAGATTTTAATAGTGAAAGTTATTTAATATGACGGGTAGAATCAAGAGGTGACGGATGTAGGTGATTAAATTGCCACTGTTCGGGCATCTCCGAACACTCGGCAATCTTCGGCTGCTGTCGGGAGACAGGCGGAAGGAGGCGGGCGGCGGCGAGAGGTGCGGCGTGCGGGACGCGGGCCATCGAACCACTTCGCTTCGCTACCGATCACGGACGACGGCACGCGCGCGCACTCCATACGCTTACCAACATCGATATATTTTGGATTACACCATTTAACTTGCAGTTTATTGCCTTTGAGTAAAGTCCTCAGTTTAGGTCCCTAACAATTGGTCCTTCGAGTCGGATATTGGCGAGTGGTCGGAGACGCCCGAACAGCCACCCTGTAGGTATATTTGCTGAAGAAAACAGTCAAAGCGATAGATCCTGGCAACTCAACACAGTGCTCAAGTGAAGTGATGTGATTATTTAAATCTTGTGTAGTTTTATTGTTTTAGTTATGTCTAAAAACCAATTCATAATTTTAGTCGGAAGCTCCCATGTGTTTTAGTTTTGTAAAGGAAAATGCTATGTCTGATATGTACCTACTTGTATTTTCGTGCAAATTTTGTACTAATAATATCAATAACCAGCGTTTAAGTTAAATAGAGGGCAGAAGACCTAGAGGCCGAAGCCCAAAAAGGTGGTCGGATCAAATATCCGAGCATTTGACGATACGTATCAGCGCCGCCCTCCACCAGGCCACTGATCGTAACAGATGGACAAAGACCGTTAGCAATGAGAGAGCGATTGAAAGAGAGAGTTAAATATTTTAGATGTTATTAATTTTCAAACGTTTAATACAAGATACTTATGATTAAAATCTATTTCAGTAATAATTTTGACTATTATTACTATGTATATTTAATCAGCATTCTGTGATCCAAGCCTATTTTTCTCTTACCTCAGAGCAGCTTCCATGTGCTTATTCGAAGAAAATATCAACAATGTCGTGACAATCATGTATTTAAGATGACAACAAACGAGACGGCGTCAAGCTCACACCAACAGTCAACACCCAGCCTTAGCGAGCACAATATACAAAAAAGCCTCGTAATAACCTGGTTGCAGATTATTGTAAGTTTGTATAGAAACACCTCTCGTCATGGAGCCCTTACGTGGTGGTCTGGAGGGCTGTCGTTTGACCTTCGAACTGGTCGGCATCTCCTCCTGATTGTCCTCGTAGTGCAAACCTTAGGTGGTGAGGAAAATAAAGGTGAAAAGCAAACGTTGTAAGGTGGGGTGTTTGCAATGTGTTTCGAAGAAGAATATTTTACTTTTTTAGGAGGCAATGGTGTCCGCAGACAAGACTTGTACTCGAGTTATTGTAGGGTTTTTATTTTATAAGTCTGATTTCAGTATCAAGCGATTGATTAACTCTTCTTTCAAAATAAATATAGTGTGAGTCCTTAAATGTGCACATATTGAAATGAGGGAATCTATGCTTAATTTTATCGACGGAAAAAATATTAAAAAAAACCTTTCCTTTTCCAGTTTTTTTTGAGGATGCCTAATTAATTCCAATAATTATGGAGTTTGTTTCATCGCGATAGATCATTTAGTTTAAAAGTTACACCGTTTTGTTAATTTAAAAAAAACCATTAAATTAATTTAGATTTTTTAAAATATTTTTTCCCTCATTTCGGTATGTGCACATTATAAAGACTCACACTGAATTTGAAAAATAAAAATATTGTAAAAAAAACAAAGTGTGTTTCTTGGTGTCGATTAAAAGTATTGCTTTTTAAGAACCTGGGCCATGCCGATATGGCTGTTTTAAATATTTCTCAGTATGTAGGTGCCTAGGTGGTTAATTTAATGCAGAATAAAATATACCAAAGAGAATAATTTTCTGTGCAATCAGTGATAGTAAATTAAGCGTTTTTAATGCACATATTTTTGCCAATAAACTTTGCATACACCTTACGGACAGGGACACAGGTGCAAAACATAAAAAATACAAATGGAGAGAACAAGCCAATCTTAACATAATGCGGGGCGCTATTCTAATATTTATTTACTTTAGATTCAACAAGCCAAGATTTAAAAATCAGTTTTTTTAGATTTAAATGTATAGAGACACCATTTTGACTTTATTCATTCGGAAAACAGTTTTCCCTATTTCGTCTTGATTACTTTTGTTGTCTATCATACGTTCGCGATTTTGGTTCCAAAAATTTAAACAAATACGGGGTGTCAGGGACATCGACGCGAAAACGTTTACCATGGGTTCAGTACATGATTCTGTTATTTTTTTTTAAATCTGCTGTTTCATAGAAAAGTGCAATGTCTACGCGGTCAAAATGTATGGAAAAACTAATTAAAAAAAATAACCAACGAAAAATTTCAAAGCCGGGGGTTTCAAAATTATGTACTGAATCCATGGTAACAGTATTCACGTTGATGTCCCTGCCACCCTGTATGTGTTTTTGGAAAAATAACTGTAAGACCCACACATAAAGTTCAGTTTACATTACAACTTCAGTCATTTTTATGACTTTTTCAATAGTTCTGGTCATTCTGAAACCAATTTAATTTACACTGAAATAAAGTTGACATTTGTTAAGTGTAAATAAAATCAATTGGAAACTAAGTTTTTTTTTTTCGAAAATTTTTGCAATAGTAAAATTGAGACTGACTTTTGGATGTAGTTAAAAAATCTGGCTCTCTGAATCTTTAAAGGGCAAAATAAAGAAAACTTTATGGAAACATCAAGTAGGAACAATTAGAAAAGATCCAAGGGTGCTGCTACCTTCAAAACTACCCTCCATACCTTTGATATCGTTCATAGTGAACCCACTCCTCATAATCTGGTCTATATGGGCGGGCATCTGAGCTTCCACAGCTTCTTTCATCAGGATCTGTTGTCGATCCTTTATTTCAACCCAACGTCTTGCTTTTTCTGCCTCACTGGAATATGTGCCAATGTTAAATATGAAATCCTGTTGTCTTATATAAAACAGGGCCTTTTAAAATTTATTGGCAAAACTTCACTTAACTGTTAGCTATCAGCATCTGAACGACGATTAGAAAAATCTTAATAGCAACAAGTGACTCCGAGGGAGCTTACCCCGTGATCAGCCTTTTACTTAAAATTCAGATTTTAGGAAATCGTCCTTTAAGCGCCATCTACACGGGCGAAAGTATGACGGCAATAGTGACGTTGGAAATCAAATTCTATAGAAACAGTATGAAGCAAATCTCCACACGGCGATATCATCGCGGCGAGACTATTGCCGTGATTATCTCGCCCGTGAAAATGGTGCTTTTTTTTTAGGTATGGTATCTCGTAGTTGACCTCTGAGATCATGACTACTTAACCGGTCGTTCCTGTGGGTGCCTTAAGCTACTCCACTTAAAACCTCCAGCCAGGGGTTATTCAACTATGCTAATTAAAACTAGGTGAACGCTCGCTAAGGGCACCCTTAGGGCGGCAACCGGAGGGAGGACATCAAGGATGAGGACATGAAGACGGGCTGGTGAAGATGGTGCCTTATTGTTTTATAGCTGATATCCATCAAGTTTGTGAAGTAACACCAATTTATTTAAAAGGCCCAGTATAACGTAATGAAGCATGCCTTTTTTACTTATAACAGCAAATATCTGAATTTCGACTTTCAAAGTGTCTTTTCGAAAAAGCCTAGGCAGATGAAGTCTTCGTAAAAAAAAAAAAAAATACAGTTAAAGCTTTGGGCAAAATAATGACTAAAACGCTAAAAAATACAATAGACGTGGATATTTTTATTAACCTGTTCCGTTTAGCTATTTCTAAAGAGCCATAAAAAACGTGTTACCACACCGAGCGCTGAAAGCAGAGAATTCTGCGTTCAGCGCTCGGTGTGGCAACACGCCGTGTTCGGGACTTCGGGTTCGCGACAAATCACTCGTCATCCTGAGGATGCCTCGTTGAGAGGTGAAACACGTGTCGATTTCTTTCAGCAGTTTTTTATGGCTCTTTAGAAATAGCTAAGCGGAACAGGTTACTAAATATATCTACGTCTATTGTATTTTATAATGGATTTCCGCAAGGTCACGCCTGAATCAATTAACTATCTGACTAAAATGCTGCAAATGTCATGCAAACATGTAACTCTAAGAACACTTTTACGATGAGAACAACACTACTCAGCTAAACATGTCAGTTTTTTAGAAAAAGTGATATCTATGATTATTATAAGTGTACCTCTTTGCTAGCATCTCTTTTACATCCAACGGTTGGCTGATAGAGAATGCCTTATGTACCATATATTATAAATGTGCAGTAATCAAACAACAAGTAAATTAATATCTAAGTTAACTTACTCAATAAACTCTAAGTGGCAGATGACCGGCAGGGACAGTCGTAAGAACTCCCAGTTAGCCTTCTCCATGGTCTCGAATGTGTTGTGGGATATCTTCAAGCATGGTGGTGTATCTGATAAAAAAGGACAAAAATATAATTGCCATCGGAATCATAGGACCATAAAGGCACAATGGGAAGATTGGCAAGAAAGGAACCTTTTTAGACTTTAAGCAGTTGTCCCACCACCGGCGAGGAAGCGACTAACTATCGGCTATTTTCTCGCTCAAGAAACGTACAATAGATATACATTCCGTGTAAACAAAAGAGATACGAGTACATACAGGGTAAGTTTTTAACCAGTGCGCAAACTTAAACACGTGGCTTTACTCATTATTAGTACCAGCGCCTTAATTAAATTGTCACCAGCGCCTTAACCAGGTGGGTAGCCTCAATAATATAACCATTCAATGGATCAAGGGACACAGCGGTTCGCGGGGCAATGACGCAGCCGACGAACTTGCCAGAAGGGGGTCGAGCATGGCACCAGTGGGGCCTGAACCCATTGCGCCACTCCCCTTCGGGTACCTACGCACTCTGGTAAGGAAAAGAACCAGGGATCATCATCACAAACTTTGGTTGGACCACGGTGAATGCAGGCAGGCCAAGGAGGCACTCCCTATGATTGATGGCCGCCTCACGAAACAGGTTCTCCGACTAACGAAACAGCAGCTGCGTACAGTTACAGCAGCTGTAACTGGCCATGGGTCATTTAATAAACACCTCTTTGTCATAGGAGTCACAGACAGTCCGCTGTGCAGAGCCTGCATAGAGGACGACGAGACAGCAGCTCATGTGCTGTTAAACTGCCCGGTGGTCGCCACATACAGGGCCAAGTACTTCGGTAACTCAGGTACCCTACGTGAGATTGTCAGTGACACCAAGGCGTTGCTGGCCTTCTTTGAGGAGCTGGGGTGGATCGAATAATCGATTTTCCCACCCGTACGCAAAATACGCGCTTTGACGTGGAGTTGCGGATACCAGCCCGTATTACCTATTACTCATTATTATGAACAATTTTTACTATGGGACCAAACCTGAAATCACGAAAAAAAATCAATTGTTCCCTGCATTTTGACGAGTTATGTTAACAGCAGATTTTTTTTTCGCGATTTCCTGTTTGGTCCTATAGTAAAAGTTGTTCATAATGATGAGTAAAGTCACGTATTAAAGTTTGCGCACTGGATAAAAACTTACCCTGTAAATTAATAGTTGATCGCTGACTTTTCACACCACCGGCGAGGACTCGCTCCTCTAGTTTGTCTCTGAGCGACTGGAGCTATCAAGATAATACTCGTTCAGCGATACTTGCTCAGCGATACTTGCTCAGCGATGCTCGCTTGGCGGTCAGAACTTACACCGAGAGACCAAACAGCGGTAATTTCACCCATTTTTTTTCGAGTAATCTTCCGTCACACTCGGACACTCGCTGATAGCCCAGCCACAGAACTATCGGAACTATACACTCGTTGCTCGCCAACTCGTTTTCAGTTGCTAGCTCTACTCGCTACTCGTTAATCGCCGGCGGTGGGACAACTGCCTTAGTAACCAGGTCATGTGGGATGACTCGGTTTTTTACCAAGTATTTGTACACTACAAAACTGTAATTGGTTAAATGCTTATGGATAGCCACGCAGAGCCGAAAACCTCCAAAGTGACCATAAAAAAACAGTTGCACTCCGGGAGTGCTAACAGAAATGAAAACAAGAACAATTTAAAAAAATATTTCCAAAACCTTTAAAGTCAAAATACTTGCATAGAACATTGATCCGTAACGTAATATAAATAAAGAGCGAAATCGCGTTTACGAAAATGAGGTGTCGGTAACGGTGTCGCGAGTTCAATTGTTTTTTTCCCATCTCAAAAATGCCCAACGCGTCTATATAAAGAAGTTTTCACTTCAATAAATCGTTAAGCCCTCGGCAGTCAATCGCACTACCAACATGGCTGACTACTATTGTCACTCGAAGCTGGCACAAGTGAGAAGAAGATTCACGAGTTGATACAATGATATAAAAGATCACAGTGTTACCTGATCCTGCTGGTATCCTAGTGACATCAATTCTGGTGTCTGCCATCTCATCCGTGTTCTCGAAGATGGGTTGATCCTTGGTGTACCAGTGAGTGACGTCACGTTTCATATTACTGTAAAGATCAAGATGAAAAAACTGAATCTGAAGCCTGCCGTGACTGAGGAAACCCCATTTTTTACGCTGTACATAAATTAAATGTAAAACATTTGTTCATTGACAGTGTTGCTTAATTTTTTGGCATGTAAACGCAAAATATTTTGACGTGATAACGTTTTATAAATCGATGAACGCCGGCTGCACGCACGAAAAAGTGTCACGTTCCGCCTGAGCCGAGCGTGCAAGCGAGAGCGCGGAACAAGCGATAGAGGCACGATCGGCCCAAGCGTTCGGCTTGTGACGTTATCACGTAAAATTATCGTCCGTAAACCGACTTTACAGACAACCGATTTTTTTTATTGGTCCTTTTGGATCTAGGATTGATTTCAGATCGATTTAATAAGCAAAGTCTTTGTTATTCTCATATTGATTATTGTTATGTCCAGCGGACTGATATAGCCATGACGATAGATGAATAAAGATGGTTCACTCAGCATTTTAGCAGGCAGGCCCGTCTTGTCGGGCCAATTCAGTGAGTGTAAAGTAGTCAGAAGGTATAACGCGGAGAGTAACTTTTCATTTAAATCATTTTGCGGAGTGAACCATTTGTACACATCTGTGCCATGACCTTGAATCAAAACAGTAATTGCGAGAATACTTACACACAGAACGGCTCGTATCCCTCCTGCAGACCACATGTCGTGAAGTACTTCAGTGTGTTCACATCTTGACCATATGTTAACCTGTTAATAAATATTGTTAATTAAGTTTTTCTTTTAGAGAGAAGCCACACGGTGCGGTGCGGCGCCGCACCGCAAACATTTTGCCGCATCACTGTATATATGTGGTATGCGGCGCCGTAGTATGCGGAGCGGGGACCTAGCCAGTCCCAGTGCACTTCCTCCTCCCCTCGCGTCTCGCTCAATCGAAGTGCGGTGTGCCTGCGGTGCGGCGCCGGAACGTACCGTCTGGCATAACATTGATTTTTATATGCAGGACGCCGCAACGACATCGCTTCGGCGTCGTGCCGCGACCGCACCGCACCGTGTGGCTTCTCCCTTACGTCTATTTTACAGAGCCTTTAAATTTTGTTAGGGGGAAATTTTTTAGATGAAAATAACACTTAAAGACAGGTAACATTTTAAAATATCAAATTGTAGTAATCGAAGATTTCCATAAGCAGAAATAGAAAATTAAAATACTCTCCAATTTGTACCTGCCAGTAAGGTCTTGTGAAGCTATAAAAACACCTATAGTATAAAACTTACCTAGCTTTCTGCCCAACTCCCAGTGTGCAAGCCGGGACAAAGTTGTCTCCCTGAACATCGGCGAACGTGGTCTCTCCACCGAGAGCATCCATCAATAACTCGCCGTTTAGAGAGAAACCTTGTACATAATGTGTGTGTCAGTAAATATTATAACAGTCTTTTTTGTATGTGGACCAAAGGACCAATCTATGATGTTACTATATTTATCTAGTTACGGCAAGCAATTTATAGGACGTGAAAATATCTTTGCAAATTCATGTGACAAAATCTTCTAGATTACTAGTAATTTAAAAAAGGAATGAATTTAAGATGCCAAGAAAACTACGTTGTAAAAGAACATAAAATTGAAGTCTATGGGGATGCTACTAACTTTGCAAAAAAATTGACTTATGTAAGATACAAGTTGTTATTGTTTTAAGAAATTAGTATTTAAGGGGCAGGCAGGAATGGTAAATTATTTAGGGCAGTTCAGAAAAACTTTTTTTGGATTCAATCCATAAGTCACAAATAATAAATACACTGAGGAAAAAAGTTGACTGACAAAATATTACGAAACGTTGGTAAGATATTTTTTGTCTTTCAACTTCTATATAATCATGTAAGGCCACAGGTAGAATTATTTACATTACAAAGGCATTTCAGGAAAAGTTAGTCACACAGTTTTAAAATGAGTTTTAGATATATCTTGACTACTAATGTCTATGCTACTCAATTTCTGTGATGATAACACTACTTTTACCCGACTGTTGCTAAAGGTCATGATAATGAAGTGTTCATACAGCTAGAATAACTGATTTGAACTCACCCTCATTACTGAGAATCATTTAGTTTAATTTGACAGGAAGCAATTTATTAGATGCCACGTATTCTTAATAAACTGTTTTCAAACAGCTTTTAAGATTGATACTTGTACTAAATGTTGGATATTCCTTATTTAATTTAAAAAATGACAGCATAGATCAGCAAAATCTAGATACGTAAGAGCACGAAACTTACAGGTAAACTAAAAAAGGTGTGCGCTTCAGTAATCTTCCTGTTAAAGAAATAGTACAAACTTCGCTACACAGAGGCACAGCTTCTAAGTTTTATACTGCCGCCCTTTTTCGTAGTGCAGCTATCATAGCGCGTTTGTATGAAGCCTTCTCTCTGTTGGATTGAATATGTAGTCTGGACGCACTATGACGTCATATGTCACTCAAAAATGTTGAGAAGTTTTTGGAATTGCATAGAGTTGTTAATCTCAAGCATTGTAAACATGGTAATATAAAATAGGGTTGTAACAGCACTATATTAGATCTCATAATCGCGCGTTCGTACTTCCGAAGATTGCCGAAGCGCATACTTTTGCTAGGAGATCTGTATTTCACTTGCTGTTAACACCTAAAAATAAAGCCCCATCACGAATATCACGATAGGGATAGGAACCAGGTCTTGGAGATAAGGACCAAGTCGTTCAGTCTATTGACAATCACAGGTTCCTAGACACTGATAACCAGCTTCAAAGATCATAAACAAACTGGATTAGCTGTGTGTTAAGAACAAACAGTGCAAAAGAGACCATGGTGCTTTAATATTTTTCATACTTTTAGCATCTTCATAACATCTTTTGTTAAAACATCAAACGTGTTTAACAATGATCCCAGTAAAGGGGTGAGTGTGCGATCAATCAGATTATTTATCAATCTATCAATCGTTCAATAGTGCGCATCTATCATTTATAGCAAGCGAAGCGATGCGGTGGAATCTAATGTCGATATCATTTAAGCATTTTGCGTTTAAGCATTCAAAGTAATTGTTGTGGCTTTAATATAGTGGCAGGAACATTTTTTTTGATATATATTTACATAGGATTTTATAAATTAATAAATAAATAATAATTGAATGGATAAAGGAAATAATCTGAACTAATGAGCATGCGGATGAATTTAGAGATAGTCAAATTGGGCCAAGAAACTAAACACATTATAACGGTGATATTAAAAACTATAGATTAAAAGATAGCATAAATGTATTATTTGTAAAATAAAATAAAAAGCAAAGAAAATTATTCTCAAAGAACTAAAGTAACTCTAAGTACAGGCATAGAAATCTAACAGAGGACAAAATTTGAAAGGTCAATAATTTGAAGTGTTCACACAAAAATGTTCCTGCCACTAAACAAGCCAGTTTCACTCTGATATTTACTTATCGTCTTATCAATGAGATCTAGGAACACGCCCACTACGTCACCAACAGCCCATTGCTTGCCGAAAGACTCTGTGCTACCGCTGTACACTTTTTCCTCCTTGAAAGTCGGGAAAAAATAGTTTTTTACCTTATGTCGAATGGCATAGAGATGGTTTTTTGTTGAGTTATTTTGTTCTGCTTATACCTTTTGCTTTTTGTAAAGCTTTTGATGTTCTTGTACGTTATCAAATACACGTAAAAATATCTATACGACACAGATTTTTGAATGCATACAAATTGTGGTTTTTATTTAACATTTTGATTCAGTTATAACGTAATAATTGCACAAATCAATGTATCTAGCCTTTGCCAACTATGTTGGGGTCGGCTTCCAGTCCAACCGAATGCAGCTGAATACTAATATTTTACATGGAGCGACTACCTATCTGACCTCCACAATTTCGTCAGACTTTCGGGCTTCTTACTACCCGTAACGACTGTCAAAGATTCATACATGTAATCGTTACTCAAATGATTTTCTTAAAGGAGTGCCTCAGGGATACATCTTAAGCCCAACTTTAGAGGCTATTTGTCTCCTTGTCCCTTTATCCTTGAAGTAACCAACGTTTTCAAAATATTATTATGTCTAAAATCTAACCTTAAATAAAAACCAAGCTTCGTAAAATTCATTAAAATTAAAAATGGCCAATGAAACTAACACAATAGTCACTACTGAACAATATGATCTGCATAGAAGTCTTAAAAAACATATAATTAAAGGTTCCATTTAAAAAACGGGGCAAACATAACATTCAATAGAGGACAGCAGCGGGAGAGGTGTTTTACGGAAAGTTACCACGAGTTAACCACATAGTTACAGAAGGAAAAGACCTGGTAGAAAAGGTGCTACTTTGATTTAAAAACCAAAACTTTTATATTTCTCACAATTTTGAAAAGAAATACTTAGAAAACATAGAATATATTATTAAGAAAATTGAATTGAAGACCTAGTAAAGCGAAGACAATACCCAGATATTGTCATTTTCTCAATTTAAAAAAAACATTATTAATTTAGCCTCATTCGCATTCACTTTAAGATTGTAGTATTCTTTACAATTTTACAACTCCAAAAAATAACAGTTAGCTTATTAATGGTGAGCGTTAAAAAAAACTGTAATTTCATATATAAAATTGTGGATCTTAGGACCAAAAATCAGAGTAGCACCTCTTTGCCCCTATCTGTGGTAACTCACTAATGGTCTGGTCTGTGACATCGAGGAAGCAGCCGACAATATCGCCCACTTTGAGCTGCAGCCCGAAACTATCGGTCGCGGCGCCGTGCACTTTTAGTGCCTGTAGTAATAATTCTTTTAATTTGTGTTCTGTTTTGAGGAGTTTAAAGTCTATTTTTGGTTGGAGATGTGAGACTTTGATAGTAATAATAGTAATAATAGGTGTCTTTCGAATTGCGGCCATCGCAATATTTTGAAACTTTTAATGTGAGCTAAAACGTTTCTTTTTTTAAAAGACTAAGTTTCAGGCACAATTGATTCTAGTCATTAATTGAGACTAGTGTTTTTTTTTAAAGTGTTTTTGCTGTTACTTGTTTTTAAATACACTCAGCTTCTGCTACTATGAGGAAACAACCAAAATAAAACACAATACATTATTATTTCTGGCTAAAAATGAGCTGAAACTTACATTGTATCCGTCGAATGCCCAAGAGTTCTCATCTTGTCCAAGCATCATTCCTGGTGCCATATCGGCGTGAGCCCAGCCCACCTGTAAAGAAACGATTTAATGTTTTTTATCTGGCTTAAAAAACGAGGAATAAACTGTATTTTTAACCGACTTCCAAATGAGGTTCTCAATTGGACTTTTTTTTTGTTCCGCTATTATCTCGCCAATTATGATGAATTGATTTTGATGATTCTGTTTTTCTTTGGTACGTGATACTTTAGAGGTGGTCCCATATTTATTTACATAGCAGGTAGTGGTATTCGTATTAAAACACAACAGACTTCCAAAAAAAAACGCTACCTACAAAGTGAAAAATAACTTTAATTTCGGAAGTCGGTTGTTTTTTGTGATGTTTTTAGTTTTGTGTCTTCTAAACCACCTGCATGTAGCTTCTGACGTTTCATAAGTGCCCTTGTAGGTTTATGTGAAATTAAATATTTTGAATGAATTGAATTGAAACAATTACGGTCTTATTACATAAGAACAACTCTTTAAACATCAGTTTTGTATAATAAGGCGGTTAGTCTTTCCATACCTATTTGCGAGAACCCACTCTACAGAAACTTGCGAAGTCTACTTTAAATATCTTGGGAGTCTGAATCGCCACTTTTAGGCCCGGACTCACCAAAGCGAAGATGTGCGGAGATGTCCGAAGCGGAGACGAGAAGAGATGTTTTTCAGCTAGGGTGTATTCACTGAAGCTGTGCGGAGATGCGTACTGGTTAGACTGGAGTGGAGGTGAGTGTGATGTGACGCGGGGGGAACTAGCGGCGCCGCTCACATATCTTTTCATCTCCGCTGCGTGCCGTCGCCAGCTTGCAAGGCACAGCTCATATCTCCGCTTCGATCACACCATACAAATATGATACATCTCCGCTCAGTACTATCCACTGAAGGCGAGAGGAGACGAGATGTGTGAATAGCAAAATTCTATTGGTTGTTTAAAACACATCTCCTCTTCTTTCGTCTCGTCTCGCTTGTATGTTGGGTTTTTTTGGTTTTTACTCAAGGATGCATATCCGGTACGGCTCGCAAATCCCTCCTTATCCTAAAGGCACGTCTTCCCCACCATTACCGCGCCCTCCGGTCTAATCCTTGTTATGCAATGGCCTCTGTAACCCCACGAAGCATGAGGCTCCAGGAGCTACTGCAAATCTCGGGGTTCATTCGATTTATCGAGTTTGGTTAAATCACGCTGGGATCAGTGCATTTCATTCATTCATTCGTTCATGGTGGGTTTAGGTATTCGAAAAGTGACCCATTTTAAATGATTTCGTTATACATCCAGGTATGATCAGTGATCTTTTTAAAAAGAAAATTATGTAGAGAATTAAAGTACGTAATACCACAAATACACTCACCCTCATAGGCCCAGCAGTGAGGATTTCAAACTCGAAGTACCACTTGCCGGAGCTAACCGCATAGTTCTTCTCAGCGCGGTATGTCCTGAAGTCAGCTTGTTTTTGTTTTGATGCTTCCAATAAGAGTGCTGTGGAAGAATTAATATAATTTAGTTACATACTTATATTTGAAATAAAGCCATTTCAAAAACTGTATCGTCAATGTTTTTTTAATGGCTTTATTTCGGTATCATGTCTCTTGAAAAGACATCTAAAACTTAATCATTTGTATCTAAAGTTTAATAATAATTGACGACCATAAATATGCTATTTGGAACTTTATTTTTGGAAATATTTATAACTTTGAGTTCAAGTCAAAGAATTCCCAGATTTGTAAAGACTTTCGTAAACCTTTCAGTAGCATCCCGGACTAGGCTTGCCACTTATTACCTACACGGGGCTTTAACATTACAGGGGATCTGAGGGAGGGCTACAGTTTTACCGACACCGCTGTTCAGCGTCTTCGGTATGTGCGAGGCGAGACGGGGGGGCAGTGCAGGACACTTCTTCGTGTCAAACTATAACACACATCTGCCTACTTTTGCGAGAAAAATAGACCTTATGACATTACTTTAGCAAGTATGTGAATGAAAGATATAATAACGAATACTTTTATTACTGGAAAACTCTCCGTACCTTCATGCTGTTCCCCAGTGGGCGGGTCCAGCATATACCCATACACCAGCAGTGTCCTCACAGTCTCCGAGGCCGTGTCTCTGTTCGCCTTCTTAATGGCGTCGTCAACCTTCGGGTAGGGCACCAAGTGAGGCGAGCGGTGCATGTCGGGGTCCTACAATCATAAAATAAATTAGTGAAAGTGATGAAACTGTTTGGAGGATAGGTATTTACTTTTCGACCAGAAGTAGAAAATTCAATAAAATACAATAATGACATTTTCCAAACATAAAATCTGAGTAATAAAACGAATCTGTAAGTTGGTCATCATATCTGCAAGTGGTTCTAGTGTTATAGAATTATTAAGGATGCAAACATTTTGACATTTTGATGTGTGTAATTGGATATAACAAAAAATAAAAAAAATAGTGGCACTCCGGGAGTGTCGACAGAAGTGAAAACTTGAATAAGATCGCCTTGGTGGAAGAAAAATACTTGTATAGAACATTGATCCGTAACCTTATCTAAATAAGGAGCACAAACACGTTGACGAAAAAAAAAAAAAAACTTTCAAAACCTTTAAAATAAAAATACTTGCATAGAACATTGATCCGCAACGTAATATAAATAGAGCATTGTCGCGTTTACAAAAGTAAGTTGTCGGTAATGGTGTCGCGAGTTCAATTGTTTTTCCCATCTCAAAAATGCCCAACGCACCTAAAGAAGTTTTCACTTCAAAAAGTACTTTTAAAACAACACCAAATAGAACAGTTATAAAAAAATAAAGTTTAAAAAAACTGTAACCCGACTACGGGAAAATAAAAATGATCTAAAAAGTACGAAACAAGCAAATATTTCAGACAGAAATCAAGACATAGGTACAAAAATGGTCAAGGTAAAGCCGTGGTCGCATGCCTGTATACCATGTTGGTGTCAAGAACACCTACAAAATTATATTGGCATGCGACGACGGCTTTACCTTGACCATTTTTGTACCTATGTCTTGATTTCTGTCTGAAATATTTGCTTGTTTCGTACTTTTTAGATCATTTTTATTTTCCCGTAGTCGGGTTACAGTTTTTTTAAACTTTATTTTTTTATTTTATACTTTTCCGTTTTTACACTTGATAAACGTAAATAAGAGTAGAGTAATACAATAATAGTTCAGTAATTAACCTATTTTAAATTCCGATAGCAGTGCATAGTACTTTGAACGAAACCATAGAGCGATTTATTTCGACGCCAACACCATATAACGATATCGAGCTTCGAAGAAATCCAAAATATAAATATTTCGTTGTACTTGTTTATCTTCATAAGAGTGGAATTACAAATCGGTATTACTTATTAAGATTTGATTAACTGCACGTTGGTAACATCTTGCGATACTACGTAGCGCAGTCTCACTTTTGCTTGTTTTTAACGATTTAAACATATTTGTTTACTTTGAAAATATTATATTATATACATATTTGTAATGTGCTCGTCAAGACCTTTCTTTTGATACCAAACATGTCATGATCATCCCATTTTAATTTTTTTCGAGGTTAGAAATTTACGTGTAAAGTCCACCAAATTAAATTTAGGGAAAAATTATATGGCCTATGTCACCCGGACCATTATTACGAATCTATTGATATCTCATTCATCAAAATCGGTTTAGTAGTTTAGGCGCTACTGTGGAACACACGTAAAACAAACAAACATACATACATACATACAAACATACATACATAGACTGCTAAAATCATAACCCTTCCTTTTGGCTTTGCCGTAGTCGGGTAAAAATACACATAAAATAGACAGTGATAGACACATAATATATATTAAATGTGTATAAGAGATTTCTCTTATGCACATTTAAAAATAAAACATAATTCTGTAATCCACGCGCGATTGCTAGTCACGGCCTGAGGTATGTGAGCGGTGAGACGGGGGAGGTAGACAGAGGCCAAGCTAACTCTGTCTGACAATTTTGTCAATGACACCCTCCCCCGCCTCACCGCTCATGTACCTTAGGAGGTGAGTAACAGTCGCGCGCGGACTGTAACTACCATCGGGGTAACGCATATCTAAGCATTTTGAAAACAAAATCCCGTGCACACGACCTTTTTTTTTCGTAGGTAAGCGATACTATAGCGGCCGAGCGCTACAAGCAAGAATAGTCCTTACAGTATACAGATATGCATTTCTTCGGTAGTACATAAGCATAAAATAAATAACACAACATAAGCACATAATATACAGAAAGATAATACACAATAGTACATATTTTATAGGCGCGAAGAGTTCTTCTTTCTTCATTGGAGAGGTACTCAGTGACATCTTGCTGTGACCCTCACACCTAATAGAACGATACCATACTAAGTGTGAGAGTCACAGGTGACGTCACTGGCATTAAGATCATACCAGGAACATAATAATCAAAACCTTAGAGCTTAAAGAAAGACTAAGCTTGTAGATATTTATAATCAATCGGTTAAGCTAACAAAAAAAGGAAATTACATCTGTTGTAAAATTCTGTCATTTACTAGAATTGTTTAATTATTTGGTTACAGCCGATTCCAAGTAAGTAAAATAGGTATCAAACGCCCGTCTCATTAGAATGTGTAGAGGAGACCGCAGTTTGTTTTTATCTAACACAAGGAAAGGGCAAAAAAAAAAATGAAATTTTTTGAAACTTTTGTGAAAAAGTCAAGAAGTTAGTTGATCGAAAAATACTTGAAAAATAATCTTTTGTTGAATAAAATAAAATATTCAGACAGCATAAATATTTTTTTGTCAATTGAAAAATAAACATAAACCCTCTCTCTACCCTAATCCTGCGACCGCCGAAAGAAACAAAAGAAAGTAACCAATGATATTATTGATGAAGTGAGATGATGCGAGACGAAGCAGCACTCAGTGATATCTTGCTGTGACCCTCACACCTAATAGAACGATACCATACTAAGTGTGAGAGTCACAGCAGACAGCACTGGCAGAATCCTGATGATATGACGGCACCTCGATGACTGATGGATACTATATACATTGATGTAAATAGAGAGGACAGTACTACTTACAGAATATGAATAAATACAAAATACAATTACATACATAATATTATTATCTAATAAATAAAATAAAAACATAATTACGTTTTTAATAAAGCTAATATACACATATACATAGCTGGCATAAACACAATTTAAAGATAAAAAAATCATATGGCCTGACCAAGATTATGTCTGGCCTATAAAAGTGACTGGCGACCTCTGTGTTTGTTTCGGCCTTTCTTCTCAGAGTAGTCAGATAGGAAACACCGAACTCATTTAGTTTTAAAACATAGTTTAATTTTTACTTGTAAAAGTTTTATTTTTTTACCAATTTACAGAAAATATGGGTGAAGGAAAATAGAGAAAAATAATTTTCCCGAATATGGGACCTAGCTAGATCGATTTTTCGCCACCGTAAACCCGTTTATTGCAACTTTCATCGAAATCATAACATCACGCCTGTAATCCCCGAAGGGTCAGGCAGAGGTGTACCTATAGTACACCCACATTTCGCTAGTTATGTTTAAGTCCCATGTAATAGGGGGCTAGCCTATTGCCGTCAACCGGGCACAAATCCAGACTTCGGGCTGCAACTGAGAAATTTCAGATGGAAAAACCCAATAACACTTTGCCCGACTCGGGAATCGAACCCAGGACCTTATACTCAGCAGTAGCACTTGCGACCACTAGACCAACGAGGCAGTCATCGAAATCGTTAGGGCCGTTTTCGAGAACGTGATTACAAATTATACATACAAATATTGCTCATTTAATAGTAGTTATAGGATTTATCAAAGAAGTAAGTAGATCGACAGACAGGAACTTCATCAGAGAGAGTATCGTGTAGTTTAAGTACTTGTTTACCTAACCATTTAATCATAGTTCCCTCACATAAGGACTAGGATTGACTAGAATCAATTCTATTTTGTAAATTTTGATATTTAAAAGTGCCATACATGGGCTTATTTGATTGAAATAAATGAAGACTTTGAAGGAAAAAATCCAGATCAGATATACACAAGCTGCTTTTAACGCAATGAGTAATGTAATGATTTTATGGATATACTAGCGGACCTGACAGATGTTATCCTGTCCGAACAGCGCAACACTCAAAATTTCATCCAAATTGGTCCAGCGGTATTGGAGCAGTTTGGTGACAAACACACGTACAGAATTTTTTTATATATAAAGATTTGGTTGCGACTGCCTCGTTGGTCTAGTGGTTCCAAGTAGTGATGTTCAAATCCGCTAGAAACTATAGACGTGTTATGGACTATAAAATATATTTTTCTAGCGCGTTATTTTATACGCTATCATTATAATACGTTACAAAACTCGGCCGCAGTCGGAACGCGGAGACATTATCATTTTATTTGCCAACACGCTAGATGGACTTACTGTTGCGCAGTGAATGTTATCTCACAACACGCTGTACACGAAAGAATATAATATTTTTCTCATAAAGCGTTAGAAATCAATGAACTTTTAGGTGAAAAGTGTTAAAATTTTGATTGTCTAACTAAATCTATTTCTAATCGCGATTAAAAACGTGTGGAATAAAATTGGTTTTCATGAACTTTAAATTCACACCAACACCTCAGACTATAAAACTTTATTGCTATCCCGTTCTAGCTCCGCTGTGCACGTTTAGACTTTTAGACATTTAGTTTGTTGAAGTAATATATATTTCTAGCGCGAAGTTATAGTCGATCTAGCAAACGCTAGATGCTTTGTACACATATCGTGTTATGTTTTGGCGCTATACGTTTTATTAACCACCACTAGTTCCAAGCGCTACAGATGAGCATGAGGTCCTGTGTTTTATTACCGGGTCGGTTAGTGTTATTGTTATTTTCCATCTGGAATTTCTCAGTAGCAGCCCGGAGTCTGGATTTGTGCCCGGTTGATGGCAATAGGCTCGCCTCCTATTACATGGGACTTAAACATAACTGGCGAAATGTGGGTGTACTATAGGTACACCTCTGCCTAACCCTTCGGGGATTACAGGCGTGATGTTATGTGTATTTGATTGCGACTTTCTCCTACAGTATGACCACTCCATTTTTAGGGTTCCGTAACTAAAAAAGAAAAAAACGGAACCCTTATACGATCACTTCGTTGTCCGACCGTCAGTCTGTCAACACCCATTTTCCCAGAAACGCGTGAAGTTATCAAGTTGAAATTAATATCAAATACGTAAATCTACGTTTCTTTGGAGCTCTAAAAAAATCAAGCTTCTAAGTCAACGCAATAAAAAAATACGGTCATTTATGTGATTCATTTTGATACTCGCAAATAAATACTGAGTACTTCCCGTTGACCCAGAATCATGAAATTTGGCAGGAACCAAGATCTCACAGCACAAGTAAAGGAAAAGGTCCGAAAATTGATAATTTGTAGTTTTATCAAATATTTTTGTTTTCTTTGGGATTGCTGACTTACATTTGCAGTTGGAGAATTGACCGTGACGTATATCGATGTATGGGAGAACATGTTTCTCAACTACTAAGTTAAGTTTGTTCTTGGGATAAATTCATCCCAACTACGGAACGCTTCATTGTGTGTGGTCCGACACGCACTTGGCCGATTTTTTTTACTACTTATAGTTTGTAGTCATCTACTTTAATATCGTTCGCTAACCTCATTAAGTCCGTAAGTCCATCCTTGCTGTATCCTCTCCCTGGCCCATAGGTTGTGTGTATTCTCTGCTAGCTGGTCTACTAGTTCGTCCATCTTGGGTGTCAGGGTGACAGCACTCAGGTCCAAAGGTGCTGGCTTGTAGCCGTTTGACTGGGAAATATAATATATGATAGTTATAACCCTTCTGCAGTTGGAATTTCAACTGTATCGTAGGAGCATTTACAGACACAAATCGAAAATACTGAAGCGCCCATACTCGGGAAAACTGTTTGAAGGCCATATAGAAAGAAAAAAGGAAAATACATTTATTGAATACAGACTAAAAGGCACACAACATAATTCTCCTACAAGTAAAAAAAACAGTGGCATTCCGGGAGTGCCGACAGAAGTGAAAACTTGAACAAGATCGCCTTGGTGGAAGAAAAATACTTGTATAGAACATTGGTCCGTAATCTTATCTAAATAAAGAGCACAATCGCGTTTACAAAAATGAGGTGTCTTACCGACACCTCATTTTCGGTGTCGCGAGTTCAATTGTTTTTCCCATCTCAAAAATGCCCAACGCGCTTAAAGAAGTTTTCACTTCAAAAAAGGAAACAAATAAAAAGTGTAAAGTAAGAAATTAACAGGAAAGTGTGCCTCGCGGCTGCGCCAAATAGGCCCCGTTCAGCAAAAATGCCAGACAACTAGTGCCTGACGCTGGTTTTCAACTGGATATAAATCAGCTTAATACTGCAATATGCAATATAAATATTTGCTGAGTAGAAAATCGGTTAATTACTGCACTAACTTCGCTATCACTAAAAATTATAAAATAAGCTTTCGGTCACAACGACAAATCAAGAGACCATAATGATCTAACATTTTATCGTTTGAAGATGGACATGACTACGTGTTACCATCCCTTCCTATGATTGTACAGACTCATAGAGTACTTAACGAAAGTAGACACTTGACTTTTTTTTTTTTTTTTTTTTTCTTTTGGGCATGTCACAGCTGGTTCCGAAAACCGTAGCTGTTTAACCGGTCAATCCTGTGGTTGCCTTAAGCTACTACACTCAAAGCCTCCAGCCAGGGCACAAATAAACTAAGCTAAAGATTTAAGGATGAACGCTTACTAAGGGCACTCCCTGCGGGGTTCGAGCCTCGGCTTAGGGCGTTATCCGGAGGGAGGACATCAAAAGATGGGACGGGCTGGATCAAAAGGTTTTGATCGTTATTATTAGTCGGGGAATTTAAAGCTACGTGCACAGCTGCAACAACTGCTGGCACCTCGTTTTCGAGCAAGGGTCGGGGGGGAGTATTATTTACTCGGGGGCGCGGCGGTCGAGATCGCAAAGGACCTCGGCGGCGAGGTCGGTATGACGGGAGGCGTCTGTGTTTGTACACTGTACTTGTTTCCCTATTGCTCTCCTGTAGGAGGGTTATGGGGTCATCGGGATCTACGAGGATATGCCTTGGACGGCGAACATGGCTGATTCTACTCGGGACATAACTGGCGGCCTCGACAACCAGAGGGTTGCGATGTTTGGCCGCGGACTCAAAGAAACGCTTGGAAAGGCGTTTTAGAAATTGGTGGATTGTGGGAATCTTTAGGTCGAGGTGGAGTGCCTCGTTCCTGACGAACCAGGGGGAACCTGTGGCCCTACGGAGGAATTTATTTTGGACTGTTTGCATCCTATGGATGTGACGGGGTTTCGCATGAGCGAAGACGGCACCCGCATAGGTCATGATCGGTCGAATGCACGCCGTGTAAACGCGCAATTTGCACCTAAGTGACAATTTGCTACGTGCATTCACCAGGTAAAAGAGTCTACCGAGAGCGAAAGAGGCTCGCGAACGAACCATCTTTATGTGCTCTGCGAAGGTCAAATGATGGTCTAGAACGACACCGAGATATTTAGCTCGCTTCTCCCAAGGGATCGGCTTGCCGAACATGGTGATTGGTCGGGGGAGGGGGTTTTTGAGCCTTGAACGCGGCTTCGTAAAGAGAATCGCTTGGCTTTTATCGGGGTTGACTTCTATCCGCCATTTTGTAAACCAAGCTGCCAGTCTATTGACTGCGCGTTGGAGATTTAGGCGAATGATGTCGGGGGATCTAGAGCTGAAGTAGATGGCAGTGTCGTCTGCGAACAGACCCAACTGCGACCTACCGCATCCTTTAGGGATATCGCTTGTGTATAGCGTGAAAATGAGGGGGGACACCACAGAGCCCTGAGGGACACCTGCGCGGATGGGACGGGGAGTGGATAACGCTCCTTCGATGCGATAACGGAAGACGCGATTCGATAAAAAGTCTCGTAAGATGAGTACGAGACGATCTGGCACGCCGAGTTGGTACAGCTTGTATATTAAGCCGTTGTGCCAGACTTTATCGAACGCTATCGCTACGTCGAAGAATACTGCACCGGTCATAGTCCCGCGTTGGAAACCAGCGCTTATGGATTCTACGATGCGGTGGGCCTGATGCACGCTAGAGTGCTCAGTTCGAAAGCCGAACTGTTCGTTGGGGATGAGGCCCTTGGTCTCGGCGAAATCTCTGAGGCGCTTATAAATAAGCCTCTCATAGATTTTTCCGAGAACCTTGAGCAGACTGATGGGACGGTACCTAGAGGCCTCGGTTTTGGGCTTGCCGGGCTTTGGGATACCGATAACCGTGGCCTCTTTCTATGACTGGGGGAAGATATTGTTGCTTAAGGCACCATTGAAGATGGTGGTCAAAAGCATTATTAGGTGGGCAGGGAATAGTTGGATCACCCTATTGGTGATGCCATCTGAACCGGGGGCTTTACGGACTTTAAGACCTTTGATGATGTCGTGCACCTCGTCCGGGAGGACGGGGGGCAGTGGACAATCAGGGTCGTCGACGGGAGGGTGGGAGGCTCTACGTTCGACTTCGGCATCGACCTTTTTCAGGTGAGCTTTGTCTACAGGTAGGGAACTGGGAGTGCATTGGGCCTCGAGGCTTTCTGCGAGGCATTCAGCCTTTTCGGCATCGTCGAATGCAATGGATTTATCGGGACGGGTCAGGGGGGGCATGGCTGAGACCTGGGGAGACCTGAGATTCCTCTGGAGCTCCCAGAAGGCCTGATGGGTGGGCTCTAGTTCGCAGAGTAACTTTCCCCAGCTCGCGTCCCGCAGCTCCGCTATACGTGTCTTTACAGATCTCTGTAAATAGCGCATATGGGCTTTGTTGGCGTTACAGGGAAAGCTATCGTAGGCACGTATGGCCGCGTTCTTCTCAGTCAGTAATGCACGCACGTCGTCCGGCAAGTTCCAGCGACGGTCGTCCGTCGCTGGAACTTCCCTTGAACAATCGTTCAGGACGGTTTGTACGTGATTAGTGAGTGAGTCGATCGCGGCCGTGGTGTCGGCGACCGAGTCGAAAAGGTCGGGGATAGAGTCTAGTTGAGGGGACGTGTTGGATTTCAGCTGTGTGCTTACTTTCTTCCAGTCCGTGATCCTCTTAGTGATAGGGGGGGCGTTCGGGTCGGAAAGACCTATGCGGGGGTATAGTCTCATGACTACCGGGCGGTGATCAGAGTCTAGCTCTTGTACCGTTTCTATCGAATCTAACTTTAAGTTGACGTTCTTAAGGAGCGCCACGTCTAAGATATCGGGGGCATGATTGGGATTTATGAGCGAGAAATGAGTGGGAGTCATGGGAGCGATGACGTCAAAGGTCAGGGAGTTTGAGAGGTCGAACAGGTGTTGTTCTCTGAGATTGGTTACCGAACTATTCCAAGAGGGATGTTTGGCATTTAGATCGCCCGCTATAATGAGCGAGTTACTCATAGCGAGTAGAATCGAGAGGTCGTTTGAGAGGCGTTGGTAATGGTACTGCCCCGCGGTGTTACCGGGGGGATTATAGGCCGATACGAGAGTGATCGGCTCGTGACCTGACATGCCTAGACGGCAGGCGGAGACTTCTAATACCGAGAGGGGGGGAGGGTCTAGTGGGATGCAGTGAAGCTGCTTTCTATAATAGATCAGGGTGCCACCCTTGTGACATCGCGACCTGTCATTGCGAAATATCCGGTAATTGGCAAGTGACGGATCACGATTGCAAGGCTTTAGGAAGGTCTCTTGTATTAAGAGAACGTCTATTTGATGATCGCGGAGGAAGAGCCCTATTTCTTCCCTTTGGGATTTTATGCCGTTGGCGTTAAAGTAACCTAATATTAGGGACCGCGCGTAGGGCGCGGGTGGCGCGGTGCCACGGAAACGGGGGTCTCTAAGGTGGGGGGGAGGAGATTGGGGGGCGGCGGGGGGGGGGAAGTGACCGTAAGAGGGCACCAAGGCAGGGAAAGACTGCTGGTGGTGGAGATAATTCCACGGACTAGGAGGGAGTTTCCCTTTGCTGGCGAGCGCCGGAGCGCTTCCCCAGCTTGGGAGAAGAGGCCTTAGGGGCTTTTGAGCAACCCCGGTAGTTAGCCGGGTGGCCCTCTTTGCCGCATAGAACGCAGCTAGGAGGTACGGTACAGAGGGTACGGTCTTTGGGACGGGGGCAGTCAGAAGTGTTATGCTCTCCCAGGCACTTTACGCACCTGGGTGTAGCATGGCAATTCCGCTGTGAGTGGCCGTATAACTGGCACCTGTGGCATTGACCGACAATGCCACTCTTTAGCGGTTTCTCAATCTCGAACCCTGTGAGATGACACAGAGAACGAATTTGGAAGATCGGATGGTAGCCCTCTACGGGCGGACAGATAACGAGGACCATGTCGTAGAGGTCACCGCCTCTAGAGCGGTGCATACGATGGACCTCGTCTACCGGGACGTTTTGCGACTGAAGGTCGGCAAGAATTTCGGAGGGGAGGATTTCCCTAGGGATGCGTTTGATGACTACGCGAACTTGTTTCTCTTCTGGGAGAGAGTAGGTGTGGTATGACACACCTCTCGCTCTCAGTAGTCGGGTTAGTTCCCTATAGTCGCGCGACGTAGGGACAAGGACTTTTATACCCTGCTGGGCATTTCGGGCGCTGGTGAAGCTGATCTTTTGATCAGCGCACCATTTTGAGATGTCCGTCCACTTCCCCTTGTCCTGTACGAACAGGGGGGGATCTTTTTCGCGGGGGGCGCGGGGCAATCCATCGCGGTGGATGATGCGGTCGGGGAGGCGGGGGGCGCGGGGGGATCCTTTGCGGAGGATGACGCGGTTCGGGGGGCGGCGGGCGCGGGGGGGGCCTTCGCGGAGGACGTAGACGCGGTCGGTGGGGCGGTGGAGGGGGAGGGGGAAGCTACGGTAGCGCAAGTTGCGACGGTAGCGCGTTGCTTTACCACAGCGGATTTGAGGGTGACAGTGGACGAAGAGGAGTCAGAGTCCTCGATTGCGGCGACCTTACTGGCCTGCGCAGAGCTCTGCTTCCTGTTCTTCCTCTTTCTCCCCTTACCTTGGACGGCTATGAAGCCGTCGTCGGAGGGGGAGGAAGAGATAGATGAAGCAGCGGACTTTACCTCGTCTTCCTCCGAGCCAGAGGGGTACAATGATTGCTTTGAAGAAGCAGCGGGAGCGTCGGTGTCCATTGACTCCGACGGGGGGGAGGGGGGTCTGGGCGACTCTACGGTCGGAGGGGTATCGAGAGCGTCTCTGAAAGTAGCGACGCTGTTATCATGGGGGGGGTTTTCGCCTCTTGAAATGCTCAAGAGGCTGGAGAGACGATCCCCATATTTCCCGTGGAGGGAAGGCTCCGAGTCGAAGATAACTTCGAGGAGCTGGACTAGCTGTTTCGAGAGAAGCTCGAGGTTGACTACTTGGGCAGCCATAATGGCGGGGGGGGAGGGAATAGCCTAACTATGCCTATCTCCCCGGTGGGAATGCCGGGGATGTGTACAATCCCTCCCTGTCGGGTAAGACAGGGAGGATGAGTGCCTATCGGTGAGCCCTAAGCTTGATTTGGCCCGTTGCCTATCTTAATGTGCAACGGGGTCCTATCCAGTCTAGTGTGAAGGGTATGAAGATACCCGACCACGCTAGGTGAGTCGCTGTGGAGGCAAAACTGTCACCACGTGTTGACTAGGAGATCCCCCAAGGCCAAACACTGGGACCCGGCCAATTCACTGCCTTACCCTGAAGGGGATCGGCGGGTGTGTTGGGTCAACACCCCACTCGGTTTCGTTGGCACCGTATGGTATCCACCGAGTGACCACGAAACTGTGGTTTTGCCCGGAAGGGACCTGGTGAATTTACAGACGAGAATTCTTGTTAAAGAAATAAGATAGCCTTGAAAAAGGCCTTTTTGGTGGATCTATGCCCGATCGATAAACGATCGGAGATCGGGTGTAGTCGAGCGACTAAGAAAATCGTTACGAAACGCAACGGAAATATGACTCAGGGCAATGAGTCATGAACGGGAGAGCGCAAGCACACAACCGTCCGTGACCGGTGCTGAGCGTCGAGTGTAGACACTTGAATTATTTGCAAACTTTTTATAGGGCAATGCTATACTATGTCAACCTCAATTTGCCAAAACAAGATGGAGTGTTGTTGGTGATTTATTGTGATCTTGATACAGCATTTACTAAATAAAAAATGACAAAACAGTGACTCTAATGAATCTTTTTCACAAGGAAGTGTTTAAGTAATTGTAAAAAAAAAAAAAAGAGTAACGGTGGAGTTTCTTGCCCATTCTTCTCCATACGAAAACTACCTTTTGGAAGGGGCGACTAGAATCAATTTTATTATTTTGTAATTTTTGACGTTCAAAAGACACATAAGTTTTTAGGTTCAGATTTTGATTGTGGTAGTGAATATTAACCAAAATTATCATAGAATATTGTTGCTTTTTTATTCGAATTGCTGCATAATACCTAAAGATGTATTTTTATTCAGGCGAAGTTTGAATTTCGAAATGTCAAGACATGTCTCTTTGATTTGGAACATAATAGGTAGCATGATTTTAAACAAATAATTCTAAAGTATCAAATTAGGTTATTCCAGGTATTTCATACTAATTTTAGGGTTGCTATGCTGATATTTTTTTAATTTGCTGCGTTTTTTCAGTCTCTAGTTTCAGGGTTTATTTCAAAGTTATTAACTTCAAAATGACAGTGGAATAAAGCTGTTTACCTGCATGAACGGTTCGTTGGGCAGACGAACGTTGCGGATGCGCGCCGGCGGCTTGTCCAGGCTGATGTAGTAGCCCAGAGCCAGGATAGTTCTACAAAATATATCATAGAGGTAAAATATCACACTAAAAAACAATCACATTTATACTAAAAATAACCTAAAACATGATGGCAAAAGGATAATTTTATTTTTAGGCGGAAGAACCCGACAGAACACGCAGAGGATGTGTGGTTATCATCTTTTGAAATCCTGATATCACTTCCATGTCAAAACTAATTAGGTACTGTATTTCTATTTTGTTAATATCCCTCGGCAAACTTCGTATTTTGTCAGTCGTCGGATTTCTATCAGTTGCCCTTTGCACTTGGTGCAGACCGGACGCTCTCAATCAACTTGGAAGTATATAGAGTTGTGAATACTCTTTTAACTTATGTAATTTATTTAAAAAATGGGAGGAAAGCTGCTAAAGTTGCAGGCACGACAAACAGGAAAACAGTTTTATTTATTCTATTTAATTTATAGAGGGTTTAATCAAAAACTGATTATGCCACCCTCATCGGTACAAACAATTATTGTTCCTTATAATCTAAGTTTTACAGCTCTATACAGTGTGAGTCTTCATAATGTGCACATATCGAAATGAGGGAATCTATGCTTAATTTTAACGATAGAAAAAATATTTAAAAAAATCGAAATATTTATTTTATACTATTTTTTTCCGTCGATAAAATTAAGCATAGATTCCCTCATTTCGATATGTGCACATTATGAAGACTCACACTGTATAGGTCACACGAAAAACAAAACAACAGTAAAGAACTTAGTTCTGAATTCAAATTATTATACACGATCAATCTAATAACTGATGGACATGGAAATTAGCATTCGTTTGTATTTGATAATGCGATGATACCCGAGGGACATTAAGAAAAAAGAATGAACATCCCCTAAGTTTATGGGATCCCCTAAGAATGGTTCATACTTGAGTGTTTGCACAGCAAGTTGTATGTCGTATCTCTTCTCGGCCGGCGGCAGGCGCTCGAAGGGTACCAAGCACGGGTGTATCTTGTGCAGGTCTTCACGCTGGTCGCCGTACATCCAGCCTGCTTCGATCTGGATAGAGTGGGTATTACATTATTATTGGTTTCGGTGGATTCAAAAATTTAATACTGCATGCTTAAAAATAAATAAATATTTACTGTTTTTTGTACATTGCTGGAAGTCCTAAATTAATAAAACAAAGTCTGTTGATAACGCAATAAAAATGATTAAAAGATAAATTAATTGTGTTGATTAATGCAGGTCCATAAGGACCAGAATAAGCCTAGAAGGAACAAATATTTTATGTAAAAATAAGCTGTTTATGTTTATTAAATCTTACCTTGTTCATAGCCCACATTTCGTGAATATTTTCAGCTAGTTTGTCACGAATTTGTTCCACGTAGGATGGCAGCGTTATCTGTGGAAGTAGTTTATTATTTTATTATAGTTTATTAGCAGGGTTAAGTTGGATTCTTGGTTAAATTGACATAAAAAAAACAGTGACACTCCGGGAGTGCCGACAGAAGGGAAAACTTAAACAAGATCGCCTTGGTGGAAGAAAAATACTTATATAGAACATTGGTCCGTAACCTTATCTAAATTAAGAGCACAATCGCGTTTAAAAAAAAATAACTTTCAAGAAATGTTTTTTTTTTATGTATGTCCACCGATTTCTCCGTCATTTGTGGACTAATTTTGAAAATATTTTTTTTGTTTGAAAGGGTATGCTCTCAAATTGGTCTCATATAAACTTTATTAACTTTGCTCGGGTAGTTTTTGAGTTAGCTACAAAATACGTATTTTATTCCCACTTAGTATGTAGATGATATGATAAATTCTTGTCACTGGTAGCAGGTAGTGGTATTCGAATGTGTGTGGGGTAAGTACCACAACTAAAAAGTGAAAAATAAAAACTTTTTTACAAAAAAAAACAACTGACTTCGGAAAAAAAAACAACAAAGTGAAAAATAACTTTAATTTCGGAAGTCGGTGGCAAAAACGAAAATACAAAACCCAAGACACCGACTTCCTAAATAAAAGTTATTTTTCACTTTGTTGTGTTTTTTTTCGGAAGTCGGTTGTTTTTTTTTTAAGTTGCTTATCGACCGATAATTTTCAAATCAAATCATCATCTTCACATAGCCTTACTTGTAGAGTATCCACTGGTGTTGGTACGAAGGCTGTATCATCTTGAACTAATGGTGGTCCAGCTAACGCCCTCTTGGACAGGTTCCCGAAGTAGAAGCAAGGTTCTAGGCTCAGGATCTGCTGCGGAAGGAGTGACTCCACTAATGGGGAGTAGCCTTCGGGAGCTGCGTAGCGAAGACGGCCGTGCTCTCCGCCCAGGAGGAAGCGACAACTGCGTGTGGAAGGACCAGATTATTTTTATTTATTTCAGTGAAAAGTCAAACTTGTTTCTTCTATAAAAACTTCGATTCAACATCAAACACATCTACTTCAGAGATAATTTTTACGAGCGTGTTGAGCAGCATTGTACTTAATTTTAACACACTAATTTTAGATAGATCTGATGTAGTCAGAGGCGACGGCCCTAAACAACTCGATTCCTATCGGCTTCCCTTCGGAAATTCGGAACACAACCACTCTATCGTCATTGAATAATCACACTATAAGTATTTGATACATCATAAAATTAAAACATTACAAAACGCCTACATACATTAATTTTTTTTGCCCTAATATCCCAACAACAAAACATTTTGCGTTAAAATAACGCGTAGGCGCGTCCGGCTTATCGTGAATTCAATTTCTTTAGAAAATAAAGTCCATCATGACGTCACTTCGGTCACGTGACACCGCGATTTCTTAGCAGCCGGGAAGCCGATCTGCAACGATTTACGATGGGGATAGTAGTAGAAAACGCGCGCGCGGGAGCGAGAAGGAATTATTGCTATTGCACCACCTCTTTCTGGCACATGAAAAATAAAAATAAACCTTACCTCAGTTTACTCGAACAGCTGATAACAGGAAAGAACATGCCTTCCAGGTTGAAGTTGGTGAAGGAGCCGGTGACCCTCACTCCGTTGAACATGAAGTTGACGATAGGCACCGTCAGGTCCAACGCGCAGCCGATCACATCACCTGTGGTAAAAACAGCGTTACTTTTAATCGACTTCAAAAAAAGGAGGAGGTTCTCAGTGCGTCTGAGTCTTAAAAAAAACAGTCCGGGAGTGCCGATAGAAGTGAAAACTAAAACAAGATCGCCTTGGTGGAAGAAAAATACTTGTAAAAAAATTTAAAAATGTAAAATTTCTAAATCAATTTCTGTAATTTTTAACCGACTTCCAAAAAGGAGGTTTTTTTTTTTTTTTTTTATGTATGTCCACCGATTTCTCCGTCAATTGTGGACCGATTTTGACAATTCTTTTTTTGTTTGAAAGGGTATGCTCTCGAGGTGGTCCCATATAAATTTTATTAACTTTGCTTTGATCGTTTTTGAGTTAGCTTCAATAATACATACTTTTTCCCACTTGTGGATGATGTGATAAGTTCCTGTCACTGTTATTTACATAGCAGGTAGCGGTTTTCGAATTTGTGTGGGGTAGTTACCACAACTAAAAAGTGAAAAATAAAAACTTTTTACAAAAAAAAAAAACAACCGTCTTCCAAAAAACACTACAAAGAGAAAAATAACTTTAATTTCGGAAGTCGGTGACAAAAAACGAAAATTCAAAACCAAAGACACCGACTTCCGAAATTAAAGGTATGGTGTACATAATAAAGAATATTCTATCTATCTATCTATTGGTCCGTAACCTTTTCTAAATAAAGAACACAATCGCGTTTACAAAAAAAAAAAAAAACTTCCAAACCTTTAAAGAATAAATACTTGCATAGAACATTGATTCGTAAAGTAATATAAATAAAGAGTACAATCGCGTTTACAAAATTGAGGTGTCGGTAACGGTGTCACGAGTTCAATTGTTTTTTTCCAACTCAAAAATGCCTCATGCGCCTAAAGAAGGTTGTTGCGGCGGCGTAAGCCTTAGGGTGAAATCGAAATTTCTTTAGTGGACTGTATCAGGGCGGTTCTGTGACACAAGTAGGTGGTTTGGCGATATGGGAAATACTGAAATGGTACCTGCTTGGTTAGCTATGGCGGAGACACGGTGAGAAGTTTCCTTAGCCACGTGGCGGGCGCCCGTCCAGGATATCACGTACGGATGAGGATCTGCACTTCCCACAACACACAGACACACACTTGCACAGTTTAATCACAATCTTCGTTCTTCGCGGTGAAATATGAGTCCTTTTCGACTTTGGGTTGATTTTGACCCACAAGCGGCGATGTCGATTGAGAAACTGCGGTTTCTTTATAGTGGCGGCGTATGCGCCATGACAAATCTTCGCTCTCGCTCAGGTACCACCAGGGTTGCGGAAAGGAGAGAGAGGAATCGGAACAAAGAATGAAGCGGAAGGAATCTTGTGTAGCACAGATACCAATTAGAGTTGCCAGTAATTAGGCATGAAATATAAAAATGAGTAAGTTATGGCGTTAACATTCCTCGCGGCCTTAAAGGGTTACCTTTAAAGAGTAATAATTATAACAATATATACAATGAGATTACACTTTAATCTAACTAAAGAGGGAATGGACCGAATAAGATATTACTGAGTAGGAATTGGGCATAAGCGGACCACTGGTCGCACAAGAATCCCATTAGAAGTGCGTACAGAGACGACTCGCGTGCTACCGTCTTTAGACGTATGCAATTTCTCAATAGCTCCTAGAGGCCAGGATAAAGGAGGCGCGTTATTATTGACAATTACTACTACAGTGCTTTCCTTTATCATGTCTCCATCAGGTTTATTCCATTTTAAGCGGGATTGTAAACTATGAAGATACTCGCTTCGCCATCGTTTCCAGTACGACTGGACTAATTTATCCATAAGAGAGTGTCTTTGAAGCAGGTTATCCGACAGTAAACCTGCTTCCGCGGCGGGCAATGAGTTAAGCGGAACGGTATGTAAAAAATGAGAAGGGGTAAGAGCTTTAGGCTCTCCCGGATCAGCGCTAAGAACAGTAAGAGGTCTGGAGTTCAACAGGCACTCTATTTGAGAAAGAATTGTAACTAATTCTTCATAAGAGAGGAGTTGTTGACCTATTGTCTTGAAAAGGTGAGTCTTCACGGCCTTCACCATGGACTCCCAACATCCACCAAAGTGCGGTGACGCGGGCGGAATAAATTGCCAATTAATGCGATGCTCAGCGAGCTCCTCTTCAAAGCGCGGGCGGTATTCTTTTTTTATGAAAGTGTATAAGTCGCATAAAAACGAATTAGCTCCTCGAAAATTGGTCGCGTTATCCGAATACAGACATTGTACCGGTCCGCGGCGGGATAAAAAACGTTTCAACGCGGCTATGAACGAAACAGTTGTAAGATCTGTAGCTAATTCGATGTGAACAGCGCGAGTGGTCATACAGGTGAAGATATATAAGTAACCCTTGCGACTCTTAGTACCTCGAGCGCGTATGGGCACGTACTGTATAGGGCCAGCGTAATCACACCCTGTATGAGTAAAAGCTTTGGTAGCAACATTCACTCTAGATTTAGGGAGATTACCCATCATTGGCGGATCATGAGGTCGTGGTTTCCACCTGTGGCATGCGTTGCACTTGTGGATTCTGTGACGAATAACTCGTCTAGCGGACAAAATCCAATACCTATGGCGCAATAACGACATAGTGAATTCTGGACCTGCATGTAAATATTTTTTATGATAATAGTCGACGAGGATATCAACTATGCGATCATGACGGGGCAACATTACAGGGTGTTTACTACTATAGGCCTCAGCCGAATGAGTTAATCGACCCCCAACGCGAATTAAATCATCACCATCTACAAATGGCTTGAGTTTAATAAGGCCGGGAGAACAAATTTTATTATTTTTTAAGTCGGAATAATCCTTCATGAAATATTTTTTTTGAACATGACGCAACAAAATGGTTTCAGCGAAGTCAAGGTCGCTAGCGGTAACAGCGTCAGTTCGACGCGGGAGTTTTTTCATAAAGCGGAATATGAAAACAATAATACGCCGCAACTTGCTCCACGACGACGTACGTTCTGCGAGTGCGAGTAGAAGCGAATTGTCCGAACTTGAATCCGCGACTACGGGGTGCGCGTGGACCTTTTCTTCCGGAATGGGTTCCGAATTCAAGTCAGTGACCTTATGAATGGGCCATTCGGAAGGGTCGCGCTTAGCCCAAGCGGGTCCATGCAACCATAATGGGTGCTCAATAAATTTGTCAGGTGTTAAACCACGTGACAAACAGTCCGCCGGGTTTTCAGTACCAGCTACGTGGTAGAAATGCTCCGCTGGGACGTTGTCTACGATGCGAACGACACGATTGGCCACAAACGTGTGCCAACGATGCGGAGCGGAATTTATCCAGCAAAGAGTCACCTTTGAATCGGTGAATGCGTAAATATTGGCAACATTATAACGCGGATTATAAATGTCGTGCACACGTCGAAGAAGTTTAGCGAGGAGCTCGGCACCGCAGAGCTCCAGTCGAGCGATAGTCAATGGTTTAACCGGCGATACTTTCGACTTTGCACAAACCAGCTGAACGACCACGTCGTCATCGCGAGTGATATGCGCATAGATGACAGCGCCGTAGGCGCCTTCGCTGGCGTCAGAAAATCCAATTAGGCGAAGAATACAATTTTCAAAAATACCTAAATGGCGCGGAATTTTAAAATCATTTAAAAGCGGCAGGGCAGAGCGAAAAGTTTGCCAACTATTTATGATGTGACGCGGGGGAGTGTCATCCCAATCGAGCTTCAGTAACCACAACTCTTTGATAAGTAGTTTAGCATAGAGAACTACAGGCGCAACAAGACCCATGATGTCCCACAGCCTAGCTACGGCCGACAGTATAGCGCGTTTAGTACACGTATCTGGCGGTGCGGAAATAAGAAATTCAAAACAATCATTTGACCTACACCAGCGCAAGCCGAGGACCTTTTGCTCCACCGACTTGTCGAATTCTAGTTGTTCGGTCAACCTATGCGACGCAGGAATACTGTTTAGAACAGTTTGAGAGTTACTAGTCCACTTGACCAACTCGAACTGACCTCCTCTAAAGAGTTTAATCAGTTCGTTCGAAAGCTGGACTGCACGCGATTCGGAACTTACGCTACAGACTGCGTCATCCATATACAGCGAGTCTGCGATGATAGCGCTAGCAAGCGGGAAATGATGACCATCGTCTTGAACCAACTGTTGTACTGTGCGGATCGCATGGTAGGGACTTGACTTGAGACCAAAACAGACGCGGTTAAACTGATATAGAACCAGAGGATCGTTTGTACTGAAACGATATAAAATGCGTTGAAAGCGACGATCGCTTTCTCTTATTTCAATCTGTAAGAACATTTGTCGACAATCAGCCGACAGTGCGAATGCGAACAAGCGGAAATTCAAAATTATAGTAAATAAGTCGCCCTGTAAATTTGGGCCACTGTGTAAAATATCGTTGAGAGATACTCCAGTACTCGTTTTAGCACTAGCGTCTAACACGGAGCGTAATTTTGTTGTTGTCTTATCTAAACGTACAACTGCGTGATGCGGAATTACATAGTCAGGACAACTACTGTCTGAACTATCGAGAGGAGCAGGCGATAAATATCCTTTAGCAATATATTCGCGGATGACGTCATCATACGCAGTACGTAACTCGGGTGCGGATTCCAGTTTCTTTTCTAGGCAGTAAAAACGTTTTTTCGCGACATCGAGTGAGTTCCCCAACGAGAACACATCGCTGCGAAATGGTAGGGCTACAGAGTATCTACCTGTGACCTCATCCCGTTCTGTGGTCGAATTATAAAAGTACTCGCACTCAAGTTCGTCGAACGATTTGTTCGTCGAAAGAGCGACGGGCGCTTCATCGACCTGCCAGAATTTTTTCAACGCCGATTCTAACGAGTCTTTGTCAGATGGGTGCGAAACATATGAACAACAAGACAGTGAAGTCTTATTTCGACATACAGGCAACGCGGGCACAGTGCCCATGATGACATAACCGAGTACCGTCTGCATGGCGGGCGGCGCGGAGGAGTTGCTGCTAACTACGCGGGGCAGCATAAGATGCGGATAAAGTGAAGCCCCGATCAGCACATCGATGCGACCGGGTGTGCCGAACGATTCGTCGGCGAGCGGTAAACCTTTTAAGTAAGGCAAGGCGGAGGTATCTACGAGAGCGGTAGGTAGGTTGTCGGTGATTGCATCGACAACTAGCGAATTAACGTTAAAAGTAACGTTTGGATTAAAGCGGGAAGAGAAAGCGAATTGTACGGAACCCTTAACGGATTTTTCCGTACCACCGATACCCTTAACGGAAGGCGTATCAGATGAATGCCTAGACAAACTTAATCGTTTGCAGCATTCTGCGGTAATAAAATTAATTTGTGAGCCACTATCTAATAGACAACGAATAAAATGTTCTTTATTAAATGCATCTCGAACTATTACAGTAGCGGTTGACAACAAAATAGTAGTATTTGTATTACATTGCGGCTCTGATGCGCGGGAGTTCGAGTCGTAAAAGATCGACGCAGCAATGGACGCGTTACATTGCGGGGCACTCTGAACGGCGGCGGCGGCATTAGTACGTTGCTCGCTCTGAGCCTGTGCGTGCGACAAGGACAGCTGCGCGGTTGCAGCCGTGCTATCATCACACGCGCGAGCCGTGGCGGCTGAATCCGATTGTATACGTGCGGTATTATCAACACTGTTCGATAATATAGTCGCGTGCGATTCGCGATTAAAGTGTAAAAGCGTGTGATGTTTATTGTTACAAGCTTTACACCTAGATTCAGATTGACAGACTTTGGCCTTGTGTTTAATACTTAAGCAATTAATGCATGCATTCCTTTGCTTCGCCGATTTGAAACGATCACTTGGTGTCATTTTAGAAAAGGCAGGACATTTATATAAATGTTCATGGACAAAGCCATCACACAAACATTTTGCGGATTTATCAATTATAGTGTAAGATTGCGGTTGCGGAGATTTGGATGCCCTTTTATTTATAGGATTGTTATTAGACTGAGCGGAACTCGAGCTATTTAAAGTTTTAATATTTTGTAAAATGCGAGATTGATTTTTAATGAACTGTACTAAATTGTCGAATTTTGGAATTTCGTCTTTTGAGTTCATTTCGAAAAGTCGAGCGGTTTCAGAATCGACCTTTTTTATGGCGACATGAAAAAAAATCAAATCTGATAAATCACTTATTTTAAGGTTTTTTAATGCGTTTGCGGCGGAAACAAAATTATCAGAAAAGGATTCGAAATTTTGAATAGATGCGGTATTAAAAGATTTATGCTCAAACATCCGATTAAGGTAACTAGAAGCCAACATACGTTTGTCTTCGTACCTGTTTATGAGTGAATTAAAAATTAATTGGTAATTGTCACCATTAGGGCAAACTCCTGAGAACGCGGTTTGCGCCTTATCTATCAATTTCCCCATCAAGTAATATAACTTTTCCGAATCAGTCAATGTATTATTTTCGTGTACCGTGCTTTTAAAATAAGCAAAGAACAGGGGCCAGTTACGAATGTCGCCATCGAATGACATAATTTCAATGGGAGGCAAGCGAACTGATTGCTTATTGACACCACTAGAAGTAGGTGCCGATGTGTCTGCTGACTTTGAGTAATTCGAATGATTATATTTAATTCTGCAATATAATTCCTCAAAACTAATCCACGACTGTTCATCAACCGTATTATTAGGGTTTTGTTTCAGAAGAAGCGAGTTATATTTATTAAATGCCTCGAGGAACTCGGTGCGCATCGCATCGATGTTGACACACGCACACATGAACTTCTCTAGCGGTTCCATACCGGACTTCATCTTTTCCATTAAATCATAAATGATTTGCACACGGGCAAAGATCATATTACGACATGATAGTGCTATTTGAATGGCGGATTCTATCTGATCATCCGAACCAATGGTTACCTTCTTAGACATTTTCAATATTTTGTAGGTTTATAAAGTAGGTAAGTCTAAAATAAATCGCGAACTTCAACGAGCTGCGCGCGGTGCGGAATTAGTGGGTACCTACGAATATTGTACCGAACGATGACGAAGCGAGCGAGCGGTAGGTGAAATATATTTTTCTACCTACCTACTTAAATTAAATATTATTTTGAGCGGGATGCGAAATACCTGTGAATGTACGCAATGACAACGTAGGTATTCTAATAAATGAATGCGGTTTATTTTATGAGTTTAGGGAACGAAGATTGAAATGAAACGTAATTGCGGGATGATGATATACGGATTAGTATAATGACATTCGTTATCGAAAGGATAAAGAAAAATAGGTATCCGTGATCGTAGGACCAAAAAATGTTGCGGCGGCGTAAGCCTTAGGGTGAAATCGAAATTTCTTTAGTGGACTGTATCAGGGCGGTTCTGTGACACAAGTAGGTGGTTTGGCGATATGGGAAATACTGAAATGGTACCTGCTTGGTTAGCTATGGCGGAGACACGGTGAGAAGTTTCCTTAGCCACGTGGCGGGCGCCCGTCCAGGATATCACGTACGGATGAGGATCTGCACTTCCCACAACACACAGACACACACTTGCACAGTTTAATCACAATCTTCGTTCTTCGCGGTGAAATATGAGTCCTTTTCGAATTTGGGTTGATTTTGACCCACAAGCGGCGATGTCGATTGAGAAACTGCGGTTTCTTTATAGTGGCGGCGTATGCGCCATGACAAATCTTCCGTTTCGCTCTCGCTCAGGTACCACCAGGGTTGCGGAAAGGAGAGAGAGGAATCGGAACAAAGAATGAAGCGGAAGGAATCTTGTGTAGCACAGATACCAATTAGAGTTGCCAGTAATTAGGCATGAAATATAAAAATGAGTAAGTTATGGCGTTAACAAAGGTTTCACTTCAAAAAATGTTTAATCCCCGATTAATCGAAGAAGCTGGACTGATTTAGAAAATTGATTTTTTTGTTTAAAAAGTGGCAGGCTTCCTAGGTGGTTCAACATATAAATATTATTATCTTTGCTTGGGTAGTTTTTGAGTTAAGCTTTAATAATGCGTATTTTTTATTACAGTGGCAAAATTATAACATCATCCACATGGGTAAGAGGGATTTTTTTTCCAACACACGTAACGATTTACTTGTGCAATCCTAAATTTGCGCAAGCAAATCGTTACGTGCGCTTTGTAGTGCACCTATCTTTGCAGATTTGTATAAAGTTTTCTCCTTTTCTCTCTTTCGGGTTACCCACTTCGGTCGCAGATCGTCATTTGTCCCTGTTTTGAAAACTTATTCGAATGGCACAGAGTTGTTAATCTATAATTTTATAAACTTGGTAATACAAAATAGGCAAGTACTTCCCTGGTTTTAATAGCTCTATATTAGATTTCATTATCGCGCGTTCATATTTCCGAAGATAGACGATGATTCCCGAAGCACATACTTTTCCTTGGAAAGCTGTCCTTACCTTTCCTAATATAAGGCTCCTCGTGATGCGTCCTGTTGACCATGGTCTTCCTCCCGCCGGACCAGAGGTACGCGCCGTCGAACCCGTACGAGTATAGATCATCTCCTACGCCATTACCACCCCATTTCTCACCTCCGCCCGGGTATGGGACGTAACTGGAAAATAAAGGAAAGGTTATTAAGTAGAAATTTAACACTATTAGCTGGTGGAAGATAGTCAGATATGAAAAACAATGAAAACATAATTTGTTGTATGAAAATATAAACTACTAGCAGCGCCCCGTGGTTTCACCCGCATAAATATCGATCCCGTAAGAATATCTGGATAAATAATATCCTATGTCCTAACCCAAGTTGTGGTCTACCCTTGTGCCAAATTTCATTCAAATCCGTTCAGCCGTTCTAGCTTGAAAGCGTACCAAACAAACTTACAAACATAAAACAAAAATTTAATCTTTTCTCTTTATAACATTAGTTTAGAAAGCTAGAGTGCACTAAAACATTTTATACAAATTAAAATTAGAGTTGAAGTCATCGATGTGAGCTAAGCAAAACTAGTCCTTTTTTGTTGCGATAAATGTGTCAAAGACGCTAAAGCGTGTACTGTTCTATCTAATTATTATTTTTTATTTATTCATTTTATTAACTTGTGTGCTATTAAAAATACCAAATGTGCATACAATCATGGACAAGAACAACCTCAATCAACATATATATAACTTCCCGACATAAATCGCTTGGCAACTGCCCGCCAGACACGACACCCGTCTGATCGGAGGATCCTCCCTTTTCAATAGAGGATGAGTGAACTTTACACCCTGTTCCTCATACCTCTATACATTACTATAAACAAGCTGCGATCAATTCATAGACGTGATAATTATATCACCACTGAACGAGTCCTAACGGACGGTTTTATATTTCTATTAGCGGACCCGACAGACGTTGTCCTGTCAAAACATTGTCCAGCGGACAAAATTGTGAATCTAAACCATTCCCAGATCCCCTTGAACACACACAAAAAATTTCATCAAAATCGGTCCAGTCGTTTGAGAGAAGTTCAGTGACATACACACTCACAGAAGAATTATATATATTTCTATATATATATGGAGACCAATTTAGTATCGGACATTAGCCCAATATATATTTCCTTACATGGATCATCCACCAATGGTTTTTTTTTTTGCTGCCGGGGCCACGATGTCCCTATCGGTTTTCTTCGAACCCCCGGCAGGCATTGGCCCTAGCGGACCCCGTCAATTCTGCTGACATCTCTTTGAGGCGCGCGTGGAACACAACGCGCCGTCGACCCGGGCTTGGTCCTTATCGGACGGCGAGCTACCCATTGCTCACCGTCCGCAAGCCCGCGCCTACGGTGGCCGGAAATCGGCTCGCGATTCCCGCCCCGGGCGTCTCCTCCTATTGCGGCGGTTAGGGGCGTGAGGGCGCGAAATTTGCCTCTCCCTCACGCGTTCCGCCTCCTCCTTGGCGAGCATTACCGCTTCGCAGAAGGAGGTGACGGCCTGCCATTTCCTCTCGCTCCGTACCATGGCCTGAACCAGGGCCAGACGCGAGAGATTACCGCCGCCGATCGCCTCTACGAGGACACGGCGTATCCACCAATGGCCTTGGGCCCCATTCATTCACGCTTAAAGTAATAGTTATCTTACCCAGTAGTGTTGGCCCATCCGATACGCAGATGCGGCATCATGTGCGTGGTCTTCTCGATGTGGTCCATGGTGACCTCGAAGTACCACTTGCGGTACACTGCCGAGCCTTCCACGCGACCAACGAATATGTTTGGACGGACACTGAGAATTAAAGAAGAATGTTAATAATGTTTGCAGTAACATATTCTACGTTTTTCATTATGACATTTGCTATGTTTTAACCCTGTCCACTTTTGCATGCTGAACATAAAGAAATCGGACAGAATAAATAACAAAACTATAAGAAAATGTACGAAAATAGAAGATGTAAAAACGAAAATAAGAAAACTCAAGTGGAAATGAGAGGCATTGAGAAGTGGAACAAAAACATTGTGTTTTGGTACCCAAAAAATAGGAAAAGGAAACGAGGTAGACAGTTCCGAAGGTGGGAAGACGAAATAAAGGCCACAGCAGGGAAAACATGGACTAGGAAATCGATAAACAGAACAGACTGGAAAGAAATGGAGGAGGCCTATGCCAAAGTTGGGCAAACAGACCAAGTTGTCGGTGTCATCGACTCACCAGAGTCGTCGATATTATAAGATAGAATCTATGTAAAAAATAAAATAAATATGTGTCTGAATAAAGGCTTATATTATTATTATTATAACCCTATCCACTTTTAATAATTGTTTATTATTGGATTTCAAGTAACTTAAACACTATATTCTCAGGTCAGACGGGTTGTCATTTGATTTATAATTTCCTCTAACTTGAAGATATGCAAAAATTTTGAGTCGTGGACTCGTGACCAATCTGGGCAAATAAACTTACCAAGGCAAGGCAACTTCATACTTCTACTTCATGAGGCAATATAAACTAACCAGTTTACGAAGTGAACGTCTCAATGTCTAAAGCTCTGGACATTGCCAATCTAGAAACACCTCTATTATTATAGATTATAAAATTCAAATTCAAATTAAGTAGATATTTTCTGGGCCAGGAGATAGTCACAGACATTGTTCTGAGATGACCTCACTGCGACGCCATTACTAACACACATGTGAAGCTAAACTAAGCTCTATTTCGAACACAACAAGGTTCAAACTCACCTAGACACATGATCAACAAGCGTAGTTTGAAGCAGTAGATTCTTCCCTGGTAGGAGATAGCGACATACATTGTTCTGAGATGACCTCACTGCGACGCCATTACTAACACACATGTCACACTTAAGTAAGCCCTATTTCGAACAGAATAAGGTTCAAACTCACCTAGACACATGATCAACAAGCGCAGTTTGAAGCAGTAGATTCTTCCCTGGCAGTAGGTAATCACAGATATTGTTCTGAGAAGACCTCACTGCGACGCCGTTACCAACGCATAGAGAACAGAGTACATCTAGTACTTTGGGGTCGCGACCGTGCTTTTCTAATAGGGAGATGATCACTTTTATGTGTTCGTCCTGTGGGAAACAATAAATATTTGAAATAACTCGATTTAAATAGATAGATTAGAATTAGTAAAAAATGCTAACTTAATTGTGTTCCCTTTCCATCGAGTACTTATAGCTTTATTCTTTTTTTTTTGGCAGATGATTCGAAAAAGATGATGGCTCATAAAAATAATTTTATTATTCGATTTACAAACTAAATAAAACCCAGAGAGTAACTTAGAGCCAGAAACTAAGGGACGGACCAGACAAGTATTGTAGTCAAAATTTATATATATACATTTGAGTAACGGATATTTCATCAGGTTACGTTTGATTAGTTCCATCTTATTCATGAACATTTTCCATAGCTCGACTTTACCCATAGCTTGGTTTAAGTCCTCTTTTTAGTGGACAGTTAGACCAGGACGCTACCTTGCCACAATCCGTTAGCATAATATTCAAATTTTCAAAAATCTAGGCAGTCATAAACTACTTTTCCCTATCCATTACTCACTCTCATCATGTTCAGAGCTTCGGGCGAGTCAATGAGCACGCAATGTAACACATCCAGCATGCCAGTTCCCTCCCCCGACGCTTGAGAACCGAGACGAGAGAACAACCAGTTCAGACGGTTCGAGTTCGCGAATTGTGCGCAGTTTGTGTGGTTGCCTTTGATTATGGCGGCTGTGGGCAGAAAAATGAAGATCGAGTTAGTTTTATACTTATGAAAACGTAAGGAGAATTTGAGAATGTATGAGATTTCAAGATGATCCAGAAAATAACCTAAAAATATACGCTTCTATGATAAAGCCTTATTGGTCGCTATTTCGCAGTTGAAAACAAATCACAGAGAATGTTGCCATAATTAACCTTCCTTGATGAATCAGTGAAGATGTGGACGAATTATCCATATTTTTATTAAGCTAAAATTGAAATAATAATATGAAATAATAATAATATTTATTGAATATAAGAACGTTTACAAAAAGTGTACATTTAGTCAATAGTAAGATTTCCCAAACAATTATAATGCCTAAAAATAAACTAAAACTAAAATATATTAATTACAAGTGCAAGTAATGATGGTTCGGAATTACAATGTTAGGTAGCGACCCGCCCGATCTAGGTTAATTCAAACCTGTGTTTCAGGCAATTAAAATATAACAGTGTACAGATTTAATTTGTGACACTTGAAGACTCCAAAAGTTTAATTAACTTATTTTATTTATTAAAACTTTATGCACAAGTAAAAATAACGTACAAAGGCGGACTTAATGCTTGAGACATTTTCTACCAGTCAACCTTAGGGCGATGCAGAGACAAAACATTACAGGTGCAACATAAAGGATTGATAACACGAAAATAGCTATGAAACACAAGAAAAAAAAACCTAAATAACTGATATATATTAACGGTCTTAGCACCAACTTCTCAAACCATGATTTTCTTGAAAGTTCTATTGTCACTGGGTTACGTTAACACGAAAATAGCTATGAAACACAAGAAAAAAAAAAACACGAAAATAGCTATGAAACACAAGAAAAAAAAACCTAAATAACTGATATATATTAACGGTCTTAGCACCAACTTCTCAAACCATGATTTTCTTGAAAGTTCTATTGTCACTGGGTTACGTTTCAGAATATCAAATCAAAATCAAAATCAAAATATTTTATTTCACATAAACCTACATGGGCACTTATGAAACGTCAGAAGCTAGGTGCACGGTTCCAATTGGTCGTTTCCTATGGAGAAGAGCCGGCAAGAAACTCCACGGTTACTCTTTTAAAAATAATTGGCTTTTACAATACTTTCATATAACATGTTTCTAGGTATGGGAGGACAGTGCAGGTCTTTCAATAAGTACCAAGTACTTAACAAAATAGAAAATGGTCAACAGGTCTACAATCCACTAAGCCTACAGCGTTCTCACATTCACAAAATATGTAGAAAAGAATCTATACAAAAAATAAATAAATTAATATAAGTAAAAAATTTTTATAACCTATTTTAATAAAACGCAATTATATGATTGCTGTTACAACTGTAATCAATCTGAGTAATTATCATGTCCACAAAAGTCACTAAAAAAAAGTTGAAATTAAATCGTAGGTATATAATGTCAAATAATAGAATAATAAATATGTCAAGGACGAATGTAAAAACAAAAAAAAAAAAAAGATTTAAATAAACATGGTAATTTGGGAGCAGTTAATAGACTCTTACTTATTTATGCCGTTAATGAGGTACCAGGGAAGCCACATGTGCAGAAGGAATTATTGCCAAACTTCCTTATCTTCAACATAGTCTTTAATTTTATAATATGCTTTCTTGATAAGGACACGTTTGATGTGGGTTTTGAACTTCCCATCGCTAAGTTCTGTCACAGACTTTGGCAACTTGTTATAAAAGCGGATATTGTTTATAAGAAATGACTTGCTTGTTTTAGTTAATCTAAATTTGGGTATCACAATTTCATGTCGACTACGTGTATTTATATTATGGAAATCGCTTCTTATTTTGAAAATATAATCTGAACAAAGCATTTCCTCAAAAATACATATCTAGCAACTGATTTAAATATCCGGAGATTATTCCCAGCTTTGCCCCGACTCGTCGCCTGCGAGGAAGCCCTGCGACGTCATGACGTATTAAAGTCTTCGGATACTCACCAAGCAACTGATACAAATATCCGGAGATCATCTCCCAGCTTTGCCCCGACTCGTCTCCGGCTAGGAAGCCTGCGAGGAAGCCCTGCGATGTGATGACGTTGATCTTGTCTATAGCTTCCAGGATCAGGTTGAGGATGCCCTCCTCTTGGAACAGGTCTTGACGATTGCGGAGGGCACGGAAACGGTTCTGTTTTTCTTCGTGTTCTGAAAAGAAAGGTGACGTTTAAAATAAATAGATGCTTTTTTAAACCGGCCCAAAAATATTCCCGTGTTTGCTTGCGATATTCCCAAATGAGGGAATGACATGATTAGTAAGCTGTCTGGAAAACGAAAGTAGACACTCGAATTATTTGCAAACTTTTTATAAGGCAATGCTATACTAATATCAACCTCAATTTGCCAAAACAAGATGGAGTGTTGTTGGAGATTTGTTGTGATCTTGATACAGCATTTACTACATCAAAAAAATGTCAAAATAGTGACTCTAATGAACCTTTTTCACATATTTAACCAAAATTATTATAGAATATTGTTTTTTTTTTTTTATTTATTCGAATCGCTGCAAATAGCTAAAGACGTATTTTTATTCGGGCGAAGTAAACAGATTTTTCGAAATGTCAAGAAATGTCTCTTTGATTTGGATCATAATAGGTAGCATGATTTTAAAATAATAATTCTAAAGTATCAAATTAGGTTATTCCAGGTATGTCATACTAATTTTAGGGTTGCTATGCTGATATTTTTTTAATTTGCCGCGCTTTTTCAGTCTCTACTCTCGTTTGCCACACTCTAAAAGTCCTGCGATTGTCAAACATTTTACTGGGACAAGTTTCATAGAAATTTTGTCACCCAATGAATATTGGCATAAACCTATTATAAGTAATATCACATGTTTGGACTCAAACGTAAGTGCCCTACAGTCTATAGCAGTCTACCTAAGACTCCTTGTATACCGGCACAAAGTTTAGTTTTCATGGACTGATTTAGGCAAAATAAATTATTGTAGTTGTTAATCAACTGCATTGCAACATTAGAGTTGTATGGCAGACAATGGTGCCGATTCCCTTGTTCACAAACTAAACTAAATTTAAGTTCAGTGCATCTTTTTCTTTCTATTTCATTAAGAAAAGGACAGAAGATAAATTTTAGTTTAGTCCTGTCAAATTAATCAGCGCTTGACGTAAATTGACGTAATTTTAGTCGGCAAGTTTTTAATCACGTCTAAACTTGTATGGAGAGTGACAGGCGCTGATTAATTTGACAGGACTAAACTAAAATTTATCCTCTGTCCTTTTCTTAATGAAATAGAAAGAAAAAGATGCACTGAACTTAAATTTAGTTTAGTTTGTGAACAAGGGAATCGGCACCAATACCGCTTATTTTACGCAAGCGTAACGCGGGCCGTCCACCGCGAGCTAAACTAACTTAATTTACAGTTAGTTTAGCTTGCCAGTTTTTCATACATGTGAGTGGACGCACATGTATGAAAAACTGGCGAGCTGAACTAAACTATGTGCAAACTAAGTTAGTTTAGCTGGCGGTAGACGGCTCGCGTAAAGCCGTAAACCTGGCACTTGACTTTAAAGCGAGCCGTCCACCGCCAGCTAAACTAAGTTAAGTTTGGCTCGCCAGTTTTTCATAGATGTGAGTGGATGCACATGTATGAAAAACTAGTGAACTAAACTAACCTTAAGCTAACTTAGTTTAACTGGCGGTGGACGGCTCGCTTTAGAGGCAGTTCGGCTCGTTTATAGCGCTTCGTTATATTTACGTCCGTGTACTATAATAACTACATAAAGACTTACCCATATCTTCATCAGGCTGCGCGAAGTAGTTGATGAGATCCTCGAGACACATTACCATCTCTCCGAGGTTCACTGACGCGAAGAACATGGAGTGACGACGGTTCTCTTGCAGAGTTTCAAGGCCGCTGGGGAAGGATTTTTAAAATAATGATAGAGAAATATTTTTATGAAAAATGTGGTAAAAACAGAGTGTCAGTAAAAAAACAATGGCACCTCGGGAGTGCCGACAGAAGTGAAAACTTGAATAATTTTATTGTACAGGGAATACTTTTAATGAGGTGTCGGTAACGGTAACAGTGTCGCGAGCTCAATTGTTTTTTCCCATCTTAAAAATGCCCAACGCGCCTAAAGAAGTTTTCGCTTCAAAAATATATTTATTTGTATATGCCTGTGCTTGTACTTTATTATGGGGTGATGGAAAAGATAAAACTACTTGAATTATTCAGTCCCCACGCAAAAAGATGTTGTTGTTGTGTTGTAGTTATTGTTGTTGTTATATGATAACTTTGAAGCCTTTGTTTTTCTCACTTTCTGTAGCATTGTAGCTCCCAAAAATGGATTGATTTCAATACGGTAACATGATGATTTATTTTGTAATTCAAATAAAATGATAACATAAACAAGGGGTTTCAAAATATAATAAGTTTTTGCCAACGCCTTTACTCGTGCATAATTCTTATGAATAACCTGCCTGTTGTTTTAAAGCAACACCATCGTTTTTTGAATAGTTATGTTTTTGGAACGAAGTTTTTCATCATGGTTATATCGTTTTTATGGTTTTCGAGGGTGCTAAAGCCGATCGTGAGGTCAAAATGTAAATCCAAGATGGTGGCTGAGAAAATGTTGTTTTTGTTTTAAATCATAAGTGAGAAAGAACTTTGTTCCTGACGGGGGTCCCCCGACCGCACAACTTTTTAATATTTTTTTATTGAATAATGGGCCTGTTCTTGATCTCGTTTAGTATAGTAAGTTTAAGATAATTAATCGATTCAGACGTGACATTGCGGAAATCCATTACAAAATACAATAGACGTGGATATATTTAGTAACCTGGTCCGCTTAGCTATTTCTAAAGAGCCATAAAAACTCCTGAAAGAAATCGACACGTGTTACATCTCTCAACGAGGCATCCTCAGGATGACGATAGACTTGTCGTGAACCCGAACACGGCGTGTTGCCACACCGAGCGTTGAACGCAGACTCTGCGTTCGATTTCTTTCAGGAGTTTTTTACGGCTCTTTAGAAATAGCTAATAAGCGGTACAGGTTATTAAATATATCCACGTCTATTGTATTTTATAGTAAGTTTCTTCTACTCACTTAATAAATTTGGTGAACAGCGAGGAGCATTTCCTGATGACTCTGGCAGTCCTGGACTCTTCCTCCTGCGAGCGTGAGAAGTCCAGCCCGTCGTCCATCTTGCCTTCCTCGTGGAGGATCGCTTGCTTCTCTTCTACTTTACCCACGCCTTTCTTCTTTGTTTCGTATGACTGGAAATTAAATTTGTATTAATATATATAGTTCGTTAAAGTAATATGTCAAGTGGAATGGTAGTAAATACGATTTCAATAATTTATTGGTCATTCATCACCTGGCGGATAATTACAGAATCTCTTTCATTTGAAAAGTAGGAACTCTAATGATTGGATTTGGAAATCTGTGTAAACCGACGTTTACAGTATGTTAACTAACAAAGGGCCTTCCGTTAACCCGCGACAGTAGTGTCCAAACATGCAAAAAAATAAATACATTTTTTTTTGATATTTCATACAATATCACAAAAAATATTAAATTGATACGTAAAAGAAACACACTCTATAGACGCGCACTTGTTTTTCAACGTGAAAAGACAAGTGCGACAAGTGCGTGTGTCCAGAGTGTTTCATTAATATTTATTGAGAGTAGCTTACAATACAAAAAAAAAAAACAAAGATTATACTTTTTTAGTTAGCTAGCTATACTATCGCGGATAATGTTATGACTTGTAGACACCCGCTAAACGACGGCCGCCCGCACCCCATGTAATAAACCGCCAAAATTCCCCATTGAAAAAAAAGGGGTTTTTTTTTTCTTGAAAATTACCATATAACTACACTCTCAGTATGATTCTTAACAACACCCTCACGGATCGGACAGGGCTTTTGTTACACGTTGTAGGTTCGAGACACGACGTTTATTAAACTTTAAAAATCAGCACAAGTTGCGTTTACAGCGCGTTTTTGTTGCGTGAAAAAACGTCGTGTTAGTAAAGTTGTTTACAGACTGATGTTATTTAACTTATATATTGTAAAAGTTATAAACGGCTTAAAAGTTTAATAAAGAGCCAAACGTATGAGATATGAGCCAGTTACTTAATCTTGATGTACCGTAGAAAACAGAAAACAAATCCCAGTTGGAAAAAATCATCGAATAAATCTGAATAAAGTCAGTACCTTATAAGACAGCCATAGGCCAGTCTCCGAGTGCTGCACAATGACGGTGGAGTCACCATACTTGATGATGGGCGCTCCGATCACTTCCAGGTCTTTGTCTTCCAACACCTGCTTCTGATCATCCTTCTCTTGACGGAGGCAGAAGGCGCAGGATGCTGTTGTGGCCTCCTCTCTGAGAGGAGAAAATTATGTTTTAGGTAATCGAAAAGTGGAGATCTAATCATTGATCTGAGGTTAAGCAGACTTGCTGAAACTTAGCTTTGGAAAGAAGAAGTCTGTAAAGGTTCAGTTTCAGATGTCAATGCACAATGGTTTGAATACTCACAAATTCGCAGTTTTCACGGGTGACTTTAAAAACATTAGCCTCTTCAAATGCACGCCGATCAATAAAGCCCATCACAGACGTAGCTATAATATATAAAGGTTGGCAGGGACATCGACGCGAAAACTGTTACCATGGATTCAGTATATGATTCTGAACCCCCGCAGCGTCGAAATATTTCGTCGGTTATTAAAAAAAAATCTGCTGTTTCATAGAAAAGTGCAATACCTACGCGGTCAAAATGTATGGAACAGCTGATTTTTTTTAAAATAACCGACGAAAAGTTCACGTCAGAGCGGGAGAAGTTATTTGATAATTTCCCACCCAAAAAAAAGGGGGGTTCAGAATCATATACTGAATCCATGGTAACAGTTTTCGCGTCGATGTCCCTGCCACCCTGTATTATAGCAAGACATATTACGATACATTTTCCATAGTTATAATATAAATTTCTAGTACGTCACCAAAAACTACGCAAAAAAAGTAAATTACTTGATACAAATTATAGTTACGTCTGTGACGGGCTCAAATCTTTGGCGATTCAGTAAATAAAACCACACTTTTGTGTTGAGGATTCAAGTTGACCATGAAATGCTAAGCATTCTAGAGCTTATGGACAACCATTACATTCAAGCTGATCCAAATCAAACTTTACAAAAGTTATATACTTTACTAACTTCAGTAAAATTTAATTTGGATCAGCTTACATTACGTAGTTAGGGATGTCACATAACTGAACGACATACCTGCTAACTAAGTACAGCTCATTCTGGTCGTTGACCCCCAGATATCTTCCAGTGGTGATGTGTCTGATCCTCATCGGGTGGTACCAGTTGATGAACCCGCCCGCCCACTTCGTGCGAGCCAACTCGAGCCGCCATAGTGAACGAGCTTGCGACATGACCGAGCCGCCTTCATAGACCACGATACTGAAAGAAAAGACGAAGAGTTAAATAAATAAGTTGCACAGGATCAGTTTTTGAAATGGGACTTATGGAGAAAACTAAAATAGGGTAAGTTGTCACAGAAGTTATGACCTTGACTGAGCTTGAAAACCGCAACAGATTTTTTTTTGAAATAGCATACTTTTTTGACAGTATATTTCAACTTGCACGATGAGCATCTTAACTTAATTTCAATCAATCAATCATTTATTAATTTGCGAATATGGGTACAAAAGAAAAGGTCTTACACAAACAATAATGTCCATTAGCCATATCCTACCATAAGGCATGCAAATTTCGGCGGTGATCTCTCGCGTCCGGCCCTGGTTCAGGCCATGGTACGGAGCGAGAGGAAATGGCAGGCCGTCACCTCCTTCTGCGAAGCGGTAATGCTCGCGAAGGAGGAGGCGGAACGCGTGAGGGAGAGGCAAAGTTCGCGCCCTCATGCCCCTAACCGCCGCAGGAGGAGACGCCCGGGGCGGGAATCACGAGCCGATTTCCGGCCACCGTAGGCGCGGGCTTGCGGACGGTGAGCAATGGATAGCTCGCCGTCCGATAAGGACCAAGCCCGGGTCGACGGCGCAACGTGTTCCACGCGCGCCTCAAAGAGATGTCAGCAGAATTGACGGGGTCCGCTAGGGCCAATGCCTGCCGGGGGTTCGAAGAAAACCGATCGGGAAATCGTGGCCCCCGGCAACAGGGCAACCGAAGGAACACGGGTGGGTTTTAGTCAGTAAGAGTCTGACACGCCCTCCCGCTCCGCCCAGAGCGGGAGAAGTTATTTGATAATTTCCCACCCAAAAAAAAAAAAAACACATTATTTAAAATATCGTATGGAGTAACATTATTTAAGTTTGTCCTGTAAATATTCAGTGACAGAGTAATATGCTTTTTTTAGTAACTTTTTTTAGTGCTTTTTTAGTACTTGGTTCTCATCTAAAGTGGTAGACAGTTATTGTAGTAACTTTACGATTAAAATAACTCAAATGTTTATTGCTTGAATCGATTTCCGTTGCTGACTGTACCTAGTATGTTTTGTGTCTTTTGCTGCACTAAATAAGTTTTATCTATAATCTACTTAGGGCCGAATTTTCAATCGTCAGATAACTTAGATGTATCTGTAGAATAAATATGACGATAAGACATATTTTCTATACAAAAGCTATCAAAACACAATTTTTATTCTACACTTAAAAGTTATATGAAGATTGAAAAATCTGCCCTTGACAAGATAAATTACTCACTTCAGCCCCCCATCCTTGGTCCAAGTACTGGGTATGGTGAGGCACTCGTCTCCTCCATGGAAGAACCTGAGCACGTCACCTCCGAACACGTACCCCACGTACTTCATGCGCGATATGCCGGTCCCGTACGGCTGTACCGACCAATGGGTGACGTGGAATGACGCGTTCACTATCGATACTTCGTTCTCTTTTGTCGTGTGCTGAAACGTTAGGAAAGGGGTTTTAAAAGGGATGAAAATTTTGTTCTGCTGGATTTTTTTATGGTTCTAGATGTCGAAATTATTAAAAACGAAATATGCCGTTTTTAGGATGCAACCGGGTGTAGTCTCACTGTGTTTTCATGGCCATTTTTTTGCGATTTAAGTGTAGCTTTAATTATTTGGACGGAAACAAGACTTGTTTTCAACGCACAGCGTAAAAGTTTCGACGAAAATAGAGTGAACATTGAAATGTTTTTTATTAGTCTCTTACTGGAAATGCTTGAATGTGCTTGTAAAGAATAAATAAATTACAAAAACTTAAAAAAATACTTCCATAGTCATTTGAAGTAAACATTGAACAACAAAATAGAGACTCGTGATTTACGTTTACGATATGAAAACTATAAATGTGATAATGATTGTGTACACATAACAAAGAAAAAAAAAGAAGTATTTTTTAATTGCTTGGTCCCTGTTAAACATATTTTACTAATGAATTATGTTTGACATACAATATCAATAACAATTATGAATAGCACAACACTAAGTGTACAAAATACTCTGTCTGACATTTTAGATACGACAACATTAAAGTACCAATGTAATACAACAACAATTAAAGTACCAATGCGATGTAACAATTACAACATTTAAAGCCACAAAGGGCTTTAAACATTTAAGTGATTTTTGGCGAGAAAATGCGATACAAATGTTGAAGTAAAACAATATTTTATTGATGGCTTTGTGATCTACTTACATTTATCGATAAATCAAGGTATCTAATGAAATAATCGATAAATGGTGTTTACATATAAAAACGTTTGTGCAATATAATGAGTATAAAGCTCATATAAAAATGAGAAATTTAAAGATACGACTTGGTCAAGGCACCACAATTTTTATCAATGCTTCAATGATGAATTTGGAAACAAAATGATCACGAAATGTAACATAGAGACAACTATAACATTCAGGTGACTGTCCTCACCGATAATATAAACCTTAATCCTTTCGTGAGGACGCGCGGAGCACATTCTGCCGGCGATAATATGACCTTGCCCTGGGTTAGATAAGTACTATATGTTTATTCAAAAACCTATTACAGTTCAAATGTTACGTTACCTAATAGAGGACAAGTTAAATATAATTTTATCAGAATTGATATCAGAAAGTTGTGGTAAAAATTAAGTGTGTGGTACAGACCATCAAACTGAACAACTTTCTCCTTGGGATCAACATCGTAATCCCAAAATTATTAGTCTGTTTTTTTTCGATGGGCATCTCATAGCTGACCTCTGAAGTCATGGCTATTTAACCGAGCTTTCTTGTGGCTGCCTTAAGGTTGAACTAGTCGCGGGCTCGAACTCATTGGTGGGCTTGGTCAAAAAGCACGCTATCTCACCTGGCATCGTGTCCGACAGAGATAGTATCAGTGATGAGCAGTTAGACGCTGGTCTACATGCACAACTCCAAAACAAAGCTCGTTCCGACAAAGCTTAATTGTCGAAGATTATAATAAACTTTATTCGTAATTGATTTATGCTGTAGTTTTTTCATAAAAATCCACCTTCCAAAGGACTTTTCATAATTTTTTACGCAGTCGTTTTAGTAAAATCGTTCTGAACGGTGTTTGTGTGCGTGCGAACTAGAGTTTGTGCTACTACACTCAAAGCCTCTAGCCAGGGGCGAAAAACTATGCTTATAAAACTAGGCGAGCGCTCGCTAAGGGCAGGTCCTGTAAGGTACGAACCTCGGCTTAGAGCGTCGCTGGGGGGAGGACATCAAAGATGGGACGGGCTTGATCAAAGTTTTGCTCATGATTATTAATCGGGGAATTTAAAGCTAAGTGCTCAGCTGCAACAACTGCTGGCACCTCGTTATCGAGCAAGGGTCGGGGGGGAGTATCTATATATATTTACTCGGGGTCGCGATCGCGAAGGATTTCTTCAGCGAGGTCGGAATATCGGGTGTCTGTGTTTGTGCACTGTAAAGGTTTCCCTACTAGACTCCTGATGGATGGTCATTGGGTGAGTGGGGTCATCTAGGTCGGTGAGAATATGCCTCGGACAGCGGATCTCGTCTCATACAAAACTTTAATACCTACTCGACACAAATGTATGGGACGACTGATTATTTTTTCGCGATTACGATGTTGTTCCCATGGAGAAAGTTGTTCGTTTTGATGGTCTGTACCACACCCTTAATTTTGATTACACCTTTCTGATGCACCCTGTATACTTTATTGAAAGAAAAGTTTATTAATAAAAGAAAAGGTACAGACACACAAGTACACACAGTACTGTATAACAAGCTATTTGGTATACAGGTAAATATACCTATTCATCATCATCAGCTGTTTTCCCCGAAGGGTTAGACAAAGGTGACCTAGTACCTACACCCACACACATTTGCCAGTTATGTTTGAGGCCTATGTAAGGAAGCAAGGCTATTGCCATCAACCGGGCACATATCAAGATTTTGGGCTGCATTTTTATTGCGAACGATTTTTTTTTACGGTTACAGTGTAGGTTCCTAGCTACCTACTTAAGAGAGTGCTATAAAAATATTGACTTCTCAGCACACTCACAACATTATCAAAAAGTAGTTGCTTGTTAGCTGCCTGCTCTGCTCTCAAAACGGTGAAGGAAAACATCATTAGGAAATCGACATGTCTTACAACCAAAAATTCGAAGACATGTGACATCTATCAACCCACACTGGGCTGGCGTGGTCTGATTAAGGCCCATTCCCTCTCATCGAGAGGAGGCCTGTGTCCAACAGTGGGAACATTATAGCTTGATTATGCTATTATATTATAAGGAAACTGCCAATATCACAGATTGTTACAGATGGGTCACACCGCAAATACATTTAAATAAAAAACGACTTGCTATGACACAATGAAATACAATGCAAGTCACATAGTGCTAATTACCTACAGTCATATTTACCTAGAAGTTGCCTCTCTTTCTATTGCGTAACTCTAACTACATTACGCCCACTGAATTCGACATGTCGAGCCCGCTGCGTACCTACTTGTAGCTTCATGCCTAAAATGCGGAGTGACCCATCTGTGTTCACCTGTGCCTGTATACCAAAAAGCTGTTTCGACTGTACATGTTAATTAATTAGTTGAATGCAGCTGGCATAACTAGGTCAAGCCTTAAGCCGTGTCTCCTGCGCATGTTTTTTCGAAACATTAAACAAAAAACCTTATACATAAACATTTGTTTTTATACACAAGTTATCTCCTGCGTATTAAAATATGTTTAGATTACATCTACACATTTTGTGTAAATGTCGTAACGAGTTCCGACGAGGAAGATGTACTTAAAAAGCATCTCTATTCCAATCCATCGTCGATTTATCACAATTTTTTCACAACTATTCACAAGACAATATAACCTCAAAACCTGTGTTGAATGTCCGTGACAGACATCCGCGGTGCGCGCAGTGGTTGAAAATGAAACAAACCCTTCCCCTCTCACCCTTCATGCAGCTCAAAAAAACAAAAGCATCATGTTTGCATATAAAAATGTGTATGGCCACCACGCCTCATTGTCTCGATGTTTTTGTGTAACGTTTCGAAAAAACACACGCAGGAGACACGGCTTTAGTTTTACCTAAGTTTAATTTATTGAAATTAATTTTATTTATTCCTAGCTGTTGTCCGTTAGGCACAAGTTTTGTTCTGACTAAAGCTGAAACACGTTGGTGGCTATAGACAGTTTTTTAAGGCAAAGCTTATTATTAGAAGACGTCTCATTGGCTGTTGATCAGCACATAACTTGAACTTAATAAATATACTTACCAAGTATCTCTCAGTGGCCACGGAGACGAGAATCAAGTCATCACCGACTCGGACCTTCTCACCCTCAGATCTGTTGAACAAGTTTTTATCATCAGTTATTAGAATTAACGTTTTTAAAGTACTACCATTTGTCTTGGTCAATTATGTGTCAATGAAGTGAGAGGACAAAAGACATACAAAGAAAAAACGTTTCAATGCCACTGATCTATGTACTTATATATATATGTATAATATAAAATAAAGTCGCATAATTTATTTAGAGTATTTATTCCGGAAGGTTTATGTGTAAGTATAATACAGCTTGGTAACTTGGATAAAACACAGAAATCTTGATGTTCTGCCGTGTTGCCACTGCACCCGTTTAAACTTAAAGTACCTATATATACAAGGTTCCATTAAAATAGATGGACAAACTTTTAGAAATCATTCAGACCACCAAAATAAAGACATCGGTAAAAAAATAATAAGGAAAACGCATTAGATACAAGATAAAAAACCTGCTAACGAAAATACACAAAAAATATTGGTTACTAATGTTGGTTAATCATTTTTGGTCAAAACAAAATCATTTTAATCAGTGTTTTTTTGCTTGGATATGTTTGGTTAGACGTACTGGACGCTGAGTTAAAATTTGTCCATCTATTTTAATGGGACCTTATTTATATACTTCGCTTCAAACATCGGAATTTCGGTTTTATCTCGATAGCCAAGATAAGACCAATTGGATTTTAATCGTGAAGACGATATAAGGTCACCATGAGGTTATCATAATGAGGAATAGTCAAAACATGGTCATTAAGTTATAGAAAGAAGGATACATTACCTTTGTTTGCTAGCAGGATGCAGGGTCCACCAACAGGCTTCACCCTGAGAATGCTCCTGCAGACCCACGTCGAAGGCCAGCTTGTCCTGAGATGATGAAGTCGACAGACAGGCCAGGTACTGAAAGAAAAGAAAAAATAACATTTATTTGACAACAGTTCGTGAAACACAAAATACAAAAAGTGAAATGTTTTAACTACTACAGTGTATGCTTCACGGCTGCGCCAAAAATATATCTTACAGCATTGATGCTAGAGAGATGCTGTCTGTCGGTTTTCTTTACTAGAAATTACAAAGCAGAATTGAACTTTTGCTTTCAAAACTGTGAAGGAAAACATCGTGAGGAAACCGGCATGTCCTAGAATCAAAAATTCGAAGACGTGTGACATCTACCAACCCGCACTGGGCCCGCGTGGTGGATTATGGCCCATTTCCTCTCACAGAGAGCAGGCCTGTGTCCCAGCAGTGGGAACATTAAAGGCTGATTATGCTTATGCCATGAAAAAAATTATCGTAGTCGGTGAAGATTTTATTTAAAAGACTACACGAGGGATTTAATGCCTGAAGAAGAATTCGTAATAAGTATGGATGCTTGTATTTATTGGTCAGCACACTTTCTAAAGTACGTATTTGTAAGTGTACAAGGTGCTCGATAGAGCAAGCGCCAGTACATCAATATTGCAAAATGGTAGGCCAGAATATGACCAATTTAGGCAATTGTACAGTTCAAAAAAAAAAACTAAATATTGTAATTTTTGAATAACTTTATGAAGTGGCACTTTAAGTTGCTTCAGCGTACGAAGATACTATTATTAAGATCTTGTAGACACAAGAGATATGCAATAAAGATATGAATTTGAAATTTGTAGTATGGGATTTTTTGCTAAAGTATAAAAAATATCAGATATAAGAAAATTGATAAAAAACCACTTATTCGTACCATATCACTGTTGAGATGCCGTAGAAGGATGGCATTACCGTACAATAGAGTACGATGCCCAGAACCGGTGCCTTTACCCTGCAATAGAGAAAACGAGAGTACAGCAACATTTATCATCATGTAGATATTTTTTGACTCCCAGGAAATAAAGGTCGGAAAGCAATATTTTAAAATTGAAATAAATAATTTAAGCAGAAATCCAAAAAAAAATTTGTTTCACAACACTAACTAAATTATTAATCAAAAGTCCCACCTTTCAGTTTAGCCTTAATCGAATTATGAACGAGGAAAAAAAAATATGATTGTCCCACCCAACAGATCCATACATCACTGTCAAACCGTTTTTGTTGAATGACAATCAATTTGGCATAGAACGTATAACTAGGACGGTAATGGCATTCATTTTAATTGTACCTTTAGAATGCTAACTGGGCGATATTATTTCTCACCTCGGGAGCTATTAAATGAGTTAAGTCAGTACTATTAATATAATGGAATTACGGGACTTTGAACTTAAGACAAATTCAATCTATCTTGTTTAGAAAATAGAGTCTTCTGCCTAGTCTTTTCCCAACTATGTTGGGGTCGGCTTCCAGTCTAACCGGATGCAGCTGAATACGAGTATTTTACATGGAGCGACTGCCTATCTGACCTCCACAACCCGGCTACTGGGTAATACGAAACCTCTTGGTAAGACTGGTTGTCAGACTTTCGGGATTCTGACGACCCGTAATGACTGTCAAAGATCCACAAATGACAGTCGGGACCAACGGCTTAACGTGCTTTCCGAGGCACGGAGGGGTCTGAGTGTGTAAAGATGGTCACCCATCAACGGACCAACCGCGGCAAGCGTAGCTTAAACTGATTGATCGACCCGTGCGGCTGTTATTACTTAGCCACAAGCTCCTCTGTATATCTAATAGTAAATAGAGAGTAAAAGTAGGAAATCTGTGGGAGTGTGGGTATTCGTGTACCCAAGATATTAGAAATTCATTAAAGGGCTTCAAAAATTTAAATTCAAGGATGACTTTAAAGATTTAAAATTCATTGCTCTTTTTTATGTTATCTCTAGATACTTTAGCATTTTTTTTTTAAGTTTTATAAAATTTTGTTAATGTTGTATTAAAGCCAAATATATCTTTAAAAATATTTCAAGTAATACTATTTACAGTTGATTATTATTGTTAATACAAAGGGGAAGATTTCAATTATTCTAACTAATAAAATACGCATGCGTAGGATTAGCGATAGAAATAGAAAACATTTTCTAAAATAATAACTATACCATCTTATTATATGTATGCAATATTTTGTAGGCCTACGCCAAAGAGGCGACTTCTACCAGTAGAATTAAGGCTTTTTTTATTTTGTAAATGTATGACTTAGGGAGGTCAAGCTCAATCCGAAATAACAAAACACCTTTTCTTATTATAATGTATGCAATATTTTGTAGGCCGCCAAAATGGCGACTTCTACCAGTAGTAGAATTAAAGGCTTTTTTATTTTGTAAATGCATGACTTACGGAGGTAAAGGTCAATCGGAAATAACAAAACACATTTTCAGGGTTAACTTTTGTTTTGTGTGTATCGTATTTCCAAAGTAATTAGGGTCTCGGGACCGATATCAAATTTATTTACTGAAAAGACTTTCGGGTTAAAGGTGTTTCCATTATTTACGAAAAATTCACTAAAACTTAATGAAGTAAATTTTTTTTTCAAGTTCCTCTTTAGAATTATTTAAATTACTCAGATGGTAACATTTTATAATAAAACTAATAAATTAGTAAGTTTTATTAGCGATCACATTATGAATTTTAAAAGTTAAACCAGGTATAATAAAAAAATAAAAAATGTTAGGCAATAAAATTTTGTCAGAAAAATTTGGAAAGGTCAAAAGTAGCCAGATTTTTTACCAATTAGCCAAAAAAATGTAAATGATTCAACATGCAATTTTACCCATAGGCAGATATACTCACTAAGTTTTCTTTTCCCTGGAAAAATTTAAAACACGATCGCAATACGTAAAACGGAATTATTCACAAGAGGACAAAAAATATTCATATTTGTTAAAACACAAGATTAAATAATAAATACAATATGTGGAGTGTACAAAATCATACATCAGATTTGCCTTTTGAAATCTTTATAGGACACCAGGAATTCGTTTCACCATTTCCTTGTTCCAATAGGATGAAAAGAAATAAACAAAGAAAAATCTAGGAAAAAAATGGCCGCTACTATAAAATTGAACATAAAATCACTATTTCAACAAAAAATAACAATCAACTAATACAATAAAATTTTACTAAAGTTAATAGTGAAACCAACCCTTTATACAATATATTTAAAAGTGTAGTTTAGTCAAAAATATAATTGAAAATTATTCATAGGGTGGCATTATTATACTTCGGAAAGGTTTTCAAAATGTTAATCTTACAGGTACATATAATTATGGAATACTTGATGTACATTTAGATGATAAAATGGTTGACCATAAACTTACAGTTTCCGATCCTGCAGCCGTCACCAACTCTTGCAAAGCTCTTACTGACAGCGCCTGAAAACACAGACAAAAATTTATTAATTTAATGTTTCAAACTTTGGACGGTATTTCTGAATAGTTTTCAGGAAGGACGTAATCACCGCTACAATAAACTAAGACGCGTATTCATTAAGGTGCCGACCGCAGGCGGCAACTGCAGGCGACGACGTGTCGCCACGACACAACTGGTTTCTATGAAATATATTCCGTAGCTGGCGACACATCGTCTTCATAGAAATTCATAGAAACCAGTTATGTCGCGGCAACACGTCGCCTACAGTTGCCACCTGCGGTCGGCAACGGAATGGTACCTTTAGAGAACAAATGTCCAGAGACACAATTATGCAGAGACGTCGGGTGAAACCAGATGAATTCGCACGAAATATCCCCTGTGCCTTGCTGTTACGTTTTAATCGAGTAACGTAAGAAGTCACACATTCAGAAGTAAGCAACACTAGCGCTTCGGATGACATGATTGGATTGACAGCAGAGGCCTGAGATAAGATGTTTTGCTACATCGTGCGACGTATTTGAAGACTGTCAAGGCACATTTGTCTCTTCGTCAGTAATATAATTGTTAAGGCTAATGTTAAAACTGACCTGTTCGATGACAAAGACGCACTGCGACAGGTCGGGCGGTATGTTCTTGTCGGCAATGTTTTCCAGAAAGCAGTGTCGGTTACCGAAGCCTTCGGCAGCCAGACACACTCTCTCGCCTGTCGCTGTGCACGACAGGCACACCATGTCTTCCTGTGGAACAAAATGAGGTGTGGTTAACGATGGGTTTAAAATAAACAAATTGTTTTTATCTTCTTTAGTTAAAAAATAATAAAAATAGGCCTTTCATCGTTTGCCTAGCCTTTTCCCAACTATGTTGGGGTCCGCTTCCAGTCTAACCGGATGCAGGTAAATACCAGTATTTTACATGGAGTGACTGCCTATCTGACCTCCATAACACAGTTAGGTACTGACACGATACCCTTTGGTAATCTAGACTGGTTGTCAGACTTTCGGGCTTCTGACGACTCGTAACAACTGTCAAAGATCTACAAATGACAGCTTCTTAACATGCTTTCCGAGGCACGGAGGAGTCTCGTTATGTTAAGATGGTCACCCATCCACGGACCAACCCTGGCAAACGTAGCTTAACCTATTGGATCGACCCGTGCGGCTGTTATTACTTAGCCACAAGCTCCTCCTACTACTCCTCTTTCTTTAATTACAAAATAATTAAAGTTCTCAATAATATACTTAGTATTAATTATTTAACTAATTAAGGACCTCTCGACGGGTATGGGCCTCCGGGTAGTTAACGATGGGCTTGAAATAAATAAATTGTTTTTATCTTCTTTCGTTACTTAAAGAAATACTGCTTGGCACTCATCAGTAGTGTTTTACATATCTTATACAGCATGTATCAGAAAGTTGGGTCATATTTAAGGGTGTGGTACAGATTAGAGTTGCAACGAATAGTGATTTGGTCGGATACTGGATAACCGGCATATGCCGAAGCCGGAAAGCCAGATATCCGGCCGAAGCGAACGTCATGCATATTAAAGAAAGACATTTTTCGAAGCTAGTTATGGTGTATGAGAATAAACGAAATCGCTTATTACCTCCGAAAAAATTGTTTTCATACATCACAATTTGCCTTTAGTAGATTCCAAATATTGATTATAATTAGCTACCATAAGTGCTTACAGACCAAACATATTAATATTTTTTAAATAAACAGGTTGATTTTCGAAATTTGTAGTATTGTTTACATTTTATTACTAAAATAAGACCAAGTATCCGGCTAGTCGGATAGCCGGCATAAGATTATAATCGGGCCGTACGCCAGATAGTAAAAAAAAATTACCGGATAGTGGCCGGATATCCATTGCAACTCTAGACTAGATAATCAAACTGAACATCTTTCTCCATGGGATCAAAATCGTAATCGCAAAAAATTATTAACCGTCCCATTCACTGCAATACCTACTTGACCCAAATGTATGGAAAGGCTGATAACATTTTTCCTTGAATTTTTTTCTTCCATTTATTTTGACGTTTTGAAAAGTTTTCCTGAATTGAAAATATCGGTACCCATATTATTTCATCTCCAACGCAATTTAAATTGGTACCAATCTAAAATGTATGTCGACATACGAACGAGCTGCGGTCCGTATTCATAAATTCGTAATTCTTGGAAAGTATTTTGAAAGCGCTAAATACCATACTAAAAATATTAATAACATACTATCCAAGAAGTAGTAAAAACACGCGTTGAATTTACAAATACAAAACACGCGTTAAGTTTTCAAATATTAGTCCGTGGAAATAATAGAACTATTTGGAGAAGTGCCTTTTTTTTTTGGTGGGAAATTATCAAATAACTTCTCCCGCTCTGGGCGGAGCGGGAGGGCGTGTCAGACTCTTACTGACTAAAACCCACCCGTGTTCATTCGGTTGCCCTGTTGCCGGGGGCCACGATTTCCCTATCGGTTTTCTTCGAACCCCCGGCAGGCATTGGCCCTAGCGGACCCCGTCAATTCTGCTGACATCTCTTTGAGGCGCGCGTGGAACACGTTGCGCCGTCGACCCGGGCTTGGTCCTTATCGGACGGCGAGCTACCCATTGCTCACCGTCCGCAAGCCCGCGCCTACGGTGGCCGGAAATCGGCTCGCGATTCCCGCCCCGGGCGTCTCCTCCTGCGGCGGTTAGGGGCGTGAGGGCGCGAAATTTGCCTCTCCCTCAAGCGTTCCGCCTCCTCCTTCGCGAGCATTACCGCTTCGCAGAAGGAGGTGACGGCCTGCCATTTCCTCTCGCTCCGTACCATGGCCTGAACCAGGGCCGGACGCGAGAGATCACCGCCGCCGATCGCCTCTACGAGAACACGGCGTTGCTCCGCCCAAGCCGGGCAGACCTCCACCGTATGCTCCACCGTGTCCTCAGGCCGATCCACACAATGGTGACACCTGGGTGTTTCCTCCCGCCTTATCCTGAACAGGAACCTCCCGAAGCAGCCGTGTCCGGTGAGGACCTGCGTCAGGCGGAAAGTGAGAACGCCGTGGCGTCTCTTCAGCCACTCCTCAAAGACGGGTCTTATCGCCGCGATTGTGGCGTGCCCAGCGCGGGGTTGAGACAATCGCACCCTCCATGACGCCATGAGATCCCGCCGGAGCTCTGTCCGCTGTGCCGCAATTTCTTGCGGCATCGGAGTTAAGCCCCGGCGTTTCGCCTCCTCGCGACACTCCGAGACGTGCGCGAGAACCTTTGCCTCCAGATCCCATGGCGGTAATCCGGCAAGGAGGCTCGCCGCCTCGCAGGAGACCGTGCGGTATCCTCGGGCCAGCCGGATGGCCATGACCCTCTGGGACGCGTTCAACCGGCGGGCTGGCCGCAGGCTCAATGAACGCGCCCACACCGGTGCTCCGTAAAGGGCCATGGACCGCACGATCCCCGCATAGAGCCTCCGGCAGGAGGCGTTTGGATCCCCTAGATTGGGCAGGAGCCGCTTCAATGCAGCCCCGGCCCGCTCGAGTCTGGGAGCCAAACGTCGGAAATGTTCTACGAAGTTCCACCGGCTGTCGAGGACGAGTCCCAGATACTTCATCGTCGACTCGACACCGATGTGAACCCCTCCCGCCATTACCTGGGAACCCGACGGTGGCGCATTCCGAGGACCATGAAAACCCATGGCCTCAGACTTGTGCAGGGCCACCTCGAGTCCCAGCTGCCGGATCCTATCGACGATTGTCGCAACCCCGCGTCTCGTGTTGTGGCAGTGTTAAAAATTGTGTATTTTTGGTATAATTTTTGTGGCAATTGGATTATAATAAATAATATACTCGTCACTTTTTATAAGAATTAAACATAACTGTCGCAATAAGGGTGTAGGTACTACTCCTCTGCCAACCCCTTCCAGGAATAAAGGCGTGATGTTATATTTTAGACAGATTATGGAATGTTCTGACTAGATAGAAATATAAAATATTTACTGTCTAAGTAATACAGTAAGCAGGTCCGCAAGTTGGACGATTTGAATAGCTTAAAATATAACCTACAGCTAGGTTACAATATAATATTTGCCACTGAGCCCCAAACTAGATAGTTCTGTATCTTGGAGCTCGAGGTATGAATTTCAGAGTGGAGACTAGAGTAGTGATTTAAGTCATGTATAGTATATGTGAAATTGTGTATGTGTGTGTGGTGTGTAACCGGTTTGAAACTATTTTTCGTGCAGGAATGTCGTGTTTTTAAAGTAATCGTGCGTGACTAAAATTAAAGTGTCCTTAGTTTGCAGCAGAATAGTAACATTGCTTCCGTGACATCATCGTAACATTAATAAATTAATTCTTTTTTTTAGCTCATATAGCCTTGACAGCATGGTTATTATTGTTATGTTAGGTTAGTTTATTTTTGATATGTTATTAATTTTAGTGTACAATAAAGTAAATTATATCTATCTATCCATCTTTTACGCGGTCAACGGCCGATGGTAGTTATATTAAAATTAAAAAGTCATTAATTCAAACTAGGCTAAGAATCAGCACTTTTCGAACATCAAAATTATATAAGACAGTCCCCCAAAAACGCCCGTCCTTCACCACTTCTTAGTGCTTTAGCTGGGAAGAAGAAGTGGTGCAACAAACTCCCCAGGAGCACAGCTGTCTGTTCAGTTAGAAAAACTTGATTGATTCTATACAATAATATGCAAAATAATTAACAAAACAACAAAACATTAAATTTAATTATTTGCTTATGTCAGCTAGCACACGCCAATATACCAACAAAAAACATCGAAATCTATACTCAAACGAAAATAAAAACTAAAAACGTAAACAGAACTTAATACCCGAATAAAAGCCTCCAGGCATAAAGGACGTACCCGCTTACATGTAGCTATTAAAGCTGTAACTCGAAGTCACAAATGATAAACTAGGACCGTCGAAGTAAAAATAAATAAACTGCTAATTAATAATAACAAAAACATGGTCAGCAAGACGACCATCATCATACGACGTTTGAAAGGCTAATTGATCTAAGCGACATTTTGTAAACTTGCAGGAGGACGGATAATAGTTTTTTTTTTAATTCATAAAAAAGCAACTATTTGATAGACTTTTATTTGTTTAAATCAATCAATCATAATAAGATATTATTATGATTAAAAAAAAATAACTAATCCGTCCTCCTGCAAGTTTTACAAAATGTTTAGATCAATTAGCCTTTCAGCCGTCGATATTAATATCGACGGCTGAAAGGCTAATTGGCTATACTTAAGTATACGATATCGATACCTATCGCGTCTGTAAAGTTTTGCTTTATAATGTAATTTGACCTTGTTTTATTACAATCGCAGCAATTAGGGCGGCACGGCACCTAACCATAATACACCTGAAATAACTTGTTAATCAACTCTTCGACACCCACGACTCCGACGTCACATCTCACTACTCAAACATTATGACTTTACCTACCCATTTGATCTTCCCTGACATTCATATTTATTTCGTCGTAAATATGTATTTTCATTTCCTATTCGTAATCTTTGAGATGAGATGTTCGCGTCATGTTTTATGTTAGTCAAACAGAACGTAAATTGTGTTATTTGGAGTAGGTTTGAGTATTTCACAAATGTATAGGTGGCGAATAAAGTGGAAAAGATTCAAAAGACGCCAGATGATTTTGTTTTGTTTATTTATTTGAATAATGTTTTAAATACTTACATTTTGTTCATGAAGGTACAATTCCGTAGCCGACCCCAGGCGGCAACTGCAGGCAACGTGTTTCCGCGACAAGACTGGTTTCTATGTATTCTTATGTATTTCTATGAAAGCGACGTGTTGCTATCTTCGGAAGGTTATTCATAGAAATTCATAGAAACCAGTCGTGTCGCGGCAACACGTCGCCTGCAGTTGCCGCCTGCGGTCAGTTACGGAATGGTTTAAGCATAATAACAATAATTTGACTAGGTATGTGAAACGTAATTGTGTCGTTGTTGCAAACCGAATTTTTTGGCTAAATTGTACTCTAGCATTTTAACTCTCCAAACAAAGGGATAGTATAGGTCGTATGAATTATTAAGTTCTACATCTCAAATCTCAAAGTGTAAAATGCAGTTTTATCAAAGCCCGGAAACGCAAATAAAATTTAAAATTCTAGTCTTGAATTTATTATTGATGTACTATAGTAGGTTTAGTCCCAATATCTCAAAACTTGGCACACTTCAGAATCGGGCCAAGGTGTTAAGTTCGTGAATATTGTATTATAAGCGGATTAAAGGATGATAAATTAATTTCCGCGGTTTGGGTTCCGATGGATTTAGTACTAACGAGATTCTGCTATGGGCGGCTAAAACCAAAGGGAATAGAGAAAATATTGCTGATTTAATATTTTAAAAGATGTTGCTCGCCTTGGGGTTTCCGGTAAAAAAAATAGTGGTTATGATTTAGGCGTATTTTTTTTCTGTTGTGTTTTTTTATAGTTGGATAGATAGAAGATCGAATACTCTTTGTTATGTACACCATAATAGTCACATATATAAATGTAGAAATTTTATTAGGGGTGACACAATGGGCAGTCTTTTCGCTAAAAAACGATCTTTTAAAGACAACCTTTGGATGCATTTGAAAGGAGAGACAATATTGAAAAGTCAAAGACAAAGATTTATTTGCAGATAAATATGGTTAGAAAAGTTCTTACAATGGTAAAATGATAGTAGCTTAAAATATTTAATCATAACATAATGACATGCAAATTACATCATTACATTACATCATTTTAATTTAAACTGAAGGAATTATTTTATAGTATGGAAGGAATTCTCAATAAACCAACTGCGTAAAGCCCTTCTGAAGCGTACCATTGGGAGTAGTTGCAGTGGCTGCTACTTGTACTGTCTACAGATTGACTTTGCCCATGACTCGAAATTAGGGAACGTTATACTACTATCTAAGTTTCAGTCCTCATTCTGGATCCCGCCTTTTTCGATTGTTTTAATAAATAAATAAGGACTGGTTTATGTGGACGCAGCAGTGGATGTCTTTCTGTTAAAATGATGAGGACTATCGGAGTTACCACTGTTTCCGACTATAAAAATCCATTACAAATTAAAGAAGGCTAAACTCTACAAACGGCATTGTTAACACTTTTCTAAATCTTTGGTTTCCTAGGATAGCGGTTCCGTCATGTAAATCTGTAAATTTTTATACGGTTACGGAATTGTACCTCAAAGGTACAATTCCGTAGCCGACGACGACGCAGCGGTTGCGTACTTTGTGGCTAAACCAAAGTCAAGCAGTTAGAGTGAGTCAAGACAAAAACCAAGTTCTCCAGAGGCCGATTCCAAGTTCAGTTCAGAATCAAGTACAAGTCTGTATAACTTACAAATAAACTTAGTACGGTCCGTACCTACCCGACTAGGGAATCGTTATAATATTATTATCACGTCATAAATTACAAGTCTCTTGTAAAGTTTAATCTTCGCCCTTGTCTTTGTTAATTATTTATTTACAGTCATGGCCTCATTTCACTTTATTAGCATTAAAATTTGGTAGAACTTTTGTAAGAGCTTTTTTACGACGTAATTGGTTTATTTTACTCTTCAACATCTCATCCCTCGTCCTGCTGTAATAAGTTTATTCTTAGCACTTCTCTGTTTTGTGCCAATCAGACCGTTTGTCCCCAATTGTTCTACTAAACAGTTCTATGGTAGAACTAATAAGAATTTTTTTTCTCAATAGTTTTACGATATCAGGTGTTAATTTTTTTAGAACTTGTTCTTCTTGTTCTATTCCACAGTTCTACGGTGGAACTTGTGGGAGTTTTGGTTCTCAGTAATACTACGTTTCGATTTATTCCTGAATAGTAGAACTAGTGAAACTTTTACTTCCAATAGTTCTACTCTAAGAATAAGAAATATATTACCGAATATACTAGTTTTGCCTCACATCAGGTATAAAGTAAACTTAAATATTATTGGACACCTAAATAAAACACTGTTAATTAAAAAATCATTATAGTGACATAGGTAGTTCTTTTTTTTAAATAAAATACTTTTATTTTTCATTATCCCGCGTTAATTTTATGAGTCAGAGTTATTGGATGATTCAATCATTTTATAATCTAATCTGAAAGTAGCGTAAAGTATTGGGAAGGTTGTCTTATTTGTGCCAATAATTCAAAGAATCCTAACTATATGTATAGTATTATAAATGCGAAAGTGAGTTAGTTTGTCCATTTGTTACGCTTTCACGCTAGAATGGCTGAACGTATTTGAATTAAATTTGGCAAACTCAAACTCAAACTCAAATCATTTATTTCAATTAAACCATTTACAGGCACTTTTGAATTGTCAAGGAATCGGTCAGTCAGAAATAGGTATGAAGCTAGTTGCCCATTCCAAAGCGTAGTAGGTACCTATGGAGAAGAACGGGCAAGAAACTCCACGGACACTCTTTTAAATAAAAAATTGTTACAAAATATTGGTTACATCATTCATGTTGAAATTATACATGTGAGAACAATGTAGAAAGACGTGCACATGAGAAGCGTCCGTAATAAAAAGATAAAAAAGAACAATTCAAAAAAATGAAAATTAAAAATAAGCCCTGGCAGCTAAGAGATGACCAGTCCCAACTGACGGCGCCCGTTCACGAACATGACGCATGGATTAGCACCATTCAGCTCAACCATTTTGAAGGGAGCTAAATGATCCAACACACGCGTCACCATCAGCGAAACATTTGAGTGAGCATGACATACTCACAGCCGCCAGGGCACATTCAAGTCAATGCAAGACATATTACCCGGTAAATGGTAACTCTTTAGTACATAGTGCTCACATAGTGTGCTATGCAATTATATAATACAAAAGAGATTGAGTTTATACAATGCAAAGATGGTCTTACAATCTTCAGCAGCTCCAACAGTATTTGCAAATGTTAATCAATTAGTTGTGGTTGTGGAGCAGCACCAGCATTGAGCCAAGCATTTTTATCAGTGATGTAATCCCTCAACGTATAATATGCCTGCCTGCATAGTGTGCGTTTTATACAAGATTTGAATTTCGTCTCATTCAGTTGAAGTATGTGGGGAGGAATTTTATTGTAACATTTTAAACAGTATCCCATGAAAGATGAATCTACTTTAGCCAGTCTGAAACCTGGTTGAACTAATAGGTCCCTATTTCTAGTACTATAATTATGTCTATCACCTCTTTTGCTAAAAAGATGTAAATACTTTCTTACGTACATGATGTTTTCATAGATATATTGACAAGGTACCGTTATGATGTTAATATCCTTGAACAGTTTCCTTAGAGAATCGCGCCTGCGGAGACAATATATGGCTCTGATCGCTCTTTTCTGGAGAATAAAAATAGACTCGATGTCTGCAGCCCGTCCCCACAGTAAAATACCGTAGGACATGATACTATGAAAGTAGCTGAAATATACTAGCCTCGCGGTATCTACATCAGTAAACTGACGGATTTTTCTGACAGCATATGCTGCTGAACTTAGCCGTCCTGCAAGAGATGTTAAATGAGGACCCCATTGCAGCCTTGAGTCGAGCGTGATCCCTAGGAAAATTTTTTTATCAACGAATTCTAGTTTCTCTTGATTCAATACTATCTCACAATCACTACTTTTGACATTTGGTAAAGAAAATTGTATGCACTTAGTTTTTTTTCCATTTAATACTAAATTATTAGCAGTGAGCCAATTTTGGACCTGCAGTAGGGCGTTATTTACGTCGTTAAAATTTGTAGCACGTCTATCTACCTTAAAAATTAAAGAAGTATCGTCAGCAAATAACACCATTTGTGGTTGATTTTTTAATAAATGGAGTAGATCATTAATGTATACTAAGAAGAGGAATGGACCCAATATCGAGCCTTGTGGCACACCTAATTTTACATTTAAACCTAGTGAATTGATACCGTTTATTTGAACTTGCTGTTGTCTATCATTTAAATAAGATTTTACTAAATTGAGTGCAAGTTTTCCAAGTCCGTAATGTTCTAGTTTCAAGAGTAAGGTTTCGTGATCGACGCAATCAAATGCTTTGGAGAGGTCACAAAAGATCCCTATGGCATCTTGGGCCTCTTCCCACGCGTTAAAAATGTGTCTTAATAGGGTTACACCAGCGTCGCACATGGCTAGACCATAACCTGGAGATGGACATAGGCTACTTTTCATCCTGTATCGCAGACGAAGTCGCGGGCAACACTAGTATTAGAAAAAAATAAGTTGTTTTGGCAAACGAGTGGATCACAGCAGTTTTTTAAGGACATACAAAGGAGAGCGCCCATACACACCCCTACAACAATAACCTACCCCCAACAATATTGTACGCACAAGATATCAAAGGAACAATAATTTGAAAAGATTTGTAGTGCCCACTTGTAATAACTGTTATGGTCGAAGATGTAGACTTTTTTTAGTTCCAAAAATTTTTAATAATCTTCCAGTCGATATAGACAGTTCTATCACAAAAACCTCTTTTAAAAATAAAATACATAAGTACCTCTTAAATGTGTTTTGTCAAAGCCTAAATGTAGCGAATATTTGAAAAACAAAAAAAAAAAAGTGCTAAAAAGGAGCTACGTCACGCAACGCAAGTACGTACGCAAGTCATCATCTTCCTGCCCTTATCCCATGTTACTTGGGGTCGGCGCAACACGTTTTCTTTTTCCACTCTCCTCTGTCAACCGTCACACTATCATTCACTCCCTTCTCTTTCATATCATTCCTCACACAATCCATCCATCTTTTCTTTGGTCTTCCTCTCCCGCTCCATCCATCAACATTTATGTTCATCACTCTTTTAGTCACATGCGTTTCTTCTCTCCTCATCACATGCCCATACCAGGCCAAACGATTTCCTTTCAACTTTTCAGTCGCTGGCGCCACTTTTAAACTTCCCCTTATATACTCATTTCCTACTTTATCCATTTTCGTCACTCCACACATCCATCTCAACATTCTCATCTCCGCTACATGCAATCTTTTTTCATCCGTCTTTTTCACGGCCCAGCATTCCGATCCATACAATACGACAGGCCTTATCACGGACTTGTAGATTTTCCCCTTTAACTTGAGGGGCATCCGTGGGTCACAAGTTGTTCCAGTGACCTGTCGCCATTTCATCCATCCTGAGTTGATCCGGCGCGTTACCTCTCGGTCTACCCCGCCATCTCCCTGGACAAGCGACCCGAGGTACCGAAAATCGGAGCAGATTGGTAAGGGCGTTCCGGCGAGAGATATGGGCACAGGACTGGAAGGACCGCCAAAATCACAAAACAAGTAGTCTGTTTTGGTCCGACTTAATCTCAGGCCAACGGTCTCCAGTCTTTCCCACCACACCTCCAATCTACTCTGGACCTCTAAGCCGCTCTCGGCAACCAGCACAATGTCATCGGCAAACAGCATACACCAGGGAGCCTCTTCCTGGATATCCGACGTAAGAGCGTCCATTATCACCAGGAAGAGGTAAGGGCTGAGTGCCGATCCCTGGTGCAAGCCGACAGCCACACTGAAGCTGCCAGTAGTGCCCACTGTAGACCGGACTTGGGTACTGCATCGACTGTACATCGCTCGAATCAACTGCACATACTTCCCTGGCACACATTTCTCCTTAAGGGCCCACCACAAAACTTCGCGAAGCACTCGTTCGTATGCCTTTTCGAGGTCAACAAATACCATGTGCAAGTTTTTATGCGCACGTCTGTATTTCTCGCACAGCTGGCGGATAGCGAAGATGGCATCCGCTGATCCCCGACCAGGCATAAAACCGAATTGGTTTTGTGAAATTTCACTCTCTTCTCTCAGTCGCCTTTCAATAACTTTCTCCCACGCTTTCATACTATGTGACAGTACGTACGCAAGTATTGCTGTAAACACTTTTTCATTTTTTTGATATTATCCTTAGTTTCCTCTCACGATCCCACAAAAAGTATTTTTTCACCTGCTATTAATTTTCCGGCAACCAAGCATCAAATAAGCCAAAATCCCTATACAACCTAAGTAACTCAACACCACTTCCCAACAAACAGGATCAGCAAACAAAGTCTAATGTCTCATCACACAAAGGGAACGATTAGCACAAGGCTTAAAGCAGTATAGCTAGCAGTAGGTAGATAAATGCGTTTCCCTTTCAATTTGGGCGTTAATTCCACACAATAGTCGGCCAGTTCGCGCCTCTGCGATTCCGTTTGAAACAATCATTTTCTTCTATTTAGGGTTGGCGCTTGAGAATTTATTGCATATTTTTAAAGTATGAATAACTAATGTTTAAACAATGAAGGATTATGAGACATAGAGAGACCAACGGAATGATGAATGTGGGTCATTAATTAAAAAAAAAAAACCCAGTTAGTTTTAATCATGGTCTGGCAGTTTGAGTACTTTATGCGGCCTACCCAAATGTCCTTTCTTTGGTATTGTTCGTCGAATCGTGGAGCTCCTTAAGTTCTGAGTTGAGCTGCACGATTACTGACAAATGCGTGCACTGACTGGACAGGTCCACTCAATCTGTGTGCTTCTTTTCTTTCGGACACCAACCTATTTGATCTTCACATGATTTGACCAAGATTATGTCTTGATTTTAAAAAAGACTTCTGAGTTTGTTTGTTTTGTGTTTTCTTGTCAGAGTAGTCAGATAGGAAACGCCGAGCTCATCTAGTTCTTAAAATATTATTGACGTGTAAAAGTGTTTGTCAAATCATTACTCAATGATCTAGATGATATAGTAAAGGAAGGAGCGACGGAAGAAAAAAACAACATTAAAAGAGAAAATATGAGAAGCAAAACAGGGATGTGGGAACTTGAGTTTAAAAGTTGAAAAAGGGAAGAGAATAACACTATTATTTTGAACGTTGCACTTAAAAAACCACAAGTACATTTTTAACCGACTTCCAAAAAGGAGGAGGTTATATGTTCGTCGCGTATGTCTGTTTTTTTTTTTTGTCCACCGATTTCTCCGTCAATTGTGGACCGATTTTGAAAATTATTTTTTTGTTTGAAAGGGTATGCTCTCGGGGTGGTCCCATATAAATTTTATTAACTTGGCTTTGATAGTTTTTGAGTTGGCTTCAATAATACGTACTTTTTCCCACTTAGTATGTGGATGATATAATAAGTTCCTGTCATATACTCGCATGTGGTACATAGAAGATAGTGATTTTCTGTGGTACATAGAAGATAGTGATTTTCGAATTTGTGTGGGGTAGGTGTAGTGACCAACACACAGAAGTCTGTTTAAATTATTAAAGTAAAACAAATTAAATATAAAATATGTATTCCTTAAATAAAATCAATTATAATTTATACACATAATCATGTTCAAAGGAACTTAAAACTAGACTTATTAAAAACAACATAAAATAAAACTATTTACAATAACTAACTTAATGTTCAATGAACAAACAGACAAATACAAATATTGTATTAGTAGTAAGTACTTATCAGCTGGCCGGCGTAGCTATGACGCGTCTATTGTTCCAGCGACGACCGGGCGCTCGCACTACGTCACGCGGACCGTGTGCGTGAGCGAGACAGCGTCATCGTGCGTTGCACTCATGCACCCGTATCGTACAGGCGACGCGCGCGCCATGACTTGCAGTATTAGTATACTCACTGCGCGCGTAGCTTTAGATTGAATCTCGCGATCCTAGTTTCTCCGCGCTAAGATATATATATCTCTTTAGACCTTCTTGTGTTTACGTTAACTGTATATCTGTGCTATTCTCTTCTGTCTTCATTTCTACCACTCCTTCTCGTCTAAGTGGAACTCTTGTGTGTGAACTGAAACCTGTGTCTGTGTTCTTAATAAACTTTCAATCTTCTTCTTGTGTACTTGTGACTTATTACTTCAATACCTACTTTCTTCTACCTACCACACACCCTATTCTACCACATTGGTGACCCCGATCAAGAGCACGAAGATGTCTGAGGACAGAGCAAGCACGAGCCAAGATGCGTCGGCAACGGAATCTTTTCGCGTGGGTGTGCGCATACCGCCGTTCTACCCAGAGAAACCGAGTCTCTGGTTTAACCAGATGGAGGCGCAGTTTATCCTGGCGAACATCAAGTCGGACGACACAAAATTTTATTATGTTACCGGCAATCTAGATCCGCAGTACGCTGCCGAGGTCGAAGATATTATCGGCAACCCTCCACTCACCGGAAAATACGAGAAGCTAAAAGGTGAGCTTATTAAACGGCTATCGGCATCGCGTGAGAAGAAGGTGAAGCAGCTTCTCATGCACGAGGAACTGGGCGACCGAAAGCCGTCACAATTTTATCGCCACCTTCTCAACCTCGCTGGCCCAGGTGTACCAGAGGAGTTTCTGCGAAGCATATGGACGAGCCGCCTACCCGCAAATACACAGGCCATCGTAGCGTCGCAGTTGAGGATGGACCTGGCAGAACTGGCAGAGCTGGCAGACCGGATCCACGACGTCGTCGGGACTCATTTGGCATCAACAACTGCCATATCTGCTGCTGCATCGGTGGGGACTGCGGGTACAAGTGTATGCTCGGAGGTCGCCGCTCTGACCAAGCAGATGGAGAAGCTGGCAGAGAAGGTAGGGCGACTGTCTCGCTCCAGAGAACGGTCCCAGAGTCGCACGCGAAATCGGCCAGGCTCATCCCGATCGGAGTCCAGCTACAGGAGGTTCCCGCAGTGCTGGTACCACCAGAAATTCGGAGACCGAGCCAAAAGGTGTATCAAGCCGTGCGACTACCCTACATCGGGAAATGCGCGGGGCAATCAATAATGGCGGCCGATGATTGTCCGAGTGCTGGTCGCTTATTCGTCACCGATCAAAGGTCGAAGATGCAGTTTTTGGTCGACACCGGCAGCGACCTCTGTGTCTACCCCCGATCGGCATTATCACATCGACGAGAGAAGACCAACTACCAATTGAGCGCGGCAAACGGAACACCAATAAATACTTACGGGTTCATAAACGTCACTCTGAACCTACGGTTGCGCCGTGACTTTGCTTGGCGATTTATCGTTGCTGATGTTACAAGGGCGATAATAGGCGTGGATTTTCTGTCTTATTATAATTTGGTTGTTGATTGCAGAAATCAACGCCTCATTGATAACCATACAACGCTCTCCACCCCGGCGTCACCTGTCCGTCGCTCTGATGATGTCTCCTCAGTGAGGGTAAGTTTGGGTGATTCCGCGTATACACACATACTACGGGAATTTCCCGACATCACTCGCCCACATGGTATACACCGCACTCCCAAACACAATACAGTACACCACATCCGTACTACACCAGGGCCACCAGTATCCAGTACACCGCGCAGATTGGCCCCAGATAAACTGCAAATTGCCAAGGCCGAATTCGAGGCCATGTTGCAATGTGGAACCTGTCGCCAGTCCGAGTCACCCTGGTCGTCGCCTCTCCACCTAGCGCCGAAGAAAGATGACGGATGGCGCCCCTGCGGTGACTACAGAATGCTGAACGCACGTACCATCCCAGACCAGTACCCCATTCGACATATCCAGGACTTTGCTCATAGTCTATCTGGCTGTACCGTCTTCTCTCAGATTGACCTGGTGAAAGCTTACAATCAGATTCCTTTGAATCCAGAAGACATCCCGAAGACTGCGATCACGACACCTTTCGGTCTTTTCGAATTCCCGTTCATGACGTTCGGTCTTCGAAATGCCGGACAGACGTTTCAACGCTTCGTGGATGAAATGCTCAGGGGTCTGGATTTTACGTACGCTTATCTGGACGACTTCTTGGTCTACTCGAAAGACCAGAAGACCCACGAGCACCACCTGCGTCAAATTTTTGCCAGACTTAGAGACTACGGTATGGTCATTAACAGTTCCAAGTGCGTCTTCGGAGTGTCGGAGGTAAACTTCTTGGGCTACCACATCTCAGCCAAGGGCACAAAACCATTACCACCCAAGGTCGAGGCTGTACAAAATTTTCCCGCTCCCAAAACCGTAAGAGAGCTACGCAGATTTCTTGGGATGCTTAATTTTTACCGCAGGTTCATCCCAGGCGCAGCAAAATTCCAGGCACCCTTGAACGCTCTGCTTACTGGCTCAGTGAAGGGTTCACACCCGGTAAATTTTTCACCCGAGGAGCATAAGGCATTTCAGAACTGCAAGGACAGCCTTTGTCAGGCAGCACTGTTGGCGCATCCAGACTGCAGCGCTAAGTTGGCGTTGGTCACAGATGCTTCCGACAAAGCTATTGGCGCAGTGTTGCAACAGCTGAATGCAGGTGCATGGGAGCCGCTTGCTTTCTTTTCGCGAAAATTGAATCCAGCACAGGTTAAGTACTCTCCATATGACCGCGAATTGCTCGCCATTTACGAGGGTATTAAATATTTCCGACACATGCTGGAGGCTCGTGACTTTGTGATTTACACAGACCACAAGCCTCTCACGTTCGCTTTCCACTCTCGTAAGGAGAATTGTTCCCCACGGCAGTTCCGTCACCTGGACCTAATAGCCCAGTTTACAACGGACATCCGGCATATTTCTGGCAGGAACAATGTCGTGGCAGACACCCTTTCCCGCATCGAGGAGATTGCACAGCCGGTGTCCGTCGAAAAGATCGCTGCAGCTCAACGTGACGATCTCGAACTAAAGCAACTGCTAGATGGGGCTACCGCATTGCTCCTGCAACAGGTCAGAGTACCAGGTTCACAAGAGCAAATATATTGTGACGTTAGCACCTCTAAGCTAAGACCATTTGTGCCCAAGGAATTGCGCAGACCAATTTTCACAAGCCTACACTCCTTGAGTCACCCAGGTACCAAGGCATCCGCAAGGTTAGTCGCTGACCGATATGTCTGGCCTGGCGTTAGGAAGGATTGCCGTGATTGGGTACGTTCCTGTCTGGCTTGCCAGCGCTCAAAAACCACACGGCACGTCTTTGCTCCAGTAGGTACTTTCAAATTACCGCAATCAAGATTCGCATTTATTCACATTGACCTCGTGGGACCCTTGCCGCCGTGTGATGGGTTTCGCTATTGTCTCACTGCCGTCGATCGTTTTACACGATGGCCCGAGGCAATACCGCTCACAAATATAACTGCAGAAACAGTGGCAAAGGCGTTACTGAGTGGCTGGATTGCTCGTTTCGGCTGTCCCTCCGATATAGTAACCGATAGAGGTGGGCAGTTCGAATCGGCGCTCTTCAAATGCCTGTCAGCAATCGCTGGGTTTCGACGACGCAGAACAACTGCATACCATCCTGCCTGCAATGGAATGGTGGAAAGATTCCACCGTCAACTTAAAGCAGCTATCACTTGCCACGCTAACGACAGTTGGGTGGAATCTCTTCCACTAGTCCTGTTAGGTGTACGCAGCGCTTATAAAGAAGACGCCCAGGCTACTGCTGCCGAACTTGTTTACGGTCAACCAATACGTTTGCCTGGCGAATTCTTCAACCCTCAGGCTGATGAAACTGTTGACATGACCGACTACTTGTCAAGGCTTCGCAGTATTGTCAGGAGACTGCAACCATCACCAGCAGCCAGGCACAATAGCAATTTTAAAACATTCATTTACAAGGAATTAGCTTCCTCTACCCACGTTTTCCTTAGGGACTGCACTGCTGGTGGTAGTCTGAAACCGGCATATACTGGTCCACATAAGGTCATTCAACGAGGGGACAAAGTGTTTAAAATAATGGTAAACGGAAAACATGTTACCGTATCGATTGACCGTATTAAGCCGGCCTTCATACTGCATGATCCTCACACACCATCCTCACCACAGCCACCACTCAACATTAATACTCAACACTACACACCCGACGCGGATAACCCGAACTTACCTTCCGGTGACGAGAGCGTCGTCAGAACGACGCGGTCAGGGCGTCACGTTAGATTTCCCGACTATTATCGCCCTTGACGGTCTCTGGAAGGGGGTGATGTAGTGACCAACACACAGAAGTCTGTTTAAATTATTAAAGTAAAACAAATTAAATATAAAATATGTATTCCTTAAATAAAATCAATTATAATTTATACACATAATCATGTTCAAAGGAACTTAAAACTAGACTTATTAAAAACAACATAAAATAAAACTATTTACAATAACTAACTTAATGTTCAATGAACAAACAGACAAATACAAATATTGTATTAGTAGTAAGTACTTATCAGCTGGCCGGCGTAGCTATGACGCGTCTATTGTTCCAGCGACGACCGGGCGCTCGCACTACGTCACGCGGACCGTGTGCGTGAGCGAGACAGCGTCATCGTGCGTTGCACTCATGCACCCGTATCGTACAGGCGACGCGCGCGCCATGACTTGCAGTATTAGTATACTCACTGCGCGCGTAGCTTTAGATTGAATCTCGCGATCCTAGTTTCTCCGCGCTAAGATATATATATCTCTTTAGACCTTCTTGTGTTTACGTTAACTGTATATCTGTGCTATTCTCTTCTGTCTTCATTTCTACCACTCCTTCTCGTCTAAGTGGAACTCTTGTGTGTGAACTGAAACCTGTGTCTGTGTTCTTAATAAACTTTCAATCTTCTTCTTGTGTACTTGTGACTTATTACTTCAATACCTACTTTCTTCTACCTACCACACACCCTATCCTACCACATAGGTACCACAAATAAAAAGTGAAAAATAAAAACTTTTTACAAAAAAATTAAAGTTATTTTTTCATTTTGTAGTGTTTTTTGAAAGTCGGTTGTTTTTTTTTTTGTAATGCTTTTTTACCGTTGTGTTTTGCAGATTTTGGTAGGCAATTCAAAATTAAATTATGATAAAGGGAATATTTAGATTGTCAATAAAGATACGCGATGAAATGAGAACCTTACCCATTACGGAAGTCGTTTAAATGTTTATTGACCATTTAGTAACTTTACAGTTATAACTTATTAACAAGCTAGAGTAGGTAAACCTGTAAATTGTAATAGATTTCTATATTATCTAATGAAATGTCAAGTGGTAATAGTACAACTGTACAACATCGAGGCATTGGTTTTCCAGGAAGAAGGACGTGATTTCAAACCCTTTCGAGACGCAATGTAATTCTAGGTAAAAATATATAAATCTCCACTCTCCTCCCGTGAATCTGTTAAATTATTTTATTTCTGTAAGTACGTTTGTACAAACACTTTTACACGTCAATCGGTCGGCGTTTCCAATCCGACTACTTTGAGAAGAAAGGCCGAAACAAACTAAGAGGTCAGTTCTCTTTTAAAGTTCAGACTTAATCTTGGTCAGATCGTGTGAACACCTCTTTTGAAAAAAAAACCGCACAGATTTGAGTGGACCTGACCAATCTACATTTTGATACGATAAATCTACAGTACCCAGCCTTAAATATCAAGCACATCAGGTTTTTTTTAGAACGAATTTCTTTAACGCGGCTTGCGCTAGGAGTTACCTGGTAGAAATCATCACGTAAGGAAAAAAGCGTTATACGATCCTTCCGTGCGACTTTCTCTCTCTCTCTTTCTATTATATACAAGTGTGTTTGTGCGCGCGAGTATCGTGTAAAGAACTTCGTTCCTGATGGGAGTCCCCCGACCGCACACGTTTTGTCTCCTTCTCTCATTTGAGACAGTCTCTTTTTAAAGCTTTATCCTTAATAATATTATAAATGCGAAAGTAAGTTTGTTTGTTACGCCTTCACGCTTAAACGGCTGAACGGATTTGGATGAAATTTGGCACATATATAGATGATGCCCTGGAAAAGAACATAGGATACTTTTTTTTTTTCCCACGGGATTGAGACTTATGCGGGTGAAACCGCGGGGCGCAGCTAGTCTGACATAAATGTATGCCCAAGTACTGTGCTAGACAGCAGTGGTGGCCCAGTGGTATCAGCCCCGACTTACGCGTTGTAAGTTCGAACCCTGACAGGCGCTTTACTTTGTGTAATTTTTTTCATCACCAATGCTCTCAAATCGCTGAAGGAAAACATCGTGAGGAAACCGGCATGTCCTAGAACCAAAAATTCGAAGACATGTGACATCTACCAACCCGCAGTGGGCCCGCGTGGTGGATGATTATGGCCCACTATCTCACCGAGACGAGGCCATGTCCCAGCAATAGGAACATTATTGGCTGATTATGCTGTATCTACTCTCATCTAAATATCTTCGAACTAACAACAATCCCACATCATAATGACTAATAATAGCTCTGCCACACACAATAACAATCAGTGTCGATTTATTGCCAAAATTACAGCGTTTGGCTTCATTAATGCCTAATGGTTCTAATTAGTCATCACATTAGCAATTTACTAATATAGAACATTACGTAGTATCAGGTTACATACATATGCTTGCACGCTTGTTACATGCAAATGGGGTACACAGAAGTGTTAACCATTCTCATTGTTCGTAATTTGGGATAACCCTATCGCTATTTATCAAGCACAATTACAAACACCAGCTGAGTTGGTGCTGAGGACTTCAACAAATAGAAAACAGTTGGCTGGAAATTGGCTTCAAGAGGGCTCGTGTTCAGACGTTGAGCTTACGACAATAAGAGCGATCTATCTATGTAGAATAGAAAAAGTAATAGTCACTGAAGTAAAATAATTATGGTTGGATTTGTGCCCGGTTGATGGCAAAAGGCTCGCCCCCTATTACATGGGACTTAGACATAATAATAATAATCATTTTATTATCAGGCAACTAAGGCCCATAAATGGAATAAGCAAATAAAAAATCTTATACAATAATAAACTAATAGATATTAATAATCTTATATATCTATGACTGTACACGTAATGTTGACGGCGTCGTGTATCGCTGCGTGGTGTCGCGTAACCGTCCTCGGAAACGTCGATATACGACACCTTTCGGCCAAAAGTCCTCTTTCAGGCAGGTCTGTAGATGGTGGGTAGGAACTCGTACCACGAATACGTCCATAACTGGCGAAGTGTGAGTGTACCTACTATAGGTAGGTACACCTCTGCCTAACCGTTCGGGGAAACAGGTTTGATGGTATGTTCATAATTTTTCTTATGATTATTCATTTAGAGTCCCAAATCAAACATTTTATTTACGGTGTGTATTAGAGTGGATAGCTGATAAATAAAATGCTTAATTTAAACTCGAGCTTTTACATGAAAATGTTACACATAAAAGGACCATTAGTTTAATTTATGTAGAATTTTAATTACTTTGTGAGCTTGCTGGTATCAGGAATTTTATACCGAAGTTGAGTCATGCGAATATTTTGACCTGGAATTTTCTGTGGGTTAAAAAAGACAAGTATACGACATACAAGCGTGGTCATACATATATTTATAAAGGATGTAGAAACTCAATCATAATTCTTTCTTTATGTTATTCAAAACTATAAACTCTCAAAACTCAAAGCATTTATTTCAATTAAAGTATTTACAGGCACTTTTGAACACTCAAAGAGTCGGTCAGTTAGTCAGAAAGTTGAAGTTAGTTGCCCATTCCAAAACGTAGATCTCTATGGAGAAGATCGGGCAAGAAACTCCAAGGACACTCTTTTAAATACAGATATTACAAAATTCTGGTACATTATTCTTGTTGCTTCTATATGTGAGGACAATGTACAACTGCCGGGGGTTCGAAGAAAACCGATAGGGACATCGTGGCCCCCGGCAACAGGGCAACCGAAGGAACACGGGTGGGTTTTAGTCAGAGTCTGACACGCCCTCCCGCTCCACCCAGAGCAGGAGAAGTTATTTGATAATTTCCCACCCAAAAATAAAAGGAAAATGTACAAAAAATAATCAAAAGCACTTCAAAATATAAGATTAAAATAAGCCCTGGCAGATAAGAGATGACTAGTCTCAACTGACGGCGCCGGTTCACGAACATGACGCGTGGATCATCACCATCCAGCTCAACTATTTTGTAGGGAATCGAATGATCCAACATTTAGGGTTGGGGCCCACCTGAGTTAAGTGGTCATATCCGCCTATGGTCATCTGCAATACTAATGGCATCTAAATGCGTTGCCAAAGCAGAGACAAAGCTGAAATGTCTGCATATTTAGCCTATAATGTTCCCACTGCTGGGTCATAGACCTTCTCTATGAGAGAAGGTGGGCCATTATCCACCACGCGAGCCCAGTGCGGGTTGGTGGATGTCACATGTCTTCGAATTTTGACTTCTAGGATATGCCGGTTTCCTCACAATATTTTCCTTCATCGTTTTGAGAGCAGTGGTGTTGAAATAGATTACACAAAGTATAGTGCCTGCTTGGGTTCGAACCAATGACCTACCATTCGTAAGTCGGGGCCGATACCATTACCCCAGCTCGACTGAAATGTCTCTTGGTCAGTAATACGGTAGTTGCTTAGTTAAAAAAAAGAAATTCTATTTAGTCCGTCTTTCAGATAATAAAAAATTATTAAACACATATTTTTTGCTTTATAATATTAACCAAAAATAACTTAGAAAACACTCATTAAAGTTGGGGAGTGGGGTCTCGCTACGTCACAAGTTCACAACGCAGTATTAAATCTAGCAAGGCGTGACGTCATGCCACAATTTAACTCAATGTATCGCCGTAATCTTTTGATTACGACAAAAAAGAAAAAAATACGTGTTCAATATTTTTTTATAATCTACAACACGGACAAAAAAAAATTTGGACACAGGCCTATTACATACCCATACTCTTCACATTGGAACGCGGCAACGCTGCTTGGCGATAGAAGCAGGTATAGTGGTAATACTCCGGACGAACTCTTCCACAAAGAGTTCGATTGCTCTTTCATAATCAATTAATACAGTTTCTATTACATTAAACAATTTCAATTAAGCAAAAGGAGTATGTAAGGATTACGTTGTAGCAAAACAATGAGGTTTCGACATGTTTACAGAGATTGTGTTGAATGTCGTCGAGGAATCAAACATCGGACGCCGCAGGATAAAAATGAAACTCAAATATCAACATATTTTTAAGTATAATGTTTTTTTTTGTAAATAGGCGTAAAAGAAAAAAAGTGTCACTCCAGGAGTGCCAACAGAAGTGAGAACTCGAACAAGATCGCCTTGGTAGAAGAAAAATACTTGTATAGAACATTGGTCCGTAACCTTATCTAAATAAAGAGCACAATCGCGTTTACAAAACCTTTAAAGTAAAATACTTGCATAGAACATTGATCCGTAACGCAATATAAATAAAGAACATAATCGCGTTTACAAAAATGGGGTGTCGTTACAGTGTCGCGAAATCAATGGTTTAGTCCTATCTCAAAAATGCCCAACGCACCTAAAGAAGTTTTCACTTAAAAACCATAGTAATAAAAATACGATCCTTACATACCTCCTCCTTTTGCTTAATTGAAATTTTAAAATATAATAAAAACTGTATGAATGCAGGTGGCGTTCTGGAGTTTCTGCCTACCCCCGTGGGAAGAAGGCGAGAGTGTATGTATGTGTGTTAAAATTATAATGAATTATACGATTCCCGCCACAAGTTTAATTAACCGTCACGCTAACAAATTGTCTGAGCCTGGTCTCACAGCTGTCTGGGAGACCCGTGCGGGCCGTCCGTACACAGAAGACCGCACGCACACTAAACAAAATCTCGACCCGTTTCTCGTGAGAAACCGGTCGAGATTTTGTTAAGTGTGCATGCGGCGACGCATATATACTATGGCCCACCCATACAAGCCGCACGCGGTGCGTTTCTATGAAGATAGCTTACTACCTCTCTTTATACTATGTCCGTATGGGTAGCGCCCGCAGTGCTCTGAAACGAGGGAGTAGAAGAACGTCTATGGGTGGCGTTGTACGGGCTTTACCCGGAGTGGGTCGCGTACGGACCAATCCGCGTCACTGTGAAACAATGTTCTAGCGCCTCACGTGTGTTTCCGTTCCGGGAGTCCGTACGGTTCTCCCGAATAGCTGTGAAACCAGCCTTATACATCCTAGTCTAAAGGGAATTTGTTTTAGATTTCTATATTATCTAATGAAATGTCAAGTGGTAATAGTACAACTGTACAACATCGAGGCATTGGTTTTCCAGGAAGAAGGACGTGATTTCAAACCCTTTCGAGACGCAATGTAATTCTAGGTAAAAATATATAAATCTCCACTCTCCTCCCGTGAATCTGTTAAATTATTTTATTTCTGTAAGTACGTTTGTACAAACACTTTTACACGTCAATCGGTCGGCGTTTCCAATCCGACTACTTTGAGAAGAAAGGCCGAAACAAACTAAGAGGTCAGTTCTCTTTTAAAGTTCAGACTTAATCTTGGTCAGATCGTGTGAACACCTCTTTTGAAAAAAAAACCGCACAGATTTGAGTGGACCTGACCAATCTACATTTTGATACGATAAATCTACAGTACCCAGCCTTAAATATCAAGCACATCAGGTTTTTTTTAGAACGAATTTCTTTAACGCGGCTTGCGCTAGGAGTTACCTGGTAGAAATCATCACGTAAGGAAAAAAGCGTTATACGATCCTTCCGTGCGACTTTCTCTCTCTCTCTTTCTATTATATACAAGTGTGTTTGTGCGCGCGAGTATCGTGTAAAGAACTTCGTTCCTGATGGGAGTCCCCCGACCGCACACGTTTTGTCTCCTTCTCTCATTTGAGACAGTCTCTTTTTAAAGCTTTATCCTTAATAATATTATAAATGCGAAAGTAAGTTTGTTTGTTACGCCTTCACGCTTAAACGGCTGAACGGATTTGGATGAAATTTGGCACATATATAGATGATGCCCTGGAAAAGAACATAGGATACTTTTTTTTTTTCCCACGGGATTGAGACTTATGCGGGTGAAACCGCGGGGCGCAGCTAGTCTGACATAAATGTATGCCCAAGTACTGTGCTAGACAGCAGTGGTGGCCCAGTGGTATCAGCCCCGACTTACGCGTTGTAAGTTCGAACCCTGACAGGCGCTTTACTTTGTGTAATTTTTTTCATCACCAATGCTCTCAAATCGCTGAAGGAAAACATCGTGAGGAAACCGGCATGTCCTAGAACCAAAAATTCGAAGACATGTGACATCTACCAACCCGCAGTGGGCCCGCGTGGTGGATGATTATGGCCCACTATCTCACCGAGACGAGGCCATGTCCCAGCAATAGGAACATTATTGGCTGATTATGCTGTATCTACTCTCATCTAAATATCTTCGAACTAACAACAATCCCACATCATAATGACTAATAATAGCTCTGCCACACACAATAACAATCAGTGTCGATTTATTGCCAAAATTACAGCGTTTGGCTTCATTAATGCCTAATGGTTCTAATTAGTCATCACATTAGCAATTTACTAATATAGAACATTACGTAGTATCAGGTTACATACATATGCTTGCACGCTTGTTACATGCAAATGGGGTACACAGAAGTGTTAACCATTCTCATTGTTCGTAATTTGGGATAACCCTATCGCTATTTATCAAGCACAATTACAAACACCAGCTGAGTTGGTGCTGAGGACTTCAACAAATAGAAAACAGTTGGCTGGAAATTGGCTTCAAGAGGGCTCGTGTTCAGACGTTGAGCTTACGACAATAAGAGCGATCTATCTATGTAGAATAGAAAAAGTAATAGTCACTGAAGTAAAATAATTATGGTTGGATTTGTGCCCGGTTGATGGCAAAAGGCTCGCCCCCTATTACATGGGACTTAGACATAATAATAATAATCATTTTATTATCAGGCAACTAAGGCCCATAAATGGAATAAGCAAATAAAAAATCTTATACAATAATAAACTAATAGATATTAATAATCTTATATATCTATGACTGTACACGTAATGTTGACGGCGTCGTGTATCGCTGCGTGGTGTCGCGTAACCGTCCTCGGAAACGTCGATATACGACACCTTTCGGCCAAAAGTCCTCTTTCAGGCAGGTCTGTAGATGGTGGGTAGGAACTCGTACCACGAATACGTCCATAACTGGCGAAGTGTGAGTGTACCTACTATAGGTAGGTACACCTCTGCCTAACCGTTCGGGGAAACAGGTTTGATGGTATGTTCATAATTTTTCTTATGATTATTCATTTAGAGTCCCAAATCAAACATTTTATTTACGGTGTGTATTAGAGTGGATAGCTGATAAATAAAATGCTTAATTTAAACTCGAGCTTTTACATGAAAATGTTACACATAAAAGGACCATTAGTTTAATTTATGTAGAATTTTAATTACTTTGTGAGCTTGCTGGTATCAGGAATTTTATACCGAAGTTGAGTCATGCGAATATTTTGACCTGGAATTTTCTGTGGGTTAAAAAAGACAAGTATACGACATACAAGCGTGGTCATACATATATTTATAAAGGATGTAGAAACTCAATCATAATTCTTTCTTTATGTTATTCAAAACTATAAACTCTCAAAACTCAAAGCATTTATTTCAATTAAAGTATTTACAGGCACTTTTGAACACTCAAAGAGTCGGTCAGTTAGTCAGAAAGTTGAAGTTAGTTGCCCATTCCAAAACGTAGATCTCTATGGAGAAGATCGGGCAAGAAACTCCAAGGACACTCTTTTAAATACAGATATTACAAAATTCTGGTACATTATTCTTGTTGCTTCTATATGTGAGGACAATGTACAACTGCCGGGGGTTCGAAGAAAACCGATAGGGACATCGTGGCCCCCGGCAACAGGGCAACCGAAGGAACACGGGTGGGTTTTAGTCAGAGTCTGACACGCCCTCCCGCTCCACCCAGAGCAGGAGAAGTTATTTGATAATTTCCCACCCAAAAATAAAAGGAAAATGTACAAAAAATAATCAAAAGCACTTCAAAATATAAGATTAAAATAAGCCCTGGCAGATAAGAGATGACTAGTCTCAACTGACGGCGCCGGTTCACGAACATGACGCGTGGATCATCACCATCCAGCTCAACTATTTTGTAGGGAATCGAATGATCCAACATTTAGGGTTGGGGCCCACCTGAGTTAAGTGGTCATATCCGCCTATGGTCATCTGCAATACTAATGGCATCTAAATGCGTTGCCAAAGCAGAGACAAAGCTGAAATGTCTGCATATTTAGCCTATAATGTTCCCACTGCTGGGTCATAGACCTTCTCTATGAGAGAAGGTGGGCCATTATCCACCACGCGAGCCCAGTGCGGGTTGGTGGATGTCACATGTCTTCGAATTTTGACTTCTAGGATATGCCGGTTTCCTCACAATATTTTCCTTCATCGTTTTGAGAGCAGTGGTGTTGAAATAGATTACACAAAGTATAGTGCCTGCTTGGGTTCGAACCAATGACCTACCATTCGTAAGTCGGGGCCGATACCATTACCCCAGCTCGACTGAAATGTCTCTTGGTCAGTAATACGGTAGTTGCTTAGTTAAAAAAAAGAAATTCTATTTAGTCCGTCTTTCAGATAATAAAAAATTATTAAACACATATTTTTTGCTTTATAATATTAACCAAAAATAACTTAGAAAACACTCATTAAAGTTGGGGAGTGGGGTCTCGCTACGTCACAAGTTCACAACGCAGTATTAAATCTAGCAAGGCGTGACGTCATGCCACAATTTAACTCAATGTATCGCCGTAATCTTTTGATTACGACAAAAAAGAAAAAAATACGTGTTCAATATTTTTTTATAATCTACAACACGGACAAAAAAAAATTTGGACACAGGCCTATTACATACCCATACTCTTCACATTGGAACGCGGCAACGCTGCTTGGCGATAGAAGCAGGTATAGTGGTAATACTCCGGACGAACTCTTCCACAAAGAGTTCGATTGCTCTTTCATAATCAATTAATACAGTTTCTATTACATTAAACAATTTCAATTAAGCAAAAGGAGTATGTAAGGATTACGTTGTAGCAAAACAATGAGGTTTCGACATGTTTACAGAGATTGTGTTGAATGTCGTCGAGGAATCAAACATCGGACGCCGCAGGATAAAAATGAAACTCAAATATCAACATATTTTTAAGTATAATGTTTTTTTTTGTAAATAGGCGTAAAAGAAAAAAAGTGTCACTCCAGGAGTGCCAACAGAAGTGAGAACTCGAACAAGATCGCCTTGGTAGAAGAAAAATACTTGTATAGAACATTGGTCCGTAACCTTATCTAAATAAAGAGCACAATCGCGTTTACAAAACCTTTAAAGTAAAATACTTGCATAGAACATTGATCCGTAACGCAATATAAATAAAGAACATAATCGCGTTTACAAAAATGGGGTGTCGTTACAGTGTCGCGAAATCAATGGTTTAGTCCTATCTCAAAAATGCCCAACGCACCTAAAGAAGTTTTCACTTAAAAACCATAGTAATAAAAATACGATCCTTACATACCTCCTCCTTTTGCTTAATTGAAATTTTAAAATATAATAAAAACTGTATGAATGCAGGTGGCGTTCTGGAGTTTCTGCCTACCCCCGTGGGAAGAAGGCGAGAGTGTATGTATGTGTGTTAAAATTATAATGAATTATACGATTCCCGCCACAAGTTTAATTAACCGTCACGCTAACAAATTGTCTGAGCCTGGTCTCACAGCTGTCTGGGAGACCCGTGCGGGCCGTCCGTACACAGAAGACCGCACGCACACTAAACAAAATCTCGACCCGTTTCTCGTGAGAAACCGGTCGAGATTTTGTTAAGTGTGCATGCGGCGACGCATATATACTATGGCCCACCCATACAAGCCGCACGCGGTGCGTTTCTATGAAGATAGCTTACTACCTCTCTTTATACTACAGTGGGTTGCCATATTAATAGGGACAGTCAGGATTTTTTTTTAGTTGTGCAGTACGAGTCTTAAATTAATTAGAAAATCACATTTTTTGAATGAGGAAAGCTTTAATTACACAAAACAGTTCATAAAGAAGTAAAATAAGAACAAAAAAATCATTAAAATAATAATTAAGTACATAAATAGACGAAAATAAATGTTACTTAGTAGTGATTAGTACTTAATGACATTTCCTTTCGCCTCAATTAGTGCTTTTATACGCCTGGGCATGCTTTCTATGCACTGTTTGGCACTTTCTTTTATCTTAGGGTTGTGATGCCAAACACTGATGAGCTGTTCTATCAGTTTGACCTTGGTGGTTATCATTTCTTTGGCTATTTCGGCCTTGGTAATCTCCCATACATTTTCGATGGCGTTCATGTCAGGAAAATTACCAGGCCAAGGTAAAACTGGAATGTTATGGTCTGCCAAGAACTTGGTAACGCTTCTGGCTTTATGGCATGTCGCAAAATCATGCATAAACATACATTCCTCACCATCAGGGAACCATTCTTCAAGTGTCGGTAACAGGCGAGTTTGTAAAACTTGTCTGTACTGGTATTGTGTCATGGTTCCCTGGACAATGTACAAGCGCCCAACCCCCTTGGCGCTTATGACAGACCACAACATTATTTTAACAGGGTGTTTCACCCTCTCCACGATGCAGTCGGGGTGGTATTTTTCTCCTGGGCGTCGCCTGACGAAGCTGCTCTTGTCGGCTAAAATCTTGAATGTTGACTCATCCGACAAACACGCCTGAAAAAAATAATAAGTAGTTTATTATTTTGAAAATTATTATTTTAAATGGTGTAAAATACCAGTAATAATGCAAACTGCCTTTATTCCAGTCCTCAACCATCTTTTGACGGTGTTCCCAAGCCCAGGCAAGGCGTTTCCTCTTCATTGCATCAGTCAACCGTGGTTTTTTCACAGGACGATGTCCTGTCAAGCCTTCCTCTGCCAATCTGCGCTGCACTGTTCTCTTGGAAACTGGTATTCCTGACTCCTGGACTAACTGAGTTAATAGTGCAGTACTTTTTTTTCTGTTTTGCAAACAGATGTCTCTAATTTTCCTATCCGAACGTGGGGTAGTGATGCGTTTTGTGCCGCAGTTGCCTTTTTCATAGTTTAAATTGGCTGATTAAGGTCCAATTTAATTTTTATTTTACTGACTGCCGACTTAGAAACACCAGCAATATCTGCTATTGTCCTTTGGGAATGACTGGTATGCTGGAGTAGGGTTTTTTATTTCAGTTTTTTTTTTTTGGAGTCATTTCGCACCCCCGACCCATACTGAAAGCAAAAAAATTAAAAAAAAAAAAACTTTTACCAAATAATAATAAATAATTGAATTTTATAATAACATAATAACAATACTTACATTTTATCAAAATTTTGTAACACAAATTTAAAAATAACTTTGTTAAAATATTCAAATTCGTCTTTCACTGATTAGCGTCTAAAGTGCACCACGGCTCTCACGTAAGTTAAATATTTGTAAAAAATAAAATATACTCTTAAATCTCAACATCCACTTCAAATTTGAGTAACAGAGACATAACGAAAATAAATAATACATTCCTAGAACCCTTATACCACTTAAAACTGCAGTCAAGTGCGCCTAAAGTAAAAAATTGAAAAAAAATGTGACTGTCCCTAATAATTTGGCAACCCACTGTATGTCCGTATGGGTAGCGCCCGCAGTGCTCTGAAACGAGGGAGTAGAAGAACGTCTATGGGTGGCGTTGTACGGGCTTTACCCGGAGTGGGTCGCGTACGGACCAATCCGCGTCACTGTGAAACAATGTTCTAGCGCCTCACGTGTGTTTCCGTTCCGGGAGTCCGTACGGTTCTCCCGAATAGCTGTGAAACCAGCCTTATACATCCTAGTCTAAAGGGAATTTGTTTGGAAAATTGCCTCCTTACTCCCGGGACAGACTGGGATATAAATTGTGTATGCCACTCTCAATATTAATGTCCTGATCTATAGGATAATGGAATATCTGGGTATTTTCAAGGTGAATTATGGGAAGCATAAATTAATAGAGGGTAATGTGGTTGCACTAGGTTATGAGATTTATGATCTGTTTCACTACCTTCGGTTATGTACCCGTGAAACTATCTGGCAGATTATCTATACTGAAAGAGAAAGAAAAGGTAAAATTTGTGAGTTTGTATGTTTTAGGGGGTAATCTTCGGAACTACTGAGTTTTGATTCAGAAAATCCTTTTACTAGATAATGGAAAACTACAGTATTGCCGAGTATCATAGGATAAATTATTATGTTAAAACAAGAAATTTCACGTGGACGAAGACGCGGACAGGAGCTAGTTTTCCATACATAATTTAAATAGTAACGAAGTCAAAACTGTACATTGAATATTAACGAACGAGTTTAGAGTTTTTGTCCATTTGTCTGGATGTACCGATTGGTGTAAAAACAGCTGAATGGATTAGGAAAAAATTTGGCATACAGATAGTTTATAACCTGGATGAACACATAGGGTACTTTGAATTCCGGTAGTACGTTCCCGTGGGATATTTTCCGACATCCACGCGAGCGTAGTCGAGGACAAAAGCTATATAGTTTCATATTAATTATGTTGCATTTTCAAAGTTAATCAAGACACTGAAACAGTGTACCAGCTGAATGAGCTTATTCGATTTAAGATAAAGTTGACTAGTATTCCTGTTAAGCCCTCCATCTAAGGTGTTAGGACTTAGGAGTAGGTTCACATCGATAGTGCAACGAATGAAGTCCGGACTCACGACCTTTATTTCCATTTCTGCCATTAATTACCGTTAGAGCTTTAACGAACTACGCCTAATTAACTGTGCATAAGTAATTGCAAAACGTTCAAGCACTTGGAAAAATATTATATGCAAAATTGCTGCAAGCACGCGCGGAAACTAAGTAATTTATTTTACGTTATTATTCTTGATAAGCATGCAGTTATTTTACTACCATTTAGCTACTTAAAGATACTGAAAGGTCGAGTTTATTTTCAAGGATATTTCATAGGATATTCAGCCTATAATGTTCCCACTTGCTGAGCTTCCTCTCTTAGTGAGAGGTATTGGACTGTAATTCACCACGCGGGCCCAGTCCGGTTTGAAAGATGTCACATGTCTTTGAATTTTTGGTTCTAGGACATGCCGGTTTCCTCACGTTGTTTTTCTTCACCGTTTTGAGAGCAGTGGTGATGAATTAATTAACACAAAGACATTGGAATTAACATTTCATGCTCACTACGATTTGCGATTTTACAATGATTTACCTAATATTTATCTATTGAAGTTTGTCTTGGACATCACTTACAACGGTCATCATCATCATGTGAATCGCCAACCCGGTTTGTGCAAGTGTGGTGACCAATACTCATCATTATCTGCCTAGCCTTTTCCCAACTATGTTGGGTTCGGCTTCCAGTCTAACCGGATGCAATTATCTCCACAACCCAGTTACTGGATAACTTAGTAAGACTGGTTATCAGACTTTTTGGGTTTCTGACTACCCGTAACTACTGTCAAAGATCTATGAATGACAGCTGACACCAACGGCTTAGCGTGCTTTTCGAGGCACGGGATGTAATGGATGGTCACCCATTCACGGACTGGCTTCGGCAAGCATAGCGTAGCGTTCTGGGTCTTTCCAGCCCGTCCCATCCTTGATGTCCTCCCTCCGGTTGACGCCCTAAGCCGAGGTTCGTACCCCACAGGGGGTGCCCTTAGCGAGCGTTCACCTAGTTTTAATTAGCATAGTTGAATAACCCCTGGTTGGAGGTTCTAAGTGTAGTAGCTTAAGGCACCCACAGGAAAGCCCGGTTAATGCGTTCTGGGAGCTCAATTCTCATACCTTCTAAGTAAGAAAACTATTAAGCTGGTAATTAAATGAAATTGTTTATTCTGTAAATAGGATATCGGAATCACTTCTACACGAAAAAAAAAAAAAAAACTAGACGAGTTCGGCGTTTCCTATCTGACTACTTTGAGAAGAAAGGCCGATACAAACTCAGAGGTCGCAGTGTCTTTTAAAATCCAGACATAATCTTGGTCAGGCCATATGAGGACCATGTAGATTAGAGTCTGAAATGGTGTTTGAGGAAAGAACCTTACAGATTTGAGTCCTGTCAATGCAAGCATTTGTCAGTAATCGTGTAGCTCAACTCAGAACTTAAAGAGCTCAACTCGACGACTAAAACTAAATGAGAAAGAAAAAATAATAATAATATCCACATAGTCCTCCTCGGTAAGGTATTATTACTATTATTTAAATTGCATTACCTATGAGCTTCTTCCAGTAAGGCGTATCCTGGGCAGTCAGCCCCAGTATGAACTTCCTAACTAACTAATATTTTTAACAATGTTCTAGTCTAGAATAATACGAGTCGACACGACGAAGAAAAATATTTCAAGATATTGTTTTAAAAACGCGACAACCCTGATACCAGTCGGTCCGGAGACCAATTACCGGTTCCTTTTGCGCGAAATGGCGTTTTCATTATAATAGCACTCTTTCTATTGAAAATTATTTCAATAATTTTAACTGAATAAATGGTTGCTTTAGATCTTTTTGTTTTAATAACCGTCATCATCATTATCATTTCAGCCGACAACGTCCATCAATTTTTATGTATTAATGAGGAATAGTATCAATATTTTATTACCTTGTTTACTGTATACCAACACCCTAATTAAGAAACACACGATCAATCACAATCCGAGTTATTTTGAAGTATATTGCTAATCCATTGCTTCATAAGTTCGAAAAAGTTGTCTGCTCAATCACGTAAATAACGCAATGTTGCTGAATTGTTAAAACATTAGTGAAGTCTAAAATCTCCAACACTCGCAGTAAGCAAGCTCGGCCATCAATGGGGATAAAAACTGCCACTTGCTCACTTCAGATGGCGCTGATCTCTAGCGTGTTATAATTTGACAGCTAACCATAAGTTTTTTGTAAACAAGCGACTTCTTTTACGCATAATTAATTATTGAGCCCAGTTGCGCAGCTGTTTACTGCAAAAATACGGGGATCCATGCCATTTCCCAAAGATGTTATAAGAAGAAAACTGTGGGAGAAAGCTCTTCGAAAAAAATTGGAATCCGATATTTCGTCGAGACGACGACAATCCTTTAAGTGTTTTATGGGAGAAAGTGGTTTATAGGTGATGCTCTCAAGAGAACTAAGTCTGTTTTCATTACATACAGGCACTTGTGATGTGATATTATGTAAATTATAGTAAAGAATGTTTGTGTTTATATTATCATATTAGATCAGTGCTAGAAGTGCTATCTCTGAGGTTTTTCAGGAAGATCATGCTTGAGTTGGTTTTCAATTCTGATCAGGTTATTTCTATCGTACGCCTCTAGTCTTTAACAAAAACTGAACTTAAAGTCAACAAACACAAAAAAACCTTAATAATTTATTGACTTTTCCACTAAAGCTGCTTTTTTACCAGTGGTAGACGCTTCCCCTGTCCTTAGCTCGTCTTTTAATAGTGCTACACTCCAAGTCTTATACATATTTATCTAGTTTTCGTGTAATTTGTGATCGACACAAAAGTAAACAAACACAACAATGGCGGTTTAAAGTCGTACAACTGTGCTGCCACCTAATATGAGCTTTAAATTTTTAACTTCATACCTACTTGTTTTTTATATCTGTTTCAGAAAATGCTTTTGCTATTCAGTTACAGGTTGATATTACAATGGGTTGAAGGGCAACCATGCTGGTAACACAAGACAGATTGATAAATTACCTATTAATCTACTTTGTTTAGACGGCGCGATAAATGATTACTGGTTCTGATGACGTTAACTACCGTCATCGGATTCATAACTTACATTTGTATAGACTATAAAGTAAGTAAACAACAAACCAAGAAAATACTTTGTTAACATCACTATTAGTCTTATTTACATCTGTTTGTGTCTGCAGTCGATTTAGAGCAAAATTTTCGAGATATGCTTCAAGCTTAGTCTTAAAAACAACCGACCTCCAAAAAAAAAACAGTACAAAGTGAAAAATAACTTTAATTTCGGAAGTCGGTGTCTTGCGTTTTGTATTTTCGTTTTTTGCAACCGACTTCCGAAATTAAAGTTATTTTTCACTTTGTAGTGTTTTTTTTTGGAGGTCGGTTGTTTTTTTTTTTTGTAAAAAGTTATTATTTTTCACTTTTTAGTTGCGGTACCTACCCCACACACATTCGAATACCACTACCTGCTACCAGTGACAGAAACTTATCATATCATGTACATACTAAGTGGAAAAAAAAAACGTATTTTGTAGCTAACTCAAAAACTATCCAAGCAAAGTTAATAAAATTTATATGGGACCAATTCCAGAGCACACCCTTTCAAACAAAAAAAGAATTTTCAAAATCGGTCCACAATTGACGGAGAAATCGGTGGAAATACATAAAAAAAAAAACAAAAAAAAAACAAACATACGCGACGAACATATAACCTCCCCCTTTTTGGAAGTCGGTTAAAAAGTGAGAGATAAGGCAATATTTTAGAAATCACTAAAACAATCTTGCTATTACTTGTAAAACTGCCTGAAATCCTACGTCCCTCTCGTAGCGACTGTAATTTGTCAAATTCTATTACAGATCGTTCACTATAACTTGTCCCTTGCCGTCATGTTGGCACCATTGCTTGTCAAGCTTAGTTTCAATACTAATAGAGTTCAAAATGGCGACTGACAACAGTACTATCAATCGCGTCACGGGACAATTTATAATGAACGCACGATAACTACCTACCTCTCAAAACGACTATGATTACGTTGTCATTTCGGCTTGGAATGGATTTCTAAAAAAAGAAAAATACTTTGTAATTTTCATAAACAACTTTCTGATTAAAATTGAATTAAGTACTTACTACAGAAATAGTGTGGATGTTATTACGGTTAAAAACAGTAAAGTAAGATAATAGAACTGTAGATAAAAATACTGTGGCTTTAATAAAATAAAAAATAAATGTTTTACAACAATTATAAAACAAGGAAAGTTGTGTTCGCATTTCCATTCCAAGTTGGAAAGAACGAATAGTTGTTAGTTTCAACTCAGAGCATTGAGCTACGGTACGTTAAAAACTAAAATTGAATCAACAGATAATAATAATTAACTACGTCTTTATTATATTCAAACGAAGCCAAGTTATTACTTCTAAGAAAACACGCCAGACGTAAAATGATTACACATTGCCGACTAATTAAATACCTACAAAAATTTTAAGAGGGTTTGTCCTAAAAGTTGGTAACGTCGTAAATAGCTGTCAAATATTTGTGTTTTGATTAATTTTGCAATATTACTGTATGGAATTAAGAAAAAATATATTACTTCAAAGTTAACACTAGAATGTCACAATGCACTAGAACAAGTAACGGTATCTAGCTGCAATACGGTGACACTGCAATGGATAAAGGGACACAGCGGATCCCTGGGTAACGACGCTGCTGACGAACTTGCGAGAAGAGGATCTAGCACAGCAGTCTGTGGACCCGAGCCTATCGTGCCAATTCCATTCAACCAGATACGCAGGTGGCTACAGGAGTTCACCCAAACCCAAGCGGAGAATTGGTGGACCTCGACACCGAGCTGCAGGCAGTAAAAGGAAGCAATGCCATCCTTGGATAGCAGGCTAACGAGGCGTTTATTAAGCCTTGACAGGAATGGCCTGCGCCTGATGACGGGGACCATCACGGGTCACTGCTCGCTAAACAAACACTTCCACACAATAGGCATAACGGACAGTCCTCTGTGCAGGGCGTGCATGGAGGCTGAGGAAACCGTCGCGCACGTACTCTTCGAATGCACAGGTGTTACTAAAATTAGAACAGAAACCCTCGGGTCACCCAGATCTTTCACTGACGTTCTGAACAGACCAGGAGTTTTAATTAACTTCTGGAGGGAGGTGGGCTGGTTGGAATAACCACCAAACGGCCGCCATGGCCCACGCACAATGGTCCACCTGACGGACTAAGTGCGGAAACCAAACCCCATAACATAGAACATAGAGGTATGGAATTAAGAAATGTGGCTAACTAGGGATCTAAAATATTGATTATGAAATGCAATAATTAACATCGTAATATCGAATATTTAGTTTTAGATGTAAAAAAGTATTTTGGAAACTTTCCAAATGCTTTTTTTACACCTAAAATTGTTACAACATCAAATTCAGTGTTATAATTGCAATTCATTAATAATACTCTAGGGTACTAGTTAGCCACATTTCTTATTTCCATACAGTAATATTGCCAAATTAATCAAAACAGCCAAATATTTGACATATATTTGCGACGTTGCCCACTTTCAGAATAAACGCTCTTAATAGCCACTGGAACTAATTCGAGTCCAGAGTCGTAAAGATGCGATATTAAGTGACGCTACTATGGTGACATGCGGTGTGTGGAGCTGTTCCACAAACGATTGGCCATTTAATATTGTGTCATGTGTGTCCTCTCGTCTGCACGATACAGGAACTAACGGAAGTTTTAGTGCTGGCGCCAAAAACGTAGCCGAATTCTGGGCCGAGTCAATTTAGATTGCCATCGACACGTTAAGAAGAGGAAGAAGTGACCTTCCTGAATGACAATAAAATAAAGTACAATTATTTTACCTACTTTCCTATTTTCTCATTTATTTTACCCTGACAGCAACCTATTATGAATCTTATAGCGAGGACAATAAAGATTACTGTGAAAGGTCTGTAAATATCCGTGTATTAATATGAGACATCTGAGATTTAGAAATAGACTGTCACACAGGGAGAGATGATGGATAATTTGTCCGCGGACAATTTGGAATCGTATGGAAACCTAACGCGTACGTACGACAAAATTTCCATACGATTCCAAATTGGTCGCGGACAATTTGTCCATCGTCTGCCCTGCCCCTAAAACTCGATGTGCCACTGCGGTAATCTGTCGATAACTCCCAATAATATTCATATTACATTTTAAAACCTTTAAATTGTAAATTTTCGAGTCATTATCATAGGTTAAATCTACCCAGTTTGGCTATACATTTTTGTTAATGCCTCTTTTGGGAGTAACGATGCTCGTAAAAATTTATGAATCCCAATCATCTGTTCACATACTTTTTGATAGAACAGCTTTGTGTTCATGCAGAGAAACCAAATCGTCAGTTAACATAAAAATACAAATTCCGAAAAAGAACACATTGATATTTCAACATTAGATATCTATCAGCAGAAAAGCGTAAAGCGGTTGGAAGGAATAACTTCTTTTCTTTGTGATATCAATTTCTAATGACATCGAAGGAAGATATTGCGATTGCGACACAGGCGTCCTAGTTTTTTTTTATCGCAGTTTGTTCTTAGCAATGTAGTATAAGACTGATCTAATCGGAACGAAGTTGTGATAGATTTTATATCATAGATTTTCGTGGCAATGTCTTTCTGAAAACCATTACGTTCGTGGTCAAACAGTAAAAACTACCCCAATATCAGGGCTGAGAATCACTTAATACGAAAGACGGATGAATCGGGTGTTGTGCTGTGACCCAACTCAGAAAAGTTATGTCCAGCATTAAACTGCGTACCTTTCAGTTTAAGCTGGAGCGAAGATATGAGCCTCAAGGACACTGATAAGCTAGAGATAAAATATATTTACGGAATTCTAAATTCAACCAGACTCCACGGCAAGACAGCGAATCACTATAGTTCCATTTTTAGATCAAATCGTTTTAGCGTAGTTGCCTCGCTGCTATCCATTTGCGGTTTATTTTGGAACAAATTACTTGTGTTTAATTCGATATTAACGTAGTAACCACAGCCGTGCCAAGAAGTTATAAATACGATAATAACTCATAGTCAATTACATGGTATGCTGATTTGTGAATGGAAGATTATATCATACTCTCTTCAAATACACGTACACAATACACACACAACATATCTAGCTACATTTATGAAATGTATACACACTTCGTCGGCGTCGCTTCGTCTTTACACTTCGTGACTGCATCCTCGGGATTTACATAATTCAGCAGGTACACCAGTTCACTCCTAATTGTACTAGGCACCGAACATATTTTTTTAGAGATAAGTACGTAAAAATAACAGAAATTCCATAGATCAGTGGTGGAGCGCTCCCGTCACGCCCGCTCGCTTGTCATTAATTTTAGACGGCTATTTATATTACTATATTATTTAATTTAATATAAATTATAATAATATTATTCATGCGAAAGTTTGAGAGGATGGAAGGATGGATGTTTGTTACGGATTGCGATGAAATTTGCCACACAGATAGTTTATAACCTGGATGTTAATCCAAATTTCATCCCAATCCATTCAATAAGTTTTGCGTGAAAGAGTAACAAACATCCATCCTTCCTTAATGTGTTAACATAGGATAGTTTTTATCCCGACATTCCCACGGGATCGAGACTTATGCGGGTCAAACCGCGGGGCGCTGCTAGTCTAGAATAATTCTAATGCCGGGATTGCTTGTAAAAGCAGGGTTGGGCGGGTTTGTAAATATCTTCGGAACTGCACTTAGGTAAGTTTGTTTAACCTTCAATAATATGTATGAAAAATATTTAAAACGAAATTGCTAAAGTTAAACACAAATGCATTGACAACATGAGTGGATAGGTTGCTTCTGCACCATCATTGATCGCGTCATTGTTTACATCAGGTTAGAAGACTGGTCAAACGCCAACCTCTCCAATAGTTAAACGATCTCACGATTATTTATCATCATTAGTATTGGATTCTGCAGCCTTGTTCTTTAAGATTTCTTCCAGGGTTTAGAAACAGGTATGTTAGGGCTTCCTAGTCTTCCCAAGATCTATCTAACTAGCATATATTGTTCCAGAAAGGCCTCCCTCTCCCCTTTCCACACAATTCTATCTTTTCCTAGTCAGCTTTTCCTTAGGATTCAAGTTCGCTCCACCATCTTCGCCTTGGCCTGCTGCAAGGTCAGTGATAACGTACGCCATTATAACGATAGATCAGTCTAAATGCTTTTGAAACGAATAAATCTTTTAAAATATTCCCAAGTTGCATATTCAATTTCTGTATTCTGGATAAACGCGTAAAGGGTATAATATTTTACATTTCCCCAGTAGCCATACACAAGTAAACGAGCCTCACGTTTGCTTCAATTATGCATGAGTATAGTGCACTGCAGTAAAGTTTTGCTACCTCACACGTCATTACAATGCGCTTGTTTTCTATGTGAAGGTCGAGGAGTTTCGACAAACTTGGTTTGAGTTATAGAGGGTGTAAAGTGCACTCATCCTCTGTTGAAAAGGGAGGATCCTACGACCAGACGGGTGTTGTGTCTGGTGGGCTATTGCCCTACGATTGATGTTGGGACGTTTTATATAAGCTAGTCGCGCGGGAAACGCTGCTTGCGCGATGCAAGATTTTGCGTGACGTAATTCGCATGTGGCGATGTAGATGGTTACCACAGGGTTATTGCCCAAATAGAGATAATTTATCTCACCACAAATCAAAAGTTCCGTCTCAGCCATCTGTCCCACCGCCAGCAATTAACGAGAAGTGAGTAGAGCTAGCAACTAAAAACTAGTTGGCGAGCAACGAGCAGCGAGTGAGCGACAGCGATGAGCAATTACTCGCTGATACATACATACATATATACCAAGAGTGAGTCTCTTAACGAGCGTTCTGCCCGCCAAGTGAGCGTCGCTGAGCGAGTACTCTTTTTGATAGCTGTGGTCGCTGCAATAAACGACTACTCGCCAGCGGTGTGAGCAGTCAGCGATCAACTAGAGTGCGATAATTGTTGATAGGTTGTCGCTTCCTCGTCCGCATGTGGGACAGGTGCCTTAAGATCAGTGTTGAAAGAAAGGATTGATCTGTCTTGATGTATTTTTGGTACTTAGGTGAGTATTTGTAAAACAGAACCAAACTTACATACATAATTGTGTTGGAAGATTCTATGTGTTTAAAAGCGAGCCCAAAATTTCTGTTAAATTCATCAGAAAATTTTGTTGATGACAAGCCAAAATAAAATATTAGAGACAAGATTTAGAATATCAATGAACCTAACAGCTAGAAATACAACGATAGCTCTACGCTAATTGAACAAAACTAGCGATAACGAATCTCATCTAAAACGTTTCGAAAATGTACAGAATCACAACTATTTATTCCGAGTCTGGATGTTTATTTACCGTATTTGTATAGGCAATGGCATCTACGGAACAGGAAACTTCATTGAACCTATGTGAGAAAATCGTTCAGCTAACAGGTTCTGTGATTTGTCCTTATACAAAATTATCTATCGAGGCATTTATTTATAGATCATCATCACCTGCCTAGCCTTTTCCCAACTATGTTGGAGACGGCTTCCAGTCTAACCGGATGCAGCTCAATACCAGTGTTTCACATGGAGCGACTGCCTATCTGACCTCCACAACCCCTGGTTACGATACCCCTGGTTGTCAGACTTTCGGGCTTCTGACGACCCGTAACAACTGTCAAAGATATGCAAATGACAGCCGGGACCAACGGCTTTACGTGCTATTCGAGGCATGGGGTAGTCTTGGTATGTAAAGATGGTCACCCATCCACGGACCAACCATGGCAAGCGTTGCTTAACCTGATTGATAGACCCGTACGGCTGTTATTACTTAGCCAAAAGCCCCTTTTAGCATTTATAGCTAATACGACTGTCTTGAATCCGTGGTCTTATACAAAGAGACGACAAAACGACAATAAATTAAACTGCGTATATCTAATGATGTTCCCAGTCACGCATACGAAAATTCAATCAAATATCCAATAGTTTAGTCACTATAGTTAGTCAGCTTATTGGCAAAATCCATAGTCGGTCCATCACTACTATTTAGTTTGTTTATGTTATGATGTTACGATTTATTTGATAGTTTCTAAATAATCTTATGCATTAGTATTGTCAGTGTTTTCACTTCTCGTATTGTCGTATCTCAGCTTACATTTTCCGGCATAATCTCGAAATGTTTACTCAGGAATATGAACCATACATCGAAATGCTGCGAGCAAACAATAAGTATTATGCTCATTAATATACGTAGTAGGGGTAGCTACTGTTGATTAATTTCATGCTTATGCTTATTGAATTTCATGATTCCATTCCATTGTTTGTTGAGGAAAAATATTGCTTTATATTCTATTTCAAGTCAAATTCTTATAAGTGTCTCATCCTTATTCATTTTTGTGGCTTATACAATTTGTTTTTCTTTCATCTTTTCTGTGTTAGATACTCCGAAATATATCCAATATCCCTCAGAATCATGTTTCTTAACTATCTCATTATTTTCTACCTAGGTCCTTTAACCGCATGCCAGCCCATACTCAGATTTCCGGCAGATCTCTGCTGTCCTCTATAAATAGCTGTCGTTTTTGACAACACACTTTGTCTAGGACGCTTGCCAAGTCCCGGATTGAATCACTAGGTTACATTAAGATGGGTATTATTAGATTTAGGGTCCATGTCAATTGTTTAATGTTACAGATGGCTCAGCACGAACGTCGACAGGGTCAAATTAAATTAGCTAGCGAAATTGTGCAGACGTGATGGATATCGATGTATAAACAAGACAAAACATAGAAAAAATACGACGGCAGAAACGATACTTCAAGTGTGGATTAGCTAGTCAGCAATGTGTGCCGAACGTGCATTGAACTCTCCTCAGATCGTCCTTTCCATATTATAATGTTTATCAAGCCTTGTGTAGGTCATTCATATGAAAAAACCTATTTTCATATATGATCCCGTCATCGAATTGGTGGAGATAGTACCAGATTTAGTGATAGTATTAATTTTAGCAACGCAAACATAGTTTTGCCTTGTCTCATTAATAGTAACCGCTACGCTACTCGTCAACGCAACTCTAAATTCAGGTTTGAGCAGTAAACTACCTATAGGTACTGCGTTCGCCAATTTAGTTTCTAACATGTAAATATAGCTGTGTTTTTTGGAAAAATTACTTTAATTATAAACTCAAACTCAAAGTATTATGTATTATATGGCCTGACCAAGATTATGTCTGGACTTTAAAAGAGACTGCGAACTCTGGAGTTTGTTTCGGCCTTTTTTTTCAGAGTAGTCAGATAGGAAACGCCGAACTCATCTAGCTTATTTTTTTATTTTTTTTATATGACGTGTAAAAGTGATTCCGATATCCTATTTACAGAATAAACAATTTCATTTCATTTCAAATAAACTAATTGCAGGCACTTTTGAATTGTCAAGGGGTCAGTTAGTCAGAAAGATGAAGCTAGTTGCCCGTTCTAGAGCGTAGTAGGTTCCTATGGAGAAGTACGGGCAAGAAACTCCGCGGACACTCTTTTAAATTAAAATATTGGTTGCATCGTTCATGTTGAAATTATACATGTGAGAAAAATATGGAAACATTTTATGACTTTAACAATACTGCTAGTTATTCTGAAACTATCTTAATTTATAGAACCACAAAATTGATATTCATTAAATTGGAAGTAATATCAATTGAAAACAAGGATTTGAATAGAATTTATAGGAATAGTTAATTGATTCAGGCGTGACCTTGCGGAAATCCATTATAAAATACAATAGACGTGGATATATTTAGTAACCTGTTCCGCTTAGCTATTTCTAAAGAGCCATAAAAAACTACTGAAATAAATCGACACGTGTTTCACCTCTCAACGAGGCATCCTCAGGATGACGATGGACTTGTTACGAACTCGAACACGGCGTGTTGCCACACTCGTTGAGAGGTAAAACACGTGTCGATTTATTTCAGGAGTTTTTTATGGCTCTTTAGAAATAGCTAAGCGGAACAGGTTACTAAATATATCCACGTCTATTGTATTTTTTTTTTATAGGAATAGTTAAAAAGATTTAACCTTCATCAATCTAGGTCCCTACCTATTGACTGAAGTGTCTACCTGTGTTACCCTTATCACAGGCAGTTTGAGGCTAATTCTATAAGTTTATCGCGATCGAGGTGCTTTTGTTATCTTTTAAGGTTGACACGGGTACAAAGGGCATTCAAACGAGGAAACTGGCGTAAGGTTTTCTGGTTCAATATTATCGTGGCTCTGGAAAAATCTATTCGGTATAGGATTTCTGAGGTCTGTTATCGGATTTACCTATATTTCTTAGACAGACTACCGTGTGCCATCTGATCCCCGAAGTCTTCAAGATTGTGTATTATTTTCATGTTTTTATCGTGTTAGATTACCTTTTTCGTCACAAATAATTATTTTTTATATCATATTGTCGTCTTGTCTAACGGTGCTCTTACATAAGCAACTGAATTGCGCAATTCTTGGCAATTTCTATAAAATCTTGGAATTGCTGTAAATTAAGCAATTTACAGCAATTCCAAAAGTGTATAAAAATTGTAAGTGGAACAAAATGAATGTATACATCTTATTCTATACTATTAAACGAGCAATATTTGTATAAACATGAGTATATATATTTGTACTCACGTTCTCGAAATCGGCTCTTAGGATTTCGATGAAAGTTGCAATATAGTTGTTTACAGGGGCGCAAAATCGATCTAGCTTGGTCTCATATCTGGGAAAATTAGTTTTCTCCGTATTTTCACCCGAGCAGAGCTCGGTCGCCCGAAGTTTAGAACAAGATATTGAATAATGACATGGCAGCATGGAATTAGTAAGTACCTAATATCATGGCAGCATGGAATAACCTACTACATGGATTAGTATGAACTTTCCTATACTATTAAATGAGCATTCTCTATTTTTACCAGAGCAGAGTTCGGTCGCCCAGGTACTGTTATAAAGTCGCTTTTCGTGTCTGTCTGTGTGATCGTGTTGTTTTCCTAAACTGCGCAACGGATTTCGCCGATTGGATTTTGATGCAGTTTTCACTACCATTTAGAGAATTTATTCCGGAAGGTTAAAGTGAAACCTCCATGTTTTATCAAGCCGTTAAAACCATGCGAAGCACGGGCGGGTCGCTAGCAAATAATTATATCATTATATCATCATCATATATTGTATTATCCTTTGTTGTTGAATGTATTATGAATGTGAGGTTAATATTTCTGTTCGGTAATGTTTTGTCAGTTAGAGATTCCTAACTGTGTGTTTGCTCTGACGAAGCATTCACAACAAAACATGTTGAAATCTCTATTTTCTGTCAATATTCCATAAAAAATTTGACAGGAACTAGAAATTTCAACATGTATTGTGACTGACAAAACATTACCGAACAGAAATATTGTAAGCTTACTTTCATAATACGTCCAATACTAAAATTAATTAAATCAAGCCTAGGAACAGAATCACATCAATTACACAGACACACACACACACATAGATAATAATAGAATAGCACAGATAACTAATTTGAATGGGGTTAAACCATAAATTACGTCGAACAGTGTAATTCGGCCAGGGCTGGTCACAGACCTTTAATTATAACCATGGGAGTTGTGGCGTTCTTAAGGCTCCTGGCCGTGACTTCACTCGACAGAGTTTAGGTAAATTCTTGCGATGCTATGTTTGTGTGCACCGTTCACGCACACACGCCTAAACATCGAGCGTAGTGATCGCTTAAACAGTTTTGATCCTATAGACGGTATTTTGTTAAGTTACGTAGGTACGCTTATGAAATAAGTCTGGAATGTTTGTGTATATTCGTTTAGTATATTTATAACAATTCTGTTTTATATGGAATTTTATACTTTTTGTATGGAAAACATGAAAAATTATTACCTACATGTTGAGTTTTATGGGTTTATGGGTTTCATAAAGGGGGTCGAAATTTTCATTATTTTTGCGATAAGACACAATTTTCGAGATATAAGCAAAAGAACAGAAAAAAGATAAAGTACAGTTTTTGCAACTGAATGAGTTATTAATTTAGTGAAAATGAAAAATTCGCTATTGGTGCCGATTCTCTTGTATACCGAACTAAACTTACTAAACTATCACTAAAATTCCTTAATTTTGACTATGAGAATCTCAAAGCTATTCTGCAAAATAAATTCTCTAAATTTAAAAATAATTTTGACACATCTAAATCGAATTTGGCAACCGCGACTCCACACGTGATACCTAACCACGTGAATCTTTTTAGAGCCGGAGGCGCGCAGGGGGGGCAGCCTCGACGTGTTTTATTTGGAATTTTCACTTTTTGTGTGGAAAATAAGAAAAAATATTACCTACATGTAGAGTGTTAGAGGTTTAAGGGTTTTTTAAAGGGTGTCGAAATTTTCATTATTTTTGCGATTGGACACACCGTTTTCGAGATATAAGCAAAAGAAAAAAAAAAATATTCGGTACTGTTTTTTCATCTGAAGTCGAGGTGTTTGTGTGAATTTTAGTTCATGACAACCAATTTTATTCCACATGTTTTTAGTCACGATAAAAAAATAGTCATATTTAGTTAGAAAATCTAAATTTTAGGTTAAAAACGTCAAATTCAGAATAGCAAAATTGCCATTTTCACTAAACTAATATCTCAGTGCCATCTTAGTGCTGTCAAACTAAAATATAGTTAAGTTGTGTCACTTTAGTCTATTTCAGAATGGGAAATCGTCGTTTGACAGGAATAAACTAAATTTTGGTGATTTTTAGTTTAGTTTAGAAGCATTCACAGGGACACCTCTGCCCAACCCTTCGGGGAAATAAGGCGTGATGTTATGTTATGTTATGTTTAGAAGCATTTGTGACAAGAGAATCGGCACCAATCTGAATTTGACTTTTCTCACCTAAAATTTTGATTAGTGCCGATTCTCTTATACACCAAACTAAACTAACTAAACTATCACTAAAATTTCTTACTTTTGACTATGAGAATCTCAAAGCTATTGGTGCCGATTCCCTTGTTCACAAACTAAACTAAATTTAAGTTCAGTACATCTTTTTCTTACAATTTCATTAAGAAAAGGACAGAAGATAAATTTTAGTTTAGTCCTGTCAAATTAATCACCACCCATACAAGTTTAGATGTGATTAAAAACTTGCCGACTAAAATTACGTCAATTAACGTCAAGCGCTGATTAATTTGACAGGACTAAACTAAAATTTATCTTCTGTCCTTTTCTTAATGAAATAGAAAGAAAAAGATGCACTTAAATTTAGTTTAGTTTGTGAACAAGGGAATCGGCACAATTATGCAAAATAAATTCTCTAAATTTAAGAAAATTTTTGACACATCTAAATCAAATTTGACAATCGCGACTCCACACTTGATACCTAACCATGTGAATCTTTTTAGAGCCGGAGGCGCGCACGCTCGACGTGTTTTATATGGAACTTTTCACTTTTTGTATGGAAAATAAGAAAAAATATTACCTACATGTAGAGTATAAGGGGTTTAAGGGTTTTATAAAGGGAGTCGAAATTTTCATTATTTTTTGCGATTGGACACACCGTTTTCGAGATATAAGCAAGAGAAAAAAAAAGATTCAGTACTGTTTTTGCATGTGAAATCGAGGTGTTGGTGTGAATTTAAAGTTCATGACAATCAATTTTATTCCACACGTTTTTAATCGCGAAAAATAGTCAGATTCGGTTAGAAAATCTAAATTTTAAGTGAAAAACGTCAAATTCAGAATAGTAAAGTTGCTTTTTTCACTAAATGAAAATCTCAGTTCCATCTTAGTGCTGTCAAATTAAAATCTAGTTAAGTTGTGTCACTTTAGTCTATTTCAGAATGGGAAATCGATTGCCCATTCTGAAATAGATTAAAGTGACACAACTTAACTATATTTTAGTTTGACAGCACTAAGATGGCACTGAGATATTAGTTTAGTGAAAATGGCAATTTTGCTATTCTGAATTTGACGTTTTTAACCTAAAATTTAGATTTTCTAACTAAATATGACTATTTTTAATCGCGACTAAAAACATGTGGAATAAAATTGGTTGTCATGAACTAAAATTCACACCAACACCTCGACTTCACATGAAAAAACAGTACTGAATTTTTTTTTTCTTTTCCTTATATCTCGAAAACGGTGTGTCCAATCGCAAAAATAATGAAAATTTCGACACCCTTTATAAAACCCTTAAACCCCTAACACTCTACAAGTAGGTAATATTTTTTCTTATTTTCCACACAAAAAGTGAAAAATCCATATAAAACACGTCGAGGCTGCCCCCCCTGCGCGCCTCCGTCTCTAAAAAGATTCACGTGGTTAGGTATCACGTGTGGAGTCGCGGTTGTCAAATTCGATTTAGATGTGTCAAAATTATTTTTAAATTTAGAGAATTTATTTTGCAGAATAGCTTTGAGATTCTCATAGTCAAAAATAAGGAATTTTAGTGATAGTTTAGTTAGTTTAGTTCGGTGTACAAGAGAATCGGCACCCATGTCTAACTAAATATGACTTTTTTTAATCGCGATTAAAAAGGTGCGGAATAAAATTAGTTATCTTGAACTAAAATTCACACCAACACCTCGCTTCAGGTGCAAAAAACAGTACTGTATCTTTTTTTTTTCTTTTGCATATATCTCGAAAACGGTGTGTCCAATCGCAAAAATAATGAGAATTTCGATCCCCTTTATAAAACCCTTAAACCCCTGACACTCTACATGTAGGTAATATTTTTTCTTATTTTCCTTACAAAAAGTAAAAATTCTATATAAAACGTCAAGGCTGCCCCCTGTGCGCCTCCAGCTCTAAAAAAAATTCACGGGGTAGGGCAAATAAGTACCACGTGGACTCGCGATTGTCAAATATAATTTTAGTGTGTCAAAATATATTTAAATTTAATTTAGAAAATTTTTGTTGCAGAATAGCTTCAAGATTTTCATAGCCAAAAGTAAGGAATTTTAGTGATAGTTTAGTAAGTTTAGTTCGGTATACAAGAGAATCGGCACCATATTGCCATCTTAGTTGGCTGCTGTCAAAATAAAATATATTCTAAAATTATTTCACGATAGGAAATCATCGTTTGACAGGAATGAACGAAACTTTGGTGATTTTTAGTCTAGTTTTGAGGCATTAATTTGTGACAAGAAAATTGGCACCAGTATCCATAAAGGGATCTGAGACACTTGCGCGAAAGACATTTTCGCGAAAGACACTTGCGCGAACCCACTTGCGCGAAAAAGTTGCGGAAATGAGATTTCTTCATAACATCACGCCATCAATTTCAAAGGGCCCAACACTTTGAAATTGATAGCGTGATGTTATGAAGAAATGTGAAAATTTTCGCAGCCGCCATCTTAGATTTACGTTTTGACATCAAAATCTGCTTTAGAATCCTCAAAAACTATGAAAAAGACACCTATGACGAAAAATCTGAATATTGTCACAGCCGCCATCTTGGATTTATATTTTGACCTCACTATCAGCTTTAGCATCCTCGAAAACTATGAAAACGATACCCATGACGAAATATTTTTAAATGTTCGCAGCCGTCATCTTGGATCTTTATTTTGACTTAAAGTAGTCTTCAGTAGCGTTAAAGAACTTCGTTCCAAAAATACTTCACTTATTGCTACAACAGCATATCGGCGCGGGCATATCGGTGACGCGAACCCTTAACTTTTTCCCCTACCAAAAATCATTCAAAACTATGAAATCTAAAGTCAAAATATAACTAGTGAACCCAGCAGGCAGATGTTGTCCTGCGACAACAGCGCCACGCGAGTCCAACTATAGTTATGAACCATCCAAGTTACACAAAAAGAATTAAAAAAAAAACATCTAAATCAGTCAAGCCGTTTAGGATAAGAAGAATTACGAACACACGTACACCGGTATTTTATTTATTGCCAGGCATGCAAAATTTTAATGTTCTTCAAAAACAAGCAAAGTACTTTAAAATAAAATGCGGATCAAAATGTGGTAGTCGACGTACAATTTCTGGAATATGTTAACATCGGACACGTACGTGCGTGTGTGCGTGCTGCGACGCAAAGTGATACGTCCTCACGCTGGGAAGGCCCGTTCGCTACTGACGGAATAGATTTTCCGCGATCGTTTATATAGTTCACTTTGCCATTTATTTACGTAATGAAGTAATTGTTTATTTATAAAATAAAATTTAGATTCTATTAAACAATTAACTTAAAATTAATATATAATTTTTAAAATTTCTTAAAAGTGTTTCTAAGTATTAGAAAAAAATATTTATTTGGCTTGAAGTTTTGAGAAAGTTACGTTATTTCAACATTTTTTTTCTGCTATATTTTGTATGAAAGTTGAAAAAAGTGGTTCCCCTATGTACAAGTAGACCATATAATGATGTTGATGATATTTTTTAATTTTCAACATCAAAAGCAGTTTCTTCTAACGAAACGATCAAACGTCAGTCTCGCGTCATTTTTTGGAAAACTTGTTGCGAATTTTAGTGATTTCCCACGAATCCTTAATTTATTTCAAAAATCCCTTTCCCCTATGTACAAGACGAAGAATTGGACTTTTCAAATCACAAATAATTTTGTTTAAATTCTCGTCCCCTTTCTCACAACGAATAAACAAAATTGATCAAAATCAGTGATTTCGTGCGGTGCGGCGGCACGGAGCCTTAATTATGGTAAGTAATCATTTTGTAGTCGAATAACTGTGTTATTATTTACAATGCCTATATTGGAATTTGTCATGGCAAAAGGGTGGAAGTTATCGTCGATATAGGTATCTTCATATTGCAAAAGTATAATTAATTCTAATGTATCGATCTATCCTAAAACAATCTCATCGTCAAAACTTACGACCCTTTCCCACGGCCGTCCAGTTTTGCGGGAACCGTTTTTTACTGGATCCCGCAAAAATCATTGGTGTGTTCACACACAGTAGTTTACATCCTGTTTTTTGCGGTAGAGCAACGAACGGTTATTAGATTATCCTTAAGACTAATCTTATAGGAACATTCAGACGTGATGGACGTGAACACGCTTACGATATTATTATTGGTATTATAGCCGCCGCCGATAGTGTATAAAAAGAAGATTTTGGGTTTTGGGTGAACCTAAAATCTTCTTTAATTGCTGAAACAACGATCGACATTGGGTATCTTTCGTAATCTCATGGGCGATTTGAGAAAAGATGAATCAATTTTTTTTTATTACTGTAGGATGTCCATGACCACGTTTGACAAACTTTTAGAAAAGGTGAAGAAAAAAAACAAAAATTAAAAACAGGATACAAATATAAGTGGGTTCTTCGATTAAACTATACGTGTAATAAACCTGGATCCTGTTTTTTACTGGACAACTGAATCAAGTTTGTAGTGGCAAAATCGAATGTCAAATTCGATTGGATCCGTTTTTTGCAGGATACTGTAAACAGGATACTCGTGTGACTGCTAGTATTGAAACACGTACACTACTTAATGGGATCCAGCAAAAAACCGTACCAGCAAAAAACGGGATGTTGCCGTGGAAAAGGGCTGTTAGGGGAAATGAGTTTGAAGTGAGCTGTCATTCCACCTGATGCTAGGGATTGACACTATTGATAGCTCACTTTAGTTTTCACGGTGAGAATAGATCGGCTGTTCTCGGAAAAGGTCTCTTCCTATACAGAGAAGGAAATAGAATTGATCGAATAATTTTCTTCCTCCTTTTTTGGTAATTTAACTTAGAAGTTTGGGTTTCGTTGCTTTAGTTTTCGTTCATAGGAAGGACCAGTAGGCCTTCAAGAATTACACGAAAACGTTACTTAATGAATTTTGAATTAGAAATACAAAACTATCAAAGTAGTAAGCCAGTGTGATTTGTTTAACTTCGAGCCCTTTAATCATTTCAAGAAACTCTTTGTGTTAAATAAAATTAGCACTAAAATTATAACCCTGAAACTCAATGAAAGAAAAACGAAGCTGAAAATATTATGAATAAATAACCATTGATTACGGTCTCAAGGTCGTAAAATTTCATTAAGAAATGAAGTTTGCAAGGCTTTTGGTTCGGCCGCCATTAAACAACTCTCGGTAAAAAGGTCAACTTCTTAAACTGTTAATTACCTAAGGCTTATAGGGGCGCCGGATTTTGGAATTACACTCAGATTTTTGGCAGTTTTAAGGAGTTACTCAAGTAATCTTAGCATAGGTCTTTAGGTCCGCATTAAATTAGTTTCGTTTAGAGTGATTTATGCTGAATTTTGAACAGAACAGATGACGTAATTTACATTTAGGCGGCTGTTTTTAAGATCCTTCAAGGCCTTGATTCTAGTACATAAAGAAATCGAGCATGATCCTCGATTTAAAAGGTCAGATTTCTTACTCAACGCTACACTTCTATATAGTTGTCGCGATTTAGCACAGCAATAGCGGTCACTAACCCATTAAAATTTTCTATCATTTTTTATTTCGATAACTGAAAAAAAAGTCTATTAACGTCCTGAGTCAATTTCAATCGTAATCTTATTAACGAAAAACCACGCAAAGTTTATTGGTTGGGTTCCTACGGAGAGATAATAGGTAAAGGGCAATGACCTTTATTGCTACGCTAAAACGCAACAACTATAGTAAGTCTGACCTCTCAGAGACCGAGTGGGCCGTTCGTAAATCACATCGCGTACTTAGCGTGGAGTGATGTCACATCGCGTACTTAGCGTGGTGTTGTGGTGCTGAGAGTCTATTTCCTTTAACGGGTGTTATATGTCATAATCTACTACCCCTGTTGAAAATTTGCTAGTTTTGAACGGATTTGGGGTAATTTTGGTACAAAAAATGTGAATTTTAAATAGCAATAACTTTTTTATTTTCAATAATAATAAGATTTTTTTATTATTTTTTGGTAATGTTATTGTAGTACCTATGTGCCCCTTTCGAATCGGACAGGTTTCTTTTTATACATATATTGAAGTTCTCAATAAAACATCGCACACGGATGTAACAACGATCTGCAGCAGTAACTGTCAAGCTGCATGATTAACTATGTTCGTCACGAGTGTACATACATGTGCCATGTTCTGATATACGGCTGGATACATACGAACCGACAACACGGGGGCATGCTATCAATAATCTTGAGGTTTATGAAGACACCCGAGTAATTGCGTAACACGCTAACAGTAGTAATGGTTTTAGTTTTGACAGTTCAACGACATTGCGTTGTCGAGCAGACAAATTTTTCGAAACTTTTGTGTGGTTCTTCATAATGTGCATATATCGAAATGAGGGAATCTACGCTTAATTACGACAGAAAAAATATTTAAAAAAAATTAAAGAAGAATTTATGTTTTTTTTTTAATTAAAACTGTAACTTTTAAACTAAATCATCTATCGCGATGAAACAAATTTCATAATGATTGGTAGTATTTAGGCGTCCACATAAAATTAAAATTGAGAAAAAAAAAAAAACTATCCTCAATTGAAAATAAACATGTTTTTTTAGCAAAAATCTGTATTTTTTTAAATTAATTTTTACAGTAACTGTAAAATTTATAAATAAGATAGTATAAAAAACATATACAAAAAAAAAAAAAAACCGTCGATAAAATTAAGCATAGATTCTCTCATTTCGATATGTGCACATTATGTAGAATCACACTGTATGAAGCAATGGAATGGCCTTCCAAATGATTCAGATTGTGATTGAAAGTGTGTTACGCAAGTAATGTGATTGAATGACTATAGGTTTGATAGGCTTTTTCATCTATATTTATCTACATTAATGAGCAATATAAAAAAGCCACTTGCAAATTTAAGTGCCAAAAAAGTCTAAATATCTCCTAAGCCACACCGGGAGTGCCAACAGAAGTGGAAACTTTAAAAATCAACGCGTTGATGTCTTTTACTCCACGGTGTCGGTAAATTGCGTTACAGTGTCGCGAAATCAATGGTTTAGTCCCATCTCAAAAATGTCCAACGCGCCTAAAGCTTTTACTTAAAAAAATCTTGAATACGTTTAAAACTGTTTTAAATTTATTTATTAATAATCAGGTTGTGCAAGAACAGATTGGACGGTGACCCCTAAACTAGGCATTTGCTTGTATCTTCGGGGTCGGAATTGTGATATTTTCAGAGCTATGTCTAGTACACAGTGATTAATAATACAATGATAATAATTGATAATATTAGTTAGGATAGATAACAAAAACCGGTCAAGAGCGAGTCGTACTTGCGCACCAAGGGTTCCGTACCATTTTAAATTTTCATCGGCGATGCCTTTATTCGTCAGAGAATTTTAACACTGCACACTACCGTGTAAAATATTGCAGTTTTAGGTCAGCGCCAGCTCTTGACCGATAGTGGAACTAATGTAATTTAAGTTGATGATTTCTGAAAAAGTGTGCTTTAATAACACACTTTTTCAGAAATCATCATCGAGTATTTAAGAGACATCGTTTTATTTTTCCTGTAATCTTTACATAAACTTCTATTACAGAATAATTTCAGATTTTTCTCTTTGCAAACTTCGGAGATAAGGGGGGACGGTATTTTTTTTAACATTTTTCGTCAAAAGTCGAAAAAAAGTTTGAGAATGCCATACCCCACATGTCCTAGTAGCCCCATTTCGAATTTTTAAAACCCGCGTTCAGTCCCTGTTGCAAAAAAAAAAAAATAGACATATTTTTATTTCTTTCTTAATTGCAAAATAGTTGGACAAACATCATCCAAAACTATTCCAAATTTTAAGTTGATAGCATAAGTAGTTCTTGAGATATTCAGCTGTGACAGACAGATTGGAGTCGCACCATAAGGGTTCCTTTTTACCATTTTGTTACGGAACCCTAAAAACAAAAAGAAGCAACATTAATCGACTTACACCGTCCATTAAGTATGTCAATCATCATGCTAACATCAACAGTTTAGGTACAAGCTGCTTTAAGCCACTACACTCGTTTTCAAACTATCCGATACCAACCGTTTTAATGTTAATCGATACTAAAATCCTTTATCGATAATATTTTCGCAAACATCGTCACTGTGCCGACAGTTTTGACAGTCTATTAGCGAGACGGTGGGCGTTAATCACATTAGACGACGTTAGTCTGCCTTCGTGATAAGGCTTGTTATTGATCGACAGTTTTGTTATTTATTGGTGAGCGAAAACTGATTCCCCTGACTGATTACTTATCACACCTATTTTCTTTCCAGATTTTTATAAAACTATAGATGCATGAGGAATTGAGGAACAGGATGTAAACTCATCCTCTATTCAAAATGTAAAAAAACCCTGCCAGTTCCGTGACGGTGTTGTTAGGTATCGTACTGAGAGTCAATTTATGTGGTAAAATCAGGAAAAAAGGAAAAAAAAAAAATCGCGACATTTTTTTTTAGGGGAATTTTACCGGGTTATTACGTGGGGCGCTGGCGGCCGTCGTTTAGCGGGTGTCTACAAGTCATAACTTATGACCCCTGTTGAAAATTTACTAATTTTTAATGGTTTTGGGGTAATTTTGGTACTAAAAATGTGAATTTTAATAGCAATAACTTTTTATTTTTAGTAATAATAATATAAAATAAATCTTTTTGGTAATGTTATTGCAGTACCTATGAGCCCCTTTCGGATTGGACAGCGTTTTATTTACATATTGGAGAAAAGGAAGGATCCTCCGACCAGACGGGTATCGTGTCTAGTGGACAACTGCCTGACGATTTTGGTCGGGGAAGTTATATAAATCCAGATAGCGCGGTAAACTCTGTTTGCGCGATGTAGGATTTTGTGTGACGTCATGTCTTTGATGCGTAGTTCGCATGTGACGATGTAGATGCCGCCACAAAACAGTCAGCATTCAGTGATTTTTGAAGTGGCACTTCTTTAGGCACGTTGTGCGTTTTTGAGATGGGAAAAAACAATTGAACTCGCGACACCGTTACCAACAACTCATTTTTGTAAACGCGATTGTGCTCTTTATTTATATTACGTGTTCTATCTATGCAAGTATTTTCACTTTAAAGGTATTGGAAGATTTCTTTTTTTGGAAACGCGATTGTGCTCTTTATTAAGATAAGGTTACGGTAAGGTTCTATACAAGTATTTTTCTTCCACCAAGGCAATTTTGCTCAAATTTTCACTTCTGTCAGCACTCCCGGAGTGCCACTGTTTTTCATTCTTGATCAACCTTTATTATTATTATCAGAATGCCTGTGAACTAAAAACTAATATATTGCTTCTGACTGACTTCTAGCTCTCTACGCAGTATTTGGAACCAAACCAAGATCCTTACCCGAAATTGCATTATCTTTAAAGTTCATAAGGTTACTAGGAAGCTTCTTAATGTAGGTTTCTTTAATTACCTATCCATCAATAATAAGATAAATGTAAACATCGTCACTGTAACGACAGTTTTATCAGTTTAGTACCAAGACGGTGGGCGTTAATCACATTAGACGACGATAGTCTGACATCGGCTTCGTGATAAGACTTGTTGGAATGAAGTTCTTTAACGCGTTAAAACTTGCGACTGTCTTCTTCTAATTCAAAGAGAAAGAGAGAGAGGACGCCAAAAGTTTTCAAATTATTCGTCATGGGTGTCGTTTTCATAGTTTTCGAAGGTGCTAAAGCCGATATGAGGCCAAAATGTAACTCCAAGATGGCGGGTGCAAAAAAATTGTTTTTGTTTCAAGAAACCATACGTGAGAAAGAACTTTGTTCCTGACGGGGGTCTCCCGACCGCAAACATTTTATAATTATTTAGAAGCTTTCTCGATAGACAGTTTAGTAATTTATTTGTGAGTGAAATTTTTTTACTGTCCACACCTGTTTTCTATACAGATTTTATAAAACATAAAGTAGTTTTTTCGATCATATAACTTTTAGTCTAAGCCAGCAAACTGCTGAGCTTACTCTTTATGATTTTGCTTAAGAATAGTTTTGTGCTATTTAAGCCCATCACAAACGAGCTATCATGTTTAATAATATAAATCATAGCTGAGCATATTACAATATATTTTCCATAGTAATCTTCGAGCGACCTCAGATGGAGCTTTATATTATAACATATATTTCTATTACGCCACTAAAATATGTGGGTAAATTAAACCGCAGACCAAATGAGGGCAAATATATATATATTATAGTATAGCTACCGTGTGTGGTGGCTTGCTTTAATATAATTTATAGCACAGTATATTAATATATATTATAGCTACGTCTGTGACGGGCTTTACCCGTCAATATTCATATTTATTATCTGAATGCCAAACAAAATCTTACATACCAAAATATCTATACCCAGTCTAGTTCTTTACGTAGTTTAACACACCAAACCAAGATCCATTCTCTAAATTGCATTATCATGAAAAGGTCGTTAGGCTACCAGCTTCCTCCATTTAATTACCTACAGATTCCGTTAAAAATAAGAAAAAATGCAAGTCACTCACCGTACGCAAGAATGAAACATCATCTTGCTCGCTTGCTCCTCCCTCTGCTTCCGCCATCTTGGATTAGTCGACTGTCAGTGCGTTATTGCAACGTTGCCATAACACTCGAAATGCATCACTGTGAACAAAGAAATGGAATTTTAATACGTTTTACTTTAAGCCTAGGTTTTTAAACGCTAATGGTATTCAAATTAATCGGTTTTCATAATAAAATTAAAACTAAGATTGATTTTGGCAGTAGATTTACTAATCAGTGCATCAAAGGCTCGTGACCAGTTGGGCACTATAATATCATAGTGTCAGATCTACAAGATAAATACAAAAATGGTAAATGATTTGAATGACATAATATGCCATAAACGTAAGCCAGAATATAACTGTAGGATTATTATTATTTTTGGCGCAATGGCTGAGTGTTGTTTTGCTAAGCTGTGTCTTATTTTACACCTGGTAGACACAACAACTGTAATTATTAAATACATCCTCCTACATTTTGGTAAAGAGCGGGTGCAAAATAAACATCTGCCAACTGTGTTGGGGTCGGCAACCAGTCTAACCGGATGCAGCTGAATACCAGTAATTTACATGGAGCGACTGCCTATTGGACCTCCACAACCCAGTAACTAGGTAATACGATACCCCTTGGTAAGACTGGTTGTCAGACTTTCCGGCAATATAAACAATAGTTATAATTACAAATGTTCATGTGAGTACATCATAATTCAAACTTTATGTACGCCATAATAATATAATTACTTAGAGCTTTCAGCTAACCGTTGTTGTACTAAAATAATAGTTCACACTAATGAAAATAAGGGGCAATAGTAAATAATAGTGTTATTTATTAGAGGCACAAATAATGGTTTTATTTATTAGCGCCGCGTTTGTTGTAACATACGGGTACACCTCGTAAATCAACTGTATTGCCGAGACACGTAACACGACCGTTAAGAGAATTATTTAAAAAAAAAATCTTTTATGCAATTTTTATGCAAAAATCCATTTTATCTGATCACCTTCAGCTGCCTGCCGAGCCTGCCATGACTTTTCGGATTTACGTGCGCATTGTATAATTATTACTTGCTTCAAAAACAGTGAAGTAAAACATCGTGAGGAAACCTGAAGAGAATGCCTGAGAAATTTCTCGACTGCATGAGCCAAGTCAGCAAGCCGAAGCTGCAGTGGTGAGCGTTAAAACCACCTGCGACGATAAGTTCGCGTGGGACCACAGGAGCCCCGCAGCGCCGGAGCCATGACAGAAACCATGCCTGCTGCATATTGCATGCTCGCTTGCATGCTGCATGCATAGTGTATGCTTGTTTGCATGTTTGAAAAATAAAACGTCAGCAAATGCTGTATTGATTTTTCGGAATTTTCAGTATTTTATTCGGTCGTTTCTTTAGTCACTAACCGCACGAAAAAGAAGGATCTTCTGCCTAGCCTTTTTCCAACTATGTTAGGGTCAGCTTACAGTAGACTGTAAGTCTGTCTTTTTCTTTCATCTGGTTCAGAAAGAAAGAAAATACATTTATTTAGCACAAACTATGAAACCCATGACCACGTTTAGATGCAATTGAAAACCATTTATCTGATGATGCATAAATATGGGAGTATCGAAACTTAGTGTTCTCAAATTCACATTTTCGACCCCCTTCAATGAAGTAGTGTTAAAATGGAACAGGTTGGTATTTTTTTAATTCTTTTAACGTAGCGTTTAGTTTCAGAGGAGCAGTGGTGGCTCAGTGGTAATGGCCTCGACTTTCGAGTTCCCCCGAGGTTCGAACCCAGCCAGACGCTTTACTTTGTGTAAATAATTTCATCACCACTGCTCTCAAAACTGTGAAGGAAAACATCTTGAGGAAACCGGCATGTCCTAGAACCAAAAATTCGAAGACATGTGACATCTACCAAGCCGCACTGGGCCCGCGTGGTAGATTACAGTCCACTCCCTCTCGAAGAGAGAAGGCCTGTGTCCCAGCAGTAAAAATTATAGGCTGATTATGCTTATGCTAGTTCCGTTTACATTTTTGTACAAAGGAATGCTTAGCACTAGCACACGCCTTTACTAATACATATTATGGCACGCAATCATCATTTTACCCTACCCTTTTTATCTACCAAATAAAAAAACCACGTCACTATAACCGCCATATTTCTTTAACCCTCATTCAAACATTAATCTAGACTCAACAACGACCAACCTGTTGTACTCAAATAATAATACCTTCGTTGAAAGGTAACGTTTTACCGTTCCATTTGTAGTGTAACTACCTGGAACTTGCGCGAGTGAGAAGGGTTACAAATGATAATTTTTTGGAAACTAAATATGGAAATCTATACCTATATATGAAAGGAGAAACTGACTGACTGACATATCAACGCAGAGCCGAAACTACTGGGACTAGGAACGTGAAATTATGCACACAGCTTCCTTTTATAATGTAGGGGAGCACTAAGAAGGGGTTTTTGAAAATTCCACCTTAAGGCTGCATGGCCACTGGAGCGGAGTGAGGCAGCGGAGCGGAGAAATGTGCCAATATTAACCAACAGGAGCGGAGCTCTGAAGCGGAGTTTAGTTTCTATTGGTTAATATTGGCACATTTCTCCGTTCCAGTGGACAGGCAGCCTTCGAAAAGGGGCGATTTCGTTTGAAAATCAAATGTTAAATTTTTGTACCCTCGGATGTCTAAATTGAACTTTTTTGTATGAATGTGAATAACAGTATGTAAGGATTACGTTGCATGTTGTTTTTGCTACCGACATGAAAAAGGCGTGAGCTTACGTATGTATAATGTTAATTTAAGAGGAGGCTCCCTAAATTGTATGTTAATTTGCATTAATATTCTGAAACAGTCACGCATACAATCAAAATGGAACTTTAGTTTATTATTTATTGGATCTTTTTCTTTCCATGTACAAGACAGTTTGTAAATCTAACATTTTCACTCGATTCATTTTTTATTCGAAAATCATGTCCTTTTTTAAAGATTATTTGAATAAAATCAACATTACTTGGCTTTTACGAGTATGTCTAAAATAAGTATTCACAGTAAGAAAATATAGTTAATTATCCAGACCCAAGATGTTTTTTCTCTGAAATAAGAATTGAGACTTACGACATTTAGTTCCGTGCTCTTTGATCGTGTTCGACACGATCAAAGAGCGCACGCGATATTCAACTTTATTACTGACGTGTTAGAGTTTAGCACATAGTGGAGTGGCGGGGTGCATGTGCATGTGGGCGGAGCTTGCGTGGAAGTTGTCTTTAGAGTGCCAGGTCTTAAATTCTTTCCCAAAATATTCGCCTACAACTTTCACTAGGTTGGGTCAGGTGCATGTGCATGTGGGCGGAGCTTGCGTGGAAGTTGTCTTTAGAGTGCCAGGTCTTAAATTCTTTCCCAAAATATTCGCCTACAACTTTCACTAGGTTGGGTCAAATACTTCACTACCTAACCCTCTACACGAAAACGTCCGTACTATGTCGTGCGAAAATAGTGTCCATACTGAGAAGAGTGAGCTCACACATTAATAATGACATTTCCATGACAATCAAGTTTCTGCAACATTGTTTCAGGTGTCAAAACCAATCAGTAACGCGACTATCTTTTGATGCACTAGGGCGAATCTACGATCAAAATCTTTGTCTACAGCCCAGGCACTTTTAAAACACGTCACATCAATTATCAGGTCATGACCGTCGACCTCGGTGCCAGGTAGAAGTCTGCCAAAACATCGACCGTCCAAGGCAAGCCGATGCCCTGAGTCGGCCCTAACCCTTGAACATACTACAATAATACATAGCCTTGTGTACATTATGTACGGTGTGTACCCAACACTATTTATAAGCGGTTCAATGCCAGCTCGGGTATTACATTGCGATTATGTTACATTTGTATTACAATTAGTTTTGGTATTTGTTTTTGAATAGTATCGTATTTCCCAGTTACTGGGTTGTGGAGGTCAGATAGGCAGTCGCTCCATGTAAAATACTGGTATTCAGCTGTATCCGGTTAGACTGGAAGCCGACCCCAACATAGTTGGGCAAAGGCTAGTCAGATTGATTGATTTGTTTTTTATTGTAATTGATGAATTTTTGGTTTCATCCTATCACATCACACTAATATAAAGGCGAAAGTTTGCGAGTGTATGTTTGTCTCTTCTTCACGCAAAAATTGCTGAACGGATTTGGATGAAATTTGGCAAACAGATAGTTTATAACCTGCACCCTAATTGCGTAATACAATACAATCACAATTTGTTTCGATTTGAAACAGATTTCTAATCCATTGCTTCATAAGTTGGAAAAAAAATCTGTTCAACAACGTAAATAACGCAATGAATGTTGTTGAAATGTCAAAATGAAACAAATTTCGCGAAATTGTTCACGAAAATGAGTTACGCAATTAGGGTACTGGTTTAACACAGGATACTTTTATACCGATATTCCCACGGGATCGAGGCTTCTGCGGGTGAAACCGCGGAGCGCAGCTAGTAATATTATAAATACGAAAGTGAGTTTGTTACGCTTTCACGTTAAAATGGCTGAACGGATTTAGATGAAAGGGCCATGCCATACACATAACATTACCTGGGTAAGGACATAGGGTACTTTTTATTCCGATATTCCCACGGGATCGAGACTTATGTGGGTGAAACCGCGGGGCGCGGCTAGTATTTAGTATAATTTCCTCGTAATTATAATGAAAACATGGCTTTGCCTATAACATAACATCACGCCTTTACAGGCTATTGGTATACTAATAGTACACCCACATTTTGTCAGTCATGTTTAAGTCCCATGTTATCAAGTGTATGTACTTCAAAAAAAAGAGATATCCTACTGAAGACCTATTTCGAATTAGTAACAGGCTCTCAGTCAGGAAACTTTACATTACACAAATAATATTAAAAAAACATAAGTCTCTTTCCTATGATGCTGGTATATTGAGTAAAAGAAGGAAAGATATAATGTTAAATATCCCTAGGACAAGGACTTTGCTTGCCAGTATGCAATTTAGTAAACGATCTGCTGCGCTATATAATAAAATCAATAAATACATCTATATTTATCCCAAAAACCACTATGACAGTAAAAAAAATATTATGGAATGGATACAAAAGCTTGCCTACAATGATACCGAAACACTTCTGAAACCTTGACACATACACATCCTCACACTCATGTACTCTCAGTCATACCTACAGGCTACACTCTCACTCACAATACTCACACACATACTTACACCCCACATACACACACATACACACATTTGATTTAAATTAATGTTAATTTATGTAGTTTTAGCAAAAACATTATTCAATTTGCTATTTATATAATACGTCTTGCTATGGAAGAGCGGATTCTCCTAATACAGGCACTATCTGCCTAAAAGGAGGATCCAATCAAAAAATTAGTTTAGACCTCTACTTGTTTTTACCAATAAACAATTTTTCTTTTTTATAAGTCCCATGTAATAGGGGCGAGCCTATTGTGTGATAGGTTTTGCCTACAAGTCGCTTAAAATCATTTTTAACCGACTTCCAAAAAGGAGGAGGTTATATGTTCGTCGCGTATGTTTGTTTTTTTTTTTTTTTATGTATGTCCACCGATTTCTCCGTCAATTGTGGACCGATTTTGAAAATTCTTTTTTTGTTTGAAAGGGTGTGCTCTGGAATTGGTCCCATATAAATTTTATTAACTTTGCTTGGATAGTTTTTGAGTTAGCTACAAAATACGTTTTTTTTCCCACTTAGTATGTCGATGATATGATAAGTTTCTGTCACTGGTAGCAGGTAGTGGTATTCGAATGTGTGTGGGGTAGGTACCACAACTAAAAAGTGAAAAATAAAAACTTTTTACAAAAAAAAAACAACCGATCTCCAAAAAAAAACACTACAAAGTGAAAAATAACTTTAATTTCGGAAGTCGGTGGCAAAAAACGAAAATACAAGACCCAAGACACCGACTTCCGAAATTAAAGTTATTTTTCACTTTGTAGTGTTTTTTTTGGAGATCGGTTGTTTTTTTTTTGTAAAAAGTTTTTTTATTGCTACGTCTAATACTGATAAATGATATTCAGTCTTTGCTGATACTTTAATATTAAAAATGTTCAATGGCCACCATCTTCAGTATCTTCAGAGGAGATCATGGCTAAGTAATAACAGCCGCACGGGTCGATCCATCAGGTTAAGCTACGCTTACCGGGGTTGGTCCGTAGATGGGTGACCATCTTTACTTACCGAGACTTCTCCGTGCTTCGAAAAGCACGTTAAGTCGTTAGTCCCAGCTGTTATTCGTGGATCTTTGACAGGCGTTACGGGTTGTCAGAAGCCCGAAAGTCTGACAACCAGTTTTACCAAAGGGTTATCGTATTAACCAGTTCCTGGGTTGTGGAGGTTAGATAGGCAATCGCTTCATGTAAAATACTGGTATTCAGCTGCATCCGGTTAGACTGGAAGTTGACCCCAACACATTTAGGAAAAGGCTAGGTAGATTGATTTTGGCATCCATCTTCAGTATGCAGGTACGGTCTACGGGCACGTTTCAGATCGAATGGTTTTCGACAAAGAACTGCAGTGCATGAATTGTTCAGCTGATAATGAACGGTGTCTTTAACTCAATAAAATGAATTCTACAATGGGTTAGGATTTATACTCATCGAAAGCTCGACGAGGGCCTAAACCGAGTACAGTATTTCTATTTTCTTAACGTCCCTCGGGAATCATAGTATTTCCGAATACTAACGAATGCTAATTTCCTTGTCCATCAATTATTAGATTTATCGTGTATAATAATTAGAATTCAGAACTAAGTACTTTATTGTTGTTGTTTTGTTTTGATTTCCGTGTAAACTCTATAGAGTTGTAAAACTATTTTCCTATCTGTCGTACCTGCGACTTTAGCAGCTTTCCTCCATTTTTAAAATAAATGATACTAAGTTGAAAGAGTATTAACAACTCTATATACTTCCAAGTCGATTAAGAGCGTCTGGTCTGCACCAAGTGCAAAGGGCAACACATAGAAATTCGACGACTGACAAAACATGAAGTTTATCGAGGGACATTAAGAAAATAGAAATACTGTACGAAGGTGATCAAATATTTCACCCATTTTGTTTGCACCAAAATTTTCACGTGTTCCTAAACTTATCAAGTTGCACAGCTGTAGTAAATTTAAACGTAATATGTATTATGTACGTATATAAAAAGATTCTACCCAAAGGTAATAACTGCAGTTGCATGCAAAATCCAGCAACTGACTATGCAACAGTGCTTCGTAAACGTGATTTATATTTCACAGTCACAAACATGAGATTTTACTAGCATTGCCGTGCTATTGCGAACTTTATTGCTTTAGACAACGTTAGGTTTGGTTAGGGTAGGTTTTATAAGGAAAGAAGATAGAATGGAAACTAAAAATGATCACGGAAGTATTTTAAAAATAATATTTAATAATAATTTTGTCTCTTGTAGCACAACCCGTTGGTCTAGAAGAAATGTACAAAGTGATGCTTTCAAACAGATATTTTAAATCATTCCTAGATAATGTATTAGTATTTTTCAGTAATAAAATATGAGTTTATTTTCCATTTTCCAAAAAGTTTTGAATACTTATCATCTTGTTTCCCAACTTTTGGCTGTCACAATATTTTGAATTTATGATTTGGGAAGTTCTGCCTCGCGTTGTTTATTATGCATGTACAGGTTTTGAATATTTTTACAAAATGGAAATTATTTATATTATTTGCGTGGCAGCAAAAGTATAGGTATTACCATGTTTGACCTATCTATACCAATGTGTGTTCCACACATTGCGGAATGTACATTTATAAGCTTAAAAAATAAAAATGGCAGTGGCACTCCGGGAGTGCCGACAGAAGTGAAAACTTGAACATGATCGCCTTGGTGGAAGAAAAATACTTGTATAGGACATTGATCCGTAACGAAATATAAAAAAAGAGCAAAATCGCGTTTACAAAAAAGAGGTGACGTCATGGTGTCGCGAATGCAATGGTTTAGTCCCATCTCAAAATGCCCAACGCGCCTAAAGAAATTTTCACTTCAAAAATTATACCTTGTCAGCATTTTATAATATGTAAAGAAAAGGATAGGACATAGGCAGTGTATGACAGAGTATGTGAATGATCCAGTGATAAATGTAAATAATTATTAAACGATCAAACATTTTCCCTCGCTTTACTTCAAAAAGTTATCACGGTATCGACATGACATAACTTCCCACAATAAAACCTCTCATTCGTACATAGACACCTATGTTTGAAAATATTGACAGCCACACAAAGAGTATCGAGTTTTTTGTTCGTGGTACGTTATACACAGCACTGTCATGTTAAATCGCAACTTGATATTGTTTTCATGTTACTGTAAACATACGAAATTCGGGAAATAAATGTTCTTTCTAGTGGTCTCTTCTTCGTATCGCTGGCACGAGTCTTTCAAATCTTTTTGACCCAAACCTTTGCCACTACCACGGGCGTCGGCGGAGGCAGTGCAGAGGTCACTTTGACTGCATTTTTTTGGGACATAGAGGGCAAGATAGAAGGTGGAGCATAGTTTGCGGTACCTACCCTGCTCAAGAACAATCCCAAACTGCTCTTTTAAGAGCCAACCCCCGGAACTTAAGAGCCTATACAACCTCAGCTCAAATTTACTTTTTATCTCGCTCGCACCATACTGCTCGCGGACTGAGTGAGAGAGAGACGGAGTGGGGTGCTAGCGGCTCCGAGGCGCCAATAATTTAGGTAATTGCTTTTTACGGCGAAAATAAAAGTAATTTAAAAAAAATAAAAAACATAGTCGCTGCTTTATAGTTAGTTCAGTTATTATGCAAAGTTTCATGATCTAATTTGAAGTACTTTTTGAATACCAGCGGTTTATTGTTCGTTTTGGAGGTAACTTTGGTTTTTTTTTCTATCGAGAAAATTTTATGGATTCGTGTTTTCGTCTAACATAGTACTTAACATTAATCCTTAACTTTAACATATATTTATTTCAAAATTAATGCTGCAGTATTTTCGATATAACGGAGGATCATGCTAAGCCATTTGAGGTAGTATAGGCCCTTAACTTCACCAGTCCTTTGTGTTATTTCAATCAATATCAGTGAAGTGGTGAGCAGTTAATGTAGCTTGTTGCATTATTAAGTAGTGTTGTCTCGCTGGGAATTTATGGCTTAATACGTCCTAAGTTATTGGAATTATGCATAGTATTGCTAAATTCCTGAAGTTTCTTCGCATAATATAATAACTAATGAAGAGAATGAGCAGTGGTGGCCCAATGGTAACAGCCGCGACTTACGAGTTGTAGGTCGTAGGTTCGAACCCAGGCAGGCGCTTTACTTTGTGTAAATTATTTCATCACCACTGCTCTCAAAACGGTGAAGGAAAACATCGTGAGGAAAACGGCATGTCCTAGAACCGAAAATTCGAAGACATGTGACATCTACCAACCCGCACTGGGCCCGCGTGGTGGATTACGGCCCACTCCCTCTCACAGAGAGGAGGCCTGTGTCCCAGCAGTGGGAACATTTATAGGCTGATGATGATGATGATGATGAAGAGAATGATACGATATCAAATTAGATACGATTTGACTAATATTGCAGTAATCTCAGAATTTTCAGTTCGTTTAGCGTGAATACGAAAAAAATCTAGTTTGATTTATTTTACACTAGCCTTACTAAAAGGAAACCCTCAGATCATTCATATACCTAAGTAATTTGCTGTACGGGTAAGTGCTTGGCGACACGACGCCATCGCCGCACCGCCACTGCGCCGCCACCGCGCCGTCACCGCGCACTAAGACTAACATAGATACGAGATGAAAAAATGTCCAAGTTTCTATGGTGAGACCCAGACTATTCATCGTCTTTCTAGTTCCATCAATCATATTCGTACTTTGACAGCAACATTTACAATATCGATACTCATATTTTGTATCCACATAAATATGTATAGTGTATGTATCGAGCCCCCAGGTTTCCATTCATCATCATCAGAATGTATTCACTCTCGCGTCTGCATGAATAAACCGTCCGTTTGAAACGGAAGGTATGTATTCTAGTTTTTATGCAGAAGGATGTTTCAGGAATAAAATAGGCGAATCTTTGAAACGTTTTTCTTAGTTTAGTCCGTAGTACTACAAAAACCAGGGTATCTTGAATGAATGAATGAAATGCACCGACCCCAGCGTGGTTTAACCAGACTCGATAAATCGAATGAACCCCGAGATTTGCAATAGCCCCTGGAACCTCATGCTTCATGGGGTTACAGAAGCCATTGCATATCAAGGATTAGACCGGAGGGCACGGTAATGCAGACCTGGATTTAGAATTTTTTTGGGGCGGGGCAAAAGTTGCCGTCTGCCGCCCCCCGCATTTTGTAGAGATGTGCTAAGTTAGCCCCCGCTAAATTAAAAATTTCTCAAAATTTTAATTTTGGCAGCAACATATTAATCAAATTGTATCGATCAATAATGCGCCAATTCAACAGGGGCGCCAAAACTGTTGTAAAAAAGTTGCTGTGTGCTGGGTGGTGCACTTGTCTGCTACGCTTGAATTTGTCGCCCCCTGAAGTTGGCGCCCGGGGCACGGGCCCCGGCTTGTCCCCCTAGATCCGGGGCTGCGGTAATAGTAGGGAAGACGTGCCCTTAGGATAAGGAAGGATTTGCGAGCCGAGTTATTTTCTTATTTCTACAAATATCTACTAATAAAAATAAAAAAAAGAATTTTGGCACAAGAGCTCCTTATATAACGAAGGTTTCAGTTTCCCCTAAAGGGGTTAAATAGGGGATAGTATTTTTTTATGGAAATTCGTCGTTTTTGCCGATGTGAGATCTCATCAGGCACACGGCTTGTTCCTAATAAATCACCATGATGGATGATAAAACCTTTTTGCTTGCATGCATTATTAAAATTAGTTTCTGTATGCCCGGATGCCTCGTTCCTATTCCCATGCAGTGGCGGATTTGCAATTTTGGCCGCCCTAGGCCCCAGGCCATGTAGTAAGTATTAGCCGCCCCTTTTCTCAGCACCCATCATATAGACTACATAATGAAATTACTTTGTTGCCAACTTTTATCGAAATCGGTTCAGAAATTTAGTTAACTTAAAATAAGCTGCTGGTTTATAATATTTTCCGAGGTTTCAGGGTTAAAAGGTTTTAAGTTATTATTGTTACCTATACGATGCGGTACAGTGCGGTCCGCCCCATAATGTGCGCGAACGTTTAGAATATAAGTTATTTCTTGTTGTCATCAGTGAATTTTTGTTACGATTGGCCGCCCCTAACATCTGGCCATCCCAGGCCCGGGCCTACTGGGCCTTAAGGCAAATCCGCCACTGTTCCCATGAATGGATCATGCCACTTGCCAATCGTAGTTTAAGGTAATACTGAACTGTCCTTTGAAAAGATTATAAAGAAAATATATTCATACATTAATTAAGGAAACTCTAGCGCGCTTACTAATGAGCTCATCGTAAGTTTGTATAGACAAAGAGAACCTTAACAATAGCTCGGTAAAAAGAGGACTATGTAGAAAAAAAAAAGCGGCCAAGTGCGAGTCGTACTCGCCCATGAAGGGTTCCGTAGCAGCAAGTAACGATAAGTTTACGATTAATGACGTATTAAAAAAAAACTACTTGCTAGATCTCGTTCAAACCAATTTTCGGTGGAAGTTTACATAGTAATGTACATTATATATTTTTTTTAGTTTTATCATTCTCTTATTTTAGAAGTTACAGGGGGGGACACACATTTTACCACTTTGGAAGTGTCTCTCGCACAAACTATTAAGTTTAGAAAAAAATGATATTAGAAACCTCAATATCATTTTTGAAGACCTATCCATAGATACCCCACACGTATGGGATTGATGAAAAAAAAAATTTTGAGTTTCAGTTCTAAGTATGGGGAACTCCAAAATTATTTGTTTTTTTTCTATTTTTGTGTGAAAATCTTAATGCGGTTCATAGAATACATCTACTTACCAAATTTCAACAGCATAGCTCTTATAGTTTCGGAAAAAAGTGGCTGTGACATACGGACGGACAGACAGACAGACAGACAGACAGACAGACATGACGAATCTATAAGGGTTCCGTTTTTTAACGGAACCCTAAAAATGGCACTCCGGGAGTACCGACTGAAGTGAAAACTTGAACAAGATCGCCTTGGTGGAACAAAAATATTTGTATAGAACATTGGTTCGTAACCTTATCTAAATAAAGAGCATAGAAGGGTTTACAAAAAAAACTTCCAAAACCTTTAAAGGTAAAATACTTGCATAGAACATTGATCCGTAATATTTAAATAAAGAGCACAATCGCGTTTACAAAAATGAGGTGTCGGTAACGGTGTCGTGAGTTCAATTGTTTTTTCCCCATCACAAAAATGCCGTTTAAAAGAAGTTTTCATTTAAGAAATATATACATACTGTATTTTTACCCGACTACGGCAAAGCCAAAAGGAAGGGTTATGATTTTAGCAGTCTATGTATGTATGTTTATATGTTTGTATGTATGTATGTATGTATGTTTGCTTTTACGTGTGTTCCACCATAGCGCCTAAACTACTGAACCGATTTTGATGAATGAGGTATCAATAGATTCATAATAATAGTCCGGGTGACATAGGCTATATAAATTTTCCCTAAATTTAATATGGTGGATTTTACACGTAAATTTCTAACCTCGAAAAAAATTAAAATGATATGATCATAACATGTTTGGTACCAAAAGAAAGGTCTTGACGAGCACATTACAAATATGTAAATAATGTTATACTTTCAAAGTAAATAAATATGTTTAAATTGTTAAAAACAAGCAAAAGTGAGACTGCTACGTTGTATCGCAAGATGATACCAACGTGCAGTTAAAAGTACACACGGCTACACATCAAGCTATACATTTCCAGTTTAAGCTGATCTGGCATTGTAAAGGATTTCCGTACAATGCGAGGTCAGCTAATACTGGAAATTTATAGCTTGATGTGTAGCACTGTGTACAACGAAATATTAATATTTATACACGGGGCACTCAGAAAATTTTGCAATAGGTAATAAAAAAAAATATACTACAGGTTATATTATATTCATTAAATCTTTTCAAATAACTCTCCATTGGCGTCTATACACAGTTTCATGCGTCTTAACCAATTTTCATTACACATTTTCCAGTCCACATCAGACACCTCTTTAATCTCTGTTTTCCCTTGAGTTGATTTTTTATTTTAGGGAACAAAAATGACAAATCCATGATTCATCACCCGTAATGAAATCGTAAACGCGCCGAGACGAGCCTGCTTCAAATTTTGCTATCATGTCTCGGCACCATTCTACCCGAACCTCCTTCTGCGTTAGATTGTGTGGTAATCAGTGTGAAACTATCTTCTTTACCTGAAGATGCCCGTGTAGAATTTCATGTACACTTCCCGATCTAATCTGCAGTATATGCTGAATCTCTTCATATGTAATTCGCCTATTCACTTAAATTTAATTTTTCACAGCCAGCACGTTTTCTTATGTAACAGCCGTCATAGATTCGTTGAACCAGCGGAAAACAGTCGCTTTAGAAGGGCTTTTGTCTATGAACATCATTCGAAGTCTTTTAAATGATTCTTTTGGTTTTAGTCGACATTTGAAATCGTACAAAATCATCGCGCGAAAATGTTCTCGTTGTAAATTCAATTTTCAGTGAGACGTTGCGCGCGGCGTTGTTGTAACGTTTAGCAAGTGTAAAAACGGAAAAGTATAAAATAAAAAATAAAGTTTAATAAAAAACTGTAACCCGACCACGGGAAAATAAAAATGATCTAAAAAGTACGAAACAAGCAAATATTTCAGACAGAAATCAAGACATAGGTACAAAAATGGTCAAGGTAAAGCCGTCGTCGCATGCCATTATAATTTTGTAGGTGTTCCTGGCACCCACATGGTATACAGGCATGCGACCACGGCTTTACCTTGACCATTTTTGTACCTATGTCTTGATTTCTGTCTGAAATATTTGCTTGTTTCGTACTTTTTAGATCATTTTTATTTTCCCGTGGTCGGGTTACAGTTTTTTATTAAACTTTATTTTTTATTACTAATAATATTATACGTTTCACTAACAGTGTTCAGGGGGCCAACTACTACCTCTTATAGTAGTATTATTTTAATATTAATTCGGAGTGAGAAAGAGATGGAGCTATATAGGATGTATAGCTCCATCTCTTTCTCACACCCACGCTGCCCGCGGTTGAATCTTTAATTATCCGGGATGAAAGTACGTACCCTAAATTCGTTTCCAGATATCGTCAACCTTTTTTCAAAGATTGGGTTTTTAGTCGTAAATCTGACAAAAGTTTGTAAATAAAAAAATTATGTAGGTAAGTAACTAAGTATTACCGCAAAAGAGTGACTTGTCTTTTTATCCAATATAAAAATTCTTTGCTCCACTTTTTATCATGTAGGTACTCGTATCGTGTTTAGCGATCACAAACCCAAATGTCACGTACACAAACACCAAAATTAGAATCAGATGGAAGTACATAGATAGGTAAAGTCCCCGTCACGAGAAGCTATAATTTTTGTAAATAAAGAACTTCTACCAAGTTACGTAGCGACAATTTAATCAACAACAAATAATCCCAAATTCAATGAAGTCAAAGTAACGTACGTGTTATACGAAACTAATGAGCAATTTCACTTGATCGGGTTATATTTTAGCGATATAAAGCGCTATCGTCTAAGGTTTTGTGGTACTGGAACGCATCTGATTCATGGAACGTGAACATTTGGGCCACGATTTTGAAGTAAGTTCACGCTGTCGTTGTCTCTGCTGTCTTTCGAGTTTCGAATGCGTCTGTTTGTGGTGTTTTCGCGGACTAGGTTATATTTTGTTTGTAATTAGATGTGTGTGTTAATATAATTATATCCCTGTAAAAAAATAGTACAAAACTGTTTTTATTTTATTTTACCCAAAGATTGCAAACCCCTGAATGTGTTTACAAAATTTATAGCTTCTCGTGACGGGGACTTTAAGTATGAAAGAATTTAACGAAAGCTTGAATGGTCCTTTGAAGTGAAGGCCCATTATTTTTTTGGAAAACAACTGTGGAATCCAATTAATTCTATATTCTTTTTCTACGATTTTCAATGGGGATTTCAGATTCAAGTCGAATGAAGAATTTATTGGGCATTTACAACTGATCACTAGCTGCTCCCCGCGGTTGCACCCGCATAAGTCTCCATCCCGTAGGTGTATTGGGATAAAAATGTCCTAATCCAGGTCATGGTCTACCCATGTGCCAAATTTCATCCAAATCTGTTCAGCCGTTTTAGCGTGAAAGTGTAACAAACAAATAAAGTCACTTTCGCATTTATAATATTTTTAGGCTGGTTTCACAGCTGTGCGGGAGACCCGCACGGGCTCCCGGAACGGAAATACAAGGCGCTAGAACGTTATTTCACAGCGACGCGCATGGTCCGTACGGTCCGTCCGTACTAATCTCCTGTGTGCGGACAGCCCGAACGGGTCTCCCGCACAGCTGTGAAACCAGCCTTAAAGTTAGGATATACAATTGATTTTAGATGTTTCTCGCCGGAGAGTCGGACCGATAGTCGTTGAAGCAAGACTTTCAGTGAAGATGGAAAATCGGCTAATACAGCGTGATACGTTTCCAGTCATGTGGATCAACTACCTGATAAAGGGAGCTGGAATTGTGAGAGTTATACGTCCAACAGACGAGTATTATAAAATGAATTCACATTAATCAAGTCATTGACAGCTTCGTTGGCTTGTAGTGGTCGTCAGCGCGATTGTTGAGCGTGGGGACCTGGCTTTGTTTCCTAGATCGAGCTAAAGCGCCATCTCCACGGGCGAGAAAATCGCAGTGATAGTCTCGTCTTGCCATCAAATTCAATAGAAACTACGGCGACATCATCGCGGCGGTAATTTGAAGGCACAGCTTGACTATCGCCGCGAATATCTCGTCCGAGGAGATGGCGTCTTAGACTTATTGGGTTTTAAAAAATCTTTTTTTTTTCAGTAGCAGACTCTAGCAGGCCGGACTCTGGATTTGTGTCTGTGTGATGGCAACAGGCCCCTATTAGATTATTAAATTGATGGGACTTGATGAATGTCCATAGGGGTATTACTAATCTCTGTCTTTGAATAAAGCCTCTACGCAAAGATTGTTTTAATAAGAAGTACAATTTTTACAGTTAAAATTGAAAAAAACCCTCGACACAAACATTTCCTCATTTCTCTTTCCTACTCCATTACCAGACCCTGTTCATCTATCTATAACCTATTCATTGAGACCATTCCAATGAGCCCAAACACGATACCTATGCTGAAAGTTGGTAAGGGAGTTAGGTATCCTGCAAATTCCAGGTGATGCTGCAGCATCAGTTCAATGTTACTATGTTCTTCTATTATCATTGAAGTAATAGAATACCAAATTTCAAATCGATCAGACCTGTGGAAGATACTCACATCCATTCATCAACTAGGAAAGAGCTGATAATCTTCAAACAGCTGAACCGATTTTGATAAAACATGTCTAAGAACCATCGCTAGAAAATCGGTTTACCCGTTTAAGAGCTACGGTGCCACAGACAGACACATAGCGGTCAAATTTAAAACACCCCTGTTTTTACGTCGGGGTTAAAAATGTGTTGAATGAGTCTCTAACAATATCTTTTTTCATAGTACCTATCTTAACAAAAAGGCCAGTTTAGATTGTAATTAAAATTCAAATGAGTCAATTTCTATGCCACCCTCGTAGCGAAAATATTTGTCGCCATTTGGAACTTATAAAACATCGAATATCCAGCTTATGGCGGCGTACTAAAAGTTATTAGGTACGATATTGACCTCTTGGGATTTAAGACAATCTGTATTGGCTATCCGGTATATATGGTCAAGGTCAAATTATTTTCATAAAGATAAGACTTTCCTTCGGAATTACCGATAAGTGGATTAACTTTGGAAAATGTGGCCTTTGCTCGGGCTCACAAAAAATTATGATACTGTTATATTCAAGAAGATAGTAACCACAATTTAGTACGAGAAGTAGATGTAATACTGAGGCACACAATACTGTTATTAGTAATTTTTTTAGTGTGTTTACTATTTACGTGTGCCTTAATACCTAGCTGGCAAAATAAGGGTGTACTTTCTAAGGTACACCTCTGCCAAACCCTTTGGGGAATTACAGGCGTAATGTTATATTATGTTATGGTTACCTGGGTCATTTTTTAAGTGAAAACTTCTTTAAGAGCGTTGGGCATTTTTATGATGGGAAAAAACAATTGAACTCGCGACACTGTTACCGACACCAGCTTTTGCCCATTAAAAAGACATCAACGCGCGATACATTTTCTTTGGTATTAATAACATTCCAAACATTGAGACATGACAACGACATGATTGACATTTTTCTTTTTTACCGACTTCAAAAAATAAAAGTATTTCCTGCACAATAAAATTGTTCAAGTTTTCACTTCTGTTGGCACTTCCGGAGGGCCACTGTTTTTTTTCTTTTCTTTACTAATATTATAAAGAGGTAATGTTTGTTTAAAATTCTTTTTGCATTGGATATCCCAATTGTAGAGGAAGGTTATAGACTCGCGGACGAAGTCGCGGGCAGAAGCTATTTTCCAATAAAGGCACGACCTCGAGAAACGGTACATAAGTAGTTCATTGCACACCTATACTCCATTTGAAATAAGATTAGACATTTAACTAAACCTTTTTTACAGTTCGTTCAACCGATTTTGATTTCTATTGCGTTGGTAGCATGACAAATGGCAGCTGCAGTAAACATTGGTATTGTAACCACTTTTTTTGCTTTTAATGCCACCCTTATGCATACGATATAGAAGTCAAAATCGGTTGAACGGACTGTAAAAAAGGTTTGTTTAAATGTCTAATCTTATTTATTTCAAACGGAATATAGTGCAGTTGGCCTCGCCACAGTCGCAACCAACCTTGCTGCTTGAATAATTTTTACACCAAGTCTTCAGTTTTTTTCGTTTATTTCGAGCAGGGACAAAAAAGAGAAGTAAATAGAAACATGCACAAACTGTTTAGGTTAAAACTGATGAAGCCAAAATGTGGTAGGTATTTGTCTTCGAAACTTTTGTATAACCTTTCAACTGTCACTAAGGAGACACAATAGAATTTTAATTGTTATCCACCTCAATGAGGCATCGTAATAATCATCTGTATATTTATACAAAAGTTTCAAAGGCAAATACCACATTTTGTCTTTAAGATTCAGAAAAGAGTTAGACATTTTGACCTTCAAAAGTGCCCTTTAATGTCCTATTTGACACAAATAATTTGACTTTGACTTTGAGCCTGTTTTTACATGCAATTGCTATATAGATCTTTAATAACAGAGGGACAGCAATACTATAGCACTGTGATGTGGGTGGGGCCCATAGCACAGCATCATGCTAAATGGAAGCCTTCTTGTCACAGTCATGACGTGTAGCTGCCGACTATTTCTGTTTTATGCTCGTAATTTCATATTTGTCGGTCATTAGTACGGACACGAAACGAATCGCAAGCGCGCCACTGGCGACATCAAGAGTGATTTACCAACACCAAAAAAGGCGCGCTTCTACAGAGTCGTGATATTTTAAGGCCAAGGCGAGGAGGGCGTTCAGCCTTTGGTCGCATTGGAGTCAAGACGTCGCGGAACTGTTCCCGATTCGTGGTGCTCAGTTATTGTATTAGTTGTAATTTGTGATCATTTTGTTAATTGGTGATTTTAATAAACGCTGTCGCTCCCAGTGTGTGTAAATTAGCTAGTGTAATTCATTTGATAGTAAATTATAATGTGATCTGAACTGCAAACTGTTTTTCTATTGCGCACTAACCAACACTACCCACACTACGCCCACAGTAGTTAAAATATCGCTGATAATAACGAGAGTCACATACCCGTCTCAGACATATTTATGTACTTTATTTTGTTGGTTTCTGTTTACTCTTGTCTTTTTGTATGCACGTATTTCTGTGACAAAAAGTGGTTTCCCAGTAATTATTTTTGTAGTAAGTAACTTAGTTTGACGTACAAAATGCGTAGATGACAGCTTCGTGAAGGGTCTTGTTACACCCTGGGTATTTAGTTTTATACACCAAGCAGTGTATTCATGTATTCATCCTGCATACAATCTTCTGACTTTGTTTTAAGTACTTACTTATATTCTTTTTATTCGTATTTATTTGTTCTTATATTTATATATTATTTAGGTATATTATATATATAGTTTTAATAGGTATATATTTATATCCTTATATTTAAATAAATATTTATTCCACAATTTTCGCAGTACACCTACCACTGTTTGTCTCTGCATCACCCAAAGGTTGACTGGTAGAAAATGCCAATGGCATTTAGTCCGCCTCTGTACATTTCTGTGCTTGAAATATTAAATAAATAAATGAACCTCTCTATACACATTCCCAAGAACATGATATATACAACAAGCTCTTATGAAACGTTAGAGACCTATAATAATATAACAAACCAGTTCACAGTATCTTTCTTTACAATTGTGTGATTAGCTCTAAATCAACGTCAATGGATTCTACTGACTGACTTGAACAAGTATAACAAAGAACCAATGAGAATCAAAAGTAGGTTACTTTTATTTCCGTGACACGAACTCCGACAAGTTTCCTGTTCTTTGTGGACGTGATTGAGAAAGAGCTCCTTAATTGCAGGTATTTATACTTTCGTGATTGAGAGAGCTCATTAAGCCGTCATTGAGACCTAACACTATTATAGTACTTAGAAGGTAGTTAGGTAAAAGTCTAATAATCAGTCGGTATTCATTTGCAATAAAAAAAGTCCGTTCATGTAAGCGATGAATGGAGTCATAATATTTGTAAAAATTACAACATCACATAAGAGCTACGAAACGTAGCATTCTCCTAGCATGAAATGCTACGCAAAACAAGCGCGTAGCAACCTAGTCCCCAGTATATTTTAACAAAAACATTTAACTAAAACAAACAGCCACATAATAAGTTAAAAGCAAACAAATAAATATTTATAAAGCTTTAGTAGTAACATAAAATATAAGAAGAATCAACGCTAACGTTCATAAAATTACATCGAAACATGGGAGCTATAAAGCGTAGATTTCTCGTAGCGCTCGTAGAACCTTCGTAGCCAGTTGCTACGAGCTACGACCTTTGGAATCGAGTTCTAACTGAGATTGAATCTATTAATTCAGTTACGGAAATGTCAACATTAATAGAATATAAATTGGTTATTAGATTTATGTCAACATACAGAGTGGCAGGGACATCGACGCGAATTTTTTTGCCATGGATACAGTAAATGATTCTAAACATTAAAAAAAATCTGCTGTTCTATACATTTTGACCGCGTAGGTATTGCTCTTTTCTATGAAACAGCTGTTTTTTTTTTTTTAAATAACAGACGAAAAAGAGCACAATCACGTTTACAAAAAATGATATTTCCGAAACCTTTAAAGTAAAAATACTTGCATAGAACATTGATTCGTAACTTAATATAAATAAAGAGCACAATCGCGCTTACAAAAATGAGGTGTCGTCATGGTGTCGCGAAATCAATGGTTTGGTCCCATCTCAAAAATGCCCAACGCGCCTAAAGAAGTTTCACTTCAAAAGTGTTCAATCGGGCCATGCTTTCTACCTATACTCTTTAAGTCCATGTCTATTAGACCCTGCCCGCCTTCTATTACATGAGACTTAAACATAACTGGCGAAATGTGGGTGTACTATAGGTACACCTGTGCCTAACCTAACCTAACCCTCCGGGGATTACAGGCGTGATGTAATGTTATATCTGTAATTAGACCAGACTATGGTACAAGTGGACCAGATGACTAAATGACTTAGAAATTATTCTACCTAGGGCAGTGGTCGGCAAAACGCAGCTCGCGAGCCGCATACGGCTCTATTTGACCTATAGAGTGCGGCTCTGTACAAATGTCGATGAGTGCGAGCGTAGAGATACGCGAAGGGGTCGGGGTTTCGGTCGTTAAGCAAGATTTATCAAGTTTTATTCAAAACTAGCATTACCCGGCCCGGCTTAGCACGGGTAGCATAAAGGACTTTTCTACAGCGCACCTGCCTACCTACCCTACCCTAGATACCTACCTATCTACTGAGATATCATCAAAAAAGCCGATCCACACAAAATGTATGTGAACGTGAATTTTCTTTATATATTTTTTTTCGTTAATTTTTCCGATGTTTTAATAATAGTTATTGACGCTATTCGGGGCAGAGAAAAATCCAACAAATCAAAGATCATAAAAAATCGATCCATCCGTTCCTGAGTTATAAATGGTATAAATAACCCGACTTATAGGTACAAACTATATTTCAAATGTTTATTTCCTAAATATTTTCACCATAAATTAACAGGACATCGAAAATTACTCATTTACTATACCTTTTTAGTTTTCCAAGAGTAACTTGTTAATAAGTAAGATGCGTTCATCATATTATTATCAGCCGATATGATGATGATGATGATGAAAGCATCCTACTTCTTAGCAAGTTAATTTTAGGAAGCGTTGTGGAGTGAAAGAGGATGGGAGTTTTAAGTATTAAGAAAATTGTATTGAAACAGTTTGGACACACAGAAAGGATTGGCTCTCATAAGAATTCTTAGTCGTTAAAGTATCGTTATTTGGCTCTATCGACTTGTTATCGAGTTTGCCGACCTCTGACCTAGGAGTATGCCACCTTTTTTTAGGTACTTCAATTTTAGAGGTCTGGTTGTTTTTGGCCATATTGGCAGTCCTCTTCCTGGAATGACACCCAATCTCAGTCAAACGGCAAACAAAAGGTTCTACAAATTACCTACTTCTTCATTCCAAGGGAAAATTAACCTACCCCAACACACGTACATAAATTCAGGGGTAGCCAACATTTTCCGATCGTCATTCCGCAATTCCCCGGGTAAATGTCAAGATTTGCCCGTTTTCACCCAACATCCCTCATATTAAAACTATGCAGCTCTATCTGAATAATTTTTTGGGCCTTGTTGCGTGGAGTACAAGGTCATATTTAAGGTAAGGTAAGGTTTTATGACGCCTTTTTTTGGAAAAATAGTAGGTAGTTGCAAAAATATCGCGACGGGATTTTATTGCGCACTGGATTTTCAACTCTCGATGTTGAGCCGAGCGTTGAGAATCCAACAAAGTGCAACCCAACGCGTCGAAAAAACACACTGTAGGATTTTCAACTCTTGGAGCGTTGAAAATCCAAAGTGCGAAAAAAAAAACGCCGCGGGAAAAAATCGCGCCATGCTTATTCACTACCAAAAGACTTTAATAAAGTGGCCCAGAAATAACTTGGTAGCGGTTATAAATAAAATAATAAACTGTCTCCCAGTTGAAAATGTGAACACAGTAACTTTCAAAAACGTACATTAAACCCACACCGTAAGAAATTCACAGAGGCTTCCAGTACACGACGCCTGAGCCGCACCGGCGGCGCCGGACCGCATGTTTGTGTAAGTATACGAAAGAAAATTGCGTATGCGCCGCACCGCCACCGCGCCGGAACCGTGTGGATACCGCATTGCACATTACCTTGGCATCGAGCAAGGGGCATTGGTCCGTAGCAAATTTGAGTCTAGTGCGTGCGTATGGAATCCTTTTGAGCAGCAGTATGCGTTAGTTTTAGAAAAAGTTCAAAAGGCATTCCTTAGTTAACTTTACAAGCACTTGCACAGGTTTTATCCTCTCTTGTATCCCACTATATTCCTGTTGGGTTGCTTAAGTTATAATTCTCTAGAAGTAAGACGGTCGACGAATTTTCCACCAGCCGAATTTACCTTCACAATTAACATTCGAAGAAAATTATCTTTATCTTTATTGCAATCCATAATTTACACATTCAGGTGGTAGGGAAAAATAAAATTGAAACAATTATGGACCGTGTCGGGCACAGCAAAATTTTAAATAAGTAGGAGAGAGGAAGCTTATTACTAAATATTTAAATCATGTCCTATCCGTCTATTATTTTTTTGTAGTAGAATTAGTTTTTATATTTACTTATGTTATTACTCATTTACTTATTCTCTAAATATAATATGTGTAGGTTAATCTATGTATTTATTTTTGTATTAAATTATATATTATTATTGATTATTTAATTATTAGTTTGAATATTTTGTATTGTTATTATTGCAGTTAATATAGTTATATATTTAAATTAATACTTATAATCTTCATTTATTTTAAACTCGCTTATTGTTTTGCTTATCTGGTAATCAGTTATATCTTTTTGTCATTGAATTAAACGTGTAATTGCACTGTACGCATATAACGTCGGGTTTGGCATCAAAAAGTAATTACATTCCAGATTACGCAGCTATTTCTAAATAGGAACTACGAATCTAATTTTCAAAGGGAAGCAAAATGTTTCTGAATTTCCTTAGAGACCGTTTTTGTGAAACCGCACGTGTCTTTTTCGACGTGTTCACAAATGTTAGTATACGGTTGTCAGTGATAGATTGAATTGCCAAGGTATTCTGGCTCTGTATAAATTGGAGTGCCTCTTGGTTTGTGGTTCCGTTTGACAAGCATTGATGGTTGATGTCGGTCGTGTCGAGCTGATAATGTTTTATAGGCATGCGTAAGTGTTAATTTATTCATTTATATGCTTTGTTGTTTATTTCAGGTTTTGAACATGGTTTCACTGTTGTAATATCGACAGTATCACATAGGAGTAACGGGCATTGATCAAGACATTTGATAACAAAGTTTTGGTGACTATTATTAGGGTTTCGTACCCGGAGGGTGCCAAACGTAACCCTATTACTAAACCTCCGCTGTCCGTCCGTCTGTCTATCAGCGGGCTGTATCTCATGAACCACAATAGGTGGACAGTTGAAATTTTCACAGATTGTGTATTTCTATTTCCGCTATAACAACAAATTTTAAAATTATTTTAAAGTTAAAAATTAAAGGCACCCCATACAAGAAACGTGTTTTTTACGGCGATTTTTGCAAAATACTGTACGGTGGTACGGAACCCTTCGTGTGCGAGTCCGACTCGCAATTGGTCAGTTTTTATTACGTACATATTTCAGGTAAATAAGTCTAGGTTTATCCTAACAATCATTATAACATACAGAGGTGCAAAATTCACATTGCTAGATTTGAACTTCATAACGAAATAACCTCAACTATGCAGGTTTAATAAAGTTTGAAGTTGATTAATAGTTAGCAGTGCCAAAAATTTAAATGCGTAAACTTAGCCGAAAATTCGCAACACCATAATACGCTCCAAGACAGGTGTCACCGATGTTGGCGATAAGTCTGCGAGGCTGAAATGGGACTGGGCGGGTCACACCTATAGGATGCATCAAAACAGATGGGCCAGGATCGCCACACAGTGATGTGGGTGTCTGATGACGGACGTTGCCACCGAGGAAGGCCTAAAACGCGCTGGCGTAACGATTTGGACTCATTCCTGACCGACTGACCGGAGAAGGCACAACATAAGGAAGACTGGAAATGTGTATCGGGGAGACCTTAGCCCAGAAGTGGGACAAAAAAGAAAACAAAAAAAAAAACTTTGCCAGTTTGGTCATATTGAGAGGATAAAGACAAGGCAGATGTAGGTAAGTGTAAACACAGGGACGGGACGCCCTAGAAGGGACCTTATTGGTGATGTTCTTCAGAATGGTCAGGTGCGTAGTACTCGCAACCGGCGTGCGTGTATGACCAGATGTATGAACGTAAACGAAGCAAAAGGAGTATGTAAGGATCGCAGCACGTGGTGTTTTGTAGTTTCTGCCTACCCCAATTGAAAGAAAGCGAGAGTTTATGTATGAATGTAGCAAAGGATAACAGGATCAGGGTCGCGTCTGACCTATATCTCACCTGCGTCGTCGACAGTGCATGTTTGTCTAGAAGTAACTCGAGACTTGAAGTTGCCTGTCAAATCGGTAATTCTTGCATGGAGTAAAATTTTGGTGACCAATCAGAACAGTGACGAATCGGGCATAACTCATAAAAACTGAGCTGTGGCTGGACATAGAGATGACAGTTCCTCGTTTTGGAATAGCAACATGTTGTTACCAGTGGAAACGAGGGCGCTGCTATCCATACTTTTGACATTGTAGTCACCACTTATTCTGAGGGGTTTACCGCGATAGCTAAACCTGTATTTTCATCATCATCATCATCATTTCAAGCAAAAGACGTCCACTGCTAGACAGGCCTCCAAGCACCGCCACTTCGACCGGTTCTGTGCTTCCCGCATCCAGCAGAGATGACCCTATACTTTACAGAGATATATTTCCAACCCACTCGCTACCTACGTGACTTGCAAAAATGTTTATTAAAACAGTTCCTACACCTATCTTTCTTTCGAGTTTGTAAGTATCCATATCGCATACTTCGGGCGGCCATACACGTGCAGCTTGAAGCAGTCAGGATCGACTAAGTACTTCAAGCTGCGACATACGGTCTTCTATTTACATGCATACATGGAACCGCTCGAACAGCTGTGACTGCTCCGGGCGGTCAGTAGCACGGTGAAATTTCATCGTGCGGTCAAGCAGTTGCCAGATATACACTGACTTGACGAGCTTTCGAGCGCAGGTATTCCCTCCGGCTGCGCTCTTTATCTCAACGCGTCGCGCGCATCGAATCCCTCGTCGTCGATTAAATTGTGACTGATCTAGCAGTTGAAACCGACTGCTGCAGCAGTTAACAATGGCAGCTTCAAGCTGTAGACTATGACTGCAGGAGCGGTCCGTGTATTTTGATCACTGGCTAACTGCTCGAGCAACCCGTGTATATCCGCCCTTAAATTGTGACTGATCTAGCAGTTGAAACTGACTGCTGCAGAAGTTATCAATGGCAGCTTCAAGCTGTTGACTGTGACTGCACGAGTGGTCCATGTATTTTGATCACTGGCTAACTGCTCCAGAAGCCCATGTATGCCCGTCCTTAATATTCTAAATGCGAAACAAACTCTGTCTATCTGTTACCTTCTCACGTCTTAACGGTTGAACGAATTTCAATGTTGGGTACACACGTAGACCTGGGTTAGGATAAAGGATACTTTTTTATCCCGGTAGGGATAAAAACGGTGAAGAAAAACGTCGTGAGGAAACCAGCCTGACAGATATTTCTCGACGGTATGTAAAGTCAAGTCAGTTGCCCATGGGCGGCATAAAAACTCTGACACCCGGCTAGTCACTAACCACACAAAAAAGAAAGAAAAATCCCAGTAGTACGTTCCTGTCGGATAATTACCCCCTCACAGACAAAGCCGCGGACGAGGTAAATATACAGTAAGCAATTTTATCGATCTGAACATGTTTACCATATTCCTCGAGTCCCTGAGGTCATGTTTATTGATTTGACAAGTTATGTATGACACTCGTTTTGTCTAGACATCCATATTAATAAGTTTCAGAGGTCGCAGACCTGCTCAAGGACGAAAAAGCTATATGTTTTTATTTGACAGATAGCCTGGCGTCGTTTTCATTTGTAGAAAATAGGTTTTGTTGAAAAAATAAAAGGTTATCAGCGTTATTGAGCTACGCTTCGTCGTAAAATACGATATATTATTACTTATCCACTGCTATTATTATTCTAGACTCTTCACGTAACAAATGACTGAGGGCCTTCGCACACTGGCTTACGGCGGGGGAGAGCATAAAAGAGGATTACTCTATCAGCCAGCGCACACTGACAAGAAAAATCCTCTGCGATACCGCGAGCGTCCGCCAGCTCACCGGAGCATTCGCCGAGTAGCCGCCGCTCGCCGGGATTTGATTATTCCACTAGCGACTACGCAGTCGAAAAGTTGGTTTTGAAAGAGTGTGACATACTGGCAGACTCCAGCGTATACCGGCGCATACTGCCGCAGTATCCTCCAGTGTGTTCTTCGATGCTCTAGAGAAAACTGCGCTGCGATGCTCCAAGGTTGATCACCGAGCATTGAATACCTTATTTCGATTGCTTATGTATTAAATTCAATTGATAAATTCCTCTGCCGTCTCGTCCATCAGTCTGCGCAGGCCATAAATACTACGTTTCCGTGTCCGTAATAACCAGGAAACCTTCCTCCTAATATGGAGTAGGCAATCTATCAATTTTTTTTGTAGACAACCCCATGAAACATAATCAATCATCCTAACACGATCAATGAAACAAGCTATGACATATTTATATCAGAAAAAAAAAAGCTCAATCACATTTTATAAAATAAAACTGAATGTAAACCTACCGAAGACGGCCCACAATAAAGAATTCATTACTTTTACCACCAGATACGACGACAAATATCCTATTCCCCAAAAGATAAGGAAAGATACGCAAAAGAAATGGCGATAACAGGAAAATATTTGTTTTTTTATACGGAGGGTATTGCCCTGGTTATGTCTGACCGAAGTGGTTGACAAATAAATAGCGAATAGTTTATACATTTCGTTTGACTGACGTAATTCAGAAGTAATCGACAAGATATACGAGAAGGAGACGCAAGCTGTTGTCAGAGGATGAAATTGACTATCCATCTCATACAAACCCATATAAGTCGCTTTTAATAACAGCTACTGAGGAAAAGATGAATTCGCTACCATATTTCCAATATGGTAAGCAAACGAACGTCAAGTAGACGAGAGACAGAATCTACGGTGTAAACAGATCGCGGAAGATATTTTACAGGCCATTTTCTTGATGTTTAACGGATGATGGTCTATAAAAACCCAAGGATTTATAGGTTTACCGGTATAACGTATGTTTTCACGAAAATAATGCTAATTTAGGTCACCTAGAGACCTAGACGTGAAGTCTAGACATGACAAATAAGAATTATAGTAGGTTTTTCACTAAGATAAAGCAGTGTCTGAGGTCTCGGGCGCTATATTGAATGCCGAGCGTACCAAAGGATTCTATAGGGCTCCCAAGCGCAGGTAACTAACTCCCTCTGAGGTAGGTTAAAACTTGAATCCAGAGTGTAGCGAGGGATTCAAGCTCGTCCAAGATGATGACGCCTTTATTCCCGAGGAGAATACTCTATTTTTCGCACCTACTGCGAGGAAATAGTAACCCATTTTTCGAATTAGTTTATGAAACTGTTAAATAGCCAGGGAATGCCTAGTTATGTGCAGTTTCATACACTATTTTATCCAAATTCACGCAATTTCATCAAAAACACAATAAATAAATATTGTAAATATGACGCCCAAATACAAAATTCTAACGAATGTTCTCACTGCACTTAGGATTCTAGTCTTAACTCCCTCGCTCTGCGTTCAAGAGTTCTAGAATCCTTCGTTACGCTCGGGATTCAAAATAGTGCCCGTGACCTAAATGCTTTATCCCCTTAGTGAATAATCGAATAATTAAGATCTATTAGCGCCTAGCAAAAATCGGAAATGTTGCCGGCATTTTTTTTTTTAATACAATTTCACTAATGTTTACCGTTTTTTTGAGCAGTGGTGGCCCAGTGGTAACGGCCGCGACTTACGAGTTGTAGGTCGTAGGTTCGAACCCAGACAGGCGCTTTACTTTGTGTAAATTATTTCATCACCACTGCTCTCAAAACGGTGAAGGAAAACATCGTGAGGAAACCGGCATGTCCTAGAACCGAAAATTCGAAGACATGTGACATCTACCAACCCGCACTGGGCCCGCGTGGTGGATTACGGCCCACTCCCTCTCACAGAGAGGAGGCCTGTGTCCCAGCAGTGGGATCATTTATAGGCTGATGATGATGATGAATGTTTACCAACAACGCCAAAAGATCTTTGAAGCACTATAGAAACAGTGGCACTCCGAGAGTGCCGACAGAAGTGAAAACTTGAACAATTTAAAAGAAATCTTCCAAAACCTTTAAAGTAAAAATACTTGCATAGAACATTGATCCGTAACAATAAAAATAAAGAGCACAATCGCGTTTACAAAAATGTGGTGTCGGTAAGTGTCGCGAGTTCAATTGGTTTTTCCCATCTCAAAAATGCCCAACGCGCCTAAAGAAGATTTCACTTCAATAATTTACTCGTCTTCTATCCTCTAAAGGATTTGGTAAAAAGGATAGTGCGAAAATGGTAATAAGCAACTAGTTGTTAGTAAGGGTGCTTTCAATTTAGACGTTTCGTGTCGGACCGCTGCGGTGCCGAAGCGGTGCGTTTGTCGTATTGCGCACGGATGGTCGTTTGTTTTCATATAAAGCGCGCGGTGCGGCAACAGTGCGGCGTCGGTACCGCGAACGTTCGACAGGACGGTAACGTCGCAAACTCCACGTGTTAATTTCGTCAGAGTTGGCTTAACAGTTGTCAAATATATTTAAAACGTCATTAACATACAAACGCACGACAGTCAGATACGCTTTCAATTTAGGCGTTTGGTATCGGACTGCTACCGTACTGCAGCGGTCCGGCAGCGGGTTATAACCAGCGGCACGGTAAACGTGCGGCAGCGGTCCGACACGAAAGGTCTAAATTGAAAGCGCCCTTAGATCCTTAATTTATTACGCCCGTAACGGTAGAATTTTGCATATAGGCGTCTACCTTATAAGTCGGTATGAACGTTTTACTATATGCTGCCCCACTGCAGGGCAGCTCTCTTCCCACGCTATAAAGGTCTTTTCACTTTTCCAAAAATCAATCATTAAAAAGCTCAAGTCATGTTGAAAAGATAAGCCAGATATACGGTCGTGTCATTCGGATTCAAACTTGTTTTTTTGCGAAAACGAACATGGGTAGGTAAGCCTTAATGGTATAAAGTTTTAGATGACCGTTACCTAAGAGACCACTTACCATTTTAAGTAGTTAAGTACCCTAAATATGAGGTACACCTGCGTATAGTGAAATGTTTTATACAGTATCCTCCGTTTGAGTATTTTTTTTAATAGGTTTAGTAGAGCTCGAGGGATATTTAGATGTTTTAGAAGCGTAATTGAGAGGGTTAAATTAGTGCTCCTCTAGTTTTTTACCCAGATAATCAGAAAACCTTTTACTGGGCGGAAAGGAAGATTACCTATACTAGTTCCCGGTTCGGTCTCGAGGCACGCACCTTTGACTTTTCGGATTCATGCGGGTATAATTATCACTTGCTTCAAAAACAGCAAAGGAAAACATCATGAGAAAACCGGCATGCCTGAGAGATATTTCTCGATGGCATTGAAGCCAAGTCACTCTGCCCATGGGCGGCTTTAAAACTCTGAAACCAGGTTAGTCACTGATCACACGAAAAGAAGAAGAAAATCGGCTTAAAATTCGTTTATTATTCTGTTACTACACTCAGTATCACAATGAAGCATCGAAAATAACCGAATCGATTGCTTTGCGTAGGTACTATCGAAGAAACGCTCATATCTAAGCAGTTTGAAAATAAAATCCCGTGTACACGACCCTTTTTTTCCGCAGGTTAGCGTTACTATATCGGCCGAGTGCTGCAAGCAGAAATAGTCCGGTGTATAAATATAAGATATTTCTTAATGGCTTGATAGGCGTAATAATAAAAACCAAGTGTGTTGCTAAAATCGAAGAAACGACATTTAAAGTCTTTTATTACACCCTATTATAATATTCAAATAATAAAATATTTAACAACTAAAAGATAACATCTCTTACTTTTTCTAGATGACATTGACATCCGTACTGTCACTGTCATAAACTCGTTAGTGCTACTATACAAACTACAATAAGAAATACTTTTTCTTTACATAAATATGCGTTTTTTCGATGGTAACTTACTATATTAATTACCTTACTTATACCACACTTATTTATTCTACTGTTACTACATAATTTTGAACAATATAATAGGTAGAAAACATGTTGTTAATATATTGATGCACTTATTTATATTCTGACAACTAGCACACGCGAACGTCAATCATTGTACGATAATTATCTACCTACCCACATTTTTATAATACGATAAATTATGATAAAGATCAATGTCAGTGTGTGATTACTCACACACTGACTAATTAGTATCACTTGTAATTTTTTTTTAGGAATATCATATAGGTACCTACTTTTACAATGCTTGTAAATATGTGAACACCATGTATCCATTACATAATTATTATTTTTTCTGTCATTGCTTCATTTTTAATTACCTATTGTAGTATAGTAATATTATTCCAGGTGCATCGTCTTCACATATAATTATATAATCAATGTATACAAAATATTGTAAAACATTTTAAAAGACTAACGGTGGAGTTTCTTGCCCATTCTTCTCCAAACGAAAACTACCTTTTGGAAAGGGCGACTAGAATCAATTCTATTTTTTGTTTTTGACGTTCAAAAGTGCCTTTTTGTGCCTAATTGAAATAAATTATTTGACTTTGACTTTGTTTAGAATTAGCTAAACGATGCTTCTTCTTTTTCACCATCACGCGCTCTGACAACTCTTCAAGCTGATCCTCTTTTTTTCTATCCTTCTACAGACCGTTCACTATAACTTGTCTCTTACCGTCATGTTGGCACCATTGCTTGTCAAGCTTAGTTTCAATACATATAGAGTTCAAAATGGCGACTGACAGAACAGTGCTACCAATCGCGTCACGGGACAAGTTATAATGAACGCACTGTAATTGTTAAACTGTGTCTCACTATATATGCCATCAACTCATAAAATAATCGCAGAGGTCGCATGGGGAAGCCATACAGGCAGGAATGCACAGTGTAATATAAGTTTTTGAGTATGCCTTGGGAATTAACTTTGGTTATTAATTATGCAAAAATGTTACACGCAGTCTTGTCGCACCTGCGGGTAATGTAGGTACAGGTCAATGTCTTGTATAACTAGGTACAGCTTTCATGCATGATATTATAATATTTAAATTATATGGCAAGCAAATTTTTTAGAGACAATATAAGTGAATGTTTAGGAATGAAGCTAAATGATTAAAACTCCTAATTTCAGTGTTTAGCAAAATGTAGTATCTAGGCTAAAAACTCTCTAGTGTGTAGCATAAACACGCGTGTGTGGCGTGTGTATTCACGAATATGGAGGTGGTCTTTTATAATATTAACGCAAATGTAAATCATAATAATAACACATAAATCATTGTGCCGATAATCGTTACGGTTAATGGCCTAATAGCGAAGAGCCTCGACCATCACCTCAAGAGGCTCTCATTGTGCGGCTGGGTCAATACTCAATTCTTTATTACATTCCATATGTATTACATAGATGGTATAACAAAGTAAAAGATCAATATGGACCCTGTCGGGCACAGCAAAATTAGCAGAGAGGAAGAGGGCTAAGTAGCAATTCAATATTATTATAAATTACTAGCTGACCCCGGCAAACGTTGTTTTGCCAATTATTTGTTTGGGGTGGACAACCCTTATCACTTAGGGGTATGAAAAATAGATAGTAGCCGATTCTCAGACCTACTGAATATGCATATAAAATTTGGTAAAAATCAATAAAGCCGTTTCGGAGGAGTAAGGTAACTAACATTGTGACACGAGAATTTTATATTGTATAAGATTAGATGTGTTTAATTGGGTGTCAAGGGCTTGATTCAGAAAGCAGTACTCCTAGACACGGCACGCATAGTGAGGAGGTTCCTCTCTCTACAGCCCTGACCACCGTCGTCTTGGACCCTGTTCCAGTTGCCGATGGGCCACATTTTTTTTTTTTAATGATTTTTTACAAAAATATTTAAAAATTTAAACGGAAAAATTTAAAATTTAAAAGGAGCTCGTGGCTAAATACTAACAGCCGTTCGGGTCGATCTGTCAGGTTAAGCTACGCTTGCCGGGGTTGGTCCGTGGATGGGTGACCATTTCTACATACCGAGACTCCTCCGTGCCTCAGAAAGCACGTTAAGCCGTTGGTCCCTGCTGTCATTCGTGGATCTTTGACAGTCGTTACGGGTTGTCAGAAGCCCGAAAGTCTGACAACCAGTCTTACCAAGGGTATCGTATTACCCAGTTACTGGGTTATTGAGGTCAGATAGGCAGTCGCTCCATGTAAAATACTGGTATTCAGCTGCATCCGGTTAGACTGGAAGCCGACCCCAATATAGTTGGGAAAAGGCTAGGCAGATTGATTGATTTAAAAATTTAAACGGTATGTATTTAAAAGAAATAAAGGAAATACATAAATAAATAATAATTTACTAACATAGTTGTAAGTACTATTTACTAACAATGTATGGAATGTTTTAATCTGAATTAAATTATTAATAATAAAGGGAACTTACAGATAGATAACAACATAAAAATATGGAAGGAAATTCACTAAAATTCTCTCTTTGTTTTGCACAACACTCTGACAACCACCTAAAGCCATCAATAGACGCTTATTAAAACAAATAAACCAACCTGTATTATTCAACACTTTGTTAACTTAAACGTTCTTATCTAAAGCATATAATTTGCCTGAAATAAGCATTTTAACAAAAATATATCTCAATTATTATTTTATACTTTTTATTTTTATTTACACACACGTATTTATATAATTTAAAAACTACCCGACTTAAAATAATAACAATAATATGTACAAGTATATAAAAAGGGGGGGGGGGAATATCACAGGGCATCCAAAAATTCGTCCGCATCGCTGTCAACAGGAAAAGTGCCCAAAAAGATTCTTTGGCCAAAGAAGAGTCGACCAACCGCTTGGCGATCTCTATTTAAATATTCTCAAACAGTCAGTCTTTATTATTTTCACACTAAAGTTTGTTACAGTCACAATGAGCATAACAGAAAGAGCATAAACCCGAAATGACCGCGGTTAGAATGCGGCAGACATAAAATGTGAGAGCCTCGCATTTCAGACAAACAGATTTACATTTTGGACACGAAAATGTGAATAAAAAGCTCGACACATGAAGCTGTATTATGTAAAAGAGTTACAAGAGAGGATTTTTCCGAGCCTTACACATTTTTTATCGGATTCCGATATACTTTCACGGAACTAAAAATATCTTGAACCATATTTAAATAAACACATACAAACATAACCACACACCTTCCCATGGGGGTAGGCAGAAAATACAGAACGCCACATGCTACGATCCCTACATACTGTTTTTTTAGTTAAAGGTTCATACATCAGGGGGCCTACCACAAGCTCATAAAGCAGTATTATTTTAATATTACTTCAATGTGGGAAAGAGATGAAACTCTACAGGATGTATAGCTCCATCTCTTTCTCCCACTGAAGTAATATTAAAATAATACTGCTTTTGAGCTGGTGGTAGGCCCCCTGAGGACTTAGTGTGAGTTTCTTTTAACCATCTGGATTTTACGCATCGACGACGTTCGGCGCTCTGATTGGCCCTTCACCAGTAAACACCAGTGAAGGGCCAAACGGAGCGTCGAACGCGGTCGATGCTCTGGTCATATACGCTGCACGCCCGGTGCGAGTACTACGCACCTGATCTTTCTGAAGAACATCACCAATAAGGTACACTATGTGTCGAAAAGGGTATTGTCATTTTACACAAACGGAGAGCATGCTATAAACACAAGCATGATGCTTACTAGCAAACAAGCGTGCTTTTCAATAGCATAAGGATCAGAGAGCTTGTAACAAAAAGTATTATGCCTTGCTTAAGATTGTTGAAGTGAAAACTTCTTTAGTCGCGTTGGGCATTTTTGAGATGGGACTAAACCATTGATTTCGCGACACTGTGACGACACCTCATTTTTGTAAACGCGATTGTGCTCTTTATTTACCTATACTTACGTTCCGGATCAATTTTCTATGCAAGTATTTTTACTTTAAAGGTTTTGTAAACGCGATTGTGCTCTTTATTTAGATAAGGTTACGGACTAATGTTCTATACAATTATTATTTTTTCACTTCTGTCGGCACTCCCGGATTGTTTTTCTTGTTTATTTACAGATTTGAGGCATTAGAAAGACTATACGTTATCGATATTGGGATCAAAAATCAATCGGCCTAGCCTTTTCCAAAATATATGGGAGTCGGCTTCTAGTCTAACCAGATGCAGCTGCTACCAGTATTTTACAATGAGCGACTGCCTGTCTGACCTCCACAAGCCAGTTACTGGGTACCTACACGATACCCCTTAATAAGACTGGTTGTGTTTAGGCTTTGACTATCCGACTGCCAAAGATTTTATTAGGATACTAGCTGACCGAACAGACGTTGTCCTGTTTCCTATAACTCGATCGCAGCGCCACCTACCGGGTCCAATTGTGAATCTAAACCACCCAGGGACTCATTCAAACACACACCAAAAATTTCATCAAAATCGGTTCAGCCGTTTAGGAGGAGTTCAGTGACATACACACTCACAGAAGAATTATATATATAAAGATGTTTCATTACTCTAAAAGTTGTATACGGACGAAGAACGTAGGTCAGTCTATATATAAACTATTCTATCTCACATAATCTATAACGAAAAGCCTATATCCGGACACCGGACATGTCTTAGTCTGGCTAAGATTGCGCGGAAGGTAGCAACATGACATCGTGACCTTATCCGTCGCCATTTTGTTGTGGAATATAATATTGTGGCTTCAATAAAATGGCAGTGTTAGGATCATTTTCATGAAGGTTTTTAATCAACAAAGCCTACGTTTGCACTGCTATAAGTTAGATAAAGGGCGAATTGCACTTTCAGGTGAAATTAGTCCTTAGATGTTTTAATCAAATTATTTTTAAAGAAGAATCACGTTTTAGCTCGCCATGAAGGCCAATGCAAGTTGTGATATTTTTGCTGATGAATGGAAAAGAATGAATGAATGAATGAATATTTATTTGTTAAACACAGGTACATACATTTGGTCTTGTTTTGCCAGTGACGTGCAAATTTTATAGCAACAGTAGATACATTAATATTAAGAATAAATTCAGAATAATTATAAATTGTTAAATTAAGTATTTACAAATTCAAGGTACTTATTTTATATTAATTGAACATTTTATCTATGTACCTGGAGTATTGCGAGATTAATGTAGGTAGTCTGTGGCCGTTCTAATGAAATACATAACCGACAAAGCGAACGTTTCACGATCTGCAAAAAAAACTTACCCAACTTACAATATTATAGTGGAAAAGTTACTTTTGAATTACCTACAAAGCAGTAAAAAGTATGATTACAATAATACAGATACTCTATATTTTATAACAACATCAAATAAGCCATGTTGCTAGAATTTCGAGAATGAATGAACTAATTTTGTGATGTCTGTGTCTGGATTTTAGCTGGGCTAAAATATTGTTATATTTCTTACTTTTTGCCTTCAGACGAACAAAACTGTAGGTACCTAATGCGTTTAGGCGCTCATAAATCATAATTAACAATAACAAAAGTATACAGGGTGTTTGATAGAAGGACAGACAATTTTTTTTGACGGATAGGGCTTTGTTGCTAGCAAAAATTGTTCTATTTTTCGTTTTTTAAATTAATTTAAAAGTTTAATCTTTCGCACCTTAAAACAAATTTTAGGACTTAAAAAGCACAAAGGTCGTTTTCTTAAACTAACTTTACAAACATGTCATTGCTGGTAACATCAAAAATTATTTCGTATTCTCATCATCTGTTACGACACCTCATTGAGGTGGATAACAATTAAAATTCTATTGTGTCTTGTTAATGACAGTTGAAAGGTTATTAAAACCTAATACAAGAAAGTTTTGACGTTATTTTGGGTAATTAAAAAAATATATATCTCAATATTCTCAATTACCTACCGTGACACCCAAGACAAAGGTTTTATGGTTGAAAATTAGGATATGATGCTCCCTATCCTAAAAATTAAAAAAAAACAGTGGCACTCCGGGAGTGCCGACAGAAGTGAAAACTTGAACAATTTAAGAAAAATACTTCCAAAACCTTTAAAGTGAAAATACTTGCATAGAACAGTAGTTGTTAATTGGGGTTTCTAGATCAGATCTTTGCGATCTGATCTAGAAGCCCCCAATTAACACTGTTCATCTATTCAAACAATATATTTTTAATTTGTAACATCTATTTAAATACAAACAAAGGTACAAATGTGTTGTACGATGCTGAATGTGAATTGAATGAATGAATCATGCATGCAGTGATCAGTGTTTGTTTTATACTATAGACTGGACACTAGTAAGTGTGTGTGTGTGTGTCGCTTGGCTTTGTGCTATACGTGAAACTGTGAACATGATCTGGAAGATGGCTGCATTCTTTCGTTACCAACAGAATATGTATGCATGCATTTAACTTTGTAATTAAATCATGTTCTATTACATCACACCTACTGATTAGTGTTAGTATTAAACAATTTTTTTCTTCAATATCTATTTATGATAGTACAAGTTTAGATAGGTTTGTCCTGAGTGGGAATCGAACCCGCTATATCCCAACGCAGTAATAGGTATATCACTACATAGTATAAAACAAAGTCGCTTTCTCTGTCCCTATATCCCTATGTATGCTTAAATCTTTAAAACTACGCAACGGATTTTGATGCGGTTTTTTTTAATAGATAGAGTGATTGAACAGGAAAGTTTATATGTATAATAACCCGGTTTATACCCGTGCGAAGCCGGGGCGGGTCGCTAGTTATATAATAAGAATCAATAGCTAGTATCCACTAAATAAATAAAAATGCATTTTTTTAAATTAGCGTTTATTGTAATGTATTGTTAGACAAATTAGTATAAGTAGTAAATACTTTATCTATGAGTATGAAGTAACTACATACTATTTACACGTACTTACTAAGGCGTCTTTTATAATTATATAGTACCTATATGTATTAGGTAAGTAAATATTTACGACCTATCTATTCATTAAAAAACACTTTCCAAATTTTCCTGGATCCTAGCTATGAGGTCCTTGGTTGATTGGTATATACCGTCCATCATGGTATGTTTAACAACATGTTGCACGCACAAATCGGCTTTGCATTTGCATGAACTTTCTTCGCGATCGACAAAATCTTTTGCATCGTAAATTTCGATGCGGATTATCTTTGATCCTTTTAAAGGCCGCTTCACAAAACTGTAATGCGTTCCATCATTGGACCTTCTCTTCAGATTCAAACGCCTCGACGATTCTTCGCCAACCTCGTTTTGCACTAGCCGAGGTTCCATTGGGGGGAAAATGAATAGATCTTGAGAATCCTGGAAAAAAAAGAATATTAATTACAAACTCTAATAATTATAGCATGATGCATTGATTTTCTAGTATGCAGTCCTCCATAATGTCATTCACGTCTTTACTATTTAATGTCACAAAAGGTATAAAATAATATTAAGCATTACCTATAAGATATACAAAAGTAACATCTAATAAATCATATCTGAACAATAATAAAAATATTTTCTTACCGACATAACAGTTCCTTATATCCACCCTGCTAACCTGACTGATAATTCGATTTGATTTGATTTTTTTTCTTTATTTTAACAACTTATATATATTTTTAAGCATGTTTTTAAGGTTGAAAATCAAATATTTTTTTGTGGCATTCCCGAACTTCACAGAAATGGTTTGATGTAACAAGACTCTCCCGACGGATCGGCGCCGCCGCTGCTTTGTTTACAATAATTCAATACTAATAACAGAGATCCAAATGTATGTTTGTTCGTTGACAATGTTCTCATACATTTATCATGATATTAATGCAAAAGTAAAGTCAGGGTATAAGACTAGTATGTGTGTTTTCTTACAGCGGCAAATCTTTATTGCGTATGTTTAAGGTTGAGAATTGAACTACTTAATTATGTTAGCGCTAGTTAAGCATTTTCCAAATAACAACAAATCTGACTCAGGATTTTCAGTAAGTCTTACTTTCCTTTTATGGATTAAAAATGACGTAGATTCGTTGGTATTTAAATCGGGACGTGGACACCTGGAGCATCATTACATATCTCTGCCGGCCAATATCAACATCGAGGACTACATCGTTAAAAAAATGTAAGTTATAATTATTAATACATTATTTTTTCTTTACTATAATGTAGTGTATTGATAAGATAATCTTCTATTCATTCGGATGTGAATCTCAGTGACGTTGTATCGGAGTGGTTTATGTCAAGCTGATTAGTTATTATTATAATTATAAATTCAGTGAAAACGAAACGGTTAAATATTCTATCTATTAACTCTAATTTAAACATGTGGCTCATTATAATAAGACTGTTTGTTTTTTCGTCACATTATGCTCCACTACCTAATATAATTTAGTTTTCTTGTTTTCCATTGTTGTTAGTTTTCACATTGAAGTTCTTTCATGAAATTATGTTACAGAACAGAATAAGTAAACATAATGATTGCAAAATGCAAGTCTCCCGTTATTGATTGAAATTTTAATCATATCTATTTTATTTTTCAGGTCCCATCAACTAAATGCTGAAGCGTTGTTCCCATCCGACGAAGAAGTTCAGCTGCGTGAACCTGAGAAGAGATCAAAAAAAAGGAAGCTAGCGGCCTCCCCGTCGTGCTCACCATCGGCACCGAGTACATCACGAGCGAGCCCTGCCCCTATGTGTACGCAGTCATCATCATGGGGTAAGAAGAAACCAGTTATCAAGCCAATCGCTCCGAAGAAGGCAACGGCTCATGATATCTTCGGGAGCGACAGTGAAGACGACGCTGTGGAACAGTCTTCAGCCCCCGGTAAACCTATTCCGCAGCTACTATCCTCCATTAGTAGAAGACTCGCCAATGGACATTCGCGTCAAACATCCGATTATAAACAGGGGACACACTATGTAGAGTTGAAAGTTTATAGTTGTGACGAAATAAATAAGGTGCAACCCATAAATAGATGGCGCCATGCAATTGTCTGCGTGAAAAATCGTACCGATCAAAACACAGACGCGTGGCAGCACCTAACTAACTTCATTACTGCCACCCGGAAAGAGTTTCGCAATTGCCCTCCTACCTTTATCAGTAATTATTACTGACTATTTAGACGTAGGTAATTACTGGTAAAAATATACCTTTTTAATTATTATTATCTTACTTATGATGCCGCTATTACATTATCTTGAATTAAGGCTTCCGTTAATCAGTACTGGTTAACTCTCTGAATTGTGAGAAATTTTATGGCATTTAACAAGTTATGATTTTTACTGCCCGCATCGAGAAAGGTTTGGTTACCGATGACGTTCTGGAGGCCTACCACCAGCTCTAAAGCAGTATTATTTTAATATTACTTCAGTGGGAAAAAGAGATAGAGCTATACGTCCTGTAGAGCTTCATCTCTTTCCCACACTGAAGTAATATTAAAATAATACTGCTTTATGAGTTGGTGGTAGGCCCCAGATCATTCAAAATGCTTGAAAAGATTAACCTTCTTAACCAGGAAGGACGCCTGCATTCAGGATAGTGCATTAACGATATTCCTTTATTTTGTGTATCTTACTTACGAATTACATATAGTACTTTTAGTTACCTAGGTATTGATTTAATGTTAACTCATTCATTATCTAGATCATTTATTGACTTGCATATTTACTCACATGATTATAATTTTGTATTGTGAAATATAAGTTTTATTTACAATAAATACATATAATTAATGTTTATGTTGTATCTTTGTTTACAGTTACACGCCCTTCCATTGCAAGATCTAATAATTTATTGAATTGTATGTACTGTCAAATTGAAATACCTAAAAACGAATTTCAATATCACTTGAGAACGAATTTTCATAAATCGAATTGCCTGTTAAAATCTGAATTTGAGAATGTTGATATAATTGCCACGGCGTTTAAAAAAAGAATAATTACATACCGACTTAATCCATCAGAAGAGTACCTCACACCAGAGGCATTCCTAATGGATAATCAAGAACATGTCATGAAATTAATTAGTGTTTGTATTGTAAAACATATTTGTATTAAAGTGAACTTCGAACTTTTTGCTTACTTTGTTCTACCAAAGTCAGGAGAGCAAGAGCTAAAATCATTTAATACAAAGTATGTATCAATACATCACAGTACCGATATTAATGAATTATATTTAAATGTGATACATACATTTCAAAGAAAATTATCTGAATTTAAACACTGTGAATCTGGTTGGACTTGTCTATTCATGAGTCATCTAGAGATTAATATTAACAAATACAATCCTTTGAGAGGTGGCTCGTATATAGAGTTACCGAGTGAAGTGAAACATTCAAAAAGTTGTATTAATATACAGAACAACGATGATCACTGTTTCCTGTGGAGTATTGTGGCAGCATTATTTCCACAAAAGAGTAATATTTGCAGAACGAATTCATATCCGCATTACTCCACAGTACTGAATATAGATAATATGACGTTTCCACCATCACACACTGATATTAGACATTTTGAAAAGAAAAATTCTGACTTAAGTGTTAATATTTATGGATTAGACAAAAACATTGTAACTGGTCCTTTATATGTGACTAATTCCAGAAAGCGCAATCATGTGAACTTGTTGTATTTTGAGAAAAATGGTAAAGGTCACTACTGCTTAATCAAAAGTCTTTTACGACTGGTTAAACGTCAAATCACTCGTCATAAAGGTAAAATGTATTTATGTGATTTATGTTTGCAATGTTTCACAAGTGAAGTAAAGTACAACTCACACATGTGTAACAAAATATTAACTACACTACCAGAGAAAAATACTATTCTAAAATTCAAAAATTATGAAAGGCAGCAAAAAATTAACTTCGTTATATATGCAGACTTTGAAAGTATTCTATTAAACCATAACGAATTTATAACACAGAGTACTCGTATGTACAAAGTTCACGAACCTTCTAGTTTTGGTTATTATATTTGTTGCTCACATGATCGTCATTTAAATAAATATGTTACATATAGAGGACTAGATTGTGTTGAAATATTTGTTCGAAATTTGCTAAGGGATGTAGAAGAAATTTGTCATATATTATCAAATAAACAACCAATGTTGCCCTTAACGATGGATCAAGAAAATAACTTTAATAATGCCACTTTATGTCATATATGTAAACAGTTATTATTCGATGACAAGGTGAGAGATCATGATCATGTAACATCACAATACCGAGGTGCTGCACACTCCCATTGCAATTTAATGTACCGGGTGTGCCCATTCGTACCGGTATTTTTCCATAACTTGGCAGGTTATGATTGTCATCTATTTATTAAAGAGTTAGCAAAATATGAAGGTGATTTTAAAATAATACCGAAAACTAAAGAAAAGTACATGTCTGTTACGAAAATTATTAAAAACAGTAATATTTCACACCCAGTTCAAATAAAATTTATTGATTCTTTCCAATTCCTTAATACTAGTTTGGATGTCTTATCTAAAAATTTAAGTGATAATGACTTTATTAATTTATCAAATGAATTCCATGAAACAAACTTGGAGAAATTATTGCATCAAAAAGGCATTTATCCTTATGATTATATGGATTCTTTTTCGAAATACGATCAAAAACATCTTCCTCCCAAAGAATGTTTTTACAATAGTTTAAAATGTGAACATATAACCGATGATGAATATAGACATGCACAAAAAATATGGCAAAGTTTTAGAATTAAATCTCTTGGTGAATATACAGATTTGTATTTAAAAACAGATGTGTTGTTACTTTGTGATATATTTGAAAAATTTAGGGATACTTGTTTACGGCATTATAACCTTGATCCAGCTTATTATATCTCCGCACCCAGCTTGAGCTGGGACGCGATGTTGTTGTTTACAAAGGTTCAGCTAGAATTAATTAATGATATAGAGATTTATGAGCTTGTAGAAAAAGGTATACGAGGAGGCTTAGCACAGTGTTCTCTTCGTAATGCAAAAGCCAATAATAAATATTTACCTAATTTTGATGTCTCTGAAGCATCGACTTATTTGATATATCTTGACTGCAATAATCTGTACGGTTACGCAATGACAAAAAAATTACCAATATCTGGTTTCCGATTTTTGTCACCTGAAGAAATATGTACAATTAATATAACTAGTATACCAGATGATTCAGATTATGGGTACATCTTAGAAGTTGATTTGATTTATCCAGACTACTTACATAAGGCTCATCGTGATTTACCTTTTGCAGCAGAAAAATTTACTCCTCCTGGGAGCAAAAACCCAAAATTGATTGCAAACTTATATGATAAATGTAAATATGTCATACATTACGTTCATTTAAAAGCATGTATAAAAAACGGGCTTGTTCTAAAAAAGATTCACCGTATACTAACATTTAGGCAAGAAAAGTTTTTACAGAAATATATTGACTTAAATACTCAATTACGTCAAGCTTCATCTTCGCCTTTTGAAAAAAACTTATTTAAACTACTGAACAATGCTGTATTTGGAAAAACTATTGAAAATAGACGAAAACAAGTTAACATTAAATTAGTGATGACATGGAATGATACAGACAACAAAACAAACAAAAGCCTCGGTGCCGCGAAATTAATTGCGAAACCTAACTTAAAAAATATTACCATTTTTTCAGAAAGCTTTGTTGCTGTTCATTTAAGTCCAGATAAAATATTTCTTGACAGGCCGATATATATTGGCTTTACGGTTTTGGAATATGCAAAACAGCATTTGTACAAATTTCACTATGACTATATCAAAAATAAATATAAAAATAAAGCAAGGCTTTGTTATACAGATACAGACAGTTTGCTTTATTTTATTAAGACTCCAGATATATATCAAGATATGAAAGAAGAAATACTGAAATTTGATACTAGTAATTTTGATGTTAACAATAGCTATCATATGCCTAGAGTCAACGCACAAATACCAGGCCTATTTAAGGATGAGCTTGGGGGTGATATTATTACTGAATTCACTGGGCTTAGAGCTAAGCTTTACTGCATAAACAGTTTAAACGGAGAAATTAAGAAAGCTAAGGGTGTAACCAAGTATGTAACAAAGCGATTACGCTTATGTAATTATAATAAAGCATTAATGAGTAACAAAAAATTTAAATGCAAAATGAATACTATTAAATCAATAAAACACGTATTGTTTTCCCAAGAGGTAGATAAAGTAGTTATTAATAAAAGTGACGACAAGAGACAGATACTACCAAATCAAGTAGATACATTACCATGGGGGCATTGTGACACAATATTTTGAATAAATACAATATTATAAAATGAGTATTACTTATTTGTAAGTGCATTATAATCCACTTTTCAATTTAAAATTACTTTATTTAGTTAATTACATTGAATAATTAATGGAATCATGATTACTAAGCGTTTCTGATAAGCATTATAAATACTAGAACATATTATTTTTCTGATAGATACAAACATGAAGTGGGTCAAGCAACCCGTTTCGTTAGAAGTTAAAAATATTGAGGTGAAGGAAAATAAGCTACACACAAAGCATAGTGTTCTTCTGCCGAATAATATAAGATGTATAATATGTGGTCCTTCGAATTGCGGAAAAACTAACGTCATGATTAGTTTGTTAGTTCACAAAAACGGTTTAAAGTTTAAAAATGTTTACTTGTATTCCAAAACTAGCTTTCAACCAAAATATAGTTTTCTAAAACAGATCTTAGAAAGAGTGCCCGATGTAAAACTTTTTATATTTAACTTTGATGACGAAGTTATTCATCCTAATGATGCATTACCAAATTCTATTATCATTTTTGATGATGTGGTCTGTGAAAAGCAAATTAACATACGAAATTATTTCACGATGGGCAGACATAGAAGTATAGATTGTTTTTATTTATCTCAAACGTATTCAAAAATACCAAAGCAGTTATTACGTGACAATGTTAACTTTTTGATAATTTTCAAGCAAGATGAAATTAACATGAAACATATATATGATGAACATGTTAGTTCTGATATGGAGTGGTCTAAGTTCAGAGATATGTGTTCTAAAATCTGGATCCATCCTTATGATTTTTTAACAATTAATAAGGATTGTGAATTAAATAAAGGCAGATATAGACAGTCATTTGACAACTTTATTTATTTTGATTAATAGTTATATAAAACATGAATGAAAACAAAAAATAATCATTTGAGCATAAATACTTCTGCATACAAGTCGCATAATGGACCATAACATAACAAATCAATTAATAAACTCTGCGGACGCTATAAGGAAAAAGGTGAAACAAATGAAAGATTATGAATTTAGTACTGACACTCATCTGAAATATTTTTTTAAACCCCTTGCTGACCCTCTTAATGCTATAGCAGGTAACAAGCAAATTTCTATAATAAAAAATGAAGATACTTATGACGACCAACCTAAAAACACTAGTATCTTAGGTTCAAAAATGTTTTTGCGTGAAAAATCACATGATATGTACAAAAATGAATCACCAGAATCAGAAAAGTTTTATTCAGAAGACGAAGAAGGTAACACATTTGAATCAGAAAAAGTTAATAATGTGTCGCTGGAAAAAGAAGATATCTTTGAAATATACGATGATATGAATATACCATTTGGCATACGTAGTGAGAACGATAAGCATATGATTGGAAATACAATAGTACATTTTTCTACCACTCGCGAGAACTCTGATAAAGTGTATTTTATGCGCGTAGCTAATAAACAGTATAAATTAACACCTGGTCTAAAAGAATTATTGCTTCGCAAGAAGCCTGATTTAAGTTTGGTTGATTTAAAAGATAAATTAGTTTATAAAGAAATACTCATCACGACTAATGCTCATAAAAGAGACTTTGACCCTGCAGGTCAAGTTAAAGGTGATAAGGGTCTAAAATATTCTCAAGTGATCAAACCTTTATTTCCCGAGTCTAGTAAACGCTTACAAGAACCTACAGAAGTTAAATCTAAACAAAAACGAGGTGCTGGTCTGCCGTATCTAAAAAAATATAAAAAAAATACCGAGCTTGTTTATTGGGATGATCCTAATGAATTAGTGGACAGGCTTAAACTTTTGATCGCATCTAAAACTGCAGGTAATACTAATCTCGACAACGAAATCTTATCAATTATTGAAGAGTTAAAAGAAGCGGGTGTTATAAAATAATAAAAAGACACATCATACAAACTTAATATCAGTATAATTTTGTAATTCAGAAGTGACAGTTAAGAGAATGAGCAAAGTGAAAAGAGACATTATAAACGAAATCCATAGAAGTGCAAGAAAAAATTTTCCTCGAAGGCATGTAATATTAAAAGATATAGATGATCTCTGGCAAGCTGATTTAATGGATATGCAAAGTTTCTCAAAATTCAACAACAACAAAAAATTTATTTTGGTTATCATTGATGGATTCTCTAAATACGCTTGGGCTATTCCACTTAAACAAAAAAACAAAGAAGCTGTATCTGAAGCTTTTATTACATTATTGAGTCAAGAAAAACGCATACCTAGAAACTTGCAAACAGATCTTGGAACAGAGTTTTACAATAAAAGTTTTAAAAAAATATTAATAAACAATTCTATCAATCACTACTGTACTTATTCGACTAAAAAGGCCTCAATTGTAGAACGATTAATAAGGACGATAAAGAGTAAGCTTTTCAAGGAATTTAGTTTCAAGGGGAATTATAAATGGACTGACGGGACACTTGCAAAAACCATTACTAGATATAATAATACAATACATAGAACAATTGGTTTACCACCTGCTCAAGTAAATCATAGCAATAAAATTAAAGTACTACAGAGATATTTCAATCAAAATCGAACGAAAACAAAATATCCTAAGTTTAAAACAGGCGATTTTGTTCGAATTAGTAAACATAAAGGTTGTTTTGAAAAAGGTTACACTCCTAATTGGTCAACAGAGATATTCAAGATCAGTAAAGTTCAAAACACAAATCCTGTTACATATTTATTACAAGATGTTAAACAACAACCTATTTTAGGAGCCTTTTACGATCAAGAATTACAAAAAACCAAACATCCTGATATTTACCTTGTTGAAAAAGTTTTAAAACGAAAAGGTAGAAAAGTTTTCGTGAAATGGTTGGGGTTATCATCATGCGAAAATAGTTGGATTGACGATAGCAATGTTTCGTGAGTAGTTTATCAATATAACATCACGGTCTATGATAGTGATCTCATTCTGTTTGTATACATGAAAGGAGAAGGACTTATAAATAATTTAATTAATAATTTACCATTTGAGCTCCATTTGCCAGGATATAATTATTGTGGTCCAGGAACTAAATTACGTGAAAGATTAGCTCGAGGTGATAAAGGTGTAAACAAGTTAGACGAATATTGTAAACATCACGATATTGCATACAACAGTTCGAAAAGTTTGAAAGATCGGCACAAAGCAGATAAAATTTTATTAAAAATGGCAAAAAAACGTGCTTTGTCTTCCGATGCAAGCACCGGAGAAAAAATTGCTGCCAATTTAGTTAATAATATCATGTTAACAAAAGTAAGTTCTGGAGCTGGGCTCAAAAAAACCTTTAAAAATTTAGTAACCAATACTAAAAAATACATTAAAAAAGTAAAACCGAAGTGTAGGAAAAAACTAATAGAATTGGCCTACGCTGCTGCTAGAGAATTGAATCATGATTCATCTGCCAGGATTCCACGTATAATACCAATTCCTAAGTCTGGAGGAGTTCTACCTTTAATACCAATATTCGCTGGTTTGTCCGCTGCTGGCAGTATTGCAAGCGGAATTGCTGGAATCGTCAAAACCATAAATGAATATAGAGTTGCAAAAAAGCGGTTAGAAGAAATGAAAAGACATAGTAATAATGTGGAAGGTGTATGTATTGGAAACGGACTGCGGCTAAACCGTTACAAGAATGGACTTGGAATATATACAAACTTAAAGGGAAAAAACTAAATCATAGGCTACCTAATCGTGCTCTTACTAATATAGACATCATGCGTTTTACCAAAAACGTTCCATATTTTCGCGGAGTGTTTATGAGAGATACCTTACCGAAGTCTCCGTTTTTAAAAGAGTGCGGAATCATAAATTTAGATAATTCTAAAAATTCTGGTACACATTGGGTAGCCTATGTAATTTTAAATGAATATGTTGAGTACTTTGACAGTTACGGCAACTTGAAACCTCCAATAGAATTTGTTTGCTATGTAGGTTCTAACAATATTAATTATAATTACAATAATTTGCAAAATAATAACTTATTCAATTGCGGACATTTATGCATTAAATTTCTTAAAGAGTTTTGGAAAAAGCAAAGTTTTAACAAATCATCACTTAAAAGGTTTAAATGATACGTGTCGTCTACATAAGACAACACTTTGACTTTATCTGTCACAAGAGATGAATGTCAATTAAATTGAGAAATTTTATTAAAAAAAAATGATAGTTTATAATATAAAATCAACTGCCAAGCTTAATGGTTTTACTCGTTCTCGTATCTTCAAAAGACGAAGACATATTATACGAACTATAAAAAAAATTACTAAAGAAAATAAAGTGTTTCTTCGAGCTTTAGGATTTAAATTATGAGTATTCTTCAAGTGAATGATTTACCACAATTCGACAACTCTGTAGTGAGTTATGAAATTCATACATATAATCCATATAGCAACAGTTTTAATGAAAATGATGAAATACGTATACCCATAAATCAACAAGATTTGTACGTATTACCTTCAGCTAGCTACATTTACATTGAAGGTCGAGCCACTACGGTTTCGAAAGATGGAGCAGGAAAACTAACACGAAAGGTTGTTAATTTTACCAACAATCATATATCATTTCTATTTCAAGACATTCGATATGAAATTAACGGTGTAGAGATGGACCGAATAAAAAATGCAGGTATTTCTACAACTCTAAAATCTTATGTGTCAATGAACCAGGGGGAAAGTAAAGCTGCTGCTATTTGGGGTTGGAATTTGAGCGGAATGAAAGATAATGATGGTATTTTTAGTGCCCTTATACCTTTAAATAAAGTTTTAGGATTTGCGGAAGATTATAATAAAATTATCATTAACTGTAAACATGAACTTATACTTAAAAGAAGCAGTTCAAATCTTAATAGTGTTATACTTGATAATAATGACTTCATTGAAGTAAGTATAGAGAGACTGCAATGGCGTATGCCTCATATAAAAGTTTCAGATCGGGAAAGATTAACTTTACTTAAACATTTAGAAAAGGATCGTCCTATTCAAATAGCTTTCAGAAATTGGGACTTGTACGAATACCCTTTATTACCTAGAACTACAAAGCATTCCTGGGTTGTTAAAACTGCTTCACAACTCGAAAAACCAAGGTATGTGATCTTTGGTTTGCAGACAAATAGAAAAAATATGAAAAGTAAAGACTGCTCAATATTTGACCACTGTAAATTAACTAACGTTACTCTTTTTTTAAATTCTCAATATTATCCATACGAATCGGTGAATGCGAAATTTTCTGAAGATAAGTATTATATATTATATGAAATGTACACCAAATTTCGTCAGTCTTATTATAACACCCGGTCTGAACCATTGCTTGGTTTGGACGAATTTAAAGAAAAGGCTCCTTTATTTGTAATTGATTGCTCAAGACAGAACGAAGCCTTGAAAACTGGGGCTGTAGATGTGAGACTAGAAATAGAAAGTTCTGAAGATATACCAGAAAATACATCTGCCTATTGTCTAATTATCAACGATCGTCTATTCGAATATAAACCCTTAAGTGGTATTGTAAAGAAATTATTATGAACGCTATAGTCGATGTGCAAGGGTTTAAGACGGAAAGTAACGAGTTCATCGTGAAAGAAATAGCAGTAGCATGCGGAAATCAAATTATGGTATTATTAATCAAACCACCATACCCATTTTACAAGCTCACAAAAAAAGAAAGATTGCAAGTATATTGGATACAAAGAAACAGAAAAATTTTCTGGAGAGAGGGTTTTATACCATACTTAAACTTAGAGCAATATATTGTACCTTATCTGAAAGATAAAATCATTTATGTTAAAGGATGTGAAAAAGTGTCGTGGCTAAGAAACATTGTAAAACATGATAAAATATATAATTTAGAAGATAAGAACTGTCCTAGTTTAGAGAAATTGTTTGATGATTATAGAATGTCTAGTAATATATTTAGCTGTGTGTATCATTCGAATGTATGTGCTTTAAAAAATGTTACTTGTTTAAAAAGGTGGACTGATAATAAAAGTATTTTTAACAGTAATTTAGAAGACAAGGGCTGCCTTGAAAAAATATAAGTTAGAAAGTAATTTGTATAGCTCTTTATATCATAACGATATAATCAGAATAAAGGTTTTTGAGTAAAAGGTTTCTTGTTTTATTTCATAACAAATACATTAGAAACAGAATACCACAGCGAACTGTGCTGTAATATTCTAAAGATACCAAAAAAAAGGTCAATAGGTAAGTTCTGCCCCCATAGGTATGACTCGCAGCATATCTTGATAAATTGACAACACCAGATACAAGACTTCATTCTGCTTTCATACATACCCGTATAAAGACTCATAAAATGATTCAAAATTATTCCACCCCACGTTATGAATTATATAATGAATATAAAATTCGATTATGTTCATTCAGACATTATTGGGCTACAGTAGATTCAAAACGAAGATTGGTGATGGAAATGGCCGATGCAGGTTTTTTTTACTGTGGAAGTGGTTTAAACGATAAAGTTATGTGTTTTTCGTGTGGGGGTGGTATCAAAGATTGGGAGTATTACGATGAACCTTGGATGCAACATGCTACATTTTTTCCTGATTGCTTTTATTTAAATGCTGTAAAAGGAACAGATTATGTTGACAAATCAAAACGTCTATTTCATAAACTAACAAAAGTGAAGGAGGATATATTGATTGTCTGCTGAATAAGCTACTCAATGCTATTAGCAATGGAGCAACAAGTAACTATAAATTACTTACAGTCATTTTATGAGATACGATTCCTAGAATTGTAGTTAAAAGGTTGAATCATAAACTGAATTTAACAATTTAAAATAAATTAAATACATTATATTGACTACAATGCAAGATTCAGTGAAGTATACTTCTGAAGGTATTTGTAAAATAATTATTCAGAATACAAAATATTGTTTGAATAGATGAACATTGTTAATTGGGGGCTTCTAGATCAGATCGCAAAGATCTGATCTAGAAACCCCAATTAACAACTACTTAGAACATTGATCCGTAACATAATATAAATAAAGAGGACAATCGCGTTTACAAAAATGAGGTGTCGGTAACGGTGCCGCGAGTTCAATTGTTTTTTCCCATCTCAAAAATGCTCAACGCGCCTAAAGAAGTTTTCACTTCAAAAATTGTGTCGGTCCTTCTCCCAAACAACTCTCTGTATACAAGGTTTTGTGGTGCTACTTGGGAGAATCATAAGTTAAGCTGTGAAACAAATAATATGGCAGGTAGGTCGGATAGGTACTAGATTTGAATTTAAGAACTAAATATTATTCTTAAATCTTCTCTCATTTCAGAACACTGACAAGATGGAAAGATTATTCGTAAGTATACCTAAAAACATCTGATGAAAATAATTTTTAATCAAAACATTTATACACCGTGACATTTTAGTCGTCTTACAAAAGCAGTCCACTTCATGTATCCAATGACTACTAAACATTCATTAAAAAAATGATATACACCGTGACATTTTAGTCGTCTTACAAAAGCAGTCCACTTCATGTATCCAATGACTACTAAACATTCATTAAAAAAATGATATACACCGTGACATTTTAGTCGTCTTACAAAAGCAGTCCACTTCATGTATCCAATGACTACTAAACATTCATTAAAAAAATGATATACACCGTGACATTTTAGTCGTCTTACAAAAGCAGTCCACTTCATGTATCCAATGACTACTAAACATTCATTAAAAAAATGATATACACCGTGACATTTTAGTCGTCTTACAAAGGGCCACTCAATGTACCCGACATAAAATACCTCTAGGAGCAAATTATAAAATTGTTACAATATATCAATTCTTTTTAATTAATGTTTAGTAGTCATTGGATACATGAAGTGGGCTGCTTTTGTAAGACGACTAAAACGTCACGGTGTATTAGGTACCTAAGTAATTAATTCACCTTCTGTACCAAATTAAAAAAAAAAAACAATCAATCTACCTAGTCTTTTCCCAACTATGTTGGGGTCGGCTTCCAGTCTAACCGGATGCAGCTGAATACCAATATTTTACATGGAGCGACCGCCTATCTGACCTCCACAACCCAGTAAATGGGTAATAAGATATCCCTTGGTAAGACTGGTAGTCAGACTTTCGGGCTTCTGACGACCCGTAACGACTGTCAAAGATCCACGAATGGCAGCCGGGACCAACAACGGCTTAACGTGCTTTAAACATGTAAATAAAAAAAAAACTACTTAATAGACATTATTCCCGGATCTAAAAGAAAAGCAATATCTATAATAATTAATGACCTACATGTTAATGTATTCAAAACATAATTTTGTGGATAAAATTTGTACAAAAAAATTATAAGGCACCGCGGCGGGGCGTCAAAATGAATGGTAGTATAATAATATTTCACCCAGTTTCCAGCAGTATACTATAAATCGTCGAGCCGGGCTGAACTTACAGCATTTACAGGATATATATTTTGTTTATGTAGGGAAGGAATTATCGGATTAAATTGGGGTTTATTTATTGATTTTCAGGCGAAGCAAACTTTCATGTCGCTGGAAACATTTAAAACTACTTACTAAAGTTAATTTTGATTCTTTTTTGTGTCAATAATCCAATCTTCATTTAATTTTAAGATCCTACTCATTTAATTAGAGTAATGAGTGTACCTAGAAATGTTCAAATTAGCAATTTATTTGACTTTAGAAGATGTGTATATAATGTAAGACGTTGCCCACATGCTCATCTAAATGTACTAACACAGAGTCACCTAACTGCCATAGGCACCTAATCATTACTAGAAAACTCGAATAGTTCCACCTTCGAGTCTAACAAGTATTCTTCAGGATGACTCCAGTAAATTTCGTCTACCCATTACCTAAATACCGGTGTTCGTGCCTTCAGATGAGTCGAGCAGACGCGACCCCACATAACTCCACGACACATACATACTTCTCCGCGAGTTAAGGTATGTAATCCTCATAAATTGTCCTGGACGTACATCTACTTAGTATAGATCTACCTACAGGTGACTGAAATTAATACTCTTTTGAAACAAGTTGAACTAAGCTAAAAGCTTTTCATAGCTAGGTACTACCCTGGAAAATGAGGTAGCAACGGAACCTTAGCTTCATCAAATTGATAAAATTAAAGAAACTATTTAATTAAGTACTACAAAAAAAATATGCTCATATGGCGTAAGAGCCATTCCTTTAACGATCAATTGGAATATTGTCTTTTATTTGTATTCCACAATGTAAATATAAAATATGTTGTAAAAGACTAAATAACTTTTATCTACATCCATGCTATAAAACCTCTACTTATAAAAGTTTCTGAAACAGCTTATTGCCAACATTAAAACAGCCAGTGTCATAGTAACCATAATATCATCCAAATGAGTGTTATAATGTTGTTCTAAATTTCATTATGCAACTCGAATATTAAAAAAAGAACATTGTCATGTATGCGCGTTTCACTACTATAGCGCCGTAATTTAAAAAAAACCGGCCAACTGCGGGTCGGACTACGCACAATGAAGGGTTCCGTAGTTGGGATTAATTTATCCCAAAAACAAACTTAACTTTGTAGTTGAAAAATATGTTCTCCGATACGGAATGTATGGGAAAACATGTTTTTGCAACTGCAAAGTTAAGTTGGTCGATTATTACTCGTTAACTTGTAGAGCATACTTAGTTGTGATAGTTTTCCTTTTAATTTCGTTATATAAACTAATGCTGTGATTTTTTTCACACATCCAAAACCAACCATTTAGCTGGCAGGGGGGACACTTGACTCTAACAAAAATTAGCACTTAAAGCTTAATATTCCGCAAACGGATCCCTGAATCCAAAAATGGTTTTAACAAACTCTTTGAAGGACCTTTCCAATGATACACATCACCATGGGTTAAAAAAAAAACATCACCATTTTACGTGTATGAGAGGTACTCTAAAAAAATGTTTTTCATAATTTTGTTTTACCACTTTGTTGGCGTAACTAATATGTATACCTATGCCAAATTACAGCTTTCTAGTACTAAGGGTCTCGGAGCTAGACCGCGGATAGACAGACAGACAGACAGACAGACGGACAGACAGACAGAATTTTATTACTTTATTATTTACAAAAATGAGTGACAAGTTCGACGTAAGTACATAACTACACACTCGTGCGAAAAACTATAGGACGCTTCGTGTCCTTTGACTCGGGCGTAAAAACCGACAACGATTGGAAGTCGCCTGAGGCGAGCGGAGGTTTCACGAAGCGAACCGAAGTGCCCTTCTACACTCGTATTCGCTCAATTTCGCGAGTAGTGTAGTGCAGGCTTTTTAGAACAAATTATGGACCCTGCTGGCACTAAGTACTTACATGGCTACAAAGTAACAGTTCATATACTTATAACAGCAGTTTACAGCCTTAAAAGCACTTTACTTTGAACATTGCTAACCACAAACAAAAATACAGTAAAACACAGACGAAATACATTATGCCTACTAAATATTTAATTACTCCATCTAACCGCGAGATTTACGACTGCAAACTACTTTCTTTCTTGAAGAACAAGCGTTTTATTGCCGTTCTATCTTTTAGGTTTTATTACCACAATGCTCAGAACAGGGAAATTGAAGATAGCTATATGTTGGTTTACGGTTTATATCGAAATATTATGTAGAATTATTTCTGGAGGAAAAGGTAGATAAGCACAGGTGATTTTTTTTTATGCGCACTGGATTTTCAAGGCACTGCCTACGGCTAAGAGTTGAAAATCCAGTGCGACATAAAAAAATCGGAAGCAAATCTAGAGTAATCATTTTGTGTGATTTTATTGATAAATAGCCCGATATCGAATACACGACGCGACTTACCTAGATGCGACTTATGTCTAAGGTAGTAATCTAGTGTGTCATCTTTAATTGAACTCTACTTTTCTAAATCTTGACTTTTTTGCACGCGTCAACACTGAACGAACAGAACTTTTTTTTCCCGATCGTCAAGAACCAGGGGTATTACTGATCGGGAACAACCAAAAAATTTTCCCGTTCGTCCACACTGTGAAGGAACAATACTTTTTTTTCCCGATCGTCAACAGTGTTGACGACAAGGTGTTACTGATCGGGAATCTTCGGATATCATGCCAAAAAAGAGGCTTCTACCAGGGAAGTGTTGATTGAAATGATGTAGGTGGAAAATGTAAAAAGATAGGAACTGATTATAGCCACAAATAAAGCATCACAAGCTGATGGTATTTCCCGTACTTAGTCAAAAATTACGAAGTTACATAACCCCGAGAACGTTCATCCCCTTTTTAACCCCTTGAAAGAATAAACTGTTCAATAATCCTTGCTTATTGCTACCCTTCGTAATATAAAGAACTCTTGTGCAAGACAGTCAGTCAGTTTCTCCATTTATTATATATATAGATGGTTTTCTGTGAGTGAATTTGTTATTAGTTATTTGGCATAGAAAGTTCTTTGTACCAGCTGAAGTAAATTGTTAGTGCTTGTTAGCAATATTCTCGAACCAAGTTCTTACTATAGTAAAGTTAGTAACAGAGTCAACACAAAGCAAGCTAAGTTAACAGAACTATGTACTTAAGACAAGAACGCTGCACGTTTTATAGCGCCAACTCTCTTAATTCTTTACTTTAGATTGCGTCTTGAAAATTTGTTTAAGTTAGAGAAAAGATTTGGATTACATGCTAATACATTTTATTTCTCAATAGCAGCCCGGAGTCTGGATTTGTGCCCGGTTGATGGAAATAGGTTCGTCCCCTATTAAATGGGACTTAAACATCTGGCGAAATGTAGGTGTACTATTAGGTACACCTCTGCCTAACCCTTTGGGGATTACAGGCGTGATGTTATGGCTTATTAGCCGTAAATACTGATAGGAACAACAGTATGTCATGATTTCCAAATATTAATAAGATTTAGTGACTTTAAATACTAAACATAAAATTAAAAGTATGTGATTTGCCTCAAATGATTTTTGTATCAGTGTAATCATGAAGTTTAAAAGTATCTCATTTAAAAGTTACCGTAAAAGTACTGGTTTTTTAACGGAACGGAATTGGAAACATGAACTTCTAAGTCAGTTCAGTTTGAGCCTCGAAACCTAAAGGTGTCTTCAAGAAGTCTAAAGTATATAACGTTATTATATTAAGTACCTAATTAAATAATATGTTAAATAATGCAAAAAGTGTACTAAGTTTGTATGTGTCATCATCATCATCATTTCAGCCGAAAGACGTCCACTGCTGGACATAGGCCTCCCCCAAGCACCGCCACTTCGACCGATTCTGTGCTTTCCGCATCCAGCGGATTCCTGCGGCCTTCACAAGGTCATCGGTCCATCTTGTGGGAGGCCTTCCAACGCTACGTCTTCCGGTACGTGGTCGCCACTCCAGAACCTTTCGACCCCATCGGCCATCCGTTCTGCGAGCAATGTGCCCTGCCCATTGCCACTTAAGTTTGGCAATTCTTCGGGCTATGTCGGTTACCTTGGTTCTCCTGCGGATCTCTTCATTTCTGATTCGATCACGTAGGGAAACTCCAAGCATAGCCCTCTCCATTGCCCTTTGGGTGACTTTTAGCCTTCTGATAAGGCCCATTGTGAGCGACCACGTTTCAGTACCATAGGTCATCACTGGCAACACGCACTGGTCAAAGACTTTCGTCTTGAGACACTGTGGTATGTGGGACGAAAAGATATTGCGTAGCTTCCCGAACGCTGCCCAGCCGAGTCGGATTCGACGATTGACCTCTTTCTCGAAGTTGGAACTACCTAGCTGGACAATTTGTCCTAGGTAAACATACTCGTCCACAACTTCGAGCGTCTCCGATCTTCATGGGAGTGGGTGTCACATGGGCATTTGACATGACTTTTGTCTTGTCCATGTTCATTTTAAGACCCACTCTTTCGGAGGCTCTACTGAGGTCATCGAGCATTGTACTGAGTTTCTCCATGGTCTCAGCCATGATAACTATGTCGTCGGCAAACCGAAGGTTAGTGATATACTCGCCATTGATGTTGATGCCTAGCCCTTTCCAATCCAGAACCTTGAAGACATCCTCCAGTGCAGCGGTGAACAGTTTCGGAGAGATAACGTCTCCCTGTCTCACACCTCGCTGCAGAAGCATAGGTTTCGAGGTCTGGTCCTGGAGTCGGACTGACATAGTGGCGTTTTTGTACAAACACTTTAGCACCTCGATGTACCGATAGTCGATCTGGCACCGTTGAAGAGACTGCAGCACAGCCCAGTCTCGATCGAATCGAAGGCTTTCTCGTAGTCCACAAACGCTAAGCAGAGAGGCTGGTTATACTCTTCGGTCTTCTGTATAACCTGCCGCAGCGTATGTATGTGGTCTACGGTGCTAAAGCCTTTACGGAATCCGGCTTGTTCGGGAGGCTGGAAGTCGTCAAACCTGCGCGCGAGACGGTTCGTGATAACTCTTGAAAACAGCTTGTAGACATGGCTCAGAAGTGTGATGGGCCTATAATTCTTAAGCAGGGCATTGTCGCCCTTTTTAAAGAAGAGTACCACCACACCTCTGTTCCATGCCTGTGGCGTTTGACCCTCGAGTATGACGGAATCGAAAAGCTTCTGGAGGGCCTTAAGAACAGGTTTTCCCCCGGCCTTCAGGAGTTCAGCCGTAATTCCGTCATCACCCGGCGCCTTGTTGTTTTTAAGTTGCTTCAGAGCCATCCTAATCTCGTACAAGCTGACGTCCGGGATGTCTTCGGTATTGTATGTGTGCAAGAATATAAATACAGAAATATTAGTACTGAAATGGTGTATGTATCATTACAAGTAAGACAGAAAAACAGAGGATTACTAGTGTAATCCTTCGTGATGCAATAGATGTAGGACGAATATATGACATTTTCTGCCGTTTACAATTCACTCCGTTATTTTTTCCTCAAATCCAGTATATAAACTTCCAGAATAACGTATCAAAGGACTCAAATAGTATACATAATTAACTACTTCTCCGCAAATCCTTACATATCCCAGCAAATAAAATAAGTTTTTTCAAGTTTCAGTAGGTAATATGGAGAGCTAAAATTCTGTGCAATATTTCTATCCAAGCTGAGTATCTTACAACTTAGTAAAGTTATACATACGCACATGGTATTTGCTGACTTCATAAATATAACTTTGTATCTCACTTGCACTTACGAAAAGCGGAGATAAGTTTGTCTTGCTCATACATTAGGTAAGTACACAAGAATTATGAGTTACATGAATAATTTTACTACGAAACATACGTACTCGTACATATGCGAATTTATGAGAGGTACTGTGTTGTGAAGGACAATAGTCAGGTTATAAAACAATGAAAAACATTTTAGCAATTCAAATGTTATGTTACTAAGCGGGAATTTTTGGTCTTTAGGTAAAAATCTAGAATTTTGTCATTTTTAATACACTTCTCTGCACTCTTCATTCCTCTGCCTAGACTTTTCTAGAAGTTCGTCGAAGTTCAAAATATATAATGATTAGGAAAACATTCAAAATTGAAGTCTGAGGCCTCAAAACATTGGGCACGCCACAATTGCGGCAATAAGACCCCTCTTTGAGGAGTGACTTGAGAGGCGCCAAGGCGTCTTCACCTTCCGCCTGACGCAGGTTCTCACCGGACACGGCTGCTTCGGGAGGTTCCTGTTCAGGATAAGGCGGGAGGAAACACCCGGGTGCCACCATTGTGTGGATCGGCCTGAGGACACGGTGGAGCATACGGTGGAGGTCTGCCCGGCTTGGGCGGAGCAACGCCGTGTCCTTGTAGAGGCGATCGGCGGCGGTGATCTGTCGCGTCCGGCCCTGGTTCAGGCCATGGTACGGAGCGAGAGGAAATGTCAGGCCGTCACCTCCTTCTGCGAAGCGGTAATGCTTGCGAAGGAGGAGGCGGAACGCGTGAGGGAGAGGCAAATTTCGCGCCCTCACGCCCCTAACCGCCGCAGGAGGAGACGCCCGGGGCGGGAATCGCGAGCCGATTTCTGGCCACCATAGGCGCGGGCTTGCGGACGGTGAGCAATGGGTAGCTCGCCGTCCGATAAGGACCAAGCCCGGGTCGACGGCGCGTTGTGTTCCACGCGCGCATGTGTGTTCGAAGAAAAAGGCCTCAAAACATGAACTGTGGTTCTATGTAAGTAGCTATGATGCAGTTAATCTTACAGCTCACCGTCGTAAGGGTACACTGGAAAACGATGGAAATATATTTGGAAAAGCGCAGTAGATCACAAATTCACAACTATACGTCTAGTACCTTTAGACACAGAAAACGAATTACTAGCTAAACAATATTTCCCTCAAACGCATACAATGACCTCAATACCTGCCTACCCCGTAACCACATGCAAATTACGTCATACTCCACACGGCAAAGCATTCCCGAGGGTTCAGCTAAACTAAGTCGACACACAAGTTGTGATTAAAGGGACAACTCAAAGAGATTTATGACGGTACCCTTCAAATGAAGCTTGTCGCGTCATGTTGGCTTGTTGTAGTGGATATTCTTTTTATCCGACTACGGCGAAGCAAAAAGGAGGGTTACGATTTTGACCGGTATATATGTATGTTCAACTGTTACCTCATAACTTCTAAACTGCTGATCATAATTTGACAAATTATATGTCGTTGGAAACTACTTGAGCATCCGTGACGTCACTTTAAATTGAATATACTTAGCGTATAATAAAATCCGAAGTCACGTAGGTAATCTGTTCAAACTCGTGTGACTCCGGATTTTTAATTTGTCTGTCTGTGATGTATTGTTTATACCATTTCAGTTGACTTTTATGTCGTAATTAGGTTTTAGTTTTTAAAATTGCGATGGACAGGATGCTTGGATATTCTGGAAGATAATTTAAAGACTTGTTCTAGACACTTCTGTGTTAGACAGGCGTTGGGTTCTCCTTTCATAATAAGATCGTTTAGGGGTTTCCATGAGAAAGTTTTGTAGCAGCCCCGAGTCTGGATTTGTATCTTGATAATAGGCTAATCTTCACAAAAGGATTAACCTATAGCAAAAGACTTTTAAGTAACAACAGAACCGGTCAAAAGTGGGTGAAATATATATGCACTTCTGCCGAAGAAACGGGTTTATTTAAATCCGGAATAAACAATAGATTCGTCATTTCGTTTATAACTAGAAACAGAACAAATAATTCTCGTCACAGTTACGTAATAAAACAAAGCAAAAGAAAAATTTAACTTTAGTTTCCGTTCTAACAATACGAATCACAACACGACAAAAAAGTTTTAAGTTAATTCGCCGTCCTCGGCGAATAAAATGGTAATATGCTATTACGATAGTTTTAATTTTATTGCATATTCGATATTTAGAGGTCCGATTAAACTCTATCAATTTTTTTCATACATTTCCTACGGTTATTTTAGAAGTTACGAGATTTTAAGATGTATGTTTTTAATGAGTGTAAAAAATCACCTTTCTTTTGGTAGTTCAAATACCAAAAGAAAGGTGATTTTTACATTCCGTTATGTATAATTAATTAGTTAATAAGATTCACAAAAACCTGTTTTTTATTTTTCCTGTAAAATTTAGTTTTTACGATTACAATTTTATTCGCCGGAGAGAGCGAGCGAATTCAGCCATTGTGACTTTCAGTTGAACGAATAATAAATGCGAAAAACTTGCAAACAGCAATTTTGAGAAACAATACTAAACAAGACGTTTAGAAAGTTTTATGTTGTTGTTTTGACATCATAACACCACGCCAGTATTCACCAAAGGGTGAAGCAGAATTAGGGCAAATTTCATCAATGAAACTGATCGCGATCAGCACATTTATGATGATACTTCGCCCTTAGTTATGTTGTAAAAAGTCGAGCCTATTGTTATCAATAGAGATCGGATATTCGGATGCATATTTACCTAAAGTTGAGGTGTTGGCTATTATAGAATGCACTTTTGTATCGAAAAAATCCCGGGATTTCTGGATCGACTTAAAGAGTTGTGATTATAGAATCGAATGTATTATATTTACTAACGTTCAGGTGTTGGCTAATATGGAATGCACTTTTGTATCGATCACAAAAATCTCGCGACTCTGGAATTGATAAATTGAGTACTTTTTATCTATAGAAATGCTAGCTAATGTTGTAAAGTAGGTTGCCAAATTAGCATAGCACATAGCGACAAACAACTCGGTGTCTTGAGTTTCGTAAAAAAATGTTTAGTGGGTATATAAATTTTTATGTTAACACCGCAAAAGTAACCTTCATAAGTCACTTTCATACCATGTATCTGATTAGTTGTGCATTCCCAGATGTTATGGAATTCCGGGATTTATGTTAATTTTTTATTCATTAAGATGCCACTTCCATAATTTCTTAGCCAAATATTAACTTTAGGTAAATATGCATCCGAATATCCGATCTCTAGTTATCAACCTGGAACAACTCCATACTCTGGGCTGCAACTAAAAATTTACATTGGAAACACCCGATTAACTTTTCCCGATCGACCCGGGGATAAATACTTATATTGGAATGCAGAATCCGAGATAATTGTCTAGTTTTTTGAACAAAAACTCATTGTCATACATGAGAAAGTTCAAATTCCATTGCAATATTTTTTTTAGGACGTTTTTATTATAAATGGTCACTCAAACTTCAACTTAGAATACATTCCGCTAAAGTAGATAGTCGCGTAAGTAGGCAATGGAATATACATTATCTGAGTATGAAAGGACTTGCAAACATTAAACCAGACGAGGCAGTCATACGTTTATCATCAACATCTGCTTAAACTTTTCCTAACAATGTCGGGGTCGGCTTCCAATGTAACCGAAAGCAGCTGAATACAAGTATTTTACATGGAGCGACTGCCTATCTGACCTCCACAACCCACTTACTGGGTAATATGATACCCCTCATAGTCATACGTTACAAAAAGCACCAATTTATTTATCAATGTCAACTTTGGTAACAACATTATCCAGCCATTGCATACCTACACATCGTTATAGCGTAATATCCAAAGTTGGTCTGCCAACCAAATGGTCTTTGGGGATATTATCGTGCCCGACACGCTTGTCATGCGAATTAGGGATGTGTAGAGGAACTATGTTCCTGCGAGGCAAGGGGGAATCCTCCAAATAGACGGGGAACAAAGTCTGTGTGCTGTTCGTGGTTTACTCTCAACGTTTACGTGTTATCACTGTGATGAACGCCCGCACTACTGAAGGCCAATTTTCGTACTTAAAAAACGTTCACATTCAAGTCGCGATCTGTCAAACATGTCAAAAATCTTGGTAAATTGATTGTATTTTTGACAGATTGTGAATGAGATTTAAAAATTACGAGAATTACCCCTCTGGTCTGCCGCGGCGGCAGGGCGACAATGCCGCGTGCAAGGCCGTCGCGGCAATGACGCGCAGCATTGCTGCCGTGCTCGGAATGTAATCTCATATCGACCTATAGAAAATGTATGGGGACCAGTGGTGACGCGGCAGTAAAGCCGCGTGCGGCGTTGTTCGGAATCGTACTATTTATGCAGAATCAGTCTTCTACAATTAGCATTGACGTGGACACTATCAAGGTCGACTAAGACACTAGGGCGTGATTTATTTTTAAAGGATAAGTAATTACATTATCTGGTAAAGCAGAAGACACTGATACTGGCCCTTTTGGCATAATAGTCATTGTTTTCTGTTTTCATAGTTTTAAGGTGTATTTCTTTCCTTCTTTATTTCTATACAGCTTGCTAACTTTGCAAGCTGTATAGAAAGTGGACGTGCGATCACCACTTCTGTCGAAGAACCGATGGCATTTGAAGTTGACGAGTCCTTGACTGGAGACAGCAAATCAGCAAACGTAGTTTGTATAATTAACAGCACGCTTGACTTAGATAATTTCTATTAACCTACTTTCCTAAACTCCATGTTTACAAACGAAGCTATTTGCAGTATAAATACTTCAAATAATTGGACGCAAAATGAACGAGCTTTGAAGATTACACGACCGCGATGCAACGGATATGTGAAAATAACTTCACGTTCATGTAACTCGCGTGTACATACACATATGTTTTGAATATGTACTAAATACATATTCAAATATGTTCATGCAATAGGAAATATATAGTAAATGTTATTGGAAATTACTGACCTTGTCTAATTCGGCAGGAATGATAAGGCCAACCAACATTGTATTTTGTCTTGTTGCGTTGCTAACTTCTTTTTACCCCTCAAAAACTTTCCTATTTTAAAACAGTATATGAACTAGCGGTGTTCTTGTTATTTTAATGTCAAAGAAATGTGATGGCAATAGACAATAACACCTTTGAATAAATAAATAAACTATTCAATTATATAACGTGTATCTTGTAAGAGGGCAGATGCCTTCTATATGCTTGCATAGGTCAAGAATTAATTAAAGGTTCTGCCTAATACGTCAACTATCTTATCTCCCCCACAAAAAAACCAATGACATCAACTAACTTACAAAGAAAATAAACTAAAAACAATATACCAACGAACGACTTTGAGCCAACCAGATAGTGATCCCAAGCGACCCTCTAAAAGTAGTTAATTTTACGACACATCGTAAAGAAACCAAGACATCGATACTCGACAATCGATATCAACCATCGAATGTTTACATTACTAGCAACCGCTAGGGAAATAAGCTTGCGGATGTAGGTATCTCATACAGAATTATGCCTCTAACAGTTTATCCGAAATATTGAAAGCAGAATTTTAATTTCGGATCCCGTAAACTGCTGCGGTATCCGAATACACATTGTGTTACTTTATGAGGATGGTGGATAGGAGTTGAAGGTAGAATTTGTCCACAGAACATTCTAAGGGTAACTTCTAGTGAACTCACGTTATCGACTGCTTCGTTGGTCTAGTGGTCGCAAGCGCTATTGCTGAGTATGAGGTCCTGGGTTCGATTCTCGGGTCGGGCAGTATTATAGGGTTTTTCTATCTGAAATTTCTCAGTAGCAGCTCGGAGTCTGGATTTGTGCCAGGTTAATGGCAATAGGCTCGCCCCCTATTACATGGGACTTAAACATAACTGGCGAAATGTGGGTGTACCTACTACAGGGACACCTCTGCCCAACCCTTCGAGGAATCAAGGCATGATGTTATAGTCATGTTATCAAGTTGACAGCTTTTGAACACTTCAAGAACTCTCCAAGGAATATTCTTTCTACACACTTCAATCAATCTGCCTAGCCTTTTCCCAAATATATTGGGGTCGACTTCCAGGCTAACCGGCTGCAGCTGAATACCAGTATTACAATAGCTACACACTTCACAGTACTTATAATTACGACTAGATAGCACAATCCTTTTAACCCTCAAAAAGAGACAGCCTTCAAAATAAAACCTAGCGTGATTATCACACTGTGCATTAACACACAGTGATTATCACACTTCGAAAGTTGTAAAAACAAATTGCCCAAACGACTGTTAGTGCTTGTAAACAAATGGGTTACAACTTCTCCAGTATCCAGTGCAATTTATATCATTGTTTACATTGACATTGAGAACAATTGGAGTTGTCTAGACCTTGAACATAGCTCAGGGAAAAACAAAGAATGGGAATCGTGGTTATTGCCCCGTCTAATCCCCCCTAGCTTACAGGGGGCAATAGCCAGTTGTCGCGGAAAGTGTTATTTGTGATACAAGCAATTTAGAGAGCCATTTATTGCCTCTAGGCAGTGGCTGAACTCTGTGTAAGTAAGAGCTATTTATTGCTCATCGACAGTCGCCGAAAAATGTGTAAAACATGAGCGGTCTGTACCAATGTTTGATACGACCTTCACCTACCGCCACATATAAAAAGTCAATTAGTGATGGGCTTGACACATGTCATAAAAGCAGTTTAAGCGCATACGGTAAAAACATGGCGGAAATTTTATGATTTTATGATTTTTCTTTGGCCGTATCCTATACTATTGAATGAGCAATATTTGTATATTTATATACAGGATGTTTGGCAGAACGTTGAACATACGAAAATAGTGGATAGGTGGGGTCATCTGCTACTTACTCAGCCCTAATTTATTCGTAAATACAAATTCCATCTATGATGAACAAAATTGTTTTGTTTTTAGTGCGCACCCTGTTTTTACTTACAAAATATATTTTCTTGTATTATACATACAATCGTAGGACAAATAGAAAAAATGGTAGTTTGATGTTTTTATTGTGTTGTTGTCCTGTAGAACAACTGTTCTATTATATTTATTTGTAGAGGTCATGACCTTTTACTTTGTGTCTTTTTTTCAATAACATTTACGTACCTAAGTAATAAGTACCTAATTTAATGATAAGTCGTTTTATTTGGTTAAGCACATATGAGGAAGCTTTAAAAAAAAAAATTAAATTCGAATGTGCTACCCACCCATTATTTTTTAACCCATTTATTTTTTCCCAATCTCAAAACATTGAGCATATTGAGCAAGTGCTCGATGTTTTAACAAGCAGACAGAATAATTGAATTTTGCTGACAGAAAGTCAAAGAGATGAAATAATAAGACCCCTTTTTATCATATTGTATGTGCAGTCAGGAAAATTTGTTTATGAAAATAACAGACTACGTCAATTAGCCGTGTTATAGCCATTTCATACCACTGTCAATAAATGACAGTTGTGTTTTGAATATACGGGTAATTTAAGTTGGTAGTTAATTTAAACTTGATAAAACAGTATACGAATACTGTACAAAAGTCGACGAACATTTTCAAAAAACAGAGGTAATATAATTATAAACGGAACTTACCTACATACTTCTCGTAGATTCACATAGCTGAGTATTTGCATGCATTTCCTTTACATAAATACAAGAAACCTTGACCCGAAGCTGTAACTACGACTATAAAAGTAATTACTTTGGTACTTATTAATCTAATAATAATAAACGTTGGACTCTAATAAATAGCTTTTATTTATTTAATACTTCAAGCACAGAAATGTACAGGGCGGACTTAATACCATAAGCATTTTCTACTAGTCAACCTTTGGGTGATGCAGAGACAAATAGTGGTAGGTGGGATATACGTAGATTAACGAGTTTAAGGGAATGCCCTCTGTTACTAAACATACTGTATATTAATAATTTATTTTCAGAATAAAACATTCCATACATTGTTAGTAAATAGTACTTATAACTACACATGTAAGTAAATTATTAATTTACAATTCCGCCATTTAATGTTATATGAGGCACCTCCAGATCCGTGAACGGTGTTCCAGTGCCTCACAACCGGACAATCAACCCTTCCCAAAATAGTATTCAGAAGGCTGTTGGTGCTGGTGCACGCGGTGCATCTGGGTAGCCACTCTTTTTTTTTACTGTTGCCCTAAAGCAGTCCGTACTGGCCTTATCAAACATACCTGATGTACTGCAAAAGCGAGGCAATCCCAACAGCATCCTAAAACCATTATTGTACAGGACCCGTAAGGCGATCTACGCGTATAACGGACCCACAGGCTGCAGGTATATATTCCTCACCTACCTAGGTTTTAAAACCGCCAATTTTCATTTTAGCGTTGTCCAAGTGGTTCCTACGTGTTGTGTACGATAAATTCATTTAGTGCTATGGAAATATGCCAAATGTCTAGCTTTCTTTCTTACTACTTCTCGTCAAATATATAAATTCTGGTTTTGCGTTAGAAGCGGAATATTTTGGCACATGATTTTAGTCCTTGGAGAAAATATTTGTGCTTTCGAATTATTATTCATTGAAGTTCTACACACTGTATTCTTGTTTATTTATTGACACAGGTTAAGAATACGCACAATTTTGTTTTAGGCAAAGTTTACCTAACTTGTGGTCTTTAAGCCGCCATCTCCACGGGCGATAATTTGAAGGCACAGCGTGACTATCGCCGCGATTCTCTCGTCCGTGGAGATGGCGCCTAAAAGTGATCGATTTTATTCTTGTGTTGCCTCTTAATGCCGGCTGTTTTATTAAACTTCATAAAAATACATTTCACTAACACGCAATATCTCGTAAAAATTCTCAACTAAACATGAACCGTCTCCGTTTCAAAGAATAGTCACAAAGGAACCTCAAACCAATAAAATTGTCGTACAAACATAATATTTCCAACTTAGTCTTAAAGGAAAGGAATACAGTGGTTAAGGCCTCGTCTCTCATGCACGAAGTTATGGGTTCAAGTTGAAAATGACATAATATTATCAATTAATAATATTATTATGTCCTTTTCAAATTTATATTGGAAATCAGTGACAGCGGTGAAGGAAAACTTCGTGAGGACACCTGAACGAACTTATAGTAAATATCAGTCTGAAATCGCTAACCCGTTTTGAGCAAGCGTGGTGATCAATGCTCGTGCCTCCTCTGTATGAGAAGATGCCTTTGCCAAGCAGTGGGACAGTAAATAGGCCAGTATTATAATAGAAATACCTACAACAATTACAATCCAATTTAAGTTTTTTTATAAAATTTTTGCTTTAGACCTCCCTATTCAGGCAAGGCGTCGAATTTCACGAGGAATTTAATAAAAAGAAAAAGAATTCGAGGGAATTCTCTTTGGCTCGCGGTCATAGGGATGGTCCATGAATGTCGATAATATCGATATGGGTGAATATTTGTGGTAGAAGTTTCGCATGGGTAATGTAAAAGTTTAGGGTGATTTAGAGATATGAGAGTCTTGGCAAAGTTTTGGTTAGATAACGATTTAATTAAGTCAGTGATGCATAGAGGTAGGTTTTTTATTAACATAATAATACAGGAAGTGAAATACCTACTAGTTTTTAAACGAATCAAAGGTACGTGATTTTTTCAGTGAAATCTTCTTTTGACGCAATGGGCATTTTTGAGATGGGAAAAAAACAATTGAACTCGCGACACCGTTACCGACACCTCATTTTTGTAAACGCGATTGTGCTCTTTATTTATATAACGGATCAATGTTCTATGCATGTATAAAGGTTCAGGAAGTATTTTTTTAAATTGTTTAAGTTTTCACTTCTGTCGGCACTCCCGGAGTGCCACTGTTTTTTTTTGGAATTTTACATATTATACCCAGTTATTATTTAATTTTTGATTACGAGTTTTATTGAATATGGTACATGATTAGCCTTTACTACTTTTTCAATGAAATTCAAACAACAAAATCCATTAAATCAACTTTAATCAGATAAGGGAATGCTGGAAATAACTTCGACAACAATATTTTTTTCAATCAAACTTTCACCCGCAAAATATTCAGTTATGAAAAACTTCGTAACCGAAATCTTCTCCGTTTTATCGAGAACTTCTCTGTAGAGAAATCACTAGTATTGTCGTGACTACCAAGGTTTTATTGTCACTTCGCTGCATTAAAATTTTGCACCTAGAATTGTAGGTGTTCAGTTCAGGCCAAGGCTTCAAATATTAAAACTCAAGGTGAGGAAGTAACATTTCAAAGAAACATTGTCCATTGAAATAAAAAAGTGGCACTTCGGGAGTGCCGACAGAAGTGAAAATTTTCGCCTTGGTGGAAGAAAAATACTTGTATAGAACGTTGGTCCGTTACCTTATTTAAATAAAGAGCACAATCCCGTTTACAAAACCTTTAAATTTAAATACTTGTATAGAACATTGATCCGTAACTTAATATAGATAAAGGGCACAATCGCGTTTACAAAATCTTTATAGTAAAAATACTTGCATAGAACATTGATCCATAACGTAATATAAATACAATCGCGTTTACAAAAATGAAGTGTCATTACAGTGTTGTGAAATAAATGGTTTAGTCCCATCTCAAAAATGCCCAACGCGCCTAAAAAAGTTTTCACTTAAATTAATTCATTCATTCACTAACAGGTAACGCATAACTTAAACTGCTGGGTTTGGAAGCATGAAACTTTGCACAAGAGTTCTTTATTCAATACCGAAAGTAAGCAACGAGGAAGGATTTTTGAAAATTCATCCCAGAAAGAGGTTCAACAGGGGATAAAACTATGTATGGAAAGTTCGTCATTTTTGCGGATGAGAATCCCATGGGGCACAGACGCCAGCACATCAGGCTACTACAATCTGTCATATTTATTTAATGGAATTTCAACTTTATCGCTGAAGAATAAGGTTCAAAGTTGATTGGGAAAATTTGACAGTTTCGGGTAGCTTGATGTGCTGGCGTCTGTACATAGCTTATAATAAAGTAACTGGGCGACCGAGCTCTGCTCTGGTGAAAATAGAGAATGCTCATTTAATAGTATAGGAAAGTTCATTCTAATCCATGTATAGTACCTACTTATTCCATGCTGCCATGTCATTATTCATTATCTTGTTCTAAATTTTGGGCGACCGAGCTCTGCTCGGGTGAAAATACGGAGAAAACGATTTTACCCAGGTATGAGACCTATGTAGATCGATTTTTCGCCGAAATCGTTAGAGCCGATTTCGAGAACGTGAGAACAAATATATGTAGCCATTATGAATTATTATGTAATAATTTTTAAGGTAATAATTGTAATAATGTTTAATATTTTTTTATTATTTATATATACAAATATTGCTCGTTTAATAAAATAGGATAACGCTTGTTGAAGGGTTAGGCAGAGGTGTACCTATAGTACACCCACATTTCGCCAGTTATATTTAAGTCCCATGTAATAGGGGGGCGAGCCTATTTCCAAACTCCGAGCTGCTACTGAGAAATTCCCTGATAGAAAATTTTACTCGCAGACTAACGCGAAAATCATGCTTCTTTATGAACCCGGATAAGAGTATCTTTTATTTTTCTCCGAGTCATGTATAAGCTCTTTAGTTTAGTAGCACGAAATAAAATGGTTCAGTAGTTGAGAGGTCAACAAACAGACACTTTCGAATCCTATCCTATACTATTAAACGAGCAATATTTGTATATATATATATGTATTTGTAATCACGTTCTCGAAATCGGCTCTAACGATTTCGATGAAAGTTGCTATATAGGGGTTTACGGGGGCGAAAAATCGTTCTAGCTAGGTCTCATATCAGGAAAAATTCGTTTTCTCAAGTTTAATACAAGATAATGAATAATGTCATGGCAGCATGGAATAAGTAGGTACTATACATGGATTAGTATGAACTGTCCTATACTATTAAATGAGCATTCTCTATTTTCACCAGAGAAAAGCTCGGTCGCCCAGGAACTGTTATGTTATGCGAGTAAAACTGCGAGCAAAAGCTAGTAGTGCATGTTTCTCTCAAGTGCAATTGAAATAGCTATCCTGTTGTAAAACCAGTAACTTGATTAATAGTTCAGAACGACGTGGAAACAACTCTACGAGCACAAATTCGCAACCAGCGGGGTTCCCAAAAAGTTTGGAAACAAATGGGGTTATTTTTTTCAATTTTCCGTGCTAAGCAAGCAAAAGAAAAAAACATCTATTGTTATGAAAGTTGAAATGTGAAAGTAGGTATATTGTGTTTTTGACGTTACACTAAGAGGTTTGATGTATCGTCCTTTTCCAGGATATTATGGAAACCGTTAAAGGTCGTAAACGACTACATTCTATTCAAATCCTTGTTTCCAGTTGATATTACTTTAAAAAAAAAAAACTTTGCGATAGTGTTAATTAGGTAGGTTGATTTTGGAATGATACTACTGAAAAAGTCATAGAATGATTGAAAATTGTAGCGCAAACTGAACTCTATTGGATCATCAAAATCTTTGTTTACATGTTTGGAAACTAAATTAAGAACATATTTTACTTTTATGGATCTTTCAATAAACGGTCTTTCGTATACTTTTAGTAGGAAAAAAGTCTACTCTTTTCGACCTCATTAAGAGTTATTACGTTGCAGTTGGCGTGAAAATTCATGTTTAGTTTGCTTCTAGGTCTCACAGAACCGTCCAAAAATTCCTTTGTGTGTTGCACTTCTTGCTAATGAGCAAACCTGACCTTGACATTTGAGGAAATAGTACTATGATCTAGTAAACTTGAACATACTGCAGTAGGTATAACGTCATCCATATTACTATTATAAATATACCTTTCCCCCACTTACTCATTATCTACCATAAAACAAGCATCTTCCTGTAGGGTGAAAACCTTCCACGGTTCACTTGGAAGTCCTTGAACCGTCCCTGAACCGTCTCCGAACCGAAGTAGGAAGGTGTAAACCAAAACTCGTAAAGTGCTACCTCGATGGAATGGTAGCAGGGTGTGGTGGATGTGAGGTGTCGCAAACTATGCTTCACGTCCTATCCTGCCCTTTGTGCTCCAAAACATGCAGTCAACGATATCTGCGCTGCCACCGATAACCCAGTGGAACTGGCGAAGATTTCGACCAACAAAACTGAATTACTGTCGTGCCAGCAACACGAAGAAGAATATTATAAATAAAAAAAAAACAGTGTCACTCCGGGAGTGCCGACAGAAATGAAAACTTGAAAAAGACCGCCTTGGTGGAAGAAAAATACTTGTATAGAACATTGGTCCGTAACGTAATATAAATAAAGAGCACAATGCCGTTTAAAAAAAAAAAACAAAACCTTTAAAGTAAAAATACTTGCACAGAACTTTGTTCCGCAAAGTAATATAAATAAGAGCACAATCGCGTTTACAAAAATAAGGTGTCGGTACAGATAGTGCAATCCACGAAGACGCGCCCCACTCCGCGATTACTGTACTGTAAGCTGAACTCTAGTACGGCGCGGAGCGGAGTGGGGCGCGTCTTCGTGGATTGCACTATCTTTAACAGTGTTGCGAGTTCAATTGTTTTTCCCATCTCAAAAATCAAAAAGAAGTTTTCACTTCAAAAAAAGAAAGAAAGAAAAATTCAGCACAAACTAAACGCACATTACAAAAAAATTAAATGAAATACTCATTTTAATGCGAAATTAACTCTGTATGTTATGTACCTCCGTGTTACCTTATCACGGCTGAAAGGATTGGGATGAAATTCGCCACACAGATAGACTATGACCTGGGTACATAGGATACTTTTTATCCCAGTACTACGTTTCCGTGGGGTAATTTCCGACCTCCACGCGGTCGAAGCCGCGGGCGTACGTATGAACTCCAACGGAAGGGTAATTTAGGTATGTATAGCTTTTGAATAGGATCAACTACGTCAATAGGCAATCGAAATATCAATTCTAGTGCTTTTTATCTCCAGACTTGATCCGTGTCTCGCTTTTGTGTGTTGTTACAAATCTAAAATATACAATTCACAATGAGATCTTCTCTATACATCAGATTGTACGTAACTTGGAGAAATATTCACGAGGGTTTTGTAGTTTTGGTTCAAGGTTGTACAAGGAAGGAGGAAGCGTTGTTCAAGGACTGTACCTTGAACAAAACTACAAAAATCAGAAATGACAATACTTAAGTCGTATTGTCTCTCCTTCTCCTTTTAAACCATACACAGGTTGTCTTCAAAGGATCGCTTTTAGCGATAACACCGCCCATTGTGCCCATTTGTATTTTATTTATTTTCATTTATAATATTCAGTTTTCTATTCTGTCCTAATCAGGATCAGCCTACAACGTTCCCACTGCTGGCACACAGGTTAACTCTCAGTGAGAAGGGGATTGGGCTGTAATCCACCACGCGGGCCCAATGAGGATTGGTAGAAGTCACAAGTCTGCGAATTTTTTAGCAATACCAAAACGACTATTGAATAGGCCTGTGTCCAAAAATTTTTATGTTTGTCCGTCTTGTAGATTATTAAAAAAATATTGAACACGTATTTTTTCTTTTTTGACGTAATCATAAGATTACGGCTATACATTGAGTACAATGTGGCATGACGTCACGCCTTGCTAGATTTAATACTGCGTTGTGACGTAGCGAGCCCCCACTCCCCAACTTTAATACGTGTTTTCTAAGTTATTTTTGATTAATATGATAAACCAAAAAATACGTGTCTAATATTTTTTTATTATCTGAAAGACGGACTAAATAGAATTTCTTTTTTTTACCTACGCAACTACCGTATTTTCTGGCCAGAAAACCTTTATGGACAGACTGAATTACTAAAAGCCTTAAGTAATAGATTGCGTGTTTCGACACGCGTTAATCGGTGAAAAAACTAAGTGAAAGAAAATCAATTTAGGAAAGACAACAATAGATTAATGAGACCACAAATAAATTGCCACTAAAAATGTTCTACAAAATTGCTTGCATTTACAGAATGTAACAGTGTCAAAACATGCAAAGTTCTTTTAAAACCCACATTTATTTCGCTCTCACGTACCGAAACCGTAAAACTGAAACAATTTCACCGCTGAAACTATACTATTCCCAATTCGAAATAAATGACTTTATACGTTTGCATGGAAAGTATTTTTAGGAGCAAATGCGCAGTACTGCCGCGCAAACATTCGTCAGTTTGGTCCTAACTAGAGCGCGGCAGAAATGTATCCTGCAAACGCCGTGTGTTGCGGCCGCACTCTTACCACTCAATGTTTCGACACACCTTTAGATGATATCTGCCTGTCAACTGGAATAAACTGGTGGTAATTTTATTTTTTGGAAAAACAGTTTCACAAGGATTAAGTACCTACTCAAGTCTTCTAAGAGCTGGTTCTAAATAAATAAAGTTCGGTGATGTTTGAAAGCTCAGAAAGCTGGATATTCTACGCTGCTCGCCTACACTCCATAGTCATTTCACCCGTTTCATGTATACAGCCTAATTTATATCGATGCCACTGGAACACATTTTGACCCCTCACATAAACGAGGCTCTATATGTTGCTAACGATGCTTCTGGGATTCTTAATCGTAACAAAGAACATTAGGGTTTTCCTATTATGAAATAGTAACATGACTGTACAGTTTTACTTGATTAAATAAATGTGAACATGTACGTTAAATTCTCTGCGTAGTATTTTTGTCTACCTAAAAGCTGCTAAGCTTAAGTGGGACTGGGCCGGACATGTCTGCCGCATGTCAGATGACAAATGAGCTAAAAGAACCACTGATTGGGTCCCACTAAACGCACGACGACATCGCGGCAGACCGAGACAAAGATGGCGGGATGAGCTTGACTCCTACCGAAAGGACTGGCCGACACTAGCAATAGACAGAATTGTGTGGAAAAGGGAGAGGGAGGCCTTTGCCCTGCAGTGGGACAATACAGGCTAGTTAGATTAGATATTAAAAGTATGTTTTTGTTTACAACAATCATTTATGGTTTCACTATCAGAGGGACTAAAGAACGTTCGCATTCTACAGTGCGTTTATTATAACTCTTCCTTTGACGCGATTGTCAGCACTGTTCTGTCAGTCGCCCTATTGAAATTAAACTTGACAAGCAATAGTGTCAACATGGCGGCAAGTTATAGTGAACGGTCTGTCTCGATCTGTCAAAAAATCCTCTAGTTTTTTAAGAACTTACTAATTGATTGCCGCTAAGATGAGATTTCGACTTGAATCTGAACGTGTTTTGGTTTTCAAAAAAAAAAACAACCGACCTCCAAAAAAACACTACAAAGTGAAAAATAACTTTAATTTCGGAAGTCGGTGTCTTGGGTTTTGTATTTTCATTTTTTGTCACCGACTTCCGAAATTAAAGTTATTTTTCACTTTGTAGTGTTTTTTTTGGAGGTCGGTTTTTTTTTTTTTTGTAAAAAGTTTTTATTTTTCACTTTTTAGTTGTGGTACCTACCCCACACACATTCGAATACCACTACCTGCTACCAGTGACAGAAACTTATCATATCATCTACATACTAAGTGGGAAAAAAATTACGTATTTTGTAGCTAACTCAAAAACTATCTAAGCAAAGTTAATAAAAATTATATTGGACCAATTCGAGAGCACACACTTTCAAACAAAAAAAGAATTTTCAAAATCGGTCCACAATTGACGGAGAAATCGGTGGACATACATAAAAAAAAAAAAAAAACAAACATACGCGACGAACATATAACCTCCTCCTTTTAGGAAGTCGGTTAAAAATGGCATTGAATTTATGATTATTACAATAAACAACAACATTACAACATTTGTTATTTTTATAAGCTCGCCCCCTATTACATGGGACTTAAACATAGCTGGCGAAATGTGGGTGTACTAGGTGGACCTCTGCTGATGTTACGTTGTTGTAAATATAAATATGATAGTTAATTGATTCAGGCGTGACCTTGCAGAAATCCATTATGAAATATAAATTTTATAGAGACAAAAAACTCCTGAAAGAAATCGACGTGTTTCACCTCTCAACGAAGCATCCTCAGGATGACGATGGACTTGTTGCGAACCCGAACACGGCGTGTGTTGCCACACCGAGCGCTCAGTGCTGCTGCGCTGGATGCCTCGTTGTGAGGTGAAACACGTGTCGATTTCTTACAGTTTTTTTGGTTCTTTAGAAATAGCTAAGCGGAACAGGTTACTAAATATATCCACGTCTATTGTATTTTATAAATATGATAGTTCAAAACTGTGTAAGTAACTCATTTCAATCAATAAAAGCTTTTTCCTTAACCAGTTTACCCCCATGAGTTTCTAAATTCTTTTGAAATAAGGTTACGTGCCAAGCCAGCACCAACCTTTCCCTTAGGAAATCAAAAACGTGACGAGTATATTTGAATAGGTATTCACTACCATCTTAAGAATCTCCACATCGAGAGAACCTAGCTAAGTAAAAAGCATATTTGAAGACCATCGATCGCATATCTGATTAAATATTCAGCCCAACTTCTGCAGAACTGATAGAAGTCACATTGAGACAATATTTTGAAGCCAGAGAATATTAGCTACGTTTGGATGTCGAAGTTGGTTCAAAGCGTAAATGACATAATGGTGCCGATTCTCTTGTCACAAATGCCTCTAAACTAAACTAAAAATCACCAAATTTAGTTTATTCCTGTCAAACGACGATTTTCTATTCTGAAATAGACTAAAGTGACACAACTTAACTATATTTTAGTTTGACAGCACTAAGATGGCACTGAGATATTAGTTTAGTGAAAATGGCAATTTTGCTATTCTGAATTTGACGTTTTTAACCTAAAATTTAGATTTTCTAACTAAATATGACTATTTTTAATCGCGACTAAAAACATGTGGAATAAAATTGGTTGTCATGAACTAAAATTCACACCAACACCTCGACTTCAGATGAAAAAACAGTACTGATTTTTTTTTTTCTTTTGCTTATATCTTGAAAACGGTGTGTCCAATCGCAAAAACAATTAAAATTTCGACACCCTTTATGAAACCCTTAACCCCCTAACACTCTACATGTAGGTAATGTTTTTTCTTATTTTCCACACAAAAAGTGAAAAATCCATATAAAACACGTCGAGGCTGCCCCCCTGCGCGCCTCCGTCTCTAAAAAGATTCACGTGGTTAGGTTTCACGTGTGGAGTCGCGGTTGTCAAATTCGATTTAGATGTGTCAAAATTATTTTTAAATTTAGAGAATTTATTTTGCAGAATAGCTTTGAGATTCTTATAGTCAAAAATAAGGAATTTTAGTGATAGTTTAGTTAGTTTAGTTCGGTGTACAAGAGAATCGGCACCAATGTCGCTTCTACGCTAGGAAAGTTAAGACATTGGAATCAAAACATCATAACCAAAAACTTTTGGAAGGGAAAAGAATACCTAACTAACTGCAGTGAGATATTAAAGGCTTAGAAAATTAATTTGTTTAACTTCATTCTCAATTTTATATATAAAGTGAAGGTATTTAGAAGATCAAGGCGAACTTGGACTTAAGAACAGTGCAAGCATATCCATAGGGATATCCATCACCCGTGACATGCAGTCTCCAAAGATCCTGTACTAGTCCATCCATCATGTATTTCGTGCTAATAAAATAATCTATTTATATAAAATTCTCGTGTCACAATGTTAGTTCCCATACTCCTCAGAAACGGCTTGATCGATTTTTATGAAATTTTATATGTATATTCGGTAGGTTTGAGGGTGGTCCACCCCAAACATTTATATGGCAAAACAACGTTTGCCGGGTCAGCTAGTTGACTTATAACTTTATCTACTGCGCTAGCGATCGATTTAAAGCTGTAACTTATCGTAATAAAGATGGCCGACATCAAAACAAGCTATAAATTACTTAGAAGAGAGACAAGGCGAAGTATTTTATGTAGAACGAAGAACGCTGACCTAATTCGGTGTCTGTTAAAAATAGTAACAGTCTGGGAAAAATCTATTACTGGATCAATGATGAGTGAAAACTGCTACTGGGCTTGTCCGCTTTGGCCTTGTTGTACGATTTGAGGGGTAATTCCCGTATTTTTAAGAACGTTTGCATTCAAATTTTAGTCTCACTTTCAATCTGTCAAAGATACCTCGAACATAGTTACCTTTTTTGACAAGTTTTTGACACTGATTGTCGTTGCGACTAGATTTTGAACGTCTTTAGGGGATACGGTTTTGAGTGTAATAAGCCTTCTGTTTTGTAGTTTTTTTACTGTGCGATCATTTTAACTCGTCCTGTAACGCGATTGGTAGCACTGTTCAGTCAGTCGCCATTTTAAATTCTATTAATATTGAAACTAAGCTTGACAAGCAATGGTGCCAACATGACGGCAAGGGACAAGTAAGGCCGACCAATCTCAGCGATGTCCACGCTTCGGCGCGGGAGACATTATAGCGCACTTCTCACACTCTCTTCTCTCACTCTCTTAGTCCGCTAGGACGGCAATTCGACACGACCGGACAGAGATCAGGCGCAGGGCCAACGGCTTAACGTGTTTTCCGAGGCACGGGGGTATCACACCGCCAACTTCCAAACTCCGGGCGGGTACTAAGAAAATCCAAATAGAAAAACCCAATAACACCTTTTCCGACCTGGGAATCCAACCCACGCTCAGCAGTCGCGCTAATGGTATGTGTATAGAGGTTACAAAGGACACTTGTGACCCTGCCCCACCAAATCTTATCCCGTGACCCTTAGTTAACTATAATGGGATTAGTATCCGTTATATAGGGGTTTTATACGGGACTATGAAATTTCTGTTGGTAAGGGATTTCTAAAGGATTGTCCTCTTCACCCTTTACCGGACTCATACAATTTTCGCCGGAAAATAAGCACTTTTCCTATGAAAACTGTATTCTCTGGTAAACGCTCGGTTCTGTATAAAATTATGTAAATTTTATGAAAAACGACAATCGAAAATGTAAATTCTGTGTTTATTTAAGCCTATAATGAGTTTTAATTATTCGCGAAATTATTACTAAAATTAAAGTACTTTGAATATAAATGAAAATTGGCCTTTTAAAAGCTTTACCTGGTTAACGCTTTTCCTTGAATATTATATGATTAAAAACTTTATTGTTCACCACAGAAATCAAAAGAGCATACAGATAAATGAAAAATGTTTGGATGTCAAAGTTTGTATGTATGTTTGGACTACTGAATTATAATATTTTAATTTACTTGGCAAAAGCCTCCCATAACTGTATATTTGTACGCCAAATGGCAAAACATTGAGAACCTATAATATAATAATTGTAACATCTTGCACACTGTTGTAACCTGTTTACAAATAAAGAATATTTATTGATTGATTGGTTGATGTTTGTTACTCAAGCACGCAAAAACGGCTGAACAGATTTGGATGAAATTTGGCACACATGTAGTTTATAACCTGCAACCTAATTGCGTAATACACTTTCAATCACAATCTCAGTGATTTTGAAGGATATTGCAAATCCATTGCTTGATATGTTCGAAAAATTTGTCTGCTCAACAACGTAAATAACGCAATGAATGTTGTTGAACTGTCAAAATGAAGTCCATTATCCTCGCTAGATAAACTAACTACCTAACATGGGAACTAAAACATTAATCTTACTCGTACTTCGTTCCTAGGAAAACAGCGCCTATGAATATGTATGCCGTCTACAATATAGCTTCTAATTATGTGCCACGGGATATTATGTTAAACTGTATGAATATTAATGGCCTAGTAATGCTATATTAGCTTGAGGTGGCTCATAACACCTGGTTATAGATTCAGTAATAATAAGTATGGTTTCCCGCATCCAGCGGATTCCTGCGGCCTTCACAAGGTCATCGGCCCATCTTGTGGGAGGCCTTCCAATGCTACGTCTTCCGGTACGCGGTCGCCACTCCAGAACCTTTCGGCCCCATCGGCCATCCGTTCTGCGAGCGCCCTGCCCATTGCCACTTAAGTTTGGCAATTCTTCGGGCTATGTCGGTTACCTTGGTTCTCCTGCGGATCTCTTCATTTCTGATTCGATCACGTATGGAAACTCCAAGCATATCCCTCTCCATTGCCCTTTGGGTGACTTTTAGCCTTCTGATAAACGGGAAGCACAGAAACGGTCGAAGTGACGGTGCTTGGGGGAGGCCTATGTCAAGCAGTGGACGTCTTTCGGCTGAAATGATGATGATGAAATATGGTTTGTTCCACTTTTGTTTCTCATGAAAATGTAAACAAATGTAGAAAATGTATCTAAAGATGAAAATTTGTAGTGCCACTTACTAATTGAGTGCTATGATTTGATTATAATACTTAAACACGAAAATCAATTTTTTTATCACCATTTAGACGTTTTTCATTTGACAATAATTTCTATAAAGTTAATTTTATAACATCAATTTTCGTCAATAATTTTTCAATAAAAAACAAATTGGTTGTCTGTAAAGTCGGTTTACGGACGATAATTTTACGAGATAACGTCACAAGCCGAACGCTTAGACCGATCGTGCCTCTCTATCGCTTGCTTCGCGCTCTCGCTTACACGCTCTGCTCAGGCGGAACGTGACACTTTTTGGTGCGAGCAGCCGGCGTTCACCGATTTATAAGACGTAATCACGTCAAAATGTTATCCAAACAATAATTGTTGGAAAAACTGATAAGATATAAAGTTGAATCCATCTTTAATACAGATGATTGTGTTACCAATTCCCTTTACCGAGTGATTGCGTAAGAATTACTTAAACCTAAACAGAGTTTGTTTTAGTGATGTGCCGGATATCCGTATCCGCGGATATCCGAGGGAGAAAAAGATCTGTATCCGTTACTTTTTGGCAGATCTTGAACGGATCTTTTATATTAATACATTTAATTACGTATACGTACAGGATACAGATCTCTTTTCTCCCTCGGAGATCGGCGAATATCCGCGAATATCCGCGAATCACGGATATCCGGCACATCACTAGTTTGTTTACACTTTTATCACATACGTTTGGACCAAAAAATAGTAGGGTCTTTGTAAAATACCTTTTCGGGGGATATAGTACAACCATTTTTATCTGGTCTTCAGATTATTAGTAAAAGAAATATCAACGAGGCTGTTACGAATTTTCTGTCAAATTTTAAATTTTGATCGATTTGTTTTTCTCAGCAGTGAGATTATGATTTTTCTGCTGAGTCGGGCAAGATAAATATCTTCAGATAGAGAACGGACGTGAGAGGTATAAAACAGGAAAGCTGGAAGGTAGATTGAAACGCGACTCGAATATAAAAATGTATTCGTGAGTTCAGTTTTATTAGGGTTCCGTACCTCAAAAGGAAAAAACGGAACCCTTATAGGATCACTCGTGTGACTGTCTGTCTGTCACAGCCAATTTGCTTCGAATCTAATGGACCGATTAAGTTGAAATTTGGTAAGTACAGATATGTATTTCTGTGACCCAAACACGTACGTGTAACGTAAATAAATGAATTTTGAATATGGGGGTCACTTTTGAAGGATCTCAATTTTTTTTTTTTTAAATAAATGCATTTACTTAAAGAAAATTTTAATGCATTTATTTTTAATTATCTCCGAAAGTACAGAGCAAAAATTTGAAAAAAATAAAATCAGAGAATGGTTCTTCACTCATAGATTACAGGAAAATCTATATGATGTCTATGGTCTTAAAATAACATGGTAAATCTATCAATATTGTGCGTACAAACTTATATTTGCAGTTGGAATGTATGGGAGAACATGTATTTCAACTACAATGTTAAGTTTGTGGGATAAATTCATCCCAACTACAGAACCCTTCATTGTGTGTAGTTCGACACGCAATTGGCCGGTTTTTGCAGTATACCTTACTTCTAAGCTTTTTAAACCATCCTTTTAAATAAGCAGTAGTTACCTACCCACTAAGATTTGCACTTAAGACGCAGATATATGACAGTGACCTTGAATGGTTAGCTTGCGTGTTCTATACTGAGCTCACGCAACGCGTCGTACGTCCAGCCAGTAATAGGACTCGCCCATCAAGGAACGCTGTCCCAAATTAGACGCATTATTAATTTATTACACGTAAAACAAAAGGTATTTTAATAAAACACGTATACTAAAAGATCAATAATTAAATTATCTTTAAAACGGTGAAGTTTTCAGAAAAATACGCTTGATAGATTTTGCGTCATTCTCAGTTTTTTATCCGCGTTAGACATAACTTTACAAATTAATTTCACTATGTGATATAAACATAATCAAAAATATGCCTATATTAAAATATTTAAAAAATGCTCTAATTTAACATATGTTTTTTCCAAATTATTAACACTACTCATTTAGACGTCATCTTCAGTATAAAATCATTAAAAGTCAGTTATCGTCCCCTTAAGTACCAAATATTTTCTTGCTCACATCTCCTGTATGATAAAATCAATAAATAATAACTAGTAGGTACTGCTGTACAACACCATGTCTATTCCTAAATATAACCACATCGCTAAAACCATAAGTTTCTCTTTGGCATCAATGTACTGAGTATAAAAATAGTTCTTTGTCGATCTACCACATATCGGTCTTGCACCCACGCAATCGTTGTGAAGGAAATAGCCTATTACGTCTTTGTAGGCAATTCACAAGGGTAGGTTGATGCACCGGGCAATATATTATTCACAAGTTATTGCTTGTAGCTTGTAGACTTATAGTGTGATTCTTCATAATGTGCACATATCGAAATGAATCTATTTTATCGACGAAAAAAAAAAAAAATGGCATCTTATTTATAAATTTTACAATTACTTATTGTAAAAATTGATGAAAAAAATACAGATTTTTGCTAAAAAAAAACATGTTTATTTTCAATTGAGGGTAGTTTGGTTACTCAATTATCATTTTATGTGGACGCCTAATTACTTCCAATCATTATGGAGTTTAGTTTCATCGCGATAGATGATTTAGTTTAAAAGTTCCACAATTTTGTTACAATTTTTTTTTAATTCCATAAAAAGTTTAAAAATATTTCCTTACATTTTTTTAAATATTTTTTCTGTCGTTAAAATTAAGCATAGATTCCCTCATTTCGATATGTGGCCGTTATGAAGAATCAAACCGTAGATGTTTCGATAAGGAGTTTAGAAGTTCAACTGTCACTAACGAGACACAATAGAATTTTTATTTTTATCGCCTTCTAAAGGCAAATTGACAGTTGAGCGGTTTGACTATTCCCTATTTGGTTGAGTACCTGATACTTGTTGCCAGGCATACACTGTCCTTCCATACCTATTAAGTAAAATAAGGCACGCACCTCTGACTTTTCAGATTCATGTGCGTATTGTATAATCATAACTTGTTTCAAAAACGGTGAAGGAAAACATCGTGAGGAAACCGGTATGCCTGAGGGATATTTCTCGACGGAATGTGAAGCCAAGTCAGAGGCCCATGGGCGGCTTTAAAACTCTAATACCAGCACCCTAATTGCGTAATACAACACAATGACAATTTGTTTCGATTTGAAACAGATTTCTAATCCATTGCTTCATAAGTTGGAAAAAAAATCTGTTCAACAACGTAAATAACGCATTGAATGTTGTTGAAATGTCAAAATGAAACAAATTTCGCGAAGTTGTTTACGAAAATGAGTTACGCAATTAGGGTACAGGTTAGTCACGAAAAGAAGAAGAGTACTCAGACCAAATAAAAAACCAAGACAGAGCGCTGCGAACAATAAAGGCTCTTTCAAACAGGCGCGACACAAAGGCACCGCTCCTCGCGCGACAAGCGGTACCTTTGTGTCGCGTCGCGTGTCGCACCTGTTTGAAAGAGCCTTAAAGTGAAGCATGCCAAAACTACACCTACACACACACACACCCCCACACACTCCTACACATTTACAACCATTTACAATGACACTACACCTCACTAATTGCACACATGTTTACGAAATCGGCTTCACGTCATGTCTTGGTTTTTTATTTGGTCTGAGACCTTGTATTTTTAATAAAGTTAGTCGTACATCATAACTTTCTATGTAAGGTAATTCAGGCATACCAACGCCATTGAAGAAAGCGTTAAAAAGGTACACTTTAAGTAATCTCCGAGGCATGAAACGCTTAAACCTACAAATTCGCGGGCATAAATAGTGAATAAAGCATCCTTTACGACTTGAAAGAGTTGCTGAAGGATTATCACCCTTCCTGTGTGAAAAATAGAGTTCAAAATGATTGATGATAAAGAAACTTTGCCTATGTAAATAAGTTTGTAACCAGTTCTTTGTCTCTTAGAGAATTATTAATTTTAATGCAGTTTACCAACTTTGTAACAAGAAATAAAGACCCAGACTTTAAAGATAAGAGAATGAAAATGGGACATTGTAAAAATTACTTCCTATTAAACAAAGAAAAACTTCCCGAGCCAAGCCTTTTGACACGGAAAACAACAATTATCGCTACTTAGTTTTATTCTAAAACTAACAACAATATAAACATACTGAACCAACCTTTTTAACATCACTTTTCACCACTACATGCACAAAACACACACACAAACAACTTTTGAACGTAACGACACTGCACAAAACTACGGAAAACTTAATAGTAATTTATTTTTAGGACTTGGACGAAAAACTCCGTAAACACACGTCACGCCGCGACCGGGTGCCGCAGAAAACTGAAATCTGCAAAGCTATAATAAAGCTTTCGCTGTAACCGGTGTTGCCAGCACTGATAAATTACCCCGGAATGTTGAAAAGTTGATGGAAACACGGTATCTGTGAAAAGCTCATGTAAAATAATTAATTTAGAAATCCTATTTATGAATGATTAATCATTTGGCGCATGCAATGCAGTAAATACCAAAACCGTAAATACAAGTATGTTGTACGTAAAATAGGTAATGAAAGTAATGCAAACAACATGTGCCGCCAGGCGGACGTTATAAGTCTGAAATTATGTAGATGATACATTAATAAGTTATGACGTCAATTCGATGTGACGAAAATAATTTTAAGCAATTTTCTTTTCCCTCTACCATGAGTTTCAGACGTAATCATCATTCAGTGACTAATAAATAAGGTCCTTTGTACACGGCGTATAAACCGCGCCGTAGAAAAAACGTGTCTGTCAACAAGCTTCCATAGTGATCCATACAACACTGACGACCGTGCCTACACACGGCGAATATACTGTAGTTTTTCACGGCAAGAAAAACGTGTGTATATGCTGGACCTAGGCCTCCCCCAAGCACTACCACTACGACCGATTCTGTGCTTTCCGCATCCAGCGGATTCCTGCGGCCTTCACAAGGTCATCGGTCCATCTTGTGTTAGTATTTTGTATACAAATAAGTTAAGCCTTTCTCACTCAGCGGCCAACTGATCGCCAGGACATTTATTATTTGGCAACCTCGTTTGGATACGGTAGGTAGCCAGAGGTAGCCATGGCTACCGTAGCCAAGTGAGTTAACTGTCAAGTGTCATGCATTTCAATGCGTAGTCAGCGACGTCGCCATGGCATCCCAGTGTGTTAGCGCTCTAACAGTCTGAAATTGCCAACACGCAATGAGAAAGCGTGATGATCGATGCTTGTTCCTTCTCATTCACATTTTCGGGGCATTTGCAGGCCGGTATTATGCAAACTCCTTAGACCCTTTGTATATGTTACGGCTAATACCCGAAGTGCGGCTACACCTAGTTGTAGCCGGTTAGAACTAGGTGTAGTCACTTACTCTTGGTTAAACCTAGTACGAGCCGATTGTTTTCGGGTAAAACTAGGTCTAGCCTTCATCATGCCGGCTACAACTAGGTCCAGCCATTCCCTGTTGGATAAAACTAGATGCAAACAAGTTGAAACAAGTAACAGGCGCCTGGCTCACGCGAGACGAAAAATTCCTGACGTGGACAGAAGTAGAGGCGACTTTCCCAATGTGTTAATGGTTGTACTTGAATGTAACGACAAGGGGTTATACAAATTAGGAAACAAATACGGCACTATAACAGAACTATTTTCAAGAAATCAGTTCACTGTGTGTGACTCAAAATTTTTAGATATTGACATGGTTTCACCCGAAAAGAAATCACTACGCCAAATAGCCAATGCACAATCGACCTCTGGTGGGCAAGGCTATAAAAGATGCTACTGCAAAACCAAATGTGGCAACAAAAAGTGTCTCTGCAAAGCTCCTGGTATTTTGTGCAACTCAAAATGTCACTCAAGTTTAAGTTGTTCTATTAAATAGTTTATGTTACTTTATAAAAGTGTGATTTATAATTATAAAAACATTCTTTAAATTATAATATGCAACTACTAATAAGTAGTTGCATATTATAATTATAAATCACACTTTTATAAAGTAACATAAACTATTTAATAGAACAACTTAAACTTACTTAACTTATTTAATAGTCTGTTGTTAAAAAAATGTTCCTGATTGTTACTATTTTATTAAAAATTGTACTCCTAATAATTTGTGTTAATTATTACAATGTGATTTATAAGAATAAAAAAACTCTCTACGTTTCTTTTTATTGGATGTTTTTTTAATATCTAAAAAAGCTCTGCTGATAGCATGCCGGCTACAACTATGTACAGCCAATCCCTGTTAGATAAAACTAAGACACGCGCTGCTGCTGCAGGCGCTGTGAGTCACACTCGCTAGTAGACCTGCAATAGATCAGCCAGGGACTGAATTACCCAAAAATTAAGGTACCTTTAAATTTCAGTATGACGTCATACCGTTATATAAGGGTTACCGAAATATTTCGATATCGTTATTTTTTTCAGTAGCGGAATTTTGAGGTTGGTAATGCATACCGGTATATTTCGGTAGCAGTACCATTAACCTTTATAAATGTATCGCTAGCAGTACCAAACCTTAATAAATAGGGGTTTTCTTTGACGCACCGCCGCCACACTCTGTCTGTCGTTCACTTGCTGATTGTAATTCAGTACCTATTGGTTTTTATTTCCGATCGGAAGGACACGACTGTGAAAGCACCCGCGCCGCACCGTCTTCTTTCGCCGTTCTTCTGCCACTTGTATAGATAATATTTTTTGTAATTATGATTACTTACACAAACAAATTGTAAATAAGATGCCATCAAATCAGAGTGGACAAATAATAACATTTTGCTTCTACATACCTTTACAAAAAATTTGAATAAGGTATAGGCCAATTAAACAATAACATGTAAAAGTTTAAAGAAATTAAATAATTCTTTGGCCAATAAATTATGTGTTCAGAGTTTTAATAATATAGGTAACCTAAATGAGCTTTACACTGAGTTCTTTTTACTATTAAACACGTAATTTAATGACACTTTTTCACTAAAGATTAAAAGTATTTACACAAAGTTCTTATTTAGTGCTTGGGCGACTCCAGGTATTCGTAAAAGCAGACAAAAACTATTTGAACTTTATGGCCTAAAGCAACATATGAATAATACAAGATTTCATAAGTATGCTGCAAAATATTCAAAAACTTTTAAAAGTTTGTGCAAAATAGCTAAAGCTCTTTATATTAGCAATAAAAACTACCTGGCAAATAATAAATAATGAAACAGGTAGGAAAAACCAGCGAAATACTGAATTTAATTTAGAGACTGCACAAGGCCCCATTAACTCAGATATGGATATAACTCAAGAATTTGAAAACTTTTTTGCTAATATTCCCCTTAAAACTACTGAAGCTTTAAATTCTTCACCCGCGCTGTCTTACTTAGACAGAATGTGAAGGCATGCCCTTTGGAATTTAGGTTTCGGCATACAAACCCCCAGGCTGTTATAAAAGCTTTTAAAGATCTTAAAATTAAATCAACAGAGGATCTCTGGGAAATGTCTGTAAAAATCTGTAAATCTATTATCGAAACCATTGCGCCCAATTTATTAGTTTACATATTTAACACCAGTGTAGACCAAGGAGTCTTTCCGGATCTCATGAAACACCACAGTAAAGTAGTTCCATTGTTCGGTGACAGTAAAGAACCCAAAAATTATAGGCTTGTGTCAATTCTGCCAGTTCTCAATAAGGTGTTTAAAAAGTTGATGCTCAATCAAATGTTACGTTACTTTAATAAAAATTCCATCTTTCATGAACAACAGTTTGGTTTCATCAAAGGGCGTTGTACCACTAACGCTGGTGTCACCCTAATAAAGAACATTTTTAATGCCTGGGAAGAAGCACAAGATGCCATTGGAATCTTTTGCGACCTCTCAAAGGCGTTCGATTGTGTAGACCATGAGACACTTCTGCTGAAACTAGAGCACTATGAGATTAGGAATACAGGTCTTGATTTACTTAGATCATACCTGAAAGGTTAAAGTTCAGGTAAACGGAATAAATTCATTAGTCTGAAATGGCAATGGGCGTTCCTGAAGGTTCGATATTGGGTCCGTTCTTCTTTTTAGTTTACATGAATGATTTACGCCAATTACTTCAAAATCAACCGAAGATGGTGTTATTTGCAGATGACACATCATTGATCTTTAAAATAAACCGACGGTCACAAAATCTTGACGACGTGAATAGCTATTCTGACAGTCCAAGATTAGTTTACGGTAAATAATTTTGTATTTGGTTGACGACAAGGTTGCGTTCTTTAATGACGTTGTAGTCAACCTGTATAATATCCATGCTCCCGTCAAAAAAGTTAAGATAGAACACCCACCTGCACCATGGATGACAAGAGGAATACAGATGGCAATGCGATGTAGGGACCGTGCGTTCCGTAAATTTAAAAGAGAGCGTACTGATGAGAACTGGACTTTGTTCAAGGTTGCAAGGAATAGATACAATCAGATGATACGCAATGCTAAACGCCGCCACATTCTGAATACTATCAATTCTTACTCTTTTGCCGATATTTGGAAATTTCTTGGAACTCTTGGTATCGGCAAATCGTGATATTTAGACCTTTCTAACTCAATTGATTTAGACGATCTCTACCGACATTTTTCCACTGTTCCTACCATGGATCGTCTAACCAAGCAACAAACTCTGTCTCTAATTCAAATTCAAAAGTCATTTATTCAACCTAGGCTGAGAATCAGCACTTTTCGAACGTCAAAATAACATAAGACAGTCCCCCAAAACGCCCACCCTTCACCACTTCCTAGTGCCTTTAGCTGGGAAGAAGAAGTGGCGCAACAAACTCCCCAGCAGCACAGCTGTCTGTTCAAGTGAGAAAAATGATTCTATACAATAGTATGCAAAATAACTTAATTTATGTAACACAAAACATAATTTAAATGATAAATTATTCGCCATATGAATAATATTTGGTTTAACGCGTCCTCATATTAATCCTTTCAGTTTAATTCCAGTTGAACCAGGAGAAATCAGAAAGATCATTCTCTCCGTCAAATCAAAAGCGGTGGTGGTATGATCTTAACCATTCTTGATCATCTACTATCTATGATTACCCACAAAATTAATTTTTCCCTTTACATCGGAGTATTCCCTTCCCTGTGGCGTAAAGCCTATGTCCGTCCAGTACCTAAGGTATCTAATCCCTCTCTTCCAACCGACTTTCGTCCAATTTGTATCCTTCCCTTCCTATCCGAAGTGCTCGAGGCCTGTGTCCACAAACAATTCTCCAATTTTGTGTATTGTAATTTACTCATTAGCCCTCTTCAATCTGGGTTCAGGCCTGGCCACAGCACTGTTTCTGCCCTCTTGAAAGTAACTGGTGATATAAGGGCAGGACTTGAAGATACCGAAGTTACTGCTCTAGTGTTGATTGATTTCTCGAATGCCTTTAATACCGTCAGTCACGACATCCTGTTAGCCATTCTGTCATACGTTGTGGTCTCTCCCGAAGCACTGAAATGGTTCTCCTCTTATCTTCAGGAACGTCAGCAGTCCATTCATGCTGGGGATTCTTCTTTATGCTGGTGTGATTTAGAAGCTGGCGTTCCTTAAGGCGGTATACTTTCTCCACTTCTGTTTTCTATTTTCATAAATCTTATAACTTCCGAACTCCAGTGTGCGTATCATTTATATGTAGATGACTTGCAGTTGTACTGTGACGGGAGGGTTGATAAATTACCTGACGCCAATGACAATAATTGGGAGTCTTCGTAGCATTAGTAAGATGGATGGTACAACCTTGCCACCAATCCTCTTCAATGGTACGATTTTTCCATTTAGCAATGATTTGAAAGACCTAGGCTTGCACATTGATACTACCCTGAACTGGCGTACTCAAGTCGCTAGGGTCAGCCAAAAGGGAACGCTGCGGGCTCTGTACCGCTTGAAAAACTTATTATCATCGAGTACAAAGACAATGCTTGTGCAGTCCTTAATTTTCCCAATCATCGATTATGGTGATGTGTGCTATTATGACCTGAATGCAGATCTCCTCAAACAATTAGACCATCTCCTCAATAATTGCATTCGATTCCTATTCAATCTGCGTAAACATGATCATGTCTTTGCGCATCGATTGCTTCTAAAGTGGTCGCCCATACGCCAGCGCAGAGAGCAAAGGGTGCTGACCACCTTGTTTTCGTTTCTTGTCTCTCCCTCTTCCCTTAGTTATCTAGCTCCCCACTTCCAGTAGATTTGCGCAAACCACAAAAAAAATCTACGCTCATCACATAATCGTCTTCTTCATTGTCCCACTCACCACAATGACTTCATTCACTCTTCCTTCTTCGTTCAATCTATCTCTCTGTGGAATGCACTTCCCCTGGAAATCAGTATGGCAACCAATCGATTATCCTTTAAAGTTCGCGAGCACATTCGCAAGAAGCTGGCAGTTTCATTACAATGTTAGTGTTTTCCCTTTGTTTGTCTTATTTGTTTTAGTATATTTATGTATTTATGTGTGCTAATTTATATATGATATTCATATTCATTTATTCATTGTTTGTCACAGGTGAAAAGACAGTTCTCACAGTTAACATTATTGTATCACTGTAACATACCCATGGGGTATACAATATTTATATGTCATCATCATCATTTCAGCCGAAAGACGTCCACTGCTGAACATAGGCCTCCCCCAAGCAACTCCACTTCGACCGATTCTGTGCTTTCCGCATCCAGCGGATTTCTGCGGCCTTCACAAGGTCATCGGTCCATCTTGTGGGAGGCCTTCCAACGCTACGTCTTCCGGTACGCGGTCGCCACTTCAGAACCTTTCGGCCCTATCGGCCATCCGTTCTGCGAGCAATGTGCCCTGCCCATTGCCACTTAAGTTTGGCAATTTTTTGGGCTGTGTCGGTTACCTTGGTTCTCCTGCGGATCTCCTCATTTCTGATTCCATCACGTAGGGAAACTCCAAGCATAGCCCTCTCCATTGCCCTTTGGGTGACTTTTAGCCTTCTGATAAGGCCCATTGTGAGCGACTACGTTTCAGTACCATAGGTCATCACTGGCAACACGCACTGGTCAAAGACTTTCGTCTTGAGACACTGTGGTATGTGGGACGAAAAGATATTGCGTAGCTTCCCGAACGCTGCCCAGCCGAGTCGGATTCGACGATTGACCTCTTTCTCGAAGTTGGACCTACCTAGCTCGACAGTTTGTCCTAGGTAAACATACTCGTCCACAACTTCGAGCGTAGCGTCTCCGATCTTCATGAGAGTGGGTGTCACATGGGCATTTGACATGACCTTTATCTTGTCCATATTCATTTTAAGACCCACTCTTTCGGAGGCTCTACTGAGGTCATCGAGCATTGTACTGAGGTCCTCTATGGTCTCAGCCATGATAACTATGTCATCGGCAAACCGAAGGTTAGTGATATACTCGCCATTGATGTTGATGCCTAGCCCTTTCCAATCCAGAACCTTGAAGACATCCTCCAGTGCAGCGGTGAACAGTTTCGGAGAGATAACGTCTCCCTGTCTCACACCTCTCTGCAGAAGGATAGGTTTCGAGGTCTGGTCCTGGAGTTGGACTGACATAGTGGCGTTTTCGTACAGACACTTTAGCACCTCGATGTACCGATAGTCGATCTGGCACCGTTGAAGAGACTGCAGCACGGCCCATGTCTCGATCGAATCGAAGGCTTTCTTGTAGTCCACAAACGCTAAGCAGAGAGGCATATTTATATGTATGTTCATGTTTTTTATGATTAGGTATATATATTATATTCATAGTTTTTAATAGATATAAGTATATCCTTATATTTAAATAAATATTTATTCCACAATTTTCGTTATTGCACCTACCACTGTTTGACTCTGCATCACCCAAAGGTTGACTGGTAGAAAATGCCTTTGGCATTAAGTCCGCCTCTGTACATTTGTGTGCTTAAAGTATTAAATAAATAAATAGATTTTACATTCTGTGATAACCTACTTCCTCACACACTGACTTATTAACTATGAAATTTTAGGAAAATCGTCTACTTTTACAATGTTTGTAAATATGTGAGCACTATGTATCTGTGAGAGCAGTGGTGGCCCAGTGGTAACGGCTGCAACTTACGAGTTGTAGGTCGTAGGTTCGAATCCAGACAGGCGCTTTACTTTGTGTAAATTATTTCATCACCACTGCTCTCAAAAACGGTGAAGGAAAACATCGTGAGGAAACCGGCATGTACTAGAACCGAAAATTCGAAGACATGTGACATCTACCAACCCGCACTGGGCCCGCGTGGTGGATTACGGCCCACTCCCTCTCACTGAGAGGAAGCCTGTATCCCAGCAGTGGGAACATTTATAGGCTAATGATGTATCTGTGATATAATTAAATTATCTGTCGTTGCTTCATTTTTAGGGTTCCGTACCCAAGGGGTAAAAACGGGACCCTATTAGTAAGACTTCGCTGTCTGTCCGTCCGTCTGTCTATCACCAAGCTGTATCTCAAGAACCGCGATAGCTAGACAGTTGAAATTTTCACAAATTATGTATTTCTGTTGCCGCTATAACAACAAATACTAAAAACAAAATAAAATAAATATTTAAGGGGGCTCCCATGCAACAAACGCGATTTTTTTGCTCGATATCAATAATGGCACTTGAAATATTCACAAAATACTCAGTTGTATTTTTACTTTAACAATAAATAATAAAATTAAAATAAAATAAATATTTAAGGGAAGCTCCCATACAACAAACGTGATTTTTCTGCCGTTTTTATAGATTCCGGACTCGCGCACGAAGGGTTCCGTACTATTGTACGGAACCCTTCGTGCGCGAGTTCGACTCGCACTTGGCCGGTTTTTAATTATTTTTACCTATTGTGGTATGGTACTTAATGTTATTTTAGATGCATCGTCTTCACATATAATTATTTAACTAATGTAGGTAGGTACCTTTATAAAATATTGTAAAACATTTTAAAAGAGTAACTGTGGAGTTTCTTGCTCATTCTTCTCCATACGAAAACTACCTTTTGGAAGGGGCGACTAGAATCAATTCTATTATTTTGTAAATTTTTACGTTCAAAAGTGCCTTACAAGAGCCTATTTGAAATAAATGATTTGACTTTGATTTTGTCTCGCATGTGTTTCGGTACCGAAATCGTATAAAGGTTAAATAACTATTTAGCTCAACCCTTTTTCATGAAGAAATCGGTATAGCTCAACCTTTATTTCAAACCGGTACCGATATATTTTTGAGGTATCTTCACCTTTAACCGTAACCGCTTTCAGTCCCTGAGATCAGCAGCACCTGGCGCTCACAACCTGCAGAGGCGCGTGCCTCGCTATGCCCTCCACCCCGCGCCGCTGCTGCGAATGCTGAGTCATGAGTGTGACGCGGAAGGCTTGGCGGGACACGCATCTAAGTTTTATCCAACAGGGATTGTCTGGACCTAGTTCTAGCCGGAATGATATCGGATAGACCTAGTTTTATCCAACAGGGAATGGCTGGACCTAGTTGTAGCCGGCATGATGAAGGCTAGACCTAGTTTTACCCGAAAACAATCGGCTCGTACTAGGTTTAACCAAGAGTAAGTGGCTACACCTAGTTCTAACCGGCTACAACTAGGTGTAGCCGCACTTCGGGTATTAGCCGTAACATATACAAAGGGTCTAAGGAGTTTGCATAATACCGGCCTGCAAATGCCCCGAAAATGTGAATGAGAAGGAACAAGCATCGATCATCACGCTTTCTCATTGCGTGTTGGCAATTTCAGACTGTTAGAGCGCTAACACACTGGGATGCCATGGCGACGTCGCTGACTACGCATTGAAATGTATGACACTTGACAGTTAACTCACTTGGCTACGGTAGCCATGGCTACCTCTGGCTACCTACCGTATCCAAACGAGGTTGCCAAATAATAAATGTCCTGGCGATCAGTTGGCCGCTGAGTGAGAAAGGCTTAACTTATTTGTATACAAAATACTAACACAAGATGGACCGATGACCTTGTGAAGGCCGCAGGAATCCGCTGGATGCGGAAAGCACAGAATCGGTCGTAGTGGTAGTGCTTGGGGGAGGCCTAGGTCCAGCAGTGGACGTCTTTCGGCTGAAATGATGATGATACAAAATACTGGCAACTTGGCTACGCGTCGCCAGGTCGCCAGAGTATCCAGTCTCCACGTAGGGGCCGGTCGGTCGTGGCTACGCTTCCAAATTGGCGATGTCACCAGACTGTAGCCAAGTGAGTTAACTGTCTTATATTTCAATACGAATTGTTTTGGCGGCGACGCGACGTCGCCATGGCGTCCCGGTGTGTTAGCACTCTTATCTTGTAAGTCCTAGTATTCTCACGATTTATTTTTCCTCTTCTTAGCGTGTCGATGGAAATCTAAATAGAGTGGGCCCAGAATTTGCCACCGAGTTCTGCACCTTCAGTAGCGTCCATCAGCTCTTGTAACGTGCAGACAACCTGACACGCTGGTAACGATATTAAGTGCCCCATTGTTCCTTTACATTACCTAAGTCACGGTAAGGAGACACCACATAAGATTAACTTTGAATAAATATAATTTACTAATAAAGGTGTTTAGAAATGGAAGGCTAGCAACCCTTGTTTACTCAATTGCACAGTTGCAACCTTTTTAAACTGTTTTGCGCTGAACCTGTGTATGTATTCCAGGCCATTTATTTGCACTTCAACTGACTCGCTTTTCCAGTAGTGGAAAATGGGATGATAAAAGTACCTACTTTTATGTAGTTTACAAATTTTAAAATTTGTTAAAGTAAATCTACTGCCAATCTAAATAGAGCTTCAAGCCGACGTTCGCACGGATGTAATAAAAGCGCGGCTTAAGGATCTTCTCCACCTCTCAGAATTGTTAATGTATCACAGCATAAAGGTTTCTAAGATCAGATGACACTAAGCCGACCTTCGCACGGACGTAATAAAATCGCGGCGATTTTTTTTCGTGCACTGGATTTTCAACGCTCTGCTTAGTGCCGAGAGTTGAAAATCCAACAGTGTGTTTTTTCAATGCGCTGGGACGAGAGTGCGTCCCAGCGCATTGGATTCTCAACGCTCGGCTTAACACCGAGAGTTGAAAATACAGTGCGCGATAAAATCCCGCCGCGATTTTATTACGTCCGTGCCTACGTCGGCTTATAGTCAATACTGAATAAATGATATTTAGATTTCCTTTTTAAAAAAACATTTTGAGGCGGGTTGAAGTTCCTCTTTCTCAGGTATAAAAACGATAGTTTAACCAAACAAGCTTTGAAAACGTCAGTTATCCTCGAAACCAATACCTACTAAAATATACTTAAGTATTACGAATTCTAAATCAAGGACCCGGTACCCACGTCACAGCAATCAAGACCAATCCGATACCTAGTGTCAAAAAAGATCAATCAACTTGGCAACCATGTACGTATACTGACTTTTACAGACATAACCCACATTTGGCACAATCGAGTAAAATGGGTCAGGGACAGAAGCTTTAAAGGCAGCAGTTCAATTACGTCACTCGATTAAAAGACAAAAGATTGTGCGGATATCTTGAGAGCTGCTCACAGAGCATGGAATCGACGCGTCGGCGGGGTCTAGAAACGCAGTACCAATAAAATTCGTGGTGCCGAAGGTGCGATAAGTGCACAACTTCTGTCACGTCATAGGAGTCATAAACAGTACACTGTGCAGAGACTGAATGGAGGAAGACGAGACAGCAGCTCATGTGCTTCTAAACTGCATGGTGGTTGTCATATACAGGTCAAAGTACATATCAAAGTGAGATCGTCAGTAACACCAAGGCAATGCTGGCATTCCTTGAGGAGCTGGGGTGGATCGATTAATCGATTTTCCCACCCTTACGCAATATACGCGCTTGGATGAGGAGTTGCGGACATCAGGCCGTTAAACTATACGTCATCAATTGATTCGTATAAGTGCGTGTGTGTGTGTGTGTGTTGAGTGTGTGTGTGTTGAGTGAGTGTGTGTGTTGAGTGAGTGTGTGTGTGTTGAGTGTGTGTGTGTTGAATGAGTGTGTTGTTTTTCTTTCTTTCTTTCTTTTCTTTTAAACGGTGACACGCTTGGTTTGTATAAAAAGTGTTGACAATGTCGCCTTTAGCAGCGGCCGCCAAGGCGACTCCGTGTTCTGTGGAGCTGCGGAATTTTACGAGTCGTGATCCTTGAAAAAGAATAGGTTATCTTGTTTCTTCCTGAGTGGGGCAACCGTGAAAAGATGATTATTAAAGAGTTATGTTAGGAAGATGTACCAATTACTTAAATAATAATGATTTCTGAAGTGATATGCCTAACGATAGGACAGTCGGCGCACGACAGTCAAAACTTGTTGTAGAAATAAAATTGATGATTGATCATCTGTCCTGTCCTTTAGATGGAAGCGTCTAGAATTATGCATTTCTGAGTGGAAATTTATAGAAAAGACCATGTTTGAGTTTAACTTGACTTGAAGAGAGAAAGATGGCAAGAAACTAACTGACATAACCATAGTATAAGGAGAGGAAGTACGCTATCTTCATACAAACGCACCGCGCCCGGACCCGTTTCTCGTGAGAAACTGGTTGAGATTTTGTTTAAGTGTGCGTGCGGCGACGCATATATACTATGGCGCACACATACAAGCCGCGCGTGGTGCGTTTGTATGAAGATAGCGTACTTCCTCTCCTTATACTATGACATAACCCACAAAGATGATGCTGATTATCACTCGCCCAGTACTTTTACACAAAGAAGATTTTGGCTTTCAGCCCGGGAAATGTTAGAGCGAAGGAAACTAACAAAAATAATTATTTAAACACGAATAATGATTATGCTTTTAAAAACGGAAGTTAGACAATAATGGCTTTATTATTGTCAGACATATTTAATGAGCATTCATTTTTTTCTGTGATTATGTTAATGTTATAAACGAGAGTCGAGTCATTTCATTTCTATATTGCAGGAATTTGATTTATTTTTACATTTCCTTAGTCAAGGTGAAAGATATTGCTGGGGTCTGTTGGGAACAAATAAAGATGAGGTTATTATCAATCAACCATTTCAACTTTCGCCATATGAACCGACCTGCGCATACCAAAGACTACTTTGAACTAAGTACCTATTTTTAAGAGGCATCAAAGCAACTTATCAATATTCATACCTATGGTTAAAATAATTAATCGTATAAAAGTATTAATCAAATGTTTGATTAGGTGTGTTAGGAAGCCGCATAAAACTGAAACTGAAACCACGAAATGAGTCAAATTTTGCTTGCAAGATTTGGTTACAGCCAGACTACATGGTTACAGAGAGACACCAGGACAAGAGAAACTAAAAGGTTAGTATATGAAATTTGTGTACCTACTGTTGTTTATCTTGTCAATGGTAACCCTTCGTGCACGAGTCCGACTCGCACTTGGCTGGTTTTTTTTTATGTTTTTTCAACTGAACAGACAGCTGTGCTGCTGGGGAATTTGTTACGCCACTTCTTCTTCCCAGCTAAAGCACTAGGAAGTGGTGAAGGGTGGGTGTTTTGGGAGACTGTCATATGTAATTTTGACGTTCGAAAAGTGCTCATTCTCAGCCTAGTTTGAATAAATGACATTGGAATTTTGAATTTTTTTTTTTTTTTTTAAATAAAAGTGGTCAACTAACGAAATTGCTTGTACAAAAACCTAAAACGACTGGAATTGCTGACATTCAAAAGAAGCAGTAGTACCGTAAACGCGCATTACACGTATCGTTTAACAAGTAAGTTTATTTTTATCCCTCGTCTGGTCGTTATGCCTTTCTAAATAGAAGATCAAGAGAGGAATCCATATCATTTGATGAGGGTTGACAATAAACATTTCTAGGAGCTTTTCAATAAAATGATTGGCATTTCGTTCAGTCCCTGCGGTTATTGCAAAAAATTTTTTGAAAATCAAATAAAATTAGAGATGATGAGAATTGAAAGAGGCTTTTAGGCTCCCGCAGACATGCGCGATGATAGAACAATTTCCGTGAAGTTTTCATAGAAATTGTTCAACTAGAAAAGCTTCGTGCTGTCGCGTCGCGCCTGTCTGCGGAAGCCGTTTTGTAAACTATACTGTTTGACATATCAAATGAACAAGCCCTTTGTTATGAGGAACTCAATAAAAAAAAAACATACCTCTCATGATATTTAATAAAATAGATGAAAAATTACCATTAATTTTTGAAAAACACAGAAAGTAAGTAATTTGATCTAATACTTTTAAACGAGCAATTCTTGTACTTACTCAGCCCTAATTTATTTGGCCCTGGCCCCCTCGATACTTTTTTATAAATGCAATTTGAAATTAAGATTTAAGTATTTTTTACATAGTTCTGTAAGTTTGAGGACTCAAAGCAATAATTTTATAAGAATCTGTCAACATTAAAGATTTAAAAAAAAAATATTGCCTGTTTTACCCATTTTTAATAAAAATTACACTTTAAAGTTAAGAAAGTGGTGAAACCAGAAGAAAGAATAAAAAAATGATTTTTGAAATATATCCAGGGGGGCCAGGGCCAAATAAATTAGGGCTGAGTAAGTAACAGATGACCCCACCTATCTACCATTTTCGTATGTTCAACGTTCTGCCAAACACCCTGTATAATCTCGGAAACGGCTCCAACGATTTTCATGAAATTTAGTATGCAGGGGGTTTCGGGGGCGATAAATCGATCAAGCTAGGTTTCATTTTTAGAAAACGTCGCTAAAAATAATCTTTGGTCCTGGAAGTCTATGGTCTTAAAATAACATGTTAAATCTCCCAATATTGTGCGTCACTTGCAGTTAGAATGTATCGGAGAACATATCTTTCAACTGCAATGTTAAGTTTGACCTTGGGATAAATTCATCCCAACTACGGAACCCTTCATTGTGCGTGGTCCAGCACGCTCTTGGCCGGTTTTATTATATTTTAACTAGCTGACCCCGGCAAACGTTGTTTTGCCAATTATTTGTTTGGGGTGGACAACCCTTATCACTTAGGGGTATGAAAAATAGATAGTAGCCGATTCTCAGACGTACTGAATATGCATATAAAATTTGGTAAAAATCAGTAAAGCCGTTTCGGAGGAGTAAGGTAACTAACATTGTGACACGAGAATTTTATATATAAGATTACTTAGTTGCAAAGAAGTCCAAGCCCATAATAACATCCTATCACGACGTTATTAACATCTGAAACGAGAATCTCAAAAACATATGACAAAACGTAAACGACTTCGGAACTTAAATCTACATAATTTTGACGAAACGAAGTATGTAATGGCTTCCTTATTTAAATATGTTGAATCAACAGTTAGATGAGATATCTCTGAAATGAGAGCTATTTATCTAAAAGATTTAACAGACAAAATGTGAGTAGCTGTAGGAAGTATACGGGCATTTTTTTTATCCAGTGCGCTAACTTAAACACGTGACTTTACTCAATTTTTTATTTTTTTTGGTATTGCTACTCTTAGTTAGGGGCTTGTGGCTAAGTAACAACAGCTGCACGGGTCGATCGATCAGGTTAAGCTACGCTTGCCGCGGTTGGTCTGTGGATGGGTGACCATCTTTACATACCAAGACCCCTCCGTGCCTCGGAAAGCACGTTAAGCCGTTGGTCCCGGCTGTCATTTGTAGATCTTTGACAGTCGTTACGGGTAGTTAGAAGCCCAAAAAGTTTGACAACCAGTCTTACCAAGGGGTATCGTGTTACCTAGTTACTAGGTTGTGGAGGTCAGATAGGCAGTCGCTCCATGTAAAATATTGATATTCAGCTGCATCCGGTTAGACTGGAAGCCGACCCCAACATGGTTGGGAAAAGGCTAGGCAGATGATGATTGCTACTCTTAGTTGATCACTGAGATCATGACTACTTAACCGGGATTTCCTGTGGGTGCCTTAAGCTACTACGCTTAAAACCTCCAGCCAGGGGTTATTCAACTATGCTAATTAAAACTAGGTGAACGCTCGCTAAGGGCACCCCCTGTGGGGTACGAACTTTGGCTTAAGGCGTCAACCGGAGGGAGGACATCAAGGATGGGACGGGTTGGATCAAAGTTTTGATCATGATTATTAGTCGGGGAATTATGGGTGGACCACGGTGAGTGCAGGCAGGCTAAGGAGGCTCTCCCTACAATCGACGGCCGCCTCACGAAACAGGTTCTCCGATTAACAAAACAGCAGCTGCGCACAGTTACAGCTGCCCTAACTGGCCATGGGTCATTTAATAAACACCTCTTTGTCATAGGAGTCACAGACAGTCCGCTGTGCAGAGCTTGCATGGAGGACGACGAGACAGCAGCCCATGTGCTGTTAAACTGCCCGGTGGTCGCCACATACAGGGCCAAGTACTTCGGTAACCCAGGTACCCTACGTGAGATTGTCAGTGACACCAAGGCGTTGCTGGCCTTCTTTGAGGAGCTGGGGTGGATCGAATAACAGATTTTCCCACCCGTACGCAAAATACGCGCTTTGACGTGGAGTTGCGGATACCAGCCCGTATTACCTATTACCTATTAGTCGGGGAATTTAAAGCTACGTGCTCAGCTGCAACAACTGCTGGCACCTCGTTATCGAGCAAGGGTCGGGGGAGTATCATTTACTCGGGGACGCAGTCACGATCGCAAAGGACCTCGCCGGCGAGGTCGGGAATGACGGGAGGCGTCTGTTTTTGTACACTGTGCTGGTTTCCCTACTGCTCTCCTGAAGGAGGGTAATGGGGTCGTCAGGGTCGGTAAGGTTACTTATCATTATGAACAACTTTTACTATGCTCTGGTCTATGAATCTGCTGTTCTCTACATTTATGTTCACATAACTCGTTTAAATGTAGGGAACAACAGATTTGTTGTTCATAATGATGAGTAAAGTCACGTGTTTAAGTTTGCGCACTAGTTAAAAAAAAAATCCTGTATTATTGGGCAAAACCTTGGGTCAAAACCTATCATAAATATCAATCTGCCTAACCTTTTCCATCTATGTTGGGGTCAGTTTCCAGTCTAACCGGATGCAACTGAATACCAGTGTACTTTACATGGAGCGACTGCTGACCTGTTGTCACACTTTTGGGCCTCTGACTACCCGTAAACTGTTAGATCTTCGAAAGTCAGCCGGGACCAACGATTTCACGTGCTTTCCAAGGCGCAGTCTTGATATCTAATGGATGGTCACCCATCCACGAACCGACCGCGGCAAGCGTAGCTTAACCTTGGATCGACTCGTGCGGCTGTTATTATTTAGCTGTTTACGAGTCCCTCAAACTATCATAAATATATGGGGAGAAATAAAATTGAAACCAATACTATAAGGCCCAGCGCACACCGCTGGAGGCGCGGCGGAGCGCATTTCCTTGAAACGCGCGGGCGGATTCTGCGGGCCCCGAGCGGCGCCAAGAGCCCTTGAGAGCCCTCGAGCGAAGAGACGCGCGGCGGCGCGCTGCTACTCCGTAGTATTAGTAAACTCTCCAGACATCTGACCGCCAGCCAGCCGGGCGCGGGGCAATGCGACGGAGCGCAGAGCAGCACGGTGGCGACTGGAGCAGTCGCGCGCATGCTCTTGTAGTAGCTTGAGGGCGCTCCGAGCACCGCGTGCGAATTTATTCTTATATTGACCGTATGTCAAGGTAGTTAAGGTTTATATTAAAATGTTGTCTTCAATTGCTCTCCGCCGCGCCTCCAGCGGTGTGCGCTGGGCCTTCGAGTTATGTACCGCTTCGATTTCACATAACTTTTCATTTATTACTGTATGGTCTGGCTAGGAATAGTGTCGTAAAAGGGTAATATAATCTATAATTAAATAGTACAAAACAAAGTCGATTTTCGTGTATGTCTGTCCAACGGCTTAATTTCTTCTTTAAACGAAACCATGAAGTTTGATGTAGTTTATACTATCGTTTACTTTAGGGATTTTATTCCGGATGGATGTTTGTACTCACGTTCTCGAAAACGGCTCTAACGATTTCGATGAAAGTTGCAATATAGGGGTTTACGGTGGCGAAAAATCGATCTATCTAGGTCTCATATCTGGGAAAATTAGTTTTGTCCGTGTTTACATCCGAGCAGAGCTCGGTCGCCAAAAGTTTAGAATAGAATAATGAATAATAACATGAGAATAATGACATTAAAGTCCCCGTCACGAGAAGCTATAAATTTTGTAAACACACATTCAGGGGTTTGCAATCTTTGGGTACTTAAAATAAAATAAAAACAGTTTTGTACTATTTTTTTACAGGGATATAATTATATTAACACACACATCTAATTACAAACAAACAATATAACCTAATCCGCGAAAACACCACAAACAAACAGACGCATTTGAAACTCGAAAGACAGCAAAGACAACGTCAGTGTGAACTTACTTCAAAATCGTGGCTCAAATGTTTACGTTCCATGAATCAGATGCGTTCCAGTACCACAAAACCTTAGACGACAGCGCTTTATATCGCTAAAATATAACCCGATCAAGTGAAATTGCTCATTAGTTTCGTATAACACGTACGTTACTTTGACTTCATTGAATTTGGGATTATTCGTTGTTGATTAAATTGTCGCTACGTAACTTGGTAGAAGTTCTTTATTTACAAAAATTATAGCTTTTCGTGACGGGGACTTTAGAATAATAACATGGCAGCATTGAATTAGTAAGTACCTACTATCATGCAGCATGGAATAAGTAGGTACTATACATGGATTAGTATAAACTTTCCTATAGTATAAAATGAGTATTCTCAAGTGTATTAATACCTACATTCATAAAAGACTTAAAAAAAAAAACAGCGGCACTCCGGGAGTACCGACAGAAGTGAAAACTTGAACAATTTTATTGTGTAGGAAATACTTTTCTTTTTGAAGTCGGTAAAAGAAAGGGAAATGTCAATAATGTCATTGTCATGTCTCAATGTTTGGAATATCATTAATCCCAAAGAAAATGTATTGCGCGTTGATGTCTTTTTAATGGTCAAAAGCTGGTGTCGGTAACAGTGTCGCGAGTTCAATTGTTTTTCCCATCTCAAAAATGCCCAACGCGCCTGAAGTAGTTTTCACTTCAATAATATAATAGAGAAATCTCGATATTTTATCAAGACATAAAAACTACGCGAAACAGTGGCGGGCCGCTAGTAAGAATATAAGTTGCAATATCTGTGTGTTGTGTACATGTAACGTTATTGCTTTTGCACCTAAATCTACCTATATTCCATTTGAAATAAGATTAGACATTTAAACAAACCTTTTTTACAGTCCGCTCAACCGATTCTGACTTCTATACCGTAGGCATAAGGATGGCATTAAAAGCAAAAAAAAAGTGGTTACAATACCAATGTTTACTGCAGCTGTCATTTGTCATGCTACCAATGCAATAGAAGTCAAAATCGGTTGAACGAACTGTAAAAAGGTTTAGTTAAATATCTAATCTTATTTCAAATGGAGTATAGATAGCTTTATTTATTATTAGATGGTCACCTTAAGACGCAGATATATGCCACTGACCTTGACCGGATAGCTTGCGTGTTCTGTACTGAGCTCACGCGACGCGTCGTACGTCCATCCAGTAATAGGACTCGCCCATTAGAGGTAAAATAACTGTGAAAATAATGTTTATTTTCCCCATCTTCGCTTAAATCAGTGGTTCCCAAACTTGACTGAATCGCGACCCACCTAACAAAAACTTCCAATTTCGGGACTCACTTCTTGGCTGTCATGATGTAAAAAGGGACAAACTTAACTGTATGAATAAAGGACTGTTCAAATAAGAAATAAACATTCAGTTACAATAAATATTTTAATACATAATTAAATACAAAGAGTGCTATTTTAATGAGAAGGATGTATTTGTTTCCTATTTTTTGTCATCAAGTGTAGTTACTTTTAATCGCAGTGAGTTCGATACGTCCAATTTGTTTCGGTATTTAGTTTTAATATTAATAATAGCTGAAAATCAATTTTTCGAGGCCCATAGTTTGGGAACCACTGGCTTATATTCATCAGACAGAGAATACCTACCGATCATAGATTACCAACAAAAAAAGCTCTACAAAATCCCGGGTAAAGTATTTGTCGTCATTTCGTCACCGACTAGACAGGAAGTTTATATTTATTGGCTAGCGTTGTATTCTGACTACCAAATACATTTATGTAGTTTGTACTAAGAATTAATTTTACTCAAACTAAATTGAATTGTCTAACCATAGAAAAGACACAAAAAACTGTGTTTAAAGCTAAGTTTGATAAACTTGGTAACTTCTAGGCAAGCGTGGTCTATCGTTCATCGTCATAACATCAAATAAGTAAAGTAGAATAAATGCTGTGGAAATGCGTTCCTGGCGAAGCATGTGTGGTCTGACTATGAATGATAGGCTGAAGAGTGATGTGATAAGACAGCGGTGTGATTTAAAAGAAGATGTAGTGACAACAATTGAAAAGGGTATGCTGAGATGGTTCGGGCATGTTGAGAGGATGAATGAAAGGCGACTAACAATAGTATATTATGCAATTAGTGAATAAAGGATGGATTTAAAGCGAGGGCCATAGATGAATTACGAGCAAGTGCAGGATTCTAACGATTGAATCACTCCTTACGGTCGTGATTCATGATGATTGAATCACGAGCAAAGTGTGAGAATCCTGAGCGACGCGAGTGATTCATGGCCCTCGATATAAATCCGTTTTATTCAAGAGTTGCATACTATACTTTATACCATGACTACGAGAAAAAGAAAGATTTAAGCGAAAATAGACATTTAATGAAGAAAAACGTGTTTAGTCGGGGCATCAGAAACGAAGTTCTTTCTCACGTATGATTTAAAACAAAAACAAAATTTTTGCAGTCGCCATCTTGCATTTACATTTTGACCTCATATTAGTTAGCGCCCTCGAAAACTATGAAAACAACACCCATGATGAAAACATTTGGTTTTTTTTGAGTGGCCATCATGGATTTACATTTCGACCCCACTATCGGCTCTAACACCCTCGAAAACCATGAAAACGATACCCATGATGAAAAATTTAAAAAAATCAGAACCGCCATCTTGGATTTACATTTCGACTCCACTATCGACTTTAACACCCTCGAAAACCATGAAAACGATACCCATGACGAAAAATTTAAAAAAAAATCAGAGACGTCATCTTGGATTTATATTTCGACCCCACTATCGGCTTTAACACCCTCGAAAACCATGAAAACGATACCCATGATGAAAAAAAAAAAATCAGAGCCGCCATCTTCGATTTTACAAGTACGCGGCGGGCCCGTCTTGTCGGGCCAATTCAGCGAGTGTAACGTAGTCGGAAGATATAAGAGTTACGCGATAGAAAGAGAGGCAACTTCTAGGTGAATATAACTGTCGGTAATTAGCGCTGTGCGACCTGAATTGCACTTTATTGTGGCGTAGAAAAAGGCGCTTTTTATTTAAATGATTTTGCGGAGTGAACCATCTGTATTCATTTGGGACACAGGTGAGTATATGAGTGACAGAGACAACGCTCTACAAATTAGTTTTTTTGTTTCTTATACTCGATGTGTCATATTTATGTGTACTGTACATTTATTTATAGCTCAAATGAGAAATTGTTTGAAAATTGAGTTGGGTTAAAATGCTAAGGGAATTCCCCTTTGATGAGTTCTTGAAGATGTTCTGTTATCCTATACTACTAAATGAGCAATATTTGTATATTTATATATATTTTTAATCACGTTCTGGAAAACGGTTCTAACAAATTCAATGCAATGTAGGGGTTTACGGGTGCGAAAAATCGATCTAGCTAGGTCTCATATCTGGAAAAAATCGTTTTCTCTGTATTTTCACCCCAACAGAGCTCGGTCGCCCAAAGTTAAGAACAAGATGGCTACCTTAGAAGAATGACATCGACAGCATGGAATTAGTAAGTACCTACTATCACGGCAGCATGGAATTAGTATGTAGGTACTAATTATATGGAATTGGTATGAATTACCAATTTTAGCCCCGTGTGGTCTCCGGGCAGTAGAATAGAACCATTCCATCTCATCCCGTGGATGTCGTAAAAAGCGACTAAGGGAACAGCTGGGGCATTTTATTGTTTCCTGCTGTGTGGTAGGAACAACACACACCCAAGCTAAGGTTGCCGTGCCGAGAGCTGCATGGCTAGGGGGAGCCTAGTCGCGAGCGTGCCTGTTGTCTGGGATCGGGCGCTCCCAGGCACTAACAAGCCTTACCTCTACATGCGGGGCTCTGTAGAGTGTTGACAGATTTTTTCCTCTGCTTTTCGTGGGAACTAAATGAGTAATTCAAATAATAATCAACTCGGAGGCGGCGGTGATGCTCGCCACACACCACGTCAGTTGTTTCCACGGGGCGAAAAGCGAGCGGCGGAATGTCGCTTAGCTACGCTGAATGTGCAGGGAGGTATAAGAGATAAGATGGATGAGGTGTGTGAGTTGGTGAAGAATAAAAGGATAGATATGTTATGTGTGAATGAGACGAAAAGAAAGGGAGTGGACATATCCAAACACGGTACTCTGACCGCAATTTGGTCCGGTGTTCAAGAGACACATAGGGCCAGTCAGGGTGTGGGGGTGGTCCTGTCCGAGCGGATGATGAAATGTGTGAAAGATTATGTTTGTGTGAGTCCCAGGATTCTATGGGTAAGAACCAAGGTGGGCCTAAACTCTATTTTTATTTTGTGCGTTTATGCACCCGATATGGGAAGCTCACCTTCGGAGCGGGACGAATTTTGGGGCAGTGTAAGGGATTTAGTGAATGGATGTAGGTCAAACGAGAAGATTGTTATGCTTGGAGACTTTAATGGTTGGGTTGGTGTGAAGAGGAATGGGTATGAAAAAGTGTTAGGTGCATTTGGGGATGAAAGAGTGAATGAGAATGGGATCAATTTGCTAGAGATATGTGTAGAGAGGAATCTGTCTGTTATGAACACTATGTTTAATCATAGAAAGGTTCACAGGTATACGTGGGAAAGGCAAGACAGTAGAAGTATGATCGATTTTGTGATTGTTGATGGAAGATTAAAGAGTAAAGTCACAGACACTAGAGTATATCGGGGTGTTAATGTAGGGACTGATCATTATCTGGTTATGTGTCGGATGGATGGTCTGTTCAGGCATTGGCGGCACCGAGTTCGAGTTCCTGTGACTGCTCTAGAAAGAATAAAAGTAGAAAGTCTGCAAGAATTGAAAGTAAAAGAGGAATATAAGATGGAAGTGAAAGTGAAGACGGATAAAATATTTGATGATGCTAATGATTACAGTCTAGAAGAAGTATGGGATATAGTGAAAAGTAGTATGGTGCATGTAGCCACAAAAGTATGTGGTCTGGCGAAGAGAAAATGTGGTAGTAGAACGAATGATTCTTGGGTAGATGGTGAAGTAAAAGAGGTTGTGAGGAAGAAAAAAGAGGCCTGGCTTAATGTTTTAGCCTGTAAGGCCCAAAATAGGATGAATGGGACAACGAATGTAACAGATGATTCAGATGATTTGGAAAGAGTGAAGAAGAAATACTCCGAAATGAAAATTAAAGTGAAAGAGATGGTAAAAATTAAGAAGGATGAAAAGGAAGAAAAGTATAACAGGAAGTTCTCTGATAACTTCAGGGTCAATGTTAAGCTGTTCTGGAAACAGGTAAGATTGGCTCGCGGAGTAACAGAAACATCGAGTATGAATATTATAAGAGCAGAAGATGGATGTTTACTAAGCGAAGAATGTAAGGTCTTGGAACGTTGGAAGGGATACTTTGAAAGTTTATTTAGTTGTCAGGATAGTGTGCAAGGAGTGGGTAACTGGGCAGACGCCAGTTTTGAAGACCCAAACTCAGATGTAGATGACGAAAATGCGATAGAAATAGATGAGATTATAAGAGCGCTGAAAGGGATGAAAGTTGGGAAAGCTGCAGGGTACGACAGAGTGTCTGCTGAAATGCTGAAGGGCGGTGATGGGGTGGTAGCAAGCCTGTTGTGCCGAATCTTTAATATGTGTTGGAGATATGGCCGTGTGCCGGATGATTGGTGCAAGGCTGTAATCGTACCACTATATAAGGGAAAAGGCTCTCAGCAGGAGTGTAAAAACTACCGCGGCATTAGTCTTTTGAGCGTTGTCGGCAAACTGTATGCGAAGGTTTTGATAAATAGAGTGATAAAAGTGACAGATGAGAAAATATGGGATGTACAGGCAGGATTTAGAGAGGGAATGGGCTGTATGGATCAGATCTTCTCCCTAAGGTGCATAACCGAAAAACATCTAGCAAAGCACAAGAACGTCTATTGTGCTTTCATTGATTTGGAGAAGGCCTATGATAGTGTGTGGAGGGAAGAACTGTGGTCGACACTATCCAAGTACGGTGTGGACTGGCGCTTGGTACGGGCACTGAAATCTTTATACAAGGATTCCAGTGCTTGTGTTAGGATAAATGGGGCATACACGAACTGGTTCTGCATCTCGAGGGGTGTTAGACAGGGTTGTGTAGCGTCACCGTGGCTGTTCAACTTGTACATGGATAGTTGTCTGATAGATTTGAAAGAGGGTGAGTGCGGATTGAGGATGAATGAGTTGCCTGTCAAATGCCTTATCTACGCAGATGATCAAGTTCTACTTGCATCATCAGCAGAACAGTTGCAAGACATGGTGACTGTGATGGGTGAAGCATATAAGAGGAAAGGGATGAATATAAATGTGAATAAGACGAAGGTCATGGTGTTTGAAAGAGGAGAGGATGTATCGGTGTGTGATGTGAAAATAAATGATAAGAGTGTGGAGCAAGTAAGTGAGTTTATATATTTGGGGAGTCTGTTTACAAGGGATGGGAAGATTGATGGAGATGTGGAAAAGAGAGTAAACGCGGGAAACAAAGTGAATGGTGCTATACATGCGATTGTGACCAACCAGTCGATGTCTAAAAAGGCTCGACTGGCTGTTCACAATGGTGTGCTGGTACCCACGCTTATGTATGGTAGTGAATGTTGGGTGTGGCAAAAACAACATGAAAGTAGAATAAATGCTGTGGAAATGCGTTCCTTGCGAAGCATGTGTGGCCTGACTATGAATGATAGGCTGAGGAATGATGTGATAAGACAGCGGTGTGATTTAAAAGAAGATGTAGTGACAAAAATTGAAAAGGGTATGCTGAGATGGTTTGGGCATGTTGAGAGAATGAATGAAAGGCGACTAACAAAATGTATTTACAAGGCTGATGTAAAGGGAAAGGCCGGGCGGGGACGCCCTAGGAGGACATATACTGACCTTATTGGTGATGTTCTTCAGAAAGGCCAGGTGCGTAGTACTCGCAACCGGCGTGCGTGTATGACCAGATGTATGAACGTAAACGAGGCAAAAGGACTATGTAAGGATCGTAGCAGGTGGCGTTCTGTAGTTTCTGCCTACCCCCATGGGAAGAAGGCGTGAGTTTATGTATGTATGTATGGTATGAATTTTCTTACTATTAAATGAGCATTCTCTATTTTCACCAGAGTACAGCTCGGTCGCCCAGGTACTGATCAATAAATAAGTAGGTATTAGTTACATATCCGTATTAGAACCAGGTAGCTTTAAAAATATCGAGAGTTGGTTGAACTCATAGTCCCAAGTGATCTTTTAAGTAGGTACGAATGAATCATAAGAATATACCTACTCATTATATACCTACGGATGTAAAAAGTGATCAGTATTGATCTGTAAAAAAATCTGTATTTCAAGAGTCAACGACCTTGCTTGTCTTGCATATTTCTACGTAAAAAATATAATTTTTTTGACCCAGCCAAGAATTGGTATCGCATACTCGGAATCGGAACGTCTGAAACGAAACGTTTCCTATTTCTGTTACCGTGTGAACTAATAGATAATTAGACGGACTATAGGTAGGTATATATACGTAGATACCTATGACAAGATCGGTCAAATGTCAAAGCACTTTTAAAGAGCAATCAATCCATTAATTAAATGACCTACAGTACAGATTAGCATAATTGTAAATCCGGCGCTCAGCCAAATTGCCGAATAAAATTAATTGCCTGGGCAACGAATTATTTATAGTTATGTAACGAGGTTTTATTCTAGATTTAAAGACTTATTCCTAACTGACATTTTCGGATTTTTGATCATTTCGACGATTTTCCGCCTGGAATTTTCACGCAAAACTGGTAATAGTAAAAGATGTACTTACCACATGCGTCGAAACGCACAAATAAATCCTTTTTTTTCTGGAATCAACGCTGCACGCACTGTTCACACATTTTCACCGTTCACAACACTAAAGATTCTAAATTCAAGAAAACACACGTTCCTTATACAAAATGTACCACTAGCGTGGCCTTTCCAGTCGGAGTCGGGATTGGAATTTCGAAATTTGGATTTAAAATCCGATTTTCAAACGACCGGGCTGCCCGAGCGCCGGACTATTTGAATTTAGAACAGATCGGGAACGCGCATGCGTGCCGGTGCCGCGCTATTTATATTTTCGCTGGGCCAAATACTGGCCAGTTTAATAAGAGCCCTCGTTCCCGTGTTATACAATATAATGTGAGGTACTTCTATACCTAGCCGGAGCTCAATCAATTTTGGGCAGTTGTCATTATTTTGACTGAGAAACACTTGATCGAACCTGGGAGTTAATGACTTTTTATATGAAAACTAAAATGTCTCACGAATAAGATAAACGTATCTTTACAAATTTTATATAATTTTAGATCCTCATCGATACATTATTTGAATAAATAAAAGCAATAACCAAGGATTCCTTTTCGCACGTGTCTAGACCACGTGAAAAGGTCGACATTACAAATTGTCACGCTATGAATTTTTGAATGTTTCATTGGATTGTTTGCTCAAAACATAAACTAAAAGCTTGTATATTTTTTGAGGCGTTGCACAAGTAGATGTCGTCTTCACTATCTTTTATAGATAGCACTGAGTCGACTTCATTCTAATAATTTTTGTTGGGAAAATTAGCAGCAAGCTTTGCTTGTTTGAATGCTTCTAGCTTGTATTGTGGTAGCTTTAAAAAGATAGAAAAACAAATAAATAATATGCATAGATATTAAGATGATTTCAAGTCGCCTAGACTGTGTTTTCTTGGGACACTGTTGTGCCATCTCACATGGGTTGTCAGTGTCACAGCGGTGACCCACTACTATTTGTGTCAGTTTTGTACCTAAGTGTTATTAATAATTTGTGAGTCATACGATATTTGAATAAAGATAATTAATTATATTCTATAGAGGCGAGACTCGAGAGCGCCTTCAGTTGTGGAGCGTACAATATGCCCAATTTCAATTGTGTTTGAAGTACATACTGAAGTACTTCTTTTTTATTAAATTACGAAGATCAGATCTTTATTAGCTCATTTTCGGGCCGTTTTTTATAATGTAAAATAGACCTCTTGTTTTACTAGGTACCCTTTTTTTTTGGGTGGGAAGTCATCAAATAACTTCTCCCGCTCTGGTCTGAGCGGGAGGGCGTGTCAGACTCTTACTAAAACCCACCCGTGTTCCTTCAGTTGCCGTGTTGCCAGGGGGGCCACTTTACTAGGTACCCTAAGATTATTATGTACCATTCCGTGCGCGAATCCGATTCGCACTTGACCGATTTTGTACTGATATGAAGGATTGAATGTGCATTGGAAAAAGGGACATTTTGCGAAGTGAACATTTTGCGAAAGAGACATTTTGAGAAATGGACATTTTGCGTCCGAGAGGCATTTTGAGACTGAGCCCATAAAACAACAAGGCCTATTAATTTTTTTTCTGTGTGTAGTAAGGCAGTTTCAACCTTAGTCAAGTTTCAATTTACTGGGAATTGTAGTCAATAACGCAATTAAGAGTTCTACTATGCAGAGTATTTTTTTTTACCTTTTTATTCTATTTGCAATGGCTCGTCGGACCTTAAGAGAATTCGTTCCATGTCAAATGGCGTTGTGGTGGAGCAGCCAGTGCTGCGCCTCCCTTACAGAAGGTGGACCATGCAGAGTTCAATAAAACAAATGAACATAGAGAATTGAAATAAATATTTAATTATAACAACAGCCGATTATGAAAGATGCAGTATAAGTAGAATATCCGATAATTATTTACAATTTACAATCATTTTTACACGTTCTATCATTATTTAGGCACGGTGTACCTACAAACAAATTATGCATTTAATTAAGACTTAACTTCAGTGATGTATCAAACTATAGTTTGAACAATACCGCTGTACCGCGCCTTAGGAAGGCGTGCGGCGAGACGGGGGAGCAGCGCAGGCCGCTAATTCGTCAAAGCTCTCGGCGCACGGCGTCCCGCCCGCCGCTCATTGGTCAACACTGCCCCCCGCCTCGCCGCGTATTCCTAAGGCGCGGTACAGCGGTATTGGTCAAACTATAGCCGATTTTTTTTTTTCATATTGTTTTTGGCTCCTCTTTAGGTTATCATGAGCTATGTGAATACCAAAAAATATTTGGCCTAGGTCTTAATGGGGAGGCGTGAAAATTGATTTGCTGTTACAATGTATAATAAGATTGTAATGATTACTGGTGATGAATGATTGAATGAAAACTTCTGGCAAATTATGCTTTACACTCTAGCAATCAACACATACATAACACACCACGCGTGTTCTCCCCGAAGGATTAGACAGAGGTGTACCATCGGGGTAACGCATATCTAACCAATTTGAAAACAAAATCCCGTGCACACGACCCTTTTCTTTCGTAGGTAAGCGATACTATAGCGGCCGGGCGCTGCAAGCAAGAATAGTCCTTACAGTGTACAGATATGCATTTCTTCGATAGTACCTATTATAGTACACCCAAATTTCGCCAGTTATGTTTAAATCCCATGTAATAAGGAGCGACCCTATTGCTATCAACCTAGTACATATCTTGACTCCGGACAGCTACTGAGAAAATCCTGAAGGAAAACCCAATAAAATCAATCTGCCTAGTCTTTTTCCAAATATGTTGGGGTCGGTTTCCAGTCTAACCGAATGCAGCTGAATACCAGTATTTTACATGGAGCGACTGCCTATCTGACCTCCACAACCCAGTAACTAGGTAATACGATACCCCTTGGTAAGACTGGTTGTCACTTTCGGGGTTCTGACGACCCATAACGACTGTCAAAGATCCACGAATGACAGCCGGGATCAACGGCTTCACGTACTTTCCGAGGCACGGAGGAGTTTCTGTATGTAGAAACGGTCACCCATCCACGGATCAACCCCGGCAAGCCTAGCTTAACCTGATGGATCGACCCGTGCGGATATTAATACTTAGCCACGACCTTCTTAAGGAAAACCCAATAACACATTAAAAATGAATACATACATAAAACTGGATACTAGCAGGTTGTGTTCTATAGTTCCTGCCTACCCTCCCACGGGAAGGTGTGACTTTGTGTATGAATAAATACATAAAAGTTACGCCTTTTCCCATGGTAGAAACTTTAAGAGGGTTTATGCTAAAAGTTGGCAACGTCGTAAATAGCTGTCAAATATTTCCCTGTTTTGATTAATTTTGCAATATTACTGTATGGAATTATGAAATGTGGCTAACTAGGGAACTAAAATATTGATTATGAAATGCAATCATTATTTTTATTTTTATTTTTTATTTTATTTGTTCGGGAAAATAAACAGCTATACATTAAAATCTTATACTAAGTTATATAAATATACAAAAGTTACAAATGTATAACCTACGACATTTTCCACAACATATTAAAAGCTATATCTAAAAGTGCGCTATTCTAAGCTGCTAAAACAGAAAAGTAGTTGGTAGTAAACTTAAACAAAGACAGGCATGCAAAGAACAGAGAAGGAGAGAGGGAGAGAGAATGAGTAAATATACGTATTAATCTAACTATTATGATCCAAAATTGTTTTGTGTATTGTACTTCTAAATTTTTGAGCAGAGACAGAAAAAAAGTCGATGTCTACAAAGATCTTATTGTATTGATTGGCAAGGCGACGTAAAGGTGCACGCAAGCCTGCGTTCGTACGACAAGAACTTACTGCAAATAGAGGTCTTGCGCGCACCCCACGGCAAATCGTTGTTCTGGGTACTACATAACAAATTTTGTTGCGAATATCGATACAATCATAATTATTGCACAGATCAAACAGGAACATCGTTTCCAATATAATTCGTCTAGACTTCAAACTTTGCAGATGATACTTCTTCAGTAGGTCGTTGTAGGATGTATAAGTACGATAGCAACGAAAATGCATGGCCTTTAAAAACTTTCTTTGTACTTTTTCAATCATATCGGAGTATTTACTATAGTGGGGATTCCATACCGAAACAGCATACTCCAGCTGAGAACGAACCAACGATTTATAAAGATACAAATAGGTATGAGATCGGGTAAATACTGTAGCCGTTCTCATAATAAAGCCGAACATACGGAAGGCATTATTAACAATTTTGCTAATATGAGAATCTAAATGGAGTTTGTCATCCAACAGAATTCCAAGATCACGGACCTGGGTTTCTCTTTTTAGATTTTCCTTGTTTAAGGTGTAGGGATGTAGTATGATGTTTTTATTTTTGGTAAAACTAATGACACAACACTTGGATACACTAAGTTGAAGTTTATTGCGTGCACAATATACCGAGAACGCATCTAAATCTTCCTGTAAGAGAGAGCAATCACGGAGACTTTTAATAGACCTAAATATTTTAATGTCGTCAGCGTACAATAATAATTTTGAATTTTTAAAACATGTCTCCACGTCATTGATGAATAAAATGAATAGAAGAGGTCCCAAAATGGAACCTTGCGGAACTCCGGAAGTAACATCCACGGTGGCAGAACAAAAACCATTCATTACAACTCTCTGTGTTCTATTGCAAACATATGAATAGAACCATCTTAAAAGGTCCCCACGTATCCCATTAAACGCAATTTTCTGCAAAAGCAGTTCATGGTCAACCTTGTCAAAGGCTTTCTTGTAATCAGTATAAATCGTATCAACTTGAATACGGGCATCCAAGTTGTTAAATAAATAATCTGCAAAAGTCACCAGGTTTGTCGCGGTTGATCTCCTTTTGACAAAACCATGTTGCTGTGGTAATAAAACGTTGTGAAGTAGAGGGTACACTTTATCGTGCACTAATCTCTCGAAAACCTTTGACAAAGCTGACAATATTGATATTGGCCGGTAGTTCTCGACGTCATGCCTATGCCCAGACTTGTAGACAGGGGTTATATTTGCAAGTTTCCAAGCTTGCGGAAATATCCCCTGTGAAATAGATAAATTAAATATGGTATGCAATGGCACACATAAATTAGTGGCTGTCTTTTTAATAAATATTGCTGGCAAACCATCTGGTCCAGGTCCTTTAGAAGGGTCTAATGACTTAAGCCCACTCAGTACATCAGCTACCGAAAATTGAATGTCACTTATCAGCGAGCAGTTAGGAGAGTAATCGGTATGCGAGGACGGTACACTTTTTAAGGTGGATGGTTCATAAACAGAATTAAAGAATTCAGAAAAAATATTGCAAATGTCTTCCGGGTCATTAGACGGCTGATCTTTATATTTCATAGTGGAAGGAACTCCAGTAGTTGTTTTTTGCTTAGAAATGAACGTCCAGAAATGCTTAATGTTGTCTCGAATGCCATCCTCTACAGAACTAATGTATTTTCTATATGATTCTTTGCACTCATACTGAAATCTCGTGCGGAACAGTGAAAACTGCTCGTAGTCAGATAAATTCCCGTACATTTTCCATCTGACCCACGCTTTGGCTTTGTTTTTATATATGGTTATAAGATATTTTGAGAACCACACAGGAAACTTTAAAGACCTGCTAATAACCAAAGGTACATGTTTTCTTATTATGCCAAAAAGAATGTTATAAAACGTGCTTAAATACTCATCAGGTGTTTGATCATATAAAAACGTATCTTCCCAGTTTATTTCTTTTAAATCTTGATTAATGTTGTCGTAATTTGCTTTAAAATAATTGTATTTTTTTATTGTCTTACGAACCATTGAATTATTGGGTAACGAAACAGATATCAACACACAAAACGGGGGATGATGGTTATCTAACTGCAGTAAATAATCAGTGGGCGAGTATGTGGTGCAGTCATCATTACTAATGACCAAATCCAATATCCTCCCATTCAGATTCTTTGCATTATTAAATTGATGAGCATCGAGAAAGGACATGAACTGACCTAAATGAATACATATAGGAGAATTACCTTTACAAGTCTGAGCAGTTAGTGAGGTACCCGCGGTGCACGTGACCCAGTCAACTTCGGGTAAATTGTAGTCTCCTAACAGATAAAAATGTTTAAGATTGTTATGCCCAAGTAGGGATTGTAATAAATCGAAATACTCAACATATATACTTTCAGGCGTTTTGGGCGGTATATAAACAGCGAATTAATATCGTAATACCGAATATTTAGTATTAGATGTAAAAAAAAAGTATTTCGAAACTTTCCAAATGCCTTTTTTACACCTAAAATTGTTGCAACATCAAATTCAGTGTTATAATTGCAATTCATTATTAATATTCTAGGGAACTAGTTAGCCACATTTCTTATTTCCATACAGTAATATTGCCAAATTAATCAAAACAGCGAAATATTTGACATCTATTTGCGACGTTGCGCACTTTCAGAATAGACGCTCTTAGTTACAAATACCTTAATTAAGACAATGTTTATAGAGTTCACTGGACATATTTATTATTTTACTAATAGCACCCCGCGGTTTCACCCGCATAAGTCTCGCTCCCGTGGAAATATCGGGATAAAAGTATCCTATGTATTAATCCAGGTTGTAAACTATCTGTGTGCCAAATTTCATCCATATCTGTTCAGTAGTTTTTGCGTGAAAGAGTATCAAACATCCATCCATCCTCACAAACGTAGGATTGAAAAATTTTGCGAATATTTTTATCAGGTTGACGATAGGTAAAGGGAACCATATTGGTTTGTAGATTCAACGTAGAATGAGGAAAATACATCACTGAAGTTAAAGCATAGCCAATTCCAAGTAACAGTTGGGTTAGCATAACCATGTAAGTGCTAAATTCAGCAATGAAATTGAACGCGATCAATACATTTGAACTGCGTTCAAGAGATGTCAGTGTCAAAATTTCACAACAATGATGAAAGTGACAGCTCTTGACAGCCCTGGATCTAGATTTTTTTGAGGCGGGCATAAACTGCCGTCTACCGCCCCCCGCCAATCTTTTATGGGGATGCGCTAAATTAGCCCCTGCAAAATTAAATTTTTCTCAAAATGAAAATGTTGGCAACAACATATTAAATTGTATCGATCGATAATGCGCCAATTCAACAGGGGCGCCAAAACTGTTAGAAAAAAAAGAAAAAAAAAAATATTATAAAGGTGCTGCACGTTTCATTTATTGCAAAGTTGCTGTGTGCTGGATGGTGCACTTGTCTGCTACGCTTAAATTTATCGCCCCCTGAAGTTGGCGCCCGGGGCACGGGCCCCAGCTTGCCTAGATCCGGGGCTGGCTCTTGATGGTTTAGATGTGCTGATTGCGTTCAGTTTCATTGCCGAAATCCGCTCTTAGAGTGCTACAAGGATCTTTTTCTACCTGAATGACATTGAGAGGGGGTTGAGCTAAGCCTCTTTGTCCTAGAAATTGTAGCGGCGTTAGTTCCGATTTTGGCCATGAGTCAAACGATCCTTGTACCGCTGTAGATAGATAAAGGAATACACAGCAATCCGTTACAGTGCCTGGGCATAAATATGACACATCCAGTGTTAGAAAGAGACGCCACATAGGTATGAGTGAAAGAGACGACGCTCTATAAAGCTGAACGTTTTCTAAAACCCAATGTGCCATATTTACGGCCGGGTACCGTACTGTCTTTTTAAATTTTGTATTTCTGGCAACACTTAATGTTCTCTTCAATAAATCGAAGGGCAATTCGAATAGTTCGATTTATTATTATTGACGATGAACACAAAATTTTCTCTCCTAGTATACATTTATTGCAACTCATGAACTTTTAAATTTTAGAGCCTTATTCACTCTAGCACCGATATCGATAAGCTATCGATGAGACATCGAATGGAAATGCAGATATAGTGGTGTCGATACCTGACCATCACTGTATCGATTTTTAGAGCCATGTGCAGTTAAATTTTAGTATTTTGAAATACTCTGAAGATATAAAATTTGAATTTTTCAGTATCACAATATTGCACTATTGATATCTTAAAGCTGCACATAGTGCACATTTATGAAAAATTATCAGATAGTTAATCTATTGTCAATTTTAGCCAGGTTTTAATCACGACAAAAAATTCGGCACAACTCTTTTCGAACTCCTGAAGCTACTAAGAATATTTCACCGAAAAACTGAAATACAATGTCTGAACTAGAAATCAAGTCCAGTACTTTGCCAATGCGGTAAACGACGAAAGGAAGAAACAAAAAAAGGTAAGATGAGCAAAACATGGGTTAATATAAATCCCAGTTATCGATATTTCACTGTATCATCTCTATTTCTTGTCGTAATATGAACCAGATCTTACAAAAAAGTATTTCTCAAAGAAATCACTTATTAATTTATTTATTTACATCATTTCAACCGTCTAATCAACAATACATGGGATAGTACTATCTATACGAGGTTTTTCGATAAATAAATTCCATTAGAACAATCACATATAAAACCTACTTATTTACAAAGTAGCCATTGGTCAAAATTGAGACTTCATATTTTCTATTTATTATATTGTCAATTACAAACTTTAGAGAGGCAAAATCGACTACTTATCACATTTTCAAACTCGATAAAGTAAAATAAAAAAGCACAACATAACATCACGCCTGTATCTCCCGGAGGTTAGGCACAGGTGTACCATCGCGGTAACGCATATCTAATCACTTTGAAAACAAAATCTCGTGCACACGACCCTTTTTATTCGTAGGTAAGCGATACTATAGTGGTCGAGCGCTGCAAGCAAGAATAGTCCTTACAGTGCACAAATATGCGTTTCTTTGATAGTACCTGCAGTACATTCACACGTTCTTTTGTTTAAAAAAACGTGCTACGAATTGAATTCTTTTTTTACTGCACAGGCAAATCGCAACCAAGATGCATTCTGGTTTTAAAGAAAAAACTGTCAATTTTGCCCAACGGCTACGCGAAAATCACTATTTGGCCTCATCATCTTGAATGACACTTTGTCCGGTATCTAGTATAGCTTCGGCACTAGGTATGACTATTACGTCAACAACTTCAGCACACGCAGCATCACAGACATTTTCACCCTCCGTACTACATTTTTTCTCTAAATAATCCACTATATCTATTTCCCCAACACCTCTAGCCGAATCTGACTCTAAATGCTTAGCGATATCTAAACCTTCATGAATTTTGTCCGCAGAACAAAAATCTGTTATCTCTGAACACATTTTTTTGACGTTTTCATTTAATAGTGTTGTGATTAACTCGTCTTGATTGTTAGTCGATATTCTGACTAATTTCTGGGTTAAGTCGATAGTCGAATCGCTGCCTAAAGTGAATACGACTTTCGATTGATTTTGTTCGTTTTCGTTCAGTCTGAGTATTTCTGAGTCAGAGTTGTGAGACTTCAGACTCTGTGGTAAGTCTGAGTTGTCGACTTGTGTCAGTTTCCTGTTGTAGATGTTTGGTTCGCTGCCCATTATTGAAGTCGTTGAGTCTTCTAATGTTGGCAGCTCCTGGAGGGTAATTTTTATTAGAATGTTGGCTTATGGGGAGCTATATTACAACTGTATAGCTCGTCTGAGCTGAAAAGACGCGCCCCACTACTTAAGACCAGGCACTCCAAAGACAATTTCCACGCAAACTCTGCCCCCATGCACCCCACCACTCCACTATGTGCTAAACGCTAACGCATCAGTAATAAAGTTGAATATCGCGTGCGCTCTTTGGTCTTGTTCGAGCACGGAACTAAATGTCGTAAGTCTCAATTCTTATTTCGTTTATAAATAAAGTAATAATTGATCTAGAGAAAAAATATCTTATATCTGGATAATAAACTATATTTTCTTAAGCCAAGTAATCTTGTTTTTGTTTCTAATAATCTTTAAAAAGACATGATTTTCGAATAAAAAATGAATCGAGCGAAAATGTTCCAAATACGTAACTGTCTTATAAAGAAAAAGATCTAATAAATATACTTAAGTTATATTTTGATTGTATGCGTGACTTTTTCAGAATATTAATGCAAATTAACATATAATTTAGGGAGTATACGTGTCTACGTAAATACGGTAGTGGGGCGCGTCATTTCAGCTTAGACGAGTACTACAAGGATCTTTTCGCGCGTGGTAAAATTACGCGGCCATCTTGTTTTTTTAAATACAATTGCATAAATGTTTACTAGCCACGCCCTCATGTCAATGTTATTCAAGCACGAAATGATCCTTGTAGTACTGTATGTTACTACAACAATTGTCAAATTCGTTTGAGTATCCTGCATTGGGCAGTTCATTTTTACGGATTAAATACTACTTTCTATGAACTTTCTACTAATGATAATTATGATGAATTCATAGTTGAGACAGGACCTCTGTCACCATTGGTTCATTGTACAAATTAGCCAATCACAGTCCATTAGAGGACATAGGCCTCATTCAAGTTCTGACAAACGAATTGATGTTCTCATTCTTTGCTTTTTCAGGTCGTCGTCAAACTTTGATTATAATCTCATTAATGGGGTTATAATCTAAATGATGGAGAATATAACGTTGGCGTAGGTGGAGAACTAAATAATTTTTTTTTTTTGGTGAATATTGCGATTTATTTATGCGGCATGATTTGGGTGTTACGAAAATGGTGAAAAGTCAATTTGACCAAAATCGCAGTTATTTAGTTCTCCACCTACGCCTACGATAATCGGGTTATAATCTAGCCAAACTACGCCACTGTGTTTCTACAAAACTACGATCTAAATTTCGAACTACAAATAGAAAAGAAAAGTGACTTACACTGAAAATAAAAAGGAAGCAAACACAAAAACATAATAGTAAAATAATTACGTCACAAAATTTAGGGGCGCATCAAACAAAACAAAAACACGGAAGTAATTTTAAAAATATTGACTATCCTACTCATGCGTTCGGCTTTCCACACTAATCTTCGTTTTCCGCGTATGCCGAAAGATTTTTGTTACGTCGCCTTTCAGAAACCGGGTATTAGCTGATAACATATTATCATACACATGAAGAATTATGGTTTAAATGTACCTGATCATCGTGATAACTGCCGACGCTTCGGGAGTGCCTGTGTCGCTTGTTCATCGCTGATTGTGGCGACTGACCGTCTACGGCGTCCTGGGAAAACACATTGATATGAATAATAAAAACATCTAATATAACACACTGAGTTGGTGTAAGAAACAGATAATATTTTATTATGTAGAAAGATATAGAAACCATAGTAAAAAAATATTTGGGACAGGTTTAGGAAATACAAAAAAATAATAGAAATGCATAATCTGTCAGACAGACAGGCGGACAGAGGAGGCTGGTAATAGGGTTCCATTTGGCAATGGAAGACCCGTGAGAGGTCAAAAAGGCTCCTATCTCTTCCTATAGGGGTCCGTTGTGATGCCACGGACACACCTACGAATATTACATCAATAATTAATTCCCCGAGGGACTAGGCAAAGGTTTATTACATCCTCATTTTTCCAGTTATGCTTAAATCGCATGCCTATGATAAAGGGCATGTTTTTAATAGAACCTCAAATAATTCCCATTAATTATTAACACTCTAATATCATTAATGCTGCTCTTTTTGTGATACTCAAATAATCATTTATATTTAAATTCAAATTCATTTATTAATTTTGTGAACATAGGGTAAATGATTATACAGCTGTTACAAATAAATATCGGTCCATACTACGTCCCGCCAGAAGGCATACAAAATTGTTTAGGTAAATAGATAGGTAATCAAATGTAACATTAACAAAATGAAAATCAAAAAAAATCTTTTTTACAAAAAACACAACCGACTTCCAAACTACAAAGTGAAAAATAACTTTAATTTCGGAAGTCGGTGTCTTTTGGATCAGCTCAGTATTTTAGTTTTTTGAAGCACTTTGTAGTTTGGAAGTCGGTTGTGTTTTTTGTAAAAAGTTTTTTTTTTCACTTTTTAGTGGGTTGGTTTGTAATTTATCTAAGTTACAATAGCCTTATGTCAACTGCTCATCAAAAATACCCAAATCGCTATAGATGTGCCTTTAATATTTGAAGATTCCCTCGATTTCTCCAAGATCCCATCATCAGATCGTGACCATTTGGTCACGATCTGATGATGGGATGAAAGGGTATACTTTCAAACAAAAAAAGAATTTTTCAAATCGGTCCAGCCGTCTTCGAGTAATCGGGGAACATACATAAAAAAAAAAAAATATCCCGACGAATTGAGAACCTCCTCCTTTTTTTTTGTAGTCGGTTAATAAAAAGTCAAGGTACATGTCACAATTTCATGCCAATAATAATAAAATGTCAATAAATTAAGACGGCACATAAACAGATAGGTATTTAGTCACATTCTCTTGTAAAATAATAAATTTAATAAAAAAAGAATAAAATGTCAATATGAAATAATTATTAGAATATTACCATAAGGGAGCAACATTTCAGCAAAATAATTTCTCTGATAAAAACTCAGTCACACTGTAGTACGCCTTATCCTTTAAAAAATTACGTAGTCTACTCTTAAACAGCACTGTTGTCAAGTCTTTCCAACCACTTGGTAATTTATTGTAAATAATTGGAGCCATACAGTATACACTTTTGCGCACCAAAATAGTTTGACACGGCAATTGACGTAATTTACTATTGTCACGCCTATTTCTTGGAAATACATCAGCTAAACGTTCGAAACGACTTGGATTTTGTTTGACAAACATAGCTACTTCGAAAATATATAGACAAGGCAGTGTCAAGATATTGTACTGCTTAAAATAAGGCTTACAACTGTCTGTAGTTTTAAGTTTAAACATTGAGCGGAGACATCTTTTTTGGGCCTTAAAAACTGTTTCTTTATTCGTTGAATTCGCCCAACAAATGACACCGTAGCGCATTTGAGATTCAACTATACCGTGGTAAGCTGTAAGAAGTGTTTTGGTATCTGCTATGGAGAATAATCTATATAAAGCATATGCAGATGAACTTAATTTTTTACACAATTTATCTAAATGTCCTTTCCAATTTAAGTTGTAATCTATCTGTAATCCCAGAAATTTAGTATCACTTGCTTCGTCAATATTATAATTTTTGTAATGTATGTCAAAATTAATTACGCCGGGCGTACGTTGTCTGAAGTGCATTATCTTTGTCTTACTTAAATTTATATTCAAATTATTTTTGTCTAGCCATTTAATTATGCAGTCAAGAGAATTATTTATGTCATTTTCATATGTAATTGAATTTTTACAAGGGATCGTTATGGTGCTATCATCAGCAAACATAGTTGAAGGTTGGTCAATGGATGGTGAAGGGTTAAGTAAGTTATAATAGCCTTGGGCTCTACTCGGTAATAATATTGTACTGAATTTAATTGTAACCCACCCGCTGGTCAATAATTTAATGTGAATTTGGAAACTCAACAAAAAATTTGCATGATAAAAAAAAAAAAAAAAAAATTATATCGCAAAAAGAGTGTAAACTAGAGTATTCTCCTTGAGGATAAAGGTGTCTTCGTCTTGGGCGAGACTCAGGATTCTATATAGCGCCTCTGTCATAAAACACTGCTTTATCCCCTTAGTGAATAATCTACTATTATGATGCTACTAGCACGTAATGTTGAATTTCATAGAACCACACAACTGTACACATGAAAATAAAAAATAAAATTTGAAGGCTATACTAATAACTTAAAAAAAATAAGCTTAAATGCTGAGTTCTGGATTTTTTCTCAATAAAAATTAAAAACTTATATTAAAAAAACCGGTGCACCAAGGAATGAGTTATTGGGCTTGAAGAGATAGCAAATGACCTCTCCTATCAGCTAATTCTATTTGGCAAACGATGCACTAAACACCATGTATAACAATTGCTTGCTGCACTTACACTTTACACCAAAGCGTGCAACAATCCAACAATATGACATTTAACTTAAAAACTTAAGATAGTTAATTTATTCAGGCGTGACCTTGCGGAAATCCATTATAAAATACTACGCAGACTTGTCTGCGTTCAGCGCTCGGTGTGGCAACACGCCGTGTTCGAGTTCGCGACAAATCAATTGTCATTCTGAGGATGCCTCGTTGAGAGGTGAAACACGTGTCGATTTCTTTCAAGGTTTTTTATGGCTCTTTAGAAATAGCTAAGCGGAACAGGTTATTAAATATATCCACGTCTATAGTTTTTTTTTTTAAACTTAATGCAAACATTAAGCATAGATTTACTGCTATACATAAATATGTTGACATTCGGTTCCTGAGCAATCAGGACATTCATCAAATTGATCGCCTGCATACCTTAAACCTGTTGAACTGCCTGTAGTTGTATCTCTCTGATGCGACGAGACTTCTGAGCGACTGCGTTCGAGGACACTGACTGTCCACCAGCCATCTGTACGTGCCATACAACTTTGTGGTGTCCGACCTTGAACATAAGGTGCAATTAAGTATGTCACCAATTTTTTTTAGTCTGTGAGGAAATAGTTTTTAAGCAGAGGACAAAAGTTTTAATTTAGCTTGTTTTTTTTTTTAAGCTTTGCCCCATACTAGGAATTTCTCCTGTATCGTGGGTGCGTTTACAAACATTTAAACTCACATACACAAACAGCCAGACCCGAAACAACTACTTGTAGGTCATACAAATATTTGTTCCGTGCGGGAATCGAACCCGCGACACGCAGCGCAGCAGTCAATCGCTTAACCACTGCGCCAACCGTGCCGTTAACGTTGATGTTTGAAGGTATAGCCAAATATTCTTGTGTTGTACAAGTTACGTGCCCTGTCTACACCAAATCAGCCGAATAGCGAAATGATAACCTAATTGCATTAATCGAATGTATGACAAAACAGCAATACACCATTTTGTTGAACCAACGAATCGACGCCTCGTGTCGTCGAACGCTCACCTACTTTCAGGGGGCCTACCACCAGCTCATAAGCAGTATTATTTTAATATTACTTCAGTGTTGGAAAGAGATGAAGCTCTACAGGTCGTATAGCTCCATCTCTTTCTCCTACTGAAGTAATATTAAAATAATACTGCTTTTGAGCTGGTGGTAGGCCCCCTGATCTGCTGATACTGTATCCACGCTTAGAATCGCTAGAATTGTAATATTAGAGATAATTAAGTTTTGGCACTCGAGGACTAGCATCGTCCGAATCTAGACTTAGAAATTAGCATAAGTTTATATTGTAATTTTTGCATAATTAAAACCTTATTATAACTTCGTAATTTACAGAAGTGGAGTACAATATTAAACTTACATATTAGCAGGCGTAGTAAGCAGCCTCTGTAGATTGGCCAATGTTGGTCGTATGTCTGACAAAGGTAGGCCACGACCGACCACAAGTTGGCCGATACACTTGTTGAGCAGAAACAAGGCGTAGCGGAATAATGTGGTGTCTCCGCCTCTAGGGAAAAGCGGTATGCTGAAATTGAAATGAGATTTTTTAATAAATTGCATATGTCACCGTAAGATTGTGAAAACCGTAAGTTTGTAATCTATCGGTATTATTTCCGTTAGATTATAAACTGTCGAAAAATTGTGAACTGGGTGAAATGGGTTAGGTTAAAACTGTGACCAACCGCGCTACTTCCAAGTTGCTCGCAGCCAGGCAGGCTATTTAATATTAGCGCAAGGTGCATTACGTCGCAAAGAAGTTTGATACCAGTTTACAATTTGTCAGTTTTTCATGGATACATTATAAACTATCGAAAAATTATGCGTTGAATTGTAAATGATTTGTCACAGTTCAACATTTTTCGACAGTTTACAATCTAACGGAAATAATACCGATCGATTATAAACTAACAAAGTTCATAATTATACGGTGACATATACAATGTGTTCCTTTTCATGTCCCATAAGTCTTAAGGTTAAACACATAAATCGCCGGTCGGCGACGCACCCACGCTACGTTACGCACCCGCCATCGCACGCGACACTGCATGCGGAGCTAGCGCCAGTATTCATGTGGCTACACACCGCGCTCAACCAAACGTTGCTCTGTAAAATTTAATATATTCGAAAGTACCTATCCAATATTATCCATGAGAACTGTACAAAATTAAAGTAATATAACTGCAATCAAAACTTTTATTTAAATCAACACTATCTCAAACAATATGCCATAAGTAAAAATGATACAAAAGTCCTAGAACAAGTGTTCCAAACATACATTAGTTTCGAAGATACATAACATCATACCTTCGGTGTGTGTTTCATTGATAAGTACGAGTAAATCATTTTCATTCAAACCATAGCATTCATTCATCATGAATTTTTTTATGACCTAAAATAGTCTGTTTTTTTTATATATAACGTAAGTGTGTTTTACATAAATAATCATGACTTTGTCGAATTATTTTGTAAGAAAAATAAGGAAGAATCATATCGATGGTCTAGAAGACAAACTTACTAATTACAGATGTCAATTAATACAAATGTACACCCACAATTTAAGCTGAAAGAGATGGAATTTAAAAACTCAAAATTTTGCACTTAGTACGTTTGTCTTCTAGACTATCGATATGCAAATTGATTCTTTGACATAGTCTCATTAATACCCTAAAGTTATGGGAAACCAAAAAGAACACGTTGCATAAATAGATAAAAAATAATGCTGTTTGTTGGTAAGCGCATCACTAGAGGTCGGCTGGACCATTTGGGTATTTTTTGTTTTAAAAAGCTCGTAAAAGTCTGAATAAGGTTTTTTTTATGGAAAGAAATATTGTTTTTTTTTAAACTCTGTAGCCAGTTTTACGCATATCGCATTACCCAGTAACTGGGTTGCGGAGGTCAGATAGGCAGTCGCTCCATGTAAAATACTGGTATTCAGCTGCATCCGGTTAGACTGGAAGCCGACCCCAACATAGTTGGAATAAGGCTAGGCAGATTGAATGGATAAACTTCCCCGGTTTTTTTTCAAATTGCAGGATTAAATTGAACGTCCTTATGTCTATGGGATTTTGGTATAAACTCACCCTTTGGACAACGTCTATCGGGTCATCATCATCAGCCTATAATGTTCCCACTGCTGGGACACAGGCCTCCTCTCTGTGAGCGGGAGTGGGCCGTAATCCACCACGCGGGCCCAGTGCGAGTTGGTAGATGTCACATGTCTTCGAATTTTCGGTTCTAGGACATGCCGGTTTCCTCACGATGTTTTCCTTCACCGTTTTGAGAGCAGTGATGATGAAATAATTTACACAAAGTAAAGCGCCTGTCTGGGTTCGAACCTACGTACTTGTTCACGTAGGAACGCGCGGGCGCGGAGACGTGGCGAGTTCGTGTTCACATTGGCCGCCAGGCGTTTGCGCCAGTGTTACTTTGCCAAATCGGAGTTCTAGCCTGAACAGCACTAATAAACTCTTCTGTATTGAAAGACATGATGAAAACGTGCTACCGTTTCTAGCGACAAGTTCATACTGGTTGAACTTACCTGACGTCGCGAGTGAATCGCGCGCTCCGCCGCTAGTTCGACGTGAACACACAAACATCTCACGCGTTTAATATCGCCGCGAGCGCGCCGCGCGCGCCAGTCGCTACCTTGCCCGCTACTTAGACTGCACGTGCGTTTCGTACGTGAACACTTGGATATTACGCCATATGTTTGATATTTCGCGACCGCGCCCGCGAGTCAACGGAATGAGTACTAAGACCTACAACTCGTAAGTCCCGGCCGTTACCACTGGGCCACCACTGCTCTCGGGTCTGCTAGTATTAAATAAATATTTAAAAATTAAACCACAGGCAGAAAGGCAGAGGGTTAGAGGTGTTTTACGTCACATTTAATAAAAGCAAGTCTATTGCCAATAACCGGATATAAATAAATCCGGGCTCCAGCCTACTACAAAAAAAAAAAAATATTATGGAAAAATTCAGTAACAGTGCTTTAACCCGGGAATCGAACCTAAGACCCTCTGCGATTAGAATTTTGCAGAGAAGGAACGAGTTACTAGAACTAAATTGCTTTCATTCTTTTTGTATTTTTGTGTCAACCGGAGGTCCAAAAAAAATTATTGGTTGTCTGTAAACTCGGTTTACGGACGATAATTTTACGAGATAACGTCACAAGTCGAACGCTTAGGCCGATCGTGCCACTCTATCGCTTGTTCCGCGCTCGGCTCAGGCGGAACGTGACAATTTTTCGTGCGTGCAGCCGGCGTTCATCGATTTATAAGACGTTATCACGTCAAAAAACCTTTTTCTTTTGTTTTCTTTGTAAATCAAATCGTACAAAAAATCCACTCACTTCGGATCCGGCAAATCCGGGGTTATATCCAAGATCTTGCTGGCCGATCCCAACAACGTGATCTTGTACCTCAGCGGCTGGTTTAGTAGAGCAGCGGCTAAACAGGTCGATTGGGCCACGAAACCCGCGGCCACAGAGTCGCTGAGCGGGCTGGAGCCGCGGGGACTGTCGTCGCCGCACACCGCGAGCGGGACGCCGCAAATCATCCATGTTGAGTGGTCCTTCTGTTCAGTATATTGATATTGAACACGAGAAATTAACGGATCTCAGGACAAACCTAGACAGAGTTATTTTTAACGCTAAATAAGCTCCAGAAATACTATGAAATACAAACTTACTTTTGGGGTCGATAAAATCAATACTGTACTTTAATCCCAACTACGGAATCCTTCACTGTGTAACTAAACTTTCAACGTTGAATTTTATTGACTTCAGCTAAGGTCGAATTTACCTCGCATTATACCATAAGATTATAATAAATTCTCACCTGCTCGATATAGAATATATGGTGCAACTGTTTGAGCAGTTCAGTCCGTTGGGCACACAAGGCGTGGTGTGACGACGCCGCTAGCTCACGAATCGCTGCGCAGGATTGTCGCGTGTCTTTGACGCTCTCATTTCGTCGCGAGAGGGAGTGGTAGTTCTGCATTAGTTCCGTCCCTGAAAATGTACTTTGATTTAACTTGAATTCAGAATCTTGGATTATTATCAACTCAATAAATTTCATTGCAACAAAAATTTTGTTTAGGACCTCTTTATCACAAATTTTCACTCCAAAATTAACTTAAACTCAATAACACTAAGATAGATAGTTGATTAGGTAAATGACGACTGACAATGGAATGTAGTTTTCAAAGATTCCGAATCCAAGCAGAGAGCTCCTTAAACCATTCAAAGATATGTAATATTCACCAAATTGCGCCGGAAAGGCTAATTCTATGTTATTGCAAAATGACTGATATAAGCAATGCAAGAACACCTTAGCGTGCGTATTCCATGATGGTTTCTTTGTATCATATAAACCGCGCCAGTTGTGACTTAAAAGGTACATTTATTAGACCAGTACCTCAAATCACAACAAAGTATAATGAAAAATAGATCATAGGCCTCACAGCTTACGGTTCATTTTTAAATACTCAAGGGCTGGTTGAATATTTATGGACTTTAAAATGCAAACGTACCACAAATAAGAACACAATAACCCAAAACACCATTAAACAAAAAAATATCCTTACACTCACCAACATCCTGGTTCTCTTCGAACAGTTTAGCATGCCTCTCTTTTAGTTTCCTTATGTTTGTCAACTTGCTGTCTCTTTCATCTGATAGTATGATGCGTTTGAACCTTAGAATCTCCAGCTGTTTCGTCAGCCTTACATGTTCCGCCCTTTGGAAAGGCGAAGGTATTGCCTGAAATATTGAAGAGCATTATTACTAATATAATGGAGTATGGATATGAGCCCGGTGATGACAATTGGTTCGCCCCCTATTATATAGGACTTCAACATGACTGGCGAAATGTGGGTGTACTATAGGTACACCTCTGTCTAACCCTTGGGGGATTACAGGCGTGATTCCGCGTGAAGTCGCGACGCGACACCCATAGAACAACTTCCTAAAAGTTTTCATAGAAGCTATTCCACCAGATTCGCGTCGCGCCTGTCTGCGGATGCCTTGATGTAATGAGTTATTTTTATTAATAATTGAAATGTTTTTGAGTGGCAAACAAACAGGCGGCCCACATGATAGTCACCGCCGACTGTGGACATCTGCAATACCGTTGATAGAGTATTGTATACAGGGTCAAATGATATGAGCTAGCAAAACTCCTGAGACGTAAGGGTATCGAAATCTAAAATCGACAAAATAAAAGTTAATAACTGCTAATAACTGGGGCCAGACAAAAAGTTTGCATACGCGAAGGAGGAAGAGAACACACAGTGTGATTCTTTATAGTGTGCATATATTGAAATGAGGGAATCTATGCTTGATTTTAACGACAGAAAAAATATTTAAAAAAATCTAATTTTTTTTTTAAATACCTTTATGGAATAAAAAAAAAAATAACAAAACGGTGTAACTTAACTGAATCATCTATCGCAATGAAACAAACTCCATAATGATTGGAAGTAATTAGGCGTCCTCATAAAATGAAAATTGTGGAAAAAAACTACCCTCAATTGAAAATAACATGTGTTTTTAGCAAAAATCTTATTTTTTTTTTCCATCGTTAAAATTAAGCATAGATTCCCTCATTTCGATATGTGCACATTATAAAGAATCACACTGTATATTTCTGTCTCGTTTACTTTTACTACTGGATCTTGGAAGTGTGTTCTTGTCTCATTATTATTATTTAGTGACGTAGCTATTGCTATACTCTGTCTCCGTGCAATACCAAAGACATCGCGACTGCGTTACTGATTAGTAAATAGTGCTTAAGACTCATCAGTAAGGTCGTATTTTCGGCGGCAACGGGCAGCCGGGCGGCGGCGTCAGCGGCGCGATCAAATGCATAGTTTTATATGGAACTATTCTCGCTCCACGCACCACTGCCATCGAGAACAATTCCTTTTAAAGCTATGCAATTGGTCGCGCCGCTGTCGCCCGCAACCGCCGAAAATACGGCCTAAGAGACTCAATATGGTTAAATGTTGGGTTTATTGTGACATAGGATCGTAACGAATATTAGGGCAGTGTCTTGACTAACAATAAAAAACCAGTTTTATACCAACCTTAAAAGATAAGAGATCATTCAACTTCAGAGTCAGCCTCGGCCCGTTGGACACGATAGGCCTATCCTCCTTAATCCTTCCATTCTTAACGCTCAGATCACTTTGTGACGAAGACTTATCCTTACTTAAACTATCACCATCATCAGGAGAAAACAGGTTCCTTTGAGATCTACTCTTGAACTTCAGTCTGACGTCACAGGCATCATCCGGTGACGGCCAATCATCGTTCGTCAAAGCAGACTTTTTGTATATCCTCTCCTTTATATCCTGGACGGCCTCCTGTCTCTTCTTGATTGAATATTGCAGTAAATGCAACTTTTGTAATTTAGTGGCATTGTAACTTGGCCTTATTTCTGACTTCAAGAAGTTTAAAGCCATGTACCTATACTTCGGAACTCCGTCAGCTTCGTTTCTCAAGTCATAACTCTCGGCTGTTTCACTAAGGTCTACGTTACAAGTTAAATCTTCTTTCGACGCGTTTTTACACACATTATCACAGTTTACACTCGAAGTGTATTCCTTTACGTCTAAATTCTCCGGCGAATGTTCATATATATGGTTCGCCGTGTTAGGATCCCCTTTCCCAGACTCGGAACCCTCTTCTCTTCGTCTATAGTTATCTCTTTGATTTTGGCTAATGTTTAAACTAGCAGACGTCCTCAACGTCGGGAAATTCTGCTGAAATCCTCTTTCTATGGGACTGTGACTTTTCGAATACTCCTTATCAGACTTTTTAGTGTATTTACTAGGAGAAATGGATCTCGATTCTTTTCCTAACTTATGATTCAGTATATGTTTAGCTTCTAAATTGATTTTAGATAGATTGGTTCTTTCAGAGGAGTCGGAAGATATAGAACCATGTTCTATTTCGTATTCTGGGGGTATGATATCAAGCTTGAGACTTTTGTATGAGCAGAAGTATCCACCATGCATTTGTAAGACTAAAGTGTTGCTTTTGAAGCAGTCTGAGGTGAAATTCGAAGCGAGATTAGCTCCTATGTACCTCAAGCCACTGAAATATACTCCCCAAGTTTGTATGACAGTATCCTGTGGTAGTTTATTGTTGTCGTCATTCGGAAATAGTATATGACACCATATTCGTATGACGACATTGCTTGACGACATGCGATGCGTCGATTCTGTAATAAAGGACGGCCATGATTCAGCGTATGACGCAATTGGATTTCCTAACAGTTGGGGAGATGATAACACGAATATAAACAGTATCTTTGTTGTGCCAATTTTCGTGATAAATGATATTGACAATGGTTTTATCTGTTAGGGTGTTTAGAGAGGTGAGATAATATAAAAATATTGTTTTATCTGACTTAGGTACTTTTGATACAGTCAATGATGAAAGAAAGTTATAATTATATTCAAATGTCTATTTCATTAAGACGAAAGCAAATTATTTTATGAATGTTTTCCTAAACGTTTCACTATTGTAGGTAGGTTGTGACGCGAAGTATCGTGCTTGAAATCAAAATTTTGCAGGATACTACGCAAGTTAAATGACACTTACAAATTAACATGATAATCTTTGTTTTTGGAACAGGGTTCAAAGCCCGCATCTAAGGTCACATTATATATACTTTGTTCAGCCGACCTAATTCGATTGAGCTCATTTGTCTTGATTTGAAAACTACACAAAAAATATATGAATTATTCATCAACATTCGTTTATATAGATACCGGTTTTCCGTGGGAATTCTCTATGTAAACAAAACAGGTTGTAAACATCAGAAAAATGTATACTCTATAAGTTTGGGAAGTTAAATAAAGGTAAACAAAAAAAAAAACACGTGGCGAGACAGCTGTCAAATAACCGACTAAACGTAATACCTGTCACTTCAGTTGTCATGCTACGTTACAGTTGTACTCTTCAATTTTGCAAAGTTAACGTTCATTGCCGTCACCACATGACGCTGGCTGAATGAATAGTCGACATCGGCTCAGTTGCCAAAGAGGAAAAAAAAAGTCAACGTTGCCAAATTTCATCCAAATCCGTTCAGTCGTTTTTGCGTGAAAAAGTAACAAACATCGATCTATCCATCCTCACAAACTTTCGCATTTATAATATTAGTAGGATTCAAGTCCAGGTTTCCTCCTCACAATGTTTTCCTTCACCGATATCAGTAATGTCCAAGATAAACTCATCCGTCTTATTACAAAAGTTCATCCACTGATAAAATTGTGCCTCCCAACACATAAATTTAACATTTTCGAATATTACTTTACTTCTCTTACTCAACGAAGCTTTATCCTACCACAAAATCGGCTACAAAATATTATAAACAAACGCATTTTTACGCACAAAGGTCGTTGTGTGCCGAATACGGATAAAAACAACAAACAGTTGATTAATTACCAGGCATACTGCTTGATAAGGTTTGACACATAAACAGTTAGACGTTATAGTCAAATGAGTCAGCGTGTACCAATGATAGGAATCGCTGTTTCAAATGTTTGTATTAATCTGTATGTACGATTAATTATTGTTTTGTAAATATCTGTGCCTAGCTTTTGCCCGTGGCTTCACCCGCGTGGAAGTCGGGAATGTCCTAACTCGGACCACGTTCTACCCATGTGCTAAACATTCAAATCCATTCGGCCGTTTTAGTGTGAAAGCGTAACAAACAAACTCACTTACGCATTTATAACATTAGTTAGGATAGAATACTAGCTGACCGAACAGCCGTTGTCCCGTTTCCTAGAACCCGATCGCAGCGCGACCTACCGGGTCAAATTGTGAATCTAAACCATCCAGGGTCAAAATCGATCCAGCCATTTAGGAGGAGTTCAGTGACATACAAACGTACAGAAGAATTATATAGTATTTATGAATAAGTAATGTAAATGTCTTTAAGGCCCGTATTACAGAACCTAACTCAAGACTCAAGCATTACTTAAAACTAGTTTCAACCAATCAAAAGGCTTTAAATGAGTTCTAAGTAATGCTTGAGTTTTGAGTGAGGTTCTGTAATACGGGTCTAATCAGTATTACCTGAGTCAATCTCCTTCCACTTGGGATGTGGTGAGGATATCCGCTCGCTGGTATAGAATGGCGCTGACATAGTCGTGTGGTGCAGCGTCAGATAGAAACTGCACGGGGACGTACACCATTCAGGTGGTCTGATATTGTAGCCCACGATCTGGAAAATTCGAGATATTCAGTTAATAATCGACTTTATAATGCTGCTTTGGTCAAAATAATGCCAATGTCTTAGAAAAAAAAGTATTCCGTACGGGACTTTTAACCAGCTCGGAGTCTCGAAACCCCTGTGCGAAACGAGCCGCCTATTAATAATTTTTCTCAAACATGCATGGAAATATTGTCATTATTTTCGAAAAAAGAACACGCGAAGTATCGAATTTACGGTCAAAGAAAATCATAGTACATTACTGCCGCGGTCTATAATGACTACTTTGCTGGTCGCGCTGATGATGGCCGACAGCGCAGCGTAGCGCAGCTCCAGGCCGACAGCGCGGTCAGCGTGCAGCACTGGATGGACGAGCTGAGATAAAGGCCGAGGCCGTAGGTCGAGGCCTTTACAGCGAGGACAGCAAGGGCTGCAATGATGGCCAAGCTGGAAGGCCTAGAGCGTAGCTAGGCTAGCTCGAGGCAATCATAGCGTGACCAGCGAAGCAGTCATAATGGGCCAAGGCTTGTATAGTGCTTTACTCAAAAATGCAAGTACCTAATCTAAATAAAACCAGCAAGTAAAGATTTAGATTTCCTACTGATTTTCCACTGCACAAATTTTTCATATGCAAGCTTATATTTTTCCTTTCGAGTTTCGCGGTATTAAATTTTCAACCACTAATTTAGCTTCATCTTTAATGTCTGGCGGTGTTAAACACATTGAATCGGAATAATTTTCGCTTTGAGAGCTCATTTTTAACAAAAAAGTCACTAAATAAAAATAAAATTTTCGCTGAACGGCGCTTTTGTTACTTCTTTGTTTTTTTTTTAACAATGGTAGTTGGAACTATACAGCCAAATATGGAATAAAATCTTTTTGTACCTATCTCTGTAAATACAAACAGCTGTGTTTTAAATAAAATGTTTTTGCATTTGATTTTTTAAAACGTTGAAACGTCAAAATAGCGGCCGGCAATGTTTTGCCAGCCTGATAGAGCGACCGATAGAGCGATAATTTTTGTAAATAAAGAACTTCTACCAAGTTACGTAGCGACAATTTAATCAACAACGAATAATCCCAAATTCAATGAAGTCAAAGTAACGTACGTGTTATACGAAACTAATGAGCAATTTCACTTGATCGGGTTATATTTTAGCGATATAAAGCGCTGTCGTCTAAGGTTTTGTGGTACTGGAACGCATCTGATTCATGGAACGTAAACATTTGAGCCACGATTTTGAAGTAAGTTCACGCTGACGTTGTCTCTGCTGTCTTTCGAGTTTCGAATGCGTCTGTTTTTTTGTGGTGTTTTCGCGGATTAGGTTATATTGTTTGTTTGTAATTAGATGTGTGTGTTAATATAATTATATCCCTGTAAAAAAATAGTACAAAACTGTTTTTATTTTATTTTAAGTACCCAAAGATTGCAAACCCCTGAATGTGTGTTTACAAAATTTATAGCTTCTCGTGACGGGGACTTTACATATGCCTCGGCGGAAATGGCAATTGCCTGTCTTGTATTAATGAAGTCCTCGCCTGAGGCTCGGCATTCAAACTCATACTCGACCTGCAATTGCCTATTTCCCGGCCTTTGCAATAATGTACTATTTATTATCCACTTTCATTCCCTTCTTTTTAGCGTTTATGTTATTTGGTTAAATATTTATCTATATACCGGATGATTTTTTTGACCGTCTCGAAATTTTTACAGGGTGTTAAATCACGAAAAAAAAAAAAAATCTGCTGTTTATACAAAAGTTCTATACCTACTTGACCAAAATGTATGAAACAGCTGATTTTTTTCGTGATTTCAGAGTTGCTCCCATAGTGAAAGTTGTTTATATTCATGGGTAGAACAGCCTGTAAAAATTACGAGACGGTAAAAAAAATCACCCGGTATATAGAAAATGAATCCCTATTTCCCTTGGTCACGCCATAACTTGAGAACGGCTGCACCAAACTGGATAATTCGTTTTATGTTGTGTTCGTTATTTTTTGGACAAGGTTTTAGGTGTGGGGTGGGTAGGGTAGGGTAGGGTAGGGTAGGTAGGTAGGTAGGTAGGTATGTAAGTAGGTAGGTAGGGTAGGTAGGTAGGATAGGTAAGTAGGGTAGGTAGGTAGGGTAGGTAGGTATGGTAGGTAGGTATGGTAGATAGGTAGGGCAGATAGGTAGGGTAGACAGGTAAATAGGGTAGGTAGGTAGGGTTGGTAGGTAGGGTTGGTAGGTAGGGTAGGGAGGGTAGGTAGGTAGGTAGGGTAGGTAGGTAGGGTAGGTAGGTAGGTAGGGTAGGTAGGGTAGGTAGTTAGATAGATAGGAAGGTGCGTAGATAAGAATCTACTTAGTGCTACCCGTGCGAATCCGGGGCGGGCAGCTATTATATATTTAATTATTTTTAATATACAAAACATACCTTATAGTGAAGTATTGATTGGCAACTGCTTATCTATATTTTTTTTTACTTTTTTTAAACCTCTCTAAACTTTAAGCAATGGTTATAAATAAAGGGGTCAATTTCTTAAGAATTTAGAAAGCTGATCAAATATTTGTTATGATTACACAAAAACAACAAATTTCAATAACGGTCACCACTGACCAATATTGCATGAAGCTATAAGTAATTGAAGTTATTAATATTACCTGTTACTTAATTTCTGACCTTTGATTTATGTTGTTATCAATGCAAATGTCAGGGATTCTTTAAACAAATGAATAAGTTTGAAACTATCAGATGTTTACACAAATTCCACTAGTTAAATTAATCCAGAATAATGAATACATTGCAAAGTAGCTAAATAGTTGCTTAATTAATATTAATCAATCAAATTTTGATTGTGACTAATGTGACACAATAAATCTAATATTGGATACCCCGGCCAGCCAATTTGTATAGAAAAGATTGACAAATTACCAAAAATAGTTACGGTGGAACAAAGAAACTCACATACATACATACCCCACCCATAATCTGCCCGGTGGTCGCCACATACAGGGCAAAGTACTTCGGTAACCCAAGTACCCCACGTGAGATTGTCAGTGACACCAAGGCGTTGCTGGCCTTCTTTGAGGAGTTGAGGTGGATCAAATAACCGATTTTCCCACTGGTACGCAAAATACGCGCTTTGACGTGGAGTTGCAGATACCAGCCCGTAATAGGTAATACGGAATGGTATCTGCAACTCCACGTCAAAGAGCGTATTTTTATACCAGCCCGTATTACCTATTAATATACATGAACCCTAAAAACATTGCCTACACTCCTTTTTGGGCAATCAAGTAAAAAAGAAGTACCATCGTAAATTTTCAATGTAGTGCTTTCAAGTACTTATGTAATTTATCTTTTGCTTCTTCAGAAGTTAACATCTGATTTCAGTTTAGGTTTTTCTATAGTTTTTATATGCAAATGGAATAAGCTATATGTATGAATAAGAAAATTGAACAGAACAAAGAATTGTACAAAACAAAGAATTAAACTAGAAAAAAAAAACAATTACAAAAGGCAATTAGATACAGTGTTATTGGAGATCACCTTTTAAGCAAGGAATTGCTTGTGTTAGGAGACTTCGCGCTTGCACTTAGATATTAGTAGCAACACTATCTAAACATTCAAATAACAATATTGTTAGAAAATGTAGGCCAACGGAACGAATGCAAAAAATGCTGTTACAAAAAAAAGAAAATTCAAGAAGTCTTAGATTATTTAGGAGTTCATAACTTTAAGGGTTGTGTAGTTTTTTTTAAATAATTATTTAACAAATCTAAGTATTTTATATGCATGAGGTTGAGGTTATTAATCTGTCCATCAAAATCAATCTGCCTAGCCTTTTCCCAACTATGTTAGGGTCGGCTTCCAGTCTAACCGGATGCAGCTGAACACCAGTATTTTACATGGAGCAACTGCCTATCTGACCTCTACTAACTGCCCATATTACTAATAATATTAAATCTATCAAACAATGATAAATTATTCTTCTAAACTGTGCCTGAAAGTGTAAGGCAGGAAAACTATTGAAAAAACTGGTACCAAATTCAGATAGGGATTCAATGAACTGTATGGCTTGCGAACACTTCTCCAATCATAAAATAGAGTAGATTAGTAATGTCAATGATGACAATAAATATTATAACGTAGTTGAACCGTGTTGGTGTGGGCGTTTGTTAGTAAACCAGTGTCTAGAAATCTTACATAAAACTTCTCAATGTCCCTATGAATATTACCTGTATCAAACTTCGAAGTCGTAGCTGCTGGGTCGCCAGCGGAGTCCACTCTCTGCATCTAGGCCTCCCAAACATTTTTCAACAAATTGTTCCAACCGTAAAATAACAAAGGCACTCAAGTACCTCAGCAAGCAACACAATGTCGATTTGAAAATTAGGATATCACATTTGTAATATATACAAGCGAAATAACATTAACGGGATGTGTTAAAGTTTATTTTTTTTGATAAATAAATAAAATGCATTGTTCAGCTGTCTTGACTACTTGAATGTCAAATTATACGTTCCGGTTGCAAACTAAAAAATGTTGAAAGCTACCATTTAGAAAATGGGATGGTAGAGTATCCACTTTCTGAAATTGGTATTTTAATCCTGTAAGAGTATGTATGTACTTACGTACTACATACAGGTTGAAATAAAACAGTCCAATTGGAACTAAATATTTTACTTATAATTAATGCAGACCTATAATGATGGCACTGCTTCGCCGACAAGTGTTAGTAGGTTTTGATTTGAATCACCCACAAGCAGCTTTTATCATTGCACATTTACTTTAACAATTTAATCCCATTCGAAGTGACCTAAGTGCGATAGTGGCGCCCTCATTATGATTTCACTCTTTTTTGCCAAGTTGTACTTTGCGGATAGTGTAAAGTTATTACGTTATTTTACCGATACTAACATAGTTTTCTTTACTAACACTCGGTACCTTACCTACCTATATTTTGTCTGTATTATATTCTATGTAGTCTGAAATAAAGGTTTATTATTATTAAACAATGGACATGCAGTAGTAGTGGACAAAAACCACTTCTGAATAAATAGTTTAGCTTTGTCTCTTTCCAATATTTATTACAGCATTTGAACAAAGAAGTACTTTAAAAATTATTATATTCTACTATAGCGCAAGTTTCATTTGAACATGGCATCATAATAAGATGCGTTTCGATTTTTACTTTACTACAGAAAATGCGTTTTATTTTTTGGTATCTACCTAAAACTTTATCTAAACAGCCATTCTATTTTCAAAGGAGATGTCCGCTTTTTGTATGGAGGTTGGTTTTTTATTCCGAGAAAAATCTAACCAGCATCAAACTACACATAAATGAAAGCGACAAAAATATGGAACTAGGAACCACTGAAATAATATTTTTAGACCCCTCCATTTAAGAGAAAAATAATAAACTATTTAATGTTACTACATATATTTTATTTGTTGATGGCAACCCAAATACACACTTTGACAATGTCTTATTTGACAGATAATTCAATTCATCTGTCAATTATGACATTTCACACTCTGTCATATTTGACAGATGAATAGAATTATCTGTCAAATATGACATAAAGTGTTGATTGACAGACCTCAACCTTATTCATCCGTCTGATCCGTCACACTTTCGCTCTTGCCTTTGTGTTATCCAGTGTTATCGTATTTTAATTTGTGCTTACCTCTATTTGATTTACCTGATTTTACGGACTTGGCTTTTACACAACGGATTCTTCTATTTTGCACATGATTAGGATACTGGTAGCTTATGAACCTTTAACCCTGACGACTTTGCTTTTTCATAACGGTAATTTGATATTGCACGCGATTAGGACTTCGGCATTCTAATTTAAAACCCCGTATGTAAGTACTGTTCTGTATTTCTATTTAGCTCCATACGGGTTTTATTTGCACAATCTTTGCCACTTAAGCAACCATTAACTTCCTTTTCTATTTTCATTTCAGATTATTGTTACAGTAATGGCTCACTGCATGAATTGCAACATAGCAATACACGCTACTCAGCAGTATGAATATGACGCTTTAAGCATGAGCCCTGAGATAGTCTCAATAATTGAAGAATGGACTGCCCAAGAGGTAAGGTATTCTTTAACTTACATTGTTAGGTTTTTTTTAATAATTTCTAGCTGGGGTTTTGCTAAAAAAGATTAAACAGTACTACTGCTTAAGAATATATAGAAAAACGATATTGTGTTTTCAACAAATTATTTTGTTTTTAGGTAACTGATGGAGATCGCATTTGCCAAGAATGCATCAACCTTTTACTGACAGAAATAAATAACAGAAACGAGCACAACATTGGTGACCGACAGCTGGGTCATCAATCAGTATGTGTTTGTTGTGGCATTTCTATCTCAAGAAGAACAGGCAGGCGCTCTCGTCCCTTACTTGATGGTCATCCTGAGCAGGCTTATATAGCTAGCATCATCAACCCCCGTCAGGTAAACGAAAATTAACACATAACACATCATGCCTTGTTTCCCCGAAGGGTTGGGCAGAGATGTACCTGTAGCAGGTACACCCACATTTTGCCAGTTATGTTTAGTCCCGTATAATAGAGGGCAAGCCTATTGCCATCAACAGGGCACAAATCCAGACTCCGGGCTGCTACTGATAAATTCTAGATAGAAAAACTTAATAACACTGTCCGACTCGGGAATCAAACCCAAGACCTCATGCTCAGCAGTAGCGCTTGCAACCACTATATAAACAAGGCAGTCAATTAAATATTTACTCATTCACACTTGATAATTATATCTCTGATTACTGGAACACACAATAAATGAAAACTTAATTTCAGATCCCTTCTAATGCTCGAGCATGTAATGCCTGCTGGCAAAGGGCTCATCACAATATTCACGAAGTGATGGAACCACCAAGACAGGCACAAGTGATTGTTGAAAATGTTGAAAGTGGGTCTAGCTCTGTGGCTGAACCTGTAAGTGCACTCAGTTCAGAAATTGATATTGAAAATGTAGTTCGAAATGAGAACAGGTATATTGAGTTAGATGGTTACAGCCGAACCCCGGATTCAGCAAATCATTGTTTTGTTCCTGAGTGTACAAATGTGGAACGTTTAAGAGTACCTATTTATCTTAAAAAACAAATATTAATGGACTATAAATTATATGTCTCACCGAATGCCCGAGTATGTGAAGAACATGCAAGTGTTTATAATTGGGAACTGTTGAATGAATTTCAGTTCACAACACAATTTACCCTGAGTCATATTGTAGAAATGTTAGATTTATTAAGAAAAAACAAAACTAACATTATTAATTTTGAAAATGTGGAAAATATGAACAACCAGATTTGTCGTTACTGGACAGGCTTGACTGTATTGAATTTTTTAACAATACTAAGCTGTATTAGTAATCAATTATCAGCCGTGTGTCGAAAACCAAAAACAGCTTTAGGACTATACCTCATGAAAATAAGAACTGGGGAGCCAATTAGACGAATTGCATCATTAATCTGCATAAATAAATCTGTAGCATGCACCTATATGAAAAAGGTACGTAACTGCATGAAAGAATTTTATGTACCAATACATTTAGGTGTCATTCATATTTCTCGAGCAAATCTGTCCAGTAGGAATCTTTTAATCCCACAGGGTCTTTTTGGAACAGCAGAAAATAACCCTATACTTATATGCGATGGAACCTATATATACTTACAGAAATCGTCAAATTATCTGTTCCAAAAAAAATCATATAGCTTACATAAGTTTGCAAATCTTGTTAAGCCTTTTTTGCTGGTGGCCACCGATGGCCACATTATAGACATATTTGGTCCATACGCAGCCACAACATCTGATGCTACAATTATGCGACTGCTGTTCCAGAATGAAAATTCCAATTTAAGGCAATATTTTAGACAGAATGATGTATTTATTCTTGACCGCGGTTTTAGAGATTCTATCCCATTGCTCACATCTTTGGGATATACTGTGTGTAAACCAGAGACCCTAAGTGTAGGGGAAACTCAATTATCGACCGAGAAAGCCAACAAATCACGACTAGTGACACTGTGCAGATGGGTTATTGAAGTTGTAAACGGTCGGTTTAAACGGGATTTTAAAATCTTTCGAAATAAATATTTTAATATAGGGTCTAGAAATCTTATGGATGATTTTAAAATAGCAGGAGCCATTTTAAACCATTTCCATCCTGTTTTGACTGACCGTACTGATGCCCAAAATATACTGGAAAGAGCTAGTCAGAGAATGAACATGCCAAATGCTTTAGCTGAACATGTGATTGGGCATCAGCTTAATAGACGCCGAGCCAGTTTCGTCCAGATAAATGGTCAAATACCACAGTTGAATATGTTCCCCACTATGGACATGTCAGATTTAGTTTTATTTAGCTTAGGAATTTATCAAATTAAACAGGCTCGCTCTTATTATGGGGAACATATTCGGCCGAATGGTACTTTTACTGTAGAAGTAAGTGAAGATGTAGAATTGATAAACATTCCAGGCATTTCGTTATCACATGAGACAGCTTTGATCAGAGGACGAATAAAGTCACGCCACATCAGTAATAGAGTGTATTATACATACATTTTATTGAAAGTGGCAGAGGCTAGTTGGCAAAGTTGCATTTCTGAGTATTATTGCAGTTGCATAATTGGGAAAAGGACTGTTGGAAGCTGTGCTCATGTAATGACAATTGTCTGGTATCTTGGATGGGCTCGGCATCAAAATGATATATCTCCACCTGCTCAGTTTCTCTACAGTATTTTAATAAGAGAAGACATTGAAAATGAAGAAAATTAATAAATGAATATTTAAAATTAAAAAAACTTTTATTTCATAACAAAACTGTAACACTTGCGTCCAATTATAGCATATTAATTCAGTTTTTAAATACCTAGCATACCTAATTGCCGAATGGCTTTTCATTCGCTTCCAATCTCGATTCTAAGTCACAATAAGGAATTCTCCTACGTAATTAAAAAATGTTCTCGATCAGTAGATACTATTATCATTTACTCCTGCTAAGCAACCTGTGGACTATGCTGAAACATGCCATTCTTGATAAACGGGGTGTTGGTAAAATATTGCAACTTGCACATGAACATTCGAAGTAGCCATAATCTTATAGAGTGTGCTTTCAGTTTTGAAGGAATAATTTTATACTACACTGACAATATACCATTTCATCTTATTTCCTAATGGTACTGTAAATAATATGATTATAGTAATGTTTTGTTTACATTGATGATTCTATCCATTTGTCAAATATCACAAATAACGCAAGGTACTGTCAATCAGTTGACAGTAATATGTGTCAATTTTGACAAGTTTACTATTTTTTGGGGTGTGTTCACTTTAATAACTTGGATAATTGGAAAGGTTCGTTCGTTTTAGGAGTAAATTAACACTAAAATAAAAAACGATTTTTTTCAAAATTGGAGGTATTTAAAAAAAATTGTTAAAGCTAAAACCACTAGTTTTTCGGATGTCTATCCAAATATATTTAACTTATCCTGGTTAGAATTATTGAATAATAAAAAACCATTTCCGGACATGTCCTTTGATAGTAACATAATAAATTGAAGAGTGTTAAGAAAGAAAGAAACAAACAAAGAAAAATAAGTTTATTTGTCACAGAAACATGTGCATGCAAAAAGATAATTAACTCAAGTCACTGGCGGACTAAGGGGCAAGTACGGTCCGTCCCCGGGCCTCCACCAAAACTCGAGACATACTTTATAATCAAATCCCAAACAAGACCAAAATATGTCCAGTAAGTAAAAGGCAACTTATAATTGGGAGCCCCACTCTACGCATACTAAAGGACATGTCCTAAATTGGTTTTTTATTATTCAGTAATTTTAACCAGGATAAGTTAAATATATTTGGATAAACATCCCAAAAACTAGTGGTTCTCATTATATCATACATTTTTAAAGACCTCCAATTTTGAGAAAAATCGTTTTTTATTTTAGTAAGACTTTACTCCTAAAACGAACAAACCTTTCTAATTATCTAGGATAATATAGTGAACACACCCCATAAAATAGTAAACTTGTCAAAATTGACACATGTTACTGTCATTACTGTCAATTAATTGACAGTAATAACAGTACTATGTGTCAATTTATGTCGTATTGACATATTCAAATAGTAAACTTGTCAAAATTGACACATGTTACTGTCATCACTGTCAACTGATTGACAGTAATGACTGTACCATGTGTCAGTTAATATCATATTTGTCATAGTTGCCATCAACAAATAAAATATTTGTACTTTAAATAGTTTATAATTTTTCTCTTAACTGGAGGGGTCTAAAAATATTATTTCAGTGGTTCCTAGTTCCATATTTTGTCGTTTTTATTTAGATGTAGTTTGATGCTGGTTAGATTTTTCTCGGAATAAAAAACCAACGTCCCTACAAAAAGCGGACATCTCCTTTATAAACGTAGGATGGTAAAATTTGCGGTTTTGTCTGAAAGGGTTACCGTGGCCCCCTGGCAATATAGGCAACTGAAGGAACACGGGTGGGTTTTAATCAGTAAGAGTCTGACATGCCTTCCTGCTTCACCCAGAGCGGGAGAAGTTATTTGATAATTTCCCATCCCTAAAAAAAAGGGATGGTAAAATTTACCAGCTCGTTTCACACACTCTTGCAGTCTACATTCTCTTTTTTTAATTCTCAGACTCCTCTAAGTAAGTCGACAAAGTAACTTCTATTTAGTTTATATTTTTCACTTTTTTCATTGGACATAGCAAGCTGCTGAGTACCTAGATAATTAAATATCAAACCTTTTTATGGAGCGTGTGCCTATCTGAACTCCAAAACCCATTCACTGAAATGACTGGCTGTCGGCGGCTTCCAGGCTTCTGAGTACTCGTAACGTAACGACTGTTTTAAAGATCAATCAACGGCAGCTGGCACGTGCTTTCTGAGACACGGAAAATATTCTATTTTGTCTCAAATTCACTCTTTATCTCGCTCGCACACTTTTGCTAAAAGACTAAAAAAGGAGTTTTTTATTCTTGTACTATTGCTCACGGAATGAGTGAGAGCGAGACTGTGCGGCGGCGGCGGCGGGGAGAAACTCCAAGGCACCGATAGTGTAGGTAATTTATTTTTACAATGAAAATAATGGTACCTTACTTACGTACTATATAAAAAAAAAATCAGTGGCACTTCGGGAGTGCCGATAGAAGTGAAAACTTGAACAAGATCGCCGTGGTAAAAGAAAAATACTTGTATAAAACCTTATCTAAATAAAGAGCACAATCGCGTTTACAAAAATGAGGTGTCGATAACGGTGTCGCGAGTTCAATTGTTTTTTCCCATCTCAAAAATGCCCAACGCGTCTAAAGAAGTTTTCACTTCAAAAAACAAAACATGGTACTTATCTGCTTCATGTTTAGTTCAGTTAATAAGCAAAGTTTCGTAATCCACTTACTTAATTTGAAGTATTTTTTTAAAACTACCTAGCGGTTTGTTGTTCGGTTTGGAGGTAACTTAGTAATTTTTTTTCTGTCGATAATATTTTATAGAATCGTGTTTTTGTCAAACATAGTACATACTATCTACTTTCGGTAGACATCTCGTCATGTTGCCATGTTCAAATCAAACTTACGCTATAGTAGAATATAATAATTTTTAAAGTACTTCTTTGTTCAAATGCTGTTATAAATTTTGGAAAGAGACAAAGCTAAACTATTTATTCAGAAGTGGTTTTTGTCCACTTCTACTGCATGTCCATTGTTTAATAATAAATAATAAACCTTTATTTCAGACTACAGAGAATGTATACAGACAAAATATATAGGTACCGAGTGTTAGTAAAGAAAACTTAAAACTAATGTTAGTATTGAAAAAATTATAATAATGTTAGGTAAAATAACGTTATAACTTTAGGTACCTACACTATCCGCAAAGTACAACTTTGCAAAAAAGAGTAAAATGATAATGAGGGCGCCACTATCGCACTTAGGTCACTTCGAATGTGAATAAATTGTTAATGTGCAATGAAAAACGCTGCCTGTGGGTGACTCAAATCAAAACCTACTAGCACTTGTCGGCGAAGTAGTGCCATCATCATAGGTCTGCATTAGTTAGAAGTAAAATATTTAGTTCCAATTGGACTCTTTTATATCAACCTGTATGTAGTACGTAAGTACATACTGGGCCAGATTGATCAATTGAGTAACTAACGTATTCCCGACATACGTATTTCAAAATTAATGCTGCAGTATTTTCGATGTACCGGAGGATTATGCTAAGCCATTTGAGATATTGTAGACTTTTATCGCGGGTGGAACCTAAATGAAGCCGGTACAGGAGCGTGGCGATTGCCACAAGAAAAGATAGGTCCAGCAGTGGGTGAATTCGAGCAATGATGAAGATGATGATGAATGTTCATATTAATATTCGAAAGAATCGCTTGCTTACATTCGTATAAGCGAATGTGAGCAAGCAGTGCGGATCCAGGATGATCGCTTGGGAGGGGCTTGACCCCGCTGTGGGTAGATTACGAGGTTTTAGCAAAGTAAAGTCAAAAAAACCGGCCAAGTGCGTGTCCGAGTCCCGACGACCACGCACAATGAAGGGTATCGTAGTTGCGACGAATTTATCCCAAGAACAAACTTAACATTGTAGTTGCAAAACATGTTCTCCCATACATTCCAACTGCAAATGTAAGTTTATACGCACAATATTGAGAGATTTCATTTTAAGACCATAGTCTTCCTATAGGTTTTCCTGTAATCTATGAGCAAAGAACCATTCTTAGTACTTACCTATGTTTAAAAACAAAATTAGTCTCACTTGTTTCGGAAATAAGGGGCGAATGGTAAATTTTAATCTATTTTCTTAAACATCTTTATAAGTAATTACTATAAATTGTGAAAAAATTAAATTTGAGATCCTCACAACAAGCCCTTTCATTGTTATGTCACACGGTATAGTAAGCAATTTTTTTTTTTAATTTTCAATTTGCTCCCGAAAAGTGACCCCCATATATACAAAATTCATTTATTTACATTACACGTCCGTGTTCGGGTCACAGAAATTCATGTGTTTACCAAATTTCAACTAAATTGGTCCAGTAGATTCGGAGCAAATTGGCTGTGACAGACGGATAGCCAGCCAGACAGACAGACATACGAGTGATCCTTTAGGGTTCCGTTTTTTCCTTTTGAGGTACGGAATAACGGAACCCGAAAAAGCACTATTTTGCTTAGGGCAAAATAGTGCTTTTTCGGCAAGCAAAATAGCAGCAAAATAGTGCTTTTTCAACAAGCAATGACAATGACTTCGTTAGGTTGTAGACTACCAGAGATATGTCGTTGAATATACATGGCGGCTAAACCAGCACGCGTAGCATGACCACCGTAGAAACGAGTTTTGTCGACGGAAGAGTAGACAAAATTACAGATAAACAATCACAATCTGTAATTTTGTCTATTCTTCCGTCGACAAAACTCGTTTCTACGGTGGTCATGCTACGCGTGCAGGCAGCGTGAGCGGCAGACTGAGTGGCGCACGGATTCAAAATTCGTCACGTAAGCTAACCTTTTTATAAAAATACTTGTTAAGGATAATATTGATGAAAATTGTACCCTATGTATTATGGTTGCTTAAAACTTTAATTAGAATAATATCAAGTTTACATAAAATTCGTCACGGAAGAACTCAGATGCTTTTGGGGGGGGGCTTGAGCCTTAGCCCCCCCTCCCCCCGCCGCATTCGCTACTGTAAGCAAGCGACATTATACGCATACCAATAAGGATCATATTCGTATGAAGCGCATACTTAGTAAAGTCAAAGTGCACACTGTGAATGTTGTTGTTTATTTATTTAGCCACGAGCCCCCTTTCCTATTACTTACCTACTACTTATATCTTATTGTTGTTATTAATTAAGAGGGTTTCGCCTTATTATTATCATGTGTACATTGATTTAGGCACTTATTCGAAACAAAAATATTTTAATTCTTCAACATATAATTAGTCCATAACACAGTTCAAAGTTAAAGTACTCCGTCATTTACGGAGTCTTTAACGATATTAATAACAAGATTATTTGGTTTTTGCCAAACAAACGGGGCAGGTTCACGAATAGGTTTGCCACATTTCAGTGCCTTAGCTTTGAGACCTTGATATTTTTGTTTCTCTACATCCTCCACCAGTTTTCTGAAGTCATCCATTACTATACCACCAGTTTTAATTCTTTTTGCTTCTCGTGCTAAATATTTACATGATTGGTAATGTATTGATACGTGATAAACGATTTCTTTGACTATTCTTTCGTGTTCTCTTTCTCTCTTCTCCATTGCCTGTTGCTGACGAATTTGCATTTTACTTGTGCGTCCATGATTGAGTGCGGTCAATTCATCTCCGTTCCATACATTGTTACTACTATTCTTAATGTTAGACGCGGCTGGCATTTTTATTTTATTATTATTCACTTTTGAAAACTCGTTAGACAAATCTTGGCTCCGAAGAAGTATTTTTTTGGCCTCTTGATAATGATCTCCAGCTAATTCGTTTGGTAGATCAGGAATAAAAATCACAAGACTCTTCGTCTTCGAGAAATGTTGTCTCGAACCGTTCTCACTATATTCTCCTTTCGCCTTTATAGTTTTAATGAAGTCTTGTAAATCTGAGCCGATTGTGAAATCCGCGTGCAGTAGGGCGACTGTGGTTAGCTGAAAATGTTACGAATTTGTGGGTAGATATATAATAATAATAATAACGTGGTTTGTAAGATCGCACGCTCGCTTGGCGGCTCAGTACCAGACTGCTTTAGAGTCTGGTTCGCTACCCCAGTTCCTAACAACAGGAGTTACCCACCTGCTCCATAAATCTGGTAGCACCGCGGAACCCAAGAATTATAGACCGATGACGTGTTTACCGACGGTCTATAAAGTTCTTACATCCATTTTGAGAGCTAAAATCACCAAACATATAGACACCAACTCCATCATGTCTGCCTCTCAAAATGGATGTAGGAATGGGTCCCGCGGTACTAAGGAGCAACTCCTCATTGATATGGCCATTAGCCAACAAGTTCGCCGTTCCCGAAAGGATCTGTCAACATGCTGGATAGACTACAAGAAGGCCTATGACTCGGTGCCACATACATGGCTCATGAGGGTGCTGGAGTTGTATAAGGTAGATACAACTCTGCGCACCTTCCTGATGTCGTGTATGAGGCAATGGAGGACGGTCCTTCGCTATCCAGGATGTCGAAATATCCAGAGGAATAGTGAGCCGATAAGGATTGAGCGAGGTATATTCCAGGGAGACAGTTTGAGTCCGCTCTGGTTCTGCTTAGCCCTGAATCCTCTAAGCACACTGCTGGAGGATTCAGGTCTTGGCTATCGGTTGAGGATAGGTGGTCAGTACCCTAATTGCGTAACTTATTTTAGTAAACAATTTTGCTTAATTTGTTTCATATTGACAGTTCAACAACATTCACTGCGTTATTAACGTTATTGAGCAGATTTTTTTTTCCAACTTATGAAGCAATGGATTCGCAATCTGTTTCAAATCGAAACAGATTGTGGTTGTGTTGTATTACGCAATTAGGGTACTGGTTATATCTCACCTCCTCTACATGGATGACCTAAAACTTTTTGCCCCCAACAATTTGCAACTGATGGAGCTACTGAAAGTAACTGAAACTTTCAGTAGCGCCATCAGGATGGAATTTGGTTTGGACAAATGTGCGGTCATGCATGTAAAGCGAGGGAAGATTGTGGAATCCGTGGGAACCCAACTCTCGGATTCCATAAACCTTAGAGCCCTCTCCGCATCCGAAACCTATAAGTATTTGGGTATGTCGGAAGCGTTGGGCATCAATGTTACTGACATGAAGCAATCGTTGAAGGAGCGCTTCTTTGGCCGCCTGAAGAAAGTATTTAATAGTCTTCTATCAGGCGGAAACAAGGTGCGCGCCTTCAACGGTTGGCTCATGCCGGTTTTGATGTACTCTTTCGGCATACTCACATGGACTCAGACCGAACTAGACGCCCTGGATAGGAGGGTCCGCGCGCTGCTGACTGCATATCGAATGCATCACCCACGGTCTTCGGTAATGAGACTGTATATCATGCGAAAGTGTGGAGGTCGAGGCTTTTTAAACGCTAAGACCCTCCACAATCGCGAGATATGCAGTCTATGTCTACAGGTATGTGCCCGACCCAGTTCTCGAAAATGGAAATATCACATTGTACTGGGATCGATCCATCATCACTGACAGGACTATTGTTGCCAATAAACCTGATATAGTGGTGGTGGATCGAGTAGAGCGGCGCACAATGATTATTGACATAACAGTCCCGCATGACGGGAACCTCGTGAAAGCTGAGAAAGACAAACAAATCAAGTATCTTGACTTGGCTCACGAGATTGTCGACTTGTGGGATGTGGATATAGCAATCATTGTGCCGATAGTCGTTACGGCCAATGGCATAATAGCTAAGAGCCTCGACCTACACTTGAGGAGGCTCTCGTTTGGCAGCTGGATCAAGGGCTTGATCCAGAAAGCGGTACTCCTGGACACTGCACGTATTGTTAGGAGGTTCCTCTCTCAGGAGCCCTGACCACCGGTGGCTTGGACCCTGTTCCCGACACCGCGGTGGCCTACTATTTTTTATATTTTTAAATTATTTTTTATAAGAATATTTTAAAATGTAATTAGTAGGTATGTTTAAAAATGAAATAAAGAATAATAATAATAAGCCTAAGAGCTGAAAAAGAACACTCCCGAAAATAATAATCATTTTATTATCAGGCAACTAAGGCCCATAAATAGAATACACAAAATAATCTTAAACATTATTAAACTAATGAAAAATGAAATGATGTTCGGTGATAAGCGCATCACTTCAGAACGGCGGGACTCATTTGACAAATTTTTGTTTAAAAACGTTCGTAATAGTCCGAATCAGGTTCATGAGGTAAGAAATTTTTTATGAGTTCCCAGGAAGACTCGAGAAAACGGAGAGTGGGAGTTCTATGGGATTTTTGTGACAGGACAATGTCAGGTCAGTAAACAATAAAATCAGTAGGTATTAAGGTTGCGAAAGATCACTTAGCAGGGTGTCCGTATGGATTGAGGAGCCATCCTTAATATTATAAATGCGAAAGTAAGTTTGTTTGTTACGCCTTCACGCTAAAACGGCTGAACGGATTTGGATGAAATTTGGCACATATATAGATGATGCCTTGGAAAAGAACATAAGATACTTTTTTTTTCCCACGGGATCGAGACTTATGCGGGTGAAACCGCGGGGAACAGCTAGTATCTCATATTTAAACGCGGGTACTACCAATATTTAGTAGTAAATTAGGCGATTTTGTAGGCCCGATCCTGGAATTTGTAGTAAAACCCTTAAAAAGATAAAGGACATTTAAGGTGGCTCCTCAATTCAGACGTCGGAATTGAGGTGCCACCTCACAACTCTAAAACTAGCCGACGGTTATTTTTGAAAATTTGGTAGGATTTAGTAGTACTTATGCGTAATCTTTACAAAAAAATGGGTTTTGTACGGCCGAATTTGAGATATCTAGCTACAATGTTTTGATTTTTCACAAAAATTCATAAATTTCACCTCGCTGTTTCTCAGAAAGTAATTAATCAACCAATTACAACGTATTTTTAGTATAATTTAGTAGTAAATATGTTCTAATTTGTAGTAGGTATACAAATAAAATGGAAAAACTATATAATTTCGCTAATACAACACATTTTATTTGGCTCCTCAATCCTGACGGTCTGTAGAAAATATATGTACGTAGCTACTAAAGTAGTTGATCAAATCGGATAACAATAGCACCAATATTGACTGGTAGAAAATGCCTGTGGCATTAAGTCCGCCTCTGTACATTTTTGACGTTCAAAAGTGCCATACATGGGCCTATTTGAAATAAATGATTTGACTTTTGACTTTGACTTTGACTTTTGTGCTTGAAGTATTAAATAAATAAATAAATATATATTTAGTAGAAATTTCTACTAAATACTGGCGTAATCCAACATCCTGTACATTCAGTAAGTATTTCAAAAGATATTAATAAAATAAACATTCCTTAATAATCTAGTGTGATACGAGAGCCCACGACCAAAACCATATCGCATCGTTTTACGACCAAAATCATATAAAATCGTTAGTTTAGATCAGCGGTCGGCAACACGCGGCCCGCGGGCCGCATGTGGCCTGCGGACGTCTTACTTGCGGCCCGTGAATGTTTTGTAAATAAGTTATAAATAACGCGCAAACTTTTTCAATTGTAAATTATTTTTTTTAAATATTATTTTACAGTTTTAACACAGCTAACTATTTACATTAGGTACTAAATTAAAAGACTAACTAACTATCTGTATAAATAAAAACAAAACTACACTTAGGCGTCGAAGTATTCGTACGCATCGCTGTCATCCGGAAACGTGCCCAGAAGACTGGCAGCATTGCCACGTTGAATGGCAATACTAATTCTTTGGCCAAAGAACGAGCCAGCCCTCTGGTCACGTGAAGTGTCGACCAGTCGACGAGAAATTTCCTTAAAAAGGAGACGCGCACTCGGGCCCCATGATCCGAGCGTTTCGACCCCAAACGGCTCAAAACTGTAGTTACCAATGAGGTTACAGTATTTGCGCCGCTTGAGGGTCTCAGCAGCCGCAGCAGCGGCGCCAGCATAGCCCGCTGTGCTAGGAACATGAGATGGCGCAAGGGTGTCGACACAGGTTGCATCCCACACCAGAGGCCTACCCATCTTCCAAGGCAACAACGTCATCCCGTCTGGTCTCTTCCCATCGTCACGTACCAAGCCGTTTGGTTCTAATACCGCTGGTACGCCGGCGGTGACAAGGGCTCGACGAATAATATCGTTGATGCTGGCGTGCCGTGCTATGCGACCTGCGCTCCTGCAGCAGGACAGGCCATGGTGCCCGAGACTGTCGACAGCTTCACCGCAATGACACCGATGCGGAGCAACACAAGGTGCACTCAAGCGGAGACACGTAGCGAGCCGAAACGATGAGTCATCCATCATTTTTTATATATTGTAAATTATATAAAAAATAAATATGCTTCTCGTCTCACAGATGAGCATTTGAGACCCATTTTATGAATTAAAACTACAAATTTGACAGCTAACATACAAGAAATAGCCTCCCGAATGCAACCTCATACATCACACTGAAATTTGTATAAAATCGGTTACCTATTTGGGTACTTTGTAGTTTTCATTTCAGAATGATTTACGGTGGTTATTTTTCTAGCTATAAATCCCAAACATATAAACATAATGTAAGTATAACGTGTACGAATTAAACTCCGTATGGTTTAACAATTTTTAATAGCATTATTATTTTTTCTATGGGATATGACCAATTATACGTAGGTATATTGGGCTTCCAGGGTTAATATCACAAGTGCGGCCCGCCTTTAGTTTATTTTGCCACCTTGTGGCCCTTGCCTGCCAAAAGGTTGCCGACCACTGGTTTAGATGATTCCTGAACCCAACTCGATGGGAAGTACCGGTCAGAAACGTCCCAGTTTTACGGGAGCCCATTTCTGCTTAAAAAAAAAAAACAGACAGTCGGTTTCATCACAACACGTCTGATATTAATAAACTCCACAACGCATTAAACATACATTGTTTGAACAAAACCCATTGCAAACAAAAAATTAAGGAATATCTGCTAACCCTAAATTATAACGACACAGAAGAATTATTAAAACCATAACATAAACAAATCAGGCACCCACACATATTTCACACCTACAGTCACTCATACATATCTACATTCACACTTACCACCTACACCCACTCATACAACACACACCCGGCATTTAATTAGACACTACCTTTTCCATGTCAATAATGAATTTAAACCCCTTTACTTTCTTCCCCCCTTTTCTTATCCCCAAAATCAATTAGTCTAGTTTATTTTTATTTTTTTTACATAAGTGCACATTACTAAATTGTATGTAAGTTTTATAACATCCATAATGGACGAATGGATGACCCCTGTAACACAAGTTTTTCCTAGCATGGGGGTCAATGTTCAATATTTTGTATCAAGCTATTTCCACGTGTAATTAAGTGTCAACCTGTATCTGTGTACTTTTTATGTCAAATAAACATATTATTATTTTTTCGTTTATTAATTTTGGTTCTTATTAAGCTACATTTTTAAATATTTCTTAAAATAAAAGAATTAAAAAAAACTTAAAAATATTAAAAAATAGATGTCCGCCGGTGTCGGGAGCAGGGTCCAAGCTAGCGGTGGTTAGGGCTGCAGAGACAGGAACCTCCTCACAATGCGAGCCGTATCGAGGAGTACTGCCTTCTGAATCAGGCGCTTGATCCAACCGCCTAACGAAAGCCTCGAGAGATGTTGGTCGAGGCTTTCGGCCATCAGGCCATTAGCCGTAACGACAATCGGCACAATCATAGCCGAGCTCACATTCCACATGTCAACAAACTCGTGTGCTAAGTCGAGATATTTTATTTGTTTCTCTTTCTCAGCTTTCACGAGGTTCTCGTCATGTGGAATGGTAACATCGATTATCATTGCGCGGCGCGCTAATCGATCTATCACTACTATATCAGGCTTATTTGCTACAATAGTCCTGTCAGTAATGATAGACCGATCCCAGTACAACATGACTTGGTCATTTTCGAGAACTGGGTCGTGCACATACTTGTAATACGGTACCTCAGAGTCCACAAGTTTATATTTCAAAGCAAGTTGCTGATGAATAATCCTAGCCACTTGGTTATGTCTGTGCAAGTACTCACCGTTAGTTAGACGCGAGCAACCAGAGATAATATGTGTGAGATCATCATACCCTTTCGTGAGACAATCTCACCTTTTCTCTATTACTTTATTTAAATCGTGTGAACCACAATGATTATAAGGAGATAAATACCTAGTAGATGTGAAATAAATATGCCAAACTTGGTTTCACATAATTATATTATGTTTAAAAACATTCAAAATCACAAGCAACAAACATTGTTGCATAATATAAAATATAAATCATAGTACTTACATTTTGCAAGTTTAGACTCAGAGGTGCGCACTCTACAATCACTCGAACTCGACTGGCGTGTTTGCTTTTTTTTCTTTTTTTTTTTTTTCTGTTGGGCATCTCACAGCTGGTTCCGAAAACCGTAGCTGTTTAACCGGTCAATCCTGTGGTTGCCTTAAGCTACTACACTCAAAGCCTCCAGCCAGGGCACAAATACTAAGCTAAAAATTTAAGGATGAACGCTCACTAAGGGCACCCCCTGCGGGGTTCGAGCCTCGGCTTAGGGCGTTATCCGGAGGGAGGACATCAAAAGATGGGACGGGCTGGATCAAAAGGTTTTGATCATTATTATTAGTCGGGGAATTTAAAGCTACGTGCACAGCTGCAACAACTGCTGGCACCTCGTTTTCGAGCAAGGGTCGGGGGGAGGGCGTGTTTGCTTGTGCAACAACCGTTTATATATGGCGGGAGTTACGAATCACACAACACGTGCGTTTGCAGCTGCAGACGCACGTTTCGTTTTACGGTGAGCACAAACATACTTTGTTTTACATTTATTTTATTATTTATCCCTTTTAGTATTTTATATTTAATTATACATCTGTATTGTCTACTCTATTATTAAGTTACACATTCTGACATATGTCTGATGGACTCACCCGGACGATGGCATGCCCGACACACGTCAACCGTACCGTCCTTCATAATATGTCTCCGGTAGTTATTCGTCAAGATAACCTCGTCCATAATTGCACAGACGAAACCTTCGGTTTCCCCGAAAAGGTCACCGAAACGTAGCCAGGATACGGACGCTAAGAAATCTACACCGGGCTCATGAAGAGCCCGATAGAAGCGCCCGTGAAGCGCCTTGCTTTGCCATACCTCCTTGCGGTCATCTGTAGTAAGTACTACAGGTTTGTGCCAGTTCTCTTTAGCCATGGAGAGCGGGGTGAGCCCGTTGTCCACCGCGACCACATCACGGTGCATGTCCACATCGGCTTTAAGAAAGTATTCCCTGAGGCTGCAAACCTCGCGGTTGTGGAGGGTCTTCACATTTAAAAAGCCTCGACCCCCGCACTTCCGCGGGATGTACAGTCTCATCACCGATGAACGTGGGTGATGCATCCGGTTTGCGGTCAGGAGTGTACGAACCCTCCTGTCCAGGGCGTCGAGTTCGGTCTGAGTCCATTTGAGTATGCCGAAAAAGTACATCAAAACCGGCATGACCCAACCGTTGAAGGCGCGCACCTTGTTTCCGCCTGAAAGAAGACTATTTAATACCTTTTTCAGGCGACCAAAGAAGCGCTCCTTCAACGATTGCTTCATGTCAGCAACGTTGATGCCTAACGCTTCCGACATACCCAAATACATATAACTTTCGGTTGAGGAGAGGGATCTAAGGTGTATGGAGTCCGAGAGTTGGGTCCCCTCGGATTCCATAATCTCCCCTCGCTTTACATGCATGACTGCACATTTGTCTACACCAAATTCCATCCTGATGGCGCTACTGAATGTTTCAGTTACATTCAGTAGCTCCATCAGTCGCAATTTGTTGGGGGCAAAGAGTTTCAAGTCATCCATGTATAGGAGGTGAGATATGACCTGACCTCCTCTCCTCAACCTATAGCCTAGACCTGAATCCTCCAGCAGTGTGCTTAGAGGGTTCAGGGCTAAGCAAAACCAAAGTGGACTTAAACTGTTGCCCTGAAATATTCCCCGTTTAATCCATACAGGCTCGTCATTCTTCTGGATCTGTCGACATCCTGGGTAGCGAAGGACCGTCCTCCATTGCCCCATACACGACATCAGGAAGGTGCGCAGAGTTGCATCTATCTTGTACAGCTCCAGCACCCTCATGAGCCATGTATGTGTCACCGAGTCGTAGGCCTTCTTATAGTCTATCCAGCATGTCGACAGGTCCTTGCGAGATCGACGAACCTGTTGGCTTATGGCCATGTCTATGAGGAGAAGCTCCTTAGTACCGCGGGACCCGTTCCTACATTCATTTTGAGAGGCTGACATGATTGAATTACTGTCAATGTGTGTGTTAATTTTCGTTCTCAAAATGGATGTAAGAAGTTTATAGACTGTCGATAAACATGTGATCGGTCTATAATTCTTGGGTTCCGCGGGACTACCTGACTTATAGAGCAGGTGAGTAACGCCTGTTGTTAGAAACTGCGGTAGCGACCCAGTCTCTAGGGATGACTGAAATTGAGATGCCAGGCGAGTGTGCGAACTACTCAGCCATTTTAACCAAAAGTTGTGCAGCCCGTCCGGTCCCGGTGATTTCCAATTCGGTAACGGACGGACTGCTCTGGCTACGTCTAATGGCGTGATTAGTACAGCTTCCATTTCTGGTATGGTTTCACACACTCGCTCGACATCCTGCATCCAGCCAGCCTCAATGTGACAGACGGGCACCGACCAGATGCTGCGCCAGAATGCACTCGTGGCAGCATCATCCGGGCGGCACACATCTGTCACATTTTGTTCAGGTCGCTCCCAAGCTCTATATACCCACCTCTCATCGCTCTGGAACATGCGGTTCTGCGTGTATCGGTCAACCCGCCGCTTATACCGCCGAATACGGCTCGCCCATGCACAAACTTTTTGCTTCAGGAAGTCGATGCGCTCTGTGACACGGGCCATGTATTCTTGAGGACTGATTCCAGTCCCCGAGAATGCCTGCCTTACAAAGCGCATCACTCGTGGTCGTATATTTCCCTCCCTGAAGCAGTATAGTTTGCCGATGAGTGCCCTGGCCCCATCGATACGTCGCTCGATTCTGCACTGCCAGGCTGGTACGGCTGGTTTGGGTCGAGTAGCTCCGTCTCAGTTTGGAAACTTGACGTTAGCTAAACGACATGCCGCAACAGCCGCGCAATACAGGATCGAGTGTGTATCAATGAGATCCTCGATGCTCTCGAAAAAATTCGTAAGCTGCGAGTCCAGGGCACACACCAGCGCCCTATTTTTTTTGTGCATGGGTAGGCGTGGTAATCGGGGCCTAAGTTCGGTCGGAGTGTACCTATACTCGCGAAACGCATCCTCCAGTGCGCTCCTCAATCGGTCGTTACACTGGCTACTTACTGTGGCAACCCATTATCCTCCTCTTCAACACCATGATTGAACCGCGGCAGGATTGCATCAATATTTGACGCTTGTGCCGCGGTTTGTGTCCGAGTTGAGACGATATGGTTGCTCAGTACCTCTGAGCGCAGCCTATCAAGTGCATCATCGTCCAACCTATGATTGCGTTGGATAACACGCACCTGATCCGACAGTCGTTGGGCCGAGACGTTGACGGTTGGCTCTAGTTCCTGGAACAGAGACAGCATCCTAACACGGTACGCAGTGAGGTTAGTTCCTCCCTTTGTAGACCCGTAATATGCGCGCATGACGTTCTCGTTCATTGACTGAGTCCATCTCATGCGCTGCACACAACCACCGGCAGCGGGGACCCGGCTCGGGGCCGGTTGGCCCCTAAGTCCCAAGCTCCTCGGTGGCCGGCCTCTCCCCTGCCGACGTACAGGTGTTGGCGACGTCGGCGGGGAGAAATACTCGTCGCTCGAGCTCGACGCAACTACCGCGGCCGGTGTCGTCACAGCGCTCACAGTGGGGCTGGGTACCGGCGGCGGCGAGGCGGAGCTGAGCGAAGAGTACGGAGGTGGTGGGCGTGCTGATCGTGCGGCCGATCTCGTCAACATTTAGTGTTTGTTCCAATTTTTCTTGATTTTGTTGGAGGTGACATCTGTCATGTCACCTCCGCTATGGCATTTTTTGAGTATAGTCTATTATTTCTATGGTCATTTTTATCTATTTTCGGTTTAATTTAGTTTTTTAGGCTTTTACGCTTGTTTTCAGTTACCAATGTTAGTAAAAACTGCGTCAAAAATAAATATAACTATGAAAATTGGGAGAACACTTTTTGAGACGTGTTAACGTTTGTGTTGCCTGCCTGTAATATTATTATTTCCTTTATTCCATTAAAATACTTATAAATTACATTTTTAAATATTAGAATATAAAAAATATAGAAACATTTAAAAATATAAAAAATAGTAGCCCACCGGTATCGGGAACAGGGTCCAAGCTACCGGCGGTCAGGGCTCCAGAGAGAGGAACCTCCTAACAATGCGAGCCGTGTCCAGGAGTACCGCCTTCTGAATCAAGCCCTTGATCCAGCTGCCCAACGAGAGCCTCCTTAGGTGTTGGTCGAGGCTCTTGGCAATTAAGCCATTGGCTGATACGACTATCGGCACAATGATCGCTGAGTCCACATCCCACATGTCGACAATCTCGCGAGCCAAGTCAAGATACTTGATTTGTTTGTCTTTCTCGGCTTTCACGAGGTTCCCGTCATGCGGGACTGTTATGTCAATAATCATTGTGCGCCGCTCTACTCGATCCACCACCACTATATCAGGTTTATTGGCAACAATAGTCCTGTCAGTGATGATGGATCGATCCCAGTACAATGTGATATTTCCATTTTCGAGAACTGGGTCGGGCACATACCTGTAGTACGGCACTTCCGATTCCACAAGGCCGTATTTCAGAGCAAGTTGCTGATGGATAATCCTGGCTACAAGGTTGTGTCTATGCAAGTACTCTTCGTTAGCTAGACGAGAACACCCGGAGATAATGTGTCGGATTGATTCTCCCGGACGGTGGCATGCCCGACAGATGTCAACCGTGCCATCCTTCACAATAAATCTCCGGTAATTGTTCGTCATGATAACTTCATCCATAATTGCACAGATAAAACCTTCGGTCTCCCCGAAGAGGTCACCGAAACGTAGCCAGGTCACGGACGCCAGTAAATCTACATCGGGTCCATGTAGGGCCCGGAAAAAGCGTCCGTGAAGCTCCTTACTCTGCCATACCTCCCTGCGATCGTTAGTGTCGAGCACTACAGGCTTGCGCCAGTTCTCTTTAGCCAAGGAGAGCGGGGTAAGACCCTTGTCCACCGCGACCACATCTCGATGCATCCCCACGTCGGCTTCTAGGAAATATTCCCTAAGACTGCATATCTCGCGATTGTGTAGGGTCTTAGCGTTTAAAAAGCCTCGACCTCCACACTTTCGCGGGATATACAGTCTCATTACCGATGACCGTGGGTGATGCATTCGATATGCAGTCAGCAGCGTACGGACCCTCCTATCCAGGGCGTCGAGTTCGGTCTGAGTCCATTTGAGTATGCCGAAAGAGTACATCAAAACCGGCATGACCCAACCGTTGAAGGCGCGCACCTTGTTTCCGCCTGATAGAAGACTATTAAATACTTTCTTCAGGCGGCCAAAGAAACGCTCCTTCAACGATTGCTTCATGTCAGTAACATTGATGCCCAACGCTTCCGACATACCCAAATACTTATAGGTTTCGGATGCGGAGAGGGCTCTAAGGTTTATGGAATCCGAGAGTTGAGCTCCCACGGATTCCACAATCTCCCCTCGCTTTACATGCATGACCGCACATTTGTCCACACCAAATTCCATTCTGATGGCACTACTGAAAGTTATATATTAATATTATTATTATTATTAAAAATGTAGGTACATAGGTTTCGTAATTTTATTCAGACATTTTGCGTGTCACATGTGGACTGAGCACATTTTCAAAAATGTCAAAAAAAAAAAACGAATAATTTGACTTTGACTTTGACTCCAAAAACCGAAAGAACGTTTCGGAGTCGAAATGAAATTTAAAGGTTTTTTAATAAATTTGACAAAGAAAAGTGGGATGACGTTTGAAAATAACTGTTTATTGAAATAAAATCCATCATTTATTCTTTTGTAATTGTTAGGCTCATCATCGGTGTCGTAAGCGTAACAAATACCGCGCGTTAGCCAGGCGACACCGAAACATTCTTTCGGTTTTTGGAGTTATATAGGTTTTCAGTAACTATACAAAAGATTAAAAAAATAAATTAACCACTACCCTAATTGCGTAATACAACACAACCACAATCTGTTATTTTTCGCTTTGTAGTGTTTTTTTTGGAAGTCGGTTGATTTTTTTTGTAAAAAGTTTTTATTTTTCAGTTTTTAGTTGTGGTAGCTACCCCACACAAATTCGAATACCACTACCTGCTATGTAAATAACAGTGATAGGAACTTAAGATCCATATACTAAGTGGGAAAAAAATACGTATTATTGAACCCAACTCAAAAACTATGCAAGCAAAGTTAATAAAATTTATATGGGAACACGGGAAGCACCAGCTTTCAAATAAAAAAAGAATCATCAAAATCGGTTCACCCAGTAGCAAGTTCTGAGGTAACAGACATTTAAAAAAAATACAGTCGAATTGAGAACCTCCTCCTTTTTTTGAAGTCGGTTATAAACAAATACGATCAATCAATACAAAGGGCAGCGAACTAATCTCAACAATCAAACAAAGTAACAAGTGACAGTGACAATGACAATGCAATGTTACGGCACTTTAGCCGGGCCGAGGCAGCGCCACTATTATGCCGCAAATAGCGGCACTTTATCTGACAGGGATAGAGTGCCGCTAGCGGTACTCTATCAATCAATCTGCCTAGCCTTTTCCCAACTATGTTGGGATCGGCTTCCAGTCTAACCGGATGCAGCTGAATACCAGTATTTTATATGGAGCGACTGCCTATCTGACCTCCACAACCCAGTAACTAGGTAATACGATACCCCTTGGTGAGACTGGTTGTCAGACTTTCGGGCTTCTGACGACCCGTAACGACTGTCAAAGATCCACGAATGACAGCCGGAATCAACGGCTTAACGTGCTTTCTGAGGCACGGAGGAGTCTCGGTACATGTAGAAATGGTCACCCATCCACAGACCAACCCCGGCAAGCGTAGCTTAACCTGATTGATCGACCCGTGCGGCTATTAGTACTTAGCCACGAACTCCTCTCACGAGCGGCAATCTATACATTTCCTAATTTAATAATGTATTATCTTAAATCAGCCGATTGTAGACCATGAAAATATTACATAGTTTTATACAAGATAAAAACTTACACATAATGACAAAGGAGTCATGGTCAACAAACATACATAAAGTCACGCCTTCTTCCAATGAGGGTAAGCAGTTTAGCAGTAACTACAGAACGTCACCTGTTACGATCCTTACATAATCCTTTAGCTTCGTTTTCTTTCATACATCTGGTCATACAGTCCGAAGTTATTGCGTTACCAATCATGCACGTTATTGAGAAAAGTTCATTACAAGAATTTAATTGCTAGCTGCAGAAGAATTAATCACACTAATATTTTAAAGGCGAAAGTTTGTGAGTGTGTATATTTGTCTCTTCTTCACGCAAAAACTACTAAATGGATTTGGATAAAATTTAGCACACAGATAGTTTATAACCTGGATTAACACATAGAATACTTTTTATCTCGATATTCCCACGGGATCGAGACTTCTGCGGGTGAAACCGCGGGGCGCAGCTAGTAGGAAATACGACTATACAGGATAAGTTTTTATTTTCAGTAGGTATGGTAGATCATTCAATCGTTATATAAAGATACAAATTCATTTAGCTAAAATATGTGAAGCCTATTAATTCAAATCATCATTTGTCCAGTCTTTTCCCAACTATATTGGAGTCGGCTTCCAACCTTTCCAGACACAAAGCTGGATTATACCGGGTATTTTACAGGTATCACGAAATCCCTTGGTAAGATTGGTGGTCAGACTTTTGGGCTTCGACCAATGGCTCAGGCCCGGACCCCACCAAAGCGGAGACGAAAAGAGAGGAGAGGAGATGTGTTTTAAACAACTAGGTACTATAATTTCATTATTCATATATTTCGTCTCCATACTACTGAGCGGAGATGTATCATATTTGTATGGCACAATCGAAGCGGAGATATGAGCTGTGCCTCGCAAGCTGGCAATTGCGCGCAGCGGAGACGAGAAGATATGTGTGTTTATGTCAACATCAGCAAAAGGATAGGTAGGTTTAATAACAACTGTAATTAATTATATGTTTTAATAAATTCTTCGATTCTTTTGCTTTTTATTGTCTCGTAGATGGTGTGAAAATTAAAGTATTCACCTCGGGGATAAAGGTTCGTTCGTCTTGGGCGAGATTGAATCCCTCGCTGCTCCGTGACATAAGACACTGTTTTATTCCCTTAGTGCATAATCTACTATTTCGTAAAAGGACATCACAAAAATATAGTTATTACGTGAGGTTTGAAATTTGATAAGTGATAATATCGCGAATCCGACCAAATTTAATAGACATAATTATTACTCAATAGCCCTTATATTTTGTGACTATTAAATTTGGTCGGATTCGCGATATTATCACTTTTAGCGCATTTCGCAACGCAGGGTTTGTTGTCATAGACTTTGACGTCATCACACTAAGCGCGCCAAAATGGAGGGCGTTTAAATAGCCCGAATCGGTCGGCAATTTTAATTTTTTTTTTAAGTACTTCTAATTGCTTTTTTGGCGTTGATTTTTTTTTACTATTGTTTGGCGATGAAAACTATCGAATAAAAAATAAAATAAATACATGCATATTCCCTATTAAAGGTTCCGTAGTTGGGATCAATTTATCCCAAGAACAAACTTTAAAATTGTAGTTGAGAAACATGATCTCCCATACATTCCAACTGCAAATGTAAGTCGGCCGAGCATACTTAGTTGTGATAGTTACTCTTTTAACTTCGTTTAATGTACTACTGCCGTGATTTTTTCACATATCCATAAGCAAACATTTCGCTAGCAGGGGGGACAACACTTGATTATGACAAAAATTAGCATTTTTAAGCTTAATATTTCGCAAACAGATTCCTGAGTCAAAAAATAGTTTTCACACACCCACACGATACCCCATAATACAGGAAATCATCCCCACTTTATATGTAGGAAGGAGAGACCCTAAAATCATATTTATCATGATATTATTTTACCACTGTGTCGGCCGGCGTGTATAATGTCCCATGCCAAATTACAGCTTTCCAGTACTAAGATTCTCTGAGCTAATCCGTGGATAGACAGTCAGCACGCGTAGCATGACCACCGTAGAAACGAGTTTTGTCGACGAAAGAATATACAAAATGACAGATAAACAATCACAATCTGTCATTTTGTCTATTCTTCCGCCGACAAAACTCGTTTCTACGGTGGTCATGCTACGCATGCTGGTGGACATGGTGAAACTATATCGGTTCCTTGTTGACTACAGAACCCTGACAACCAGAAAAATGATAAGAAAAAATTTGTAGGCCAGCTAGAAAAATTAACTAATAGGTTTTAATAAACAGTGAGCAATTTACTGCATTTTGAGAAGCTATTCTGCTCATCATGCCGAAGATCCTCATCAGATCTTTACCAATTTTTTTAAACCAACATGAAAGTACTAGGTACCTTTTGAATAAAAAAAGAACCATCGAAATCGAATCTTATAAGGCGGAGATATCCAGTAGCCCCTTTTTTTGCCCCATTTTGGAGGAAGTAGCCCTCCAATCAAAAATCCCCGACGACTAAAAATTACAAAAAAATTTGTTAAACCTGTACACCAAATTTCGTCCAGATCGGTTGTAAAATACGACCTGTAGACGAGTACGTACAAACTGACACACGAAAGACAATTTTGCCAGACCTGATCCAGAGACGCTACGCTCGCTCGGTCAATTAACTTTGCTTGGGTAGTTTTTGTGTTAGCTTCAGTAATACGTATTTTTTCACACTTAGTATGTCCATGATATGATAACTTCCTGTCACTGTTATTTACATAGCAGGTAGTGGTATTCGAATTTGTGTGGGGTAGGTACCACAACTAAAAAGTGAAAAATAAAAACATTTTGCAAAAAAAAAGCAACCGACTTAAAACCGACCGAAAAACAACCGACTTGACAAAGAACGAAAATTGAAAACCAAAGACACCGACTTACGGAATTAAAGTTATTTTTCACTTTGAAGTGTTTTTTTTTTTGAAGTCGGTTTTTTTTTGTTAAAAGTTTTTTTGACACCGAAGTTCAATATCGTGGCCACATCTAGGTATATTTGTACCGTTTTCTCTTCCTACTTTCACGCGGACGTCGCCGTCGCGAGTACAGCTTGCATAACATACAGTGCTAGAAGGTTATTTTGACCCGTGGCCAAAATCAGAACTAACATTATCATCTGTTTTGTTAATACAATTTTTGTCTCACAATTTCACAAATACCAACAACAGTATAGTTTAGTGCCTGAATGACATTGACAGAGGGGCAATGTCATTCAGGCGCCAAAATATCCTTGTAGATAATAACCTGCACTCTACCTAATGAATTCAGAAATAAGTTTGATGTAAATAAATATGTAAGTGACATCTCTGAGTTTGAGGCGAGGGTAAGATCAGTGTTAATAAAAGGTCTTAGGTATAGGCCAACAAAAATGAAAGGGACTATATATTTTTAAGAGGTGGAGAAGGCTCTATTGAACACCAACCAACCACCTTTTATTAATCTATATGACGCCATCGTTAAGATTTTTGACGATATTTATGACCAAATTATTAGTTGGCTGCCCCCACAACCTACTAACCGCTTCCACATCCGCTTCCGCTTTTGCTTTGTTGTAGCAATCTAAGACACTTTTTTTATATCCTTCTTTTTTACTACTTTCCACACGCAGGATCATTTCTCTAACGTCATCAATAATTATTCTATCTCTTAAAATTCTTTTTATTTCCTTATACATAAATGCTGCGGCTAAGTGGTTGTTTTTAATTACAGAAACGATGTCAGCTACTCTCTCAGCATTTTGGGCTCTAACTTTTAATTTTTGTTCCTCAATAGCCTCTTTCTCTATTCTTTCTCTTTTCTTCGCATTATTACGCTTTTTCTTAGGGAGCCATCGGAGTACATTTTTTATTTTTGGTGACTGTATATCATCTTGTTCATTAAAATATTTTAAATCTTCTTTATTGGTTTCTGATTCTTTATAATCCGACTCATCATCATACAGGATAGTAGTTTCGTTAGTACCCCTAGGTTCAATTTTTTTCAATGACAGAATAATAACATCTTTGTCTTCTGCTATGCGTTGTATGGCTACTAATATGTCCAAAACATTCGTAGCATTAACACTGGCGACTGTCTCGTGTTGTGTGGTGATCTGAAAATTCTTAGATAATTTAGCTACATTCATTGCTACTTACTAAAATATCAACTTATGAAGTCTTCGTTGATTTTTGTGTGACTAATTGGAACAAAAACCTCTATGACATTGAGTTTGTTGTTCCAAAACTTGATGATTAACTGAGATTCTGAATTGAAGCTTAAGATTTTTCTGGACTCCACTTGCTGATTATCTAAAAGGTTTAAGAACTATCACTTTATAGCTGCACAACGTCAAAAATAATATAAACTAAACAAGCTGTGATCCAAGAGGTTTTATAAAACAATGTAAATACAGGGTATAATAGTTTGAAATTAATTAATTAATTAGTTACTGTTATTGGTGTATAACCGTTGTAATTAATAAAAATAAATAAAGGCTTCAAACTTATAAGTGATAACACTTCTCGTTTTGCACCGGTGGTTAAAAAGGCTAACGATGATAAGTCTCAGAGATTACCCTTATCTTGACTCTGATCCACAACTCCAAATAAAAAATCTTGACATTTATGACGATGAGGGCTCTCCCTAAATCTTTATAAGTAGGCTGTGTATGTAGATAATGTATGTATCTTTATTAATAAAAAGTTTACAACATTATCATCACGAAGAGGTGAGTACATTTCACCAGTTATGTTAAGTTCCCATGTTATAGGGGGCAAGCCTATTGCCATCCACTGGTTATAAATCCAGAATCCGGGCTGCTATTGAGAAATTCCTAATGGAAGAACACAATAACACTGCCTGACCTGGGAATCGAGCTTAAGACCAAAAAACAACGAGACGGTCAATTTAATTTTGAATATGAAAATCTGGGAATAAAAAAGAAATGTGAGTAACTTGATATCTTTTTTTTTGTATTACTTACAGCAAAGGTAAATGTTATGCAGAACAGCAACAGTAAAATCATGGCACAAACAGTTCTGACGTTTCCTTATCAGAATATAGTTTCATGCATCGTTTAAATAGTTAATTTAATATCAGCATTATTAAAGATCCTGCTGACTTACGAGTTTGCCTGCAGGGTTTTGTCTGATCGGGTGACATGTCAGTTAAGATCTACAGCCCACTCACCAGCAGTACCAGCCCAGCACTACTACCACAGTGATTATTTCCTGCAGCCAATGATGCCGTATCAATGATACGGGGTCCCCAAGCTACAAGGCCCCCCCGAAGCAAAGTTCGTAAAATATTATCCAAAAGTTCAAATTCTTATTGATAAAGAGGCCCGTAATGAGTGAACCTTCTGAAAATATGAAAATTAACGTAATTTATTTATGGCATACAAAGGCTTGCATTCATTTAGTAAAATCACACTGAAAATCTATACAACCAAGTGAGGGTGCTCCAACTATCTAGCTCGCTTCGCTTGCTCTTGAATTCTCATAGTAAAATCACAATGGAAACTTAATCTTCCAAGTCATTAAGAACGCTGGATGACCTACGCGTTCAATATAATAATATTTTTAGATGTTGTTGGGACTGCCACGATGGTGCAGCGCGTCTACTACGTACGGGGTGGCAGGGACATCGACGCGAAAACTGAAATAATGAATTCAGTACATGATTCTGAACCCACATGCGTTGAAATTTTTCGTCGGCTATTAAAAAAAAATCTGCTGTTCCATACATTTTCATACAACAGCAGATTTTTTTTTTATAACCGACGAAAAATTTCAACGCAGGGGCTCTTTACACGTTGAAATTTTTCGTCGGTTATTTACACGGTCATGGCCATCCGGCTGGCCCGAGGATACCGCACGGTCTCCTGCGAGGTGGCGAGCCTCCTTGCCGGATTAAAGCCATGGAATCTGGAGGCAAAGGTCCTCGCGCACATCTGGGAGTGGTGCGAGGAGGCGAAACGCCGGGGCTTAGCTCTGATTCCGCAGGAAATCGCGACACAGCGGACAGAGCTCCGGCGGGATCTCATGGCGTCATGGAGAGTGCGATTGTCGCAACCCCGCGCTGGGCACGCCACAATTGCGGGGATAAGACCCCTCTTTGAGGAGTGGCTGGAGAGACGCCACGGCGTCCTCACCTTCCGCCTGACGCAGGTCGTCACCGGACATGGCTGCTTCGGGAGGTTCCTGTACAGGATAAGGCGGGAGGAAACACCCGGGTGTCACCATTGTGTGGATTAGCCTCAGGACACGGTGGAGCATACGGTGGAGGTCTGCCCGGCTTAGGCGGAGCAACGCCGTGTCCTCGTAGAGGCGATCGGCGGCGGTGATCTCTCGCGTCCGGCCCTGGTTCAGGCCATGGTACGGATCGAGAGGAAATGGCAGGCCATCACCTCCTTCTGCGAAGCGGTAATGCTCGCGAAGGAGGAGGCGGAACGCGTGAGGGAGAGGCAAATTTCGCGCCCTTACGCCCCTAACCGCCGCAATAAAAGGAGACGCCCGGGGCGGGAATCGCGAGCCGATTTCCGGCCACCGTAGGCGCGGGCTTGCGGACGGTAACCAATGGGTAGCTTGCCGTCCGATAAGGACCAAGCCCGGGTCGACGACGAGTTGTGTTCCACGCGCGCCTCAAAGAGATGTCAGCAGAATTGACGGGGTCCGCTAGGGCCAATGCCTGTCGGGGGTTCGAAGAAAACCGATAGGGAAATCGTGGCCCCCGGCAACAGGGCAACCGAAGGAATACGAGTGGGTCTTAGTCAGTAAGAGTCTGACACGCCCTCCCGCTCCGCCCAGAGCGGGAGAAGTTATTTGATAATTTCCCTCCCAAAAAAAAAGGGGCTCTTTACACTGTGGCAAGGGTGTTCAGTTTATATACTGAATCCATGATTTCAGTTTTCGCGTTGATGTCCCTGACATCCTGTATGTTAGTGCAAAACCGAACTGACTTCCACGCCGTCATTCGCAAGAAAACTGCGTCGCTGTTATCAAGGTTGCGGGCGAGTGGCAACAGCATTTTAAAAACTTTGGCGGAGAGTATCGACTCTCCTATTGTCAAAAGTTTTGTGAGAAGGACAATCACTAAACATTAATTTGGGGGTGTCCTTTTCACAATACTAATAATTATTCTATCTTCTTCTCTCTATTGTACTGTAACTACTAGTAACCTCGCGGTGGTCATAGTTCTAACCTAACCCAACCCTTTTTTTTTGCCTGGGAAATTAGCAAATAACTTCTCCCGCTCTGGACGGAGCGGAAGGGAGTGTCAGACTCTTACTGAGTAAAAGACACCCGTGTTCCTTCAGTTGCCATATTGCCGGAGGCCACGATCTCCCTTTCGGATTTCTTCGCAACCCCGGCAGGCATCGGCCCTAGCGGACTCCGTCAGTTCTGCTGACATCTCTTTGAGGCGCGCGGAGAACACAACACGCCGTCGACCCGGGCCTGGTCCTTATCGGACCCGGGCCTGGTCCTTATCGGACGGCGAGCTACTCATTGCTCACCGTCCGCAAGCCCGCACCTACGGTGGCCGGAAATCGGCCTGCGATTCCCGACGCCCAGGGTTTCTCCTCCTGCGGCGGTTAGGGGCGTGAGCACGCGAAATTTGCCTCTCCCTCACGCGTTTCGCCTTCTCCTTCGCGAGCATTACTGCTTCGCAGAAGGAGTTGATGGCCTCCCATTTCCTCTCACTCTGTACCATGACCTGAACCAGGGCCGGACGCAAGAGATCATTGCCACCGATTGCTTCCACGAGGACACAGCGATGCTCCGCCCAAGCCGGGCAGACCTCCACCGTGTACTCCGGGCGATCCACACAATGGTGACACCCAGGCGTTTCCTCCTGTTTTATCCTGAACAGGAACCTCCCGAAACAACCGTGTCCGGTGAGGACCTGCGTCAGGGGGAAGGTGAGGATGCCGTGGCACCTTTCTAGCCACTCCTCAAAGAGGGGACTTATCGCCGCAATTGTGGCGTGGCCAGCACTGGGTTGCGGCAATCGCACTCTCCATGACGCCATGAGATCCCGCCGGAGCTCTGTCCGCTGTGCCGTGATTTCTCGCGGCAGTGGAGTTAAGCCCCGGCGTTTCGCCTCCTCGCGCCACTCCCAGATGTGCGCGAGGACTTTTGCCTCCCTATCCCATGGCGGTAATCCGGCAAGGAGACTCGCTGCCTCACAGGAGACCGTGTAGTATCCTCGGGCCAGCCGGATGGCCATGAAACTCTGGGATGCGTTCAACCGGCGGGCTGGCCGCAGCCTCAATGAACGCACCCACACCGGTGCCCCGTAAAGGGCCATGGACCGCATGACCCCCACGTAGAGCCTCCGACAGGAGGCGTTTGGACTCCCTAGATTAGGCAGGAGTAGCTTCAAGGCAGTCCCGGCCCGCTCCAGTCTGGGACCCAAACGTCGAAAATGTTCGATAAAATTCCACCGGCTGTCGAGGACGAGTCCCAGATACTTCATCGTCAACTCGACACTGATGTGAACCCCTCCCGCCATTACCTGGGAACCCGACGGTGGCGCATTCCGTGAAAACACATAGCCTCGGACTTGTGCAGGGCCACCTCGAGTCCCAACTGCCGGATCCTGTCGACGATTGTGCCACCTCGCGTGTCGGCCACCGCCTGGTACGACCTCCCCAACACCAGGACCAACGTGTCGTCAGCGTAACAAACGACGCTGACGCCGCTAGGGAGGTCGGCGTGCAGCGCTCAGTCGTATCCGATGTCCCACAGAAGCGGCCCCAGGACCGATTTCTGTGGGACACTGCACGACATCTCTCGCTGGTTCCACTCTCCATGGTGACCGGGGTAGATGACGGCCCTGTACGTCAAATAGGCCTCGACCACACGATAGAGGTAGGTCGGCATCCGGTTATACCGGACTGCCTCCCCAATGCAACTCTAGGGCAGGGTGTTGAACGCATTGGTGATGTCTAGAGACACCGCCAAGATGACCCCATCCCGGGCCACAGCATCCTCCATCGTGAGGACCCGCACGCGCATGATGGCGTCCACCGTAGAGCGCCACCTGCGGAAACCAAATTGGGTCTCAGCCAGATCTGGCCCCATCCGTACCAGCCGCCCGACGAGGCGGTCTGCAGTGACTCTTTCAAACAGTTTGCCCACCTCGTCGAAGTACGGTGGGCCGATAATAGCGGACGGAGAGTCCGCAGGGCGCCCCAGCTTCCTAATGAGGACCAGTTTACCCGTCTTCCAACGAAGTAGGAACTGGCCCCTTTCCAAGCATGCGCTTAGGAGCCCCCTTAGTCGAGGCCCGAGAGCCTCCAAGGTCAATGGTCGTGGTACCCTGGTTTAGCTACTGCGACTAATTCGGCTCGCGCGTTGTTGGTCACAATTTCAACCTAACCATGAAATGCCGAACTATTTACCTAACTGCCAATTCCAACATTTATACTGGCCATTTATTTATTACACTTCTTGATAATTTTTTGTACTGATATTGTAGGATGAAAACAAACCAATTTTCTTGTTATTACTGCTCATGTTTTACTGTCATACTAATTTAACACCGATAAATAAAATTCCTGCTCATTAGTTTTTTCAACTAATCATAATAGGGATGTTTAAATCATCATCATCATCATCATCTGCCTAGCCTTTTTCCCAACTATGTTGGGGTCGGCTTCCAGTCTAACCGGATGCAGCTGAATACCAGTATTTTACATGGAGCGACTGCCTATCTGACAACGACAAATAGGGATGTTTAAATAACAGTTGCAAAAATTATTGCCCTTTTGTTAATGCGGGTATTACACTACACTAAATCAGGGTCCCTAAAACCTTTAGCGTCAGGGTAGCCCGCGAAATTCAAATTTTCTTATGGTTTTTGCATTTTGCAGGTCAGTGTCAGGTTTTATATTGATTAAAGTATGATTCGCGGTCGTAGAAAATATGGCTTTACTCAATTATAATCATTACAATCAGCAAGCCAGCCGAGGTCCTTTGCGATCGCAACCGCGTCCCCGAGTAAATGAAACACCCCCGACCCTTGCTCGAAAACGAGGTGCCAGCAGTTGTTGCAGCTGATCACGTAGGTTTAAATACCCTGCATAATAATCATGATGAAAATCTCAGTTTGATCCAGCCTGTCCCTTCTTGCTGTCCTCCCCCAGCCATGCCCTAAGCCGAGGTTCGTACCCCACAGGGGCTGCCCTTAGGGAGCACTCGCTTAATTTTAATTTAGAATAGTTTATTTGCTCCTGGCTGGAGGCTCTAAGTGCACCCACAGGAAAGTCCGGTTAAGCAGCCAAGATCTTTTAGTGGTCAAAACTGCGAGAGGCCATAGTTAAAAAAAAAAGAAAAAAAAGCACCTTTCTGGACAAAGGACGCCGTGGGAATGTGCATGTGGCCAGTTTGAAAAAGAAGTTATTGTACAAACAAACCTTTTCTCTAAGGTTCTTTTGATGAAGATGCCTATTTTTTGCGAGAAGAAAAATATAGTCATTTGTTTATAGTATTTTGACAAAGCAGTTACTGTGGAAATATTTAAACGATTTTTGGGAAATATTTTACTGCATGTGTTTTCTGCATAGATTTTAAAAATGGTATGTTAATGTGTTATTTAATTCTTTATTCTTATTTTTATTTGCTCAATCTAGTAATTTGATGATATCAGACGTATTCGATTATGAAGGAATGATCAGGTCCAACTCTCTCAATTATTTAAATCGTTTTTAACAGATTTCCGAAAAGATTGACTGATTTTCTAAACATACTTCACGTAGTACACTAAGGCTCGTCGCCAGTTCGCCACCGACCACAACCACCCACCACAGCCACCCACCACAGCCACCGACCACAGCCACCGACCACAGCCACCGATCACTGCCACCGGTGGCCAGCGACAAATAGTTCAGACGCTTTTACATAAATTTTTTAGGGATTAACCGCACGTGTGGCCGGTGGCGGCAAGTCGCTACGCAGTGTCCGCGTCTCGCCACTTGAGGCCGCTACGGGCCACACAAGACGTCGATATTCGCCAGTTCACCACTGACGCGCCGCTCCGCTCCCCTATCACCCTCAATCAGGAGTCTATCCTGAGATTGCACAGCAGAGAGCGGGTTATAAAATTTGGCAGCGATGGGTCGTTGAAGGTTTTTCCGTTAACGAAACGTCAACGTTGATTTACGTTCTTCAACTACATAGTTGATCAACTAAGTTAAATTCGTCAACGAGTTAACGTACACTAATGTCAACTTACAAAGGCCGCATTCCGACTTACGTTAAAAGTGATAATATCGCGAATCCAACCAAATTTAATAGTCACAAAATTTAAGGGTTATTGAGTAATAATTGTGACTTTGGACTTTGGTCGGATTCGCGATATGGCGATCACTTTTGGCGTAACTCGGAATGCGGCCAAAGTAAACCGTTCATTCAATCAACGGTTTTTTTATTCAACGCCGCGACGTTCAATGAGTTGAACTAATCTCTGAGCTACATTAATATTTGAAAAATTTTGATTCCATTATGAAACGTTTCATTGATGGTTTTATCCTACATTTTTAGTTTTTTAAATTTTTTAAATATTTTGTTTGTTGATTTTATGTGCATTCGTCAATTTGTTTTATTTTACATTTTTTTTCATACCCTTCGAACCGGTCCTGAGGTGAATTTACGTTCAGAAACATGATTTTCTCTACTTTGCAGCACGAGCGCCGCGCGCCAGTCTACCAATATCGTCATACTTTTTCAAAAAATCAATTCTTTGATTCGTTACTTAAGAGTTAGAAAGAAAGAAAGAAAAATAGTTTTATTTGTCACAGAAACACGTGCATACATAAAAAAGAGTAATCAGCAGAGATCGGAATTGGGTGTGTGAAAATACCTAAAGTTTGCAGCGAGACATATCATAGAGCTGTTACAACCACTTAAGTTAACCGGTTTTGAATTTTACCGGTTTAGTTTCGGTTTTTTGTTTTACATGTGTTTTACCTTTGAAAAACCGAACTATAAACATTAGCAAGCTGCTAATACAGTTTTAAATTAATTTTTGTTTTGAACTTTTCCGGTTCAAATTCGGTTTTTTAGTCCTAATTGTTCTTTGTCGGTCAAACACAGAATTTTACATATCTGCAAAATGCTAATGCGGTTTTAATTTCTTTTTTTGATCTGTATCTTAAGTTAAAAAGTTTTGCTACAGATTGATTCAAGAAAAACGAATATTTTCGCGCATGTAAGCGTGGCATTCACTTTAATGGCGTCGCTCCGTTTTTACTTGCCCTGCTTACTTGACCTCAACGGAGTTCAATTCCGACTTGTTACTATTAGGTATTCTGTGACAGTGTTCGTCCTTCGTGCATCGATCTGTATTTAGGGGTTTACTATGAAATATAAGCAGAAAATTTATTAGAAAATATTTATTTCAATCACTTCTTTGTTCTTACTTGAACGAATCTAAGTAAAACTGTTACAAATATACGACTAACGATAAATACGAAACACAATTTCTTTAGAGCAATTTTTAAATCTAACTGGCTGTTTACATACTATATTAACTACATATTTACAATATTTATTTATTAACTATTTACAATATTTTTATATACATATATTTATTAATTATTTACATTACTTAATATATAATATTTACTAGCTTTCCAATGAGAGCTCAATATTTTCAGAAGGATCAACGTTTTCAGAATCAATTTCCGACTCGGGATCGTTGAGACCTTCGCCTGGATTGTTAAGGGAATTGAAATATATCACCATCAGTTCTTTTATGTTCTCTTCTTTTAGCCGGTTTCTTTGTACATTTAATATCCATTTGTAAGTGGAAAAGGATCGTTCAACGTCTACGGAAGTGAGAGGTGCAAATTTGTAAAATGGTTCATGATCTGTTTCAATTCCCTTTTCATTATTTTCACACGTCGTTCTAATAACATCATAATCGGGATTTCGTTGTAAGACATTTTCAAATTTATTTTGTACAATTTCGTTAGAACTCCAATTTAGAGCACACCTAACATTGTCCAATATTTCTAAAGTTTCAGAAAGAGTCAGATTCATTTTTTGTAAGTTAGTAAGCGCATTTTCTATAATCGAAAAATTATCTTTTTATTTATTTTTATTTATCTTTATTCACATAATGGTAAATGTAACTATTATGCTAAGCCCCACAAAACCGTAGTAGTGGTTTGACTGTGGGGTCGGTGAGTCTCTATACATTAAATAAACTTTGTACAGACGTCAGCACATCAAGTCACTACAATCTGTCAAACTTTAACAGATTTTCAACTTAACTCTAAAGAATAAGGTTCAATGTTGATTGGGAAAACCTGACAGACTGGAGCAGGTTGATGTGCTGGCGTCTGTACTTAAAACTAATTATTATTTATAGGTAGTATAAACTTTAACATGTTTAAGATAGTTAACTAACGTGTTTAACATGTTTCTAAATAATATGTATGAAATAATCTTGAATGAACTTTATTTCAGATATGTTTTCATTTCGCATGACATTTTTAGCGTTTGTAATACTTAAGGCCTCACTGCTATCTAGTCTATTTACTACATTGGAAATCTTTTCAAAATGTTTACTATAATATGTTACTGCTTGCAACCATGTACCCCACCGCGTGATCACAGGTTGCGGTGATAACGGCAAGTCAGGGTACATTTCTTTTAAAAAATTTATCCTGTTGGGAGCCTTTAAGAATACTTTTTTTTACATTTGCTATTAATAAATCAACATTTGCATACTGCGAACGAACTTATTCTGCAACTCTATTCAGTGCATGTGCCAAACATGTTACGTGAATCATGTTAGGGAAGTCTATTTTCAGTAGCCGTCCAGCTCGTAACATATATGCTACGTTGTCTGTACAGTCAGCGTCAAATAGTTAGTGACACTCAGGGTATTCAAATAAATAGACGCAACCAAAAAGTCAATAATATCGGTACAAACTAAGTTTCCTTATTGTTGTCAACAATATAGTCGCTCAAAAGGTCGAGACGTTTAAAATGTCATATAGATCGGTTCAGTCAAGCCGCCATAAATATGGTTACAGTCATTCCGCCAATGGTATCCAAGCATTATAAGTATTCAAAAATATGGAACACATTAGAAAAATAAACTTTACTGCTTTATATATTAAATATTATTTCTCACGTCAACATTTCACAAAATGAAAGGGATACAAACTTCTGCTGTCCTTTTCATTTTAAGCATGACGTCATAGACATGTCTTTTGTTTTGTAAATAATTTCGTGCATAGCCGTTTACGATACTTTTATTGTAAGCAATAAATAGCTGATTGGAAATAGATGTAAACCTAATTGATAATGAGTATAAGTATATATCTCATAGAGCAAGAGTGCTTCAATAACATTTTCATGTCACAAATTTATATTAATACGAAATTATTTCGTATTGAATTTAACTTTTGTACTTAATTAAAATGATCACATTCCTTAACGACAAAATTATCACTTTCGATCAAATCACTTTCGAACGTACATAACACTAAAAACTCTCATCGGGTGTAAAAATAAACAAAAACATTTTTGCTCTAATTATCTTTATTTTTTTTAAATCGTGTATAGCCACCGTCTGCTAGAATTACGTCAGAAAGACGTCTTCGCATGGATTGTACCGCATTATAGCAAAAATTGTCTCCTCTCATGGACTCCCAAACTTCTTCGACGTGAGTCCTTAAATTTGCGGTGGTTCGTGCTCGAGTACTGTCCCATACCTGAACCATTTTGCCTCACAAATTTTCGATCGGATTTAGGTCGGGACTATGAGGCGGCATCGAAATTAACTCCAGGCCCATGTTACCATCCAAGTAATTTTGAACAACTCTGGAGTTGTGCACGGAACTGTTATCTTGGACAAACCTAATCCTTTCATGGGGAAAAAAATCCTGCCTGTTGGAAGCAAAACGTTTTCGAGGATGTCTTTGTATCGGGGGCCATTCATTCTTCCTCTCACTTCGACTAGCTCTCCTGGTCCGCTTTGGGTCATCCATCCCCAAAATCCTAAGGTGATTCGGCCACTGCGGTTGTTAGGGAGGACATTTCTTTCATCATACCTTGTGTTCGATGTTCGGTATAGATATAAGCGTCCCTGGGCAGACGAACAAAAAACTTTTTCATCGACAAATATCACATTATCAAAATGGAAATTTAAATAATATCGTGCGAATTGTAAACGCTGCGCTTTAAGCCTCGGTGTTAATATAGGCTTTTTAGCAGGAATACGATAGCGTAACCCATGTTCTCGCAGGCGTCGTCTTATTGTGCTCTGTGATGTACCAAATTCCACAGACATACTCCTGGAGTTTATAAAACGATTGCTAATAGCTCGCTGCACTATATTTCTGTCTTGATTTGTACTCGTTTGACGTGGACGACCAAATGAAACATGGTTTTGCAATGCACCATCACTTTGCCATCTCTCTAGCCAACGGTATACGGTGTTTCTCTAAATAAAAGAAAGAAGAAGAATCTGAAGAGATGTGAATAATTCGATAGGTAACTCATCTAAAGTGATACTTACGGATATTCCCAGTTCATTTGAAATATCTGTTACGGACACACCTTCCTCCCTCAAACATATAATTCGATGTTTTGTGGTGTCACTAATGCGATAAGTAGCCATATTTAAGAGCGTTTACGTCTAGCGCGGGAAGTCAAGTTTAGGTAAATTCTTCGCAAAATTCACTCACACAGAAGCGCGCGTACATGTGTGCGTAGAGTTGGCGCGTTCGCTATCTTTATAGTCAGACTAACACACGTTGATCCGTTCGATTTAGAGCAATAATTGTTCTAGTAAATATTTAATTGGAATTTAAATCCAACTTCAATTTATTGTTACACCTATGATTAATATTATTAAAAAAACGAATTAAATAAATAATTTTACAATATTTTATTGGAACAGTTTACATATTTATGCGCTTCTTCTCGTGTTTATTTTATATTAGGCATAACAATTTGATGAATCATATTTATTTATTTTAAACATCTTATCTTATTATCACTCCGAGTAACAACAAGCGCAACATGTCATACTCATAGTTACATTATGGGTACTGTTAATATTAGCATGTCGGTGTCGCGAACCCATAAGATTTTCCTATACCAATAATCGCTCATCGCGCCTAAAGAAGCTTTCACCTGAAAAAAAACGTGTGCGTTTGTGAGAACCCGCTCAGGAATAAAGTTCCTTCTCACGTATCATTTAAAACAAAAACAAAATTTTCGCAGCCGCCATCTTGGATTTACATTTTGACCTCACTATCGACTTTAGTACCCTCAAAAACTAATGCCTCATTTACATTCTGCCCCTGCCGCTACTGTTCGCGCTGCCAGCCATTATTCTCTAAATACTGCCGTAACAGAATCGAAAGAACTGCCCTACCACTCATATCGCTTTCGACTTTCAACAATGGTAGACGTTGAAATAATTACAGCATCGCTGTGTACAAAACACAATACATAATTATGTTCTTTATTTAAAAAAAAAATCAAATTAAAAAAAAGAAAATTTATCTTCGTAGAAGATGGTGGATCCTCTCCATAACATCGAATACAAACCATATCGGATGAAATATATCGTATGCATCTGCTCCAGTAGGTACCCTAATTGCGTAACTTATTTTTATAAACGATTTTAGCAAATTTATTTCATTTTGACAGTTCAACAACATTCATTGCATTATTTACGTTATTGAGCAGATTTTTTTTCCAACTTATGAAGCAATGGATTAGCAATCTGTTTCAAATCGAAACAATTGTGATTGATCGTGCATTACGCAATTTTTTTTTTTTTCTTAGCCGTTATTGTCCCACTGCTGGGCAAAGGCCTCCCTACCCTCTTTCCACCTCTCTCTGTCTAGAGATTCCAAGAACCAATCTTTCTTAAAGGAGTCCAGCTCATCCCGCCATCTCCGTCTGGGCCTGCCGCGATGTCGTTTGCCATTAAGCGGGACCCACTGGGTCGTAAGTTTGGCCCATTGATCGTTTGACATGCGGCAGATGTGTCCAGCCCAATTCCATTTAAGCGAGGCAGCTTTCCGAGTGACATCAGATATTTTAGTGATGGAACGGATTGTTGTATTCTTAACCCGGTCCACAAGTTTAATACCAAGAGTACTCCGTTCCATAGCTCTCTGGCAAACCTCGAGCGTGGACCTCTTTTCTATTACGCAATTATTGGGGTACAGATCGGCTAGATGAATTTATATTTTCAAAAGAGGCCTAAACGTGACCATCAGTGAGTTCTTTGATTTCAATTCGTCAATAGGAAGGAGTATCTTCTAAAACTTCACTAATTCTCTTCCAGCACGCGTAGCATGATCACCATAGATAATAGAACAATAGACAAAATGACAGATAAACAATCACAATCTGACATTTTGTCTATTCTTCCGTCGACAAAACCCGTTTCTATTGTGGTCATGCTACGTATCCAGACGTCGTGAACTTAGTTTTAATTTGTGGTTTTTGTCATTTAAATCCTACATACTTTTTTTGGATTCCAATAGTTCCAAAAATGTTATAGTGTTTTTATTATTCCACTCGAAGGGCATTTTCACAGATCGTATAAATAGGCGGCACGCACGTCCGATTCGTCCAGGCGCTCGGTAAGAAGTGAGCTGCGGAGCTAAACGTAAACACGTGCTGCCCTGCCACTCGTGCTGCTCGTTCTTTGACTTCCGCATAAAAAAACCGCTCATTTGGGGAGCGTAGGGCAACGCGAGTAGCAGTGGCAGCAGTATGAGAAGTATCGTGTTTACATACTCATCCTGCCCACTTTCCTGCTCATTGCTGTGGAAGTGAGCTGAATGTAAACGGGGTATATGAAAACGACACCCATGATGAATTCTCCCGCTCTGGGCGGAGTGGGAGGGCGTGTCAGACTCTTACTGAGTAAAACCCACCCGTGTTCCTTCGGTTGCCCTGTTGCCGGGGGCCACGATTTCCCTATCGGTTTTCTTCGAACCCCCGGCAGGCATTGGCCCAAGCGGACCCCGTCAATTCTGCTGACATCTCTATAAGGCGCGCGTGGAACACAACGCGCCATCGACCCGGGCTTGGTCCTTATCGGACGGCGAGCTACCCATTGCTGGAATTGGTTCGCAATTCCCGCCGCGGGTGTCTCCTCCGGCGGCGGTTAGGGGCGTGAAGGCGCGAAATTTGCCTCTCCCTCACGCGTTCCGCCTCCTCCTTCGCGAGCATTACCGCTTCGCAAAAGGAGGTGACGGCCTGCCATTTCCTCTCGCTCCGTACCATGGCCTGAACCAGGGCCGGACGCGAAAGATCACCGCCACCGATCACCTCAACGAAGACACGGTGTTGCTCCGCCGAAGCCGGGTAGACCTCCACCGTATGCTCTGCCGTGTCCTCAGGCCGATCCACACAATGGTGACACCCGGGTGTTTCCTCCCGCCTTATCCTAAACAGGAACCTCCTTAAGCAGCCGTGTTTTATATAGAATTTTTCACTTTTTGTATGGAGACCATGAAAAATTATTACCTATATGTATGTTGAGTTTTATGGGTTTTATGGGCATTACAAAGGGGGTCGAAATTTTCATTACTTTTGCGATAGATCACACCATTTTCGAAATATAAGCAAAAGAAAAGAAAAAAAGATACAGTACTATTTTTGCAGCTGAAGTCGAGGTGTGGGTATGAATTTTAGTTCATGACAACTAATTTAATTCCACACTTTTTTAATGGCGATTAAAAGTAGTCAGATTTAGTTAGGCAAACAAAATTTTTCGTGAAAAACGTCAAATTCAGAATAGCAAAATTGCCATTCACTAAAGTATTAACTCAGTGTCATCTTGCACTAGGATGGCACTGAGTTAATACTTTGGTGTATGCTTGTTTGTTTGTTTGAAAAATATTACGTCAGCAAATGCTGTATTGATTTGTCGGAATTTTCAGTATTTTATTCGGTCCTTTCTTTATTTGTATTCGCATATAAGTTGTCGGAAAATTAGCATTTATAGCAGTAAATTTCAAATTTTAAGTATGCTCATATTTTAACTTTTTTCGGAGCTTTTATTACTACCCAAACTAAATGGTGATTTTTTTGTCTAGTCATTTGTGACAACAGAAGGCATTTGTAACAAGAGAATCGGCACCGATATCGACTTTAGCACCCTAAATTAGTTTTCACTTCAATAAAATATTTTACTTACTAAAGTACTAAGACGTGGCGATCATGCTATATTCGTGCATTATCGTTGTACGCACGACAAAGGTCAACAGCGGTCAGGCAGAGCGCCGAGCGACACGTCCACTCTCTGAAAGGCCTCACGGCGGACTAATTTGAAACGGTTTGCGCGTGTAGTTTTATAGTAATTTTAGAGTAGTTTTAAAAAAATTCTAGAAAAATAACCAAACTCATATAGTTAAAAATTTTCATTGCAAATTGTTAAAAAGATGTTTTTCTATTACAGTAACCCTTTATTATATTAAATTAAGGAAGATATATTGGTAAAAAAAAACATTTTATTCACCAAAATTTCATTATAATTTCGCATTGTTTGGATTTTTATTTCTCATGTAGGGAACCTAAACTGAAAATTTCTTTTAACTAACTTTTTTCCTAAGAATCTTTGCAGTTAGATAAAAAATATTGTTTGTTAGGGTGATCAGTGATTTAAGATATTTTAAGCGTCAAAGTTGATGCTCGAAGTAAAATTAACAAAACCTCTGTTCAGTTATCTTGATATAATTCACAAATACTCTAATAATCTAAAAATTTTCCTAACTAAGTGTTTAGACAACAATATTTCCTAAAATGATTAGTAATTAATATGTTTTTAAAATAATGTTTGATGGATATTAACTGGATCGAAAAGTACTGTTTTTGAGCTAAACAGCGCACGGATGGCGTAAACGCTCTTAAGCATGAAACACTATTATTGCTTCAATAGATATTTCTAGCTTGCTTTAGTAGTGCACTTGACATTGATATGACTGATAGATAATATAATGACATGCAAACAACACAAGATTCCCTAAAGAGGTTTTCATCTTTGGGAAACTGTTTATTTCTAAAAGGGCGGCCGCACACGTCAGGTTTTTGCGTCGGGTTCCCGATGCGGTTATTGAATCAAGGCACCCGAAGGCGTCAATTCCATAGAAAATACTCGTGCGCCGCGCACGCACGATTCTGCCCAAACGATTAAAATACCTAGCGTCCGACCAGAATGCACGGGCAGTGCGTCGGGTCGACCCGACGACCGTTCAAGTAACCGAATCGGCTACCTGAAGGCGCACTCGCAGTACAATTTCTATGTAGCGGTGCACACATTCGGTTCGCTCGTACGGTTTTGTCTCCAGAAGTCCAGGTCACCTTGGCCATCGTGCGGTGCAGACGTAGTACGTGGTACTGATTAATTGTCGAAAAGTATCCCGTATGTTTATGGAACATACGTCATAAACAATAGATTTGACTTCGTACAATCTCTGCGTATACCCAATAGCATCGCTTTCTTTTCTTTCATTCTTTTGACAAAAGAATTTCTAATAGAAATTCGTTATCTCCATTCTTTTTTTAATTATTTTTAATTTCATAAGCGTTCTTCGATACAAGACTGGACTGGAGAGCGTAGAAACCGAATACAATCAATCGCCTGTATGCGGGACTCGTCCGATCGGGTTTCCGAATTGGAGAATCGGATCAGGTACCTGACGTGTGCGGCCGCCCTTACATGCTAGTTTATTTTTCTAATGTGTTCCATATTTTTGAATATTTATAATGCTTGGATACCATTGGCGGGATGACTGTAACCATATTTATGGCGGTTTGACTGAACCGATCTATATGACATTTTAAACGTCTCAACCTTTTGAGCGACTATATTGTTGACAACAATAAGGAAACTTAGTTTGTACCGATACTAATGACTTTTTGGTTGCGTCTATTTATTTGGATACCCTGAGTGTCACTAACTATTTGACGCTGACTGTACATAGCATGAGAACATTATTTAAATTTTCTTCAAAAGAATTGCCCCACATATTCCTTATAGAACTCGTCACAAATAAAACCCGACAGGCAATCAAGTACGGTTTTGTTGGTAGATTTTTAATTAATGGCATTACCAATAAGTTTACAACAAATCTCCCTTTAAAATCGGTAGTCTCATCGACAGAAATCCAAATTTTGTTATCCCTTACAGCGTCATACACTAATTTTAATTTTTTGTTGATAACGATGTCGCAATATTTTTTGCGTATTTTTTGCGACTCTGATGGTATAACTTTTTTTGAACAAATGCAGCAACATGAACCACATAAATATTTATCAAAAAACTTTATGAAAGCCAATTTATTTACTGCAGACCACTGTATATTGCACAGTATTAAAAACTACAAAATCCAAGTAAAATTCTTCTTCAGATCTCTTTTGTCGTCGGCCTTGATGTAAAGCTCCTTTGACATGACGATCCACGCTGCTCTTATGCGTGGCTGTAATTTGTGTTTCACATTTCGTGCAGAATATAAGGCCACTCGCATGATCGTAAACAAGTTCAGGATTGTTCACAATCCAGCTCTGGATTAATTCTGGCCTCACTCTAGACATTTTAAAAGCAGTACTACGAAAACGTAGTCAAACTTGAAGTACCTGTAAAGAAAAGATATAATATTTTCAAACATTTACTAACATATCAATATTTTAGACAACTACATAGTTTCATTAATGCCTACAATTATTATATTAGGTATACCCATGAATTTGAATGGCCCAGCAGTATGAGAAATTGAAAATTCATCCATTATGATGGATGAATTTTCAATTTCTCATACTGCATGCTTCTTTCAATTGTATGTATGCATACAATTCCCAAATAAACAAATGTGAAATAAGGCCACGTTCCTATGCCCAAAACTTCGGCCTATAAAAGTAATAATAAGATCAATATAAATAGGCCAAGCCTAAGAGGACTTCAAAATTTGAACTATATTTTTCTTAAATATATGATTTCTCTATGAACTTGGCAAGATTTTTGTGTAAAACATTGATTTTACAATCAATTTACCAAGAAAAACCTTTTTTTATCGATATTTTTTGTTTAGTATCGGCACATTTCGTTTGATCAAGTTTCGTTTCATCATACATACATACATACATAACATCACGCCTGTAATCCCCGAAGGGTTAGGCAGAGGTGTACCTATAGTACACCCACATTTCGCCAGTTATGTTTAAGTCCCATGTAATAGGGGGCGAGCCTATTGCCATCAACCGGGCACAAATCCAAACTCCGGGCTGCTACTGAGATATTCCAGATGGAAATACCCAATGACACTTTACCCGACCCGGGAATCGAACCCAGGACCTCATACTCAGCAGTAGCGCTTGCGACCACTAGACCAACGAGGCAGTTCGTCGCAGTTCGTCGTTTCATCATAACATTGTATATTTGACCATTACATCCTAAGTTAAAAATGAAGTATTTCAATTATACTTACCAGTATTATGCGTGCGCGCAGTATTACAGTATTGCAGTAATACAGGTAATTCGTAATCTTCAAAATCACATATGCACAGGTCCGCGCCGCCCGTATGTGCGAAGTGTGCGGCGCACACAGGCGCCAGGGCAATAGGGGCGCCGGAAGCGACCCTAAGACTTAAATAAACGTCAGCGCAAATTACTGTTTTTTTTTACACAAATCATGAGGCTTTGGCTTAGATTATGAGTATTAATAACATAACATTCATCATAGTTGAGTATCGATGAGTAAGCACAAATCTCCAAGACAAAACTTGAAACAAAAAAAAAATACGCGGCGAAACAGGGCGTCAAAAAAGAGGCGCTTCATAGGTTTCGCACACAGGCGCTGCAGAGGGTCGGCGCGGCCCTGCATATGCACACTTAAAAATAGGCGCAAGTCCAAAAATAAGCTGGATTCAAAACTGCGACCGACCAAAATATCGAGAATATAACACGTGTTAACTCAACAAGTTGCGCTGCAAGACTGCACCTGTTTATCGGTCGGTTAAAACAATGACAGCCACTGGGCGGCGCGGCGCGGGCGCGCGGAGGAGGGAGGTGGCAAACTGATTTTTTTTACTTGTTAAACAATTGATTAGCGTGGGCTTTTGTACCGCGAAGAACACGAAGTCTTTTTTAACATTAGAAGAATATTTATCATTTCTAGGAAAAAACTAATTTATTGCATGTACCAAACTCTGAATGTGGAAAGTAGTTTACGCACAACGTTCTTGCAATTGAAATAAATGTTTTTAATTTATTTTTTGATGCAGTGCAAGTTTAGTAATTTAAAAAAAACAACCGACTTCAAAACTATGGAAATTCAAACATCCAAACATGCATATGCTCGCTTTTTTGTCAGATGTTACGGCGTAATCAAATGTTTTTTTTTATTAAAAAAAATACTGAACCAATTTTTATAAAAATATGGGACTACCTCTGAAACTTGACTTACCTAACAAAAAAAGAATCAATAAAGTTTTTTGATTGACGGAGTAATCGAGTAACATACACACATATACGTACATAAAAACATACAGTCGAATTGAAGACCTCCTCCTTTTTTTGAAATCGGTTAAAAAATAAAGCCCTTCTCGGTTAGCCCTCGAAAACTACACACAACAATAACAAAAATATCTAAAACTGTATTACAGCTTGCAGATGTGTAAAATTCGGTGTTTCAGACGTACAGAATAAGTAGAACTAGAAAACCGAATTTGAACTGGAAAAGTTCAAAACAAAAATTGATTTAAAACTGTATTAGCAGCTTGCTTATGTTTATAGTTCGGTTTTTCAAAGGTAAGAACATGTAAAACAAAAAATCGTAAATAAACCGGTACAATTCAAAACCGGTTAACTTAAGTGGTTGTAACAGCTCTATGATATGTCTCGCTGCAAACTTTAGGTATTTTCAAATATCCAATTCCGATCTCTGGTAATCAGAAAACAACACAAAATACATAACAAATCACGAGCATAGAACAGAAATTACATAGGCGGCAGCTGCACGACATGACTGTGACAAGAAGGCTTCCTCTCAGCATGATGCAATGCTTTGGGGGACCCACAGCATAGCGCTGATTTTCAAATTCTATGATATGACCGTCGCTCGCAATGTATGATGTCATTTTCAACGGAAGTTTTTTAATTTGCTCCGTTCGTTGCGTTTGCGTTCTCGAATTTAGTTGAATAATAAACGAGTCAAATTCATAAACGTCGTTGACGAATTCAACTTGTTCATTCATAAACAGTTAACGTTAAAACGTAAAAGTACTCTTTGGTTAATACGTTGACAGGAGATCAACGGTTGATTAAACTAGTTCGTTGATTCCAACGCCCATTGTTAGCGGCTTCCGAACACCGCAGTCTGTCCGCGCCTCTACCGTCGCTACTACAAAAGTGACGGTGACGCGGCGCGCACAGGGGATGTGGTCGGTGGTTTGTGCAAACAAACTACCGACCACATCCTCTGTGCGCGCCAAGCCTAACTGCTATCGAAGACCCAAAAAAAAATCAACAAATTATATTTTTTTTGAATTTTTATAATTTTTGGGTATCGATACCCTTATTTAATTTGACCCTGTATTATATATTTCATCTGGATTAAGATTGCTTAAAAGTGTTTCAACATCCGGACAAACCTATATAGGTTTTTGTGATGTTTCTGTTAATATCTTGTTTTGTTCCTTAATTAATAAACAATAAAAAAAAAATATGTAAAGAAATAATTACCTGTGCAGCTTGTCATTTCTTTTATAACCAATCAATAATTTATAAGTCCTACTAACATTTATTTAATGATTACATTTTTTAAATTTAATATTTTAACATTATATTTATGTCGGATCCGGTCACACGAAACGAATTGCAAGCGCGCCGATCGCGACAAAAGCGCGCGCTTCTACAGAGTCGTGATGTTTTAAGGCCACGGCGAGGAGGGGATTCAGCCTCTGATCAAAGTTAAGACATCGCGGAACTGTTCTCGATCCGTGCTGCTCAGTTAATGTTTTAATTGTAATTTGTGATCATTGTGTTAATTTGTGATTTTAATAAACGCCTTCGCACCCAGTGTGTGTATAATTTAGCTAGTGTGATTAATTTGATAATAAATGATATTGTCATCTGAACTGCAAACTGTTTTTCTATTGCATATTAACCAACACTACCCACACTACGCCCACAGTAGTTAAAATATCGCTGATAATAACGAGAGTCACATATCCGTCTCCGATATATATTTGTTTTATATTATAAATGTGAAAGTTTGCGAGAATGGATGGATGGATATTTGTTACTCTTTCACACAAAAACTACTAAACGGATTTGGTTGTTTGTCACACATAGTTTATAACCTGGATTAACATATAATACTTTTTATCCTGATATTTTCACGGGATCGACACTTATGCGGGTAAAACCGCGAGGCGCTGCTAGTATTGCATAGCCCTGTATATTTTTTGTCGTCGTAAAACTTGAAGAGTCGTACCCTTCGGAAAGCTGATGAGTAATATTTTCAACATGTCGGATTTTGGGCATCAATAAGTAACATCGTAAAACGGATATTTTATCGCAAAGCAGATATATGCCAGTGACCTTGAGTGGTTAGCTTGCGTGTTTTGTACTAAGCTCACGCAACGCGTCGTAGTAATGGGACTCGCCCATCAAGGAGCGCTGTCCCAAATTATCATACATAAAATAAAAAATATTTTAATAAAACACGTATACTATCAGATCAATAATTAAATTTTCTTTAAAATGGTAAAGGTTTCAGAAAAATACGCTTGATAGATTTTGCATGATTGTTTTTTGTCCGCGTAGGATATAACTTTACAAATTAATTTCACTATGTAATATAAATATATTCTAAAATATTCCTATATTAAGTTATTAACAAAATGCTCTAATTTAGCATATATTTTTTCCAAATCATGAACACTACTTGTTTAGACGTGATCTTCAGTATAAAATCACTAAAAGTCCGTTATCGTCTCCTTAAATGGTTCTGGTGATCCAGAGCCAGATTCAACAGATCGCTCTTTGACTTTATTCAAGAAAAGTAAGCGTCTTTTCTTGCTAAGTAGTTTTTGTTCCTCCTCAGACTTCTCCGGCTCCTAAGTCTTCTCCGCCTCAGTCTTCTCCGGCTCAGTCTTCTCCGGCTCCTAAGCCTTCTCCGGCGCCAACTCCAGGGAAGAGGGCTAGCAGAGACTTCCAGATCCGGTCGTTTTCGCAGGCTGAAGATGATGCCTACGACCACAGGGTAGCAAGAGGGTTATTAGATCCAAACGGCAAATTCACCAGGTAACCACAAAATGTCAAAGATTTAAATAGACAGTGACCCCTAGTGAAAATAAAAAGTTAATTTGTGTAAAAGGGTCCAACTAACACCAAAAAATGCTACAAAAATCGGTTTCAAGTACTTTAGTATTCTTATGAACGGTTTTTTTTTTGCTTTTTAATCTAAATTAACATTCATTACCCACGTTTTAATTTGGTTGGTATTTATCAATAATTGTAATGGTGTTAATAATAATGGTTTAGTGAGTAACGATATTACTAGGCATAAATCATGATATTAATAGAAAAAATCAAAAGTAACTCTGTTGAGATCAGTATTCGCATTATACCTATTATTGTGAAATAAAAAAATATATAATATAAATATAAATGTAATTTGATACAATTATAATTATATCCTTCGAATTGCTTTAATTTTACGTGAGAAAGATATAACTCGTCGATGCGGGGAATGGTGCGGGTGGAGAGCGCATAGCGCCTGGCGTCCTTTCAGTCGCTCGCGCACTGTACTGAGCGGAGTCTATATTGACGCGCTGCAGAAAAACCGATATTTACGCGAGTAAATTAAATCCACATATTTTTATAACTTATTTCGAAGTTAATGAATACTATAATAGGTTTTAGTCTAATCGTACCTTTTTACACCTACGAACAATAATGTTAACGAACGTAACTCTCATGCGTTTACTGATGTAATTGACGTATGTTTTAGTTATAAAATATGTATCTTAAATCATAAAACTAATCTATAGGTACTAATATTATATAAAGAGGAAAGATTTGTTTGTTTTTTTTTGTACCGAATAGGCTCCGAAACTACTGGGCCGATTTTAACCATTTTATCACCAATAGAAAGCTAACTTATCAGGAAGTAACATTGGTTATTATTTATTTCCAAAAAAATTAGAAAGAAAAAAAAATATTTAAAAACAAAAAACCAGACTGCAAAAACTCATAACTGAAAAGAGAAAAAACAACCATTATAATTTACAGAATTTTGTTATTGCAGGCGGGACAAACCAATAGCCGGAAATGATGGTGTAAATTTCGAAAAGCATCTAATCAGTCTTCTCAGATTTGTAATGACCTAAAACTAATTCGGAACAATAAGTTTTACTTGGTAACTCAGACACAATAGTTGTAATAAGCCAAAAATTCCCAGATACTTTGTATTTGAATAATTCTACCATTTAATTTTAGCTGTAAACTTTTTATGGGTATATAATGTACTCTTATGCTATGTACTAATTTATAATATGTTCTTCAAATCTTCAGATTGCATGGTTTTTATTTGGAATTCGTTTGCATTTTTGATAAAGTTATTATTGTTCGTAATTTAGTAACATAATATGCATTTCTTTTTGTTTTGTTTACCTGAAAGCCTACACAGTAAGGATGCTTTTTTTATTTACCGTAATTTCCTAATGGGGAATATCCAAATATTCCCCAGGGAAACTTAGTAGGATGTTACAGTAATAGTCGTAATTATTACTTTCTGTTCAAAATTACTTTTTTTTTTTTTAGAATCTCTGGTAGATTTCGAATTAACCGCATGATTGATCTTGTTCATAAAGAGCTGGAAATGATGGATGACGTGGAAGAACCTGTGCCTACTTATTCTGAGAAATATTCTCCAAAGGCTATGTACTCCAAGGATTATTCTCCAAAGCCTGGATGTTCTACGGATTATTCTCCAAAAGGGAATTGCCCATTTGATAAAGAGGTTTTGGCCAAGTGACGCCCATGAAAGAAACAAGTTACAGGCATTAGGGTTAACATTATAGATAAAGAAACAACCACTATTTTTTACATAGAACTCAGTGGGTCTTTTATAATTAAAGGTTAATAATAAACATATTTATACTTTTGGTATAATCCATTCCGCAATTATAGTTCTTATTTGTATGTGTCTTGTGCCTGTTTTACGTTGGTAAAGATGACGAAAGTGCTTTCTTAATACAAACTGACCACAGTTTACACAACCATATTTGTCGATGCCCCAACATTTCGTTCTTATGGTGCAGAAGGCTGTTGTGCATTCCTTGCCAACATCCAACATTAGTCACATATCAGACTATTATCTGAAACATAATTGCATACTGTCATAAAAATAATTTATACCTATTAATATACTGTAACATCAAAAGGTCTTTATGTATTTTACATTGAATGACATCGGTCTCATGGTACCATTTTTGATGATCATACAATTCATTACTTATGTCATATAAAATACGTGGCAATAGTTTGAAACAAAACAAACTTCAAATATTTATTCTTATGGTTTCCGTGACACTAACCAACCGAATTATTCAATTCAAACCTAACGAACGTAGCTATGCAATAAAAGTTGCTGAGTATGTACTTTGTATGTTCATAAAGTAATTTACTTGTTGTGGTGCAATCCATTGTTGAAATGTAAACCGAACTTCCACATTGCTTAAGGGAAATCTCTTAAGTCTTCGTGTATCCACGCCACAGTTGATACAGAGATGGCTCCGTGGTAAGCTGGTAAGTTCGTGTAATTCAGGTTCCATTTTCGTGTCAGGTCCTTCGTGAGAAACAGGTACGGTATCCATTGGCAAGCTGGTGTCGTCGTGGGATGCGGGTACCGAATTCAATGTAAAGCCAAGGTCGTCATCGGGATCCGTTACAGGATCCATAATCGTAATCAAAGTCGTCGGAAAACCAAATAGAAATACGTAGTCGAAAAAATACAGCACCAAACAGAATGTGAAATATCAATGTCAATCAGTTGTAAACTATATTACTTTCCTCTATGGTTGTCAATTTCGATTATTATTGACGTAGGGATGCGATATGACATCGGTTTTTCGAAAAATCTATATTAAAAAACAAACTGGAAATACGGAATCGGTTCAATGGATCGTATTTAAAATGAAGTAACATATTTTTTTTGTCTCTAAAGAAAATAACAAAAGAGGTTACAACTGACGCTGACGAGACGCTGAGACAGTTACATAGACCAGATGCTACACAGCTTAAATGGAGCTTCTCGGCTGGTTGGTCTCGGTATGAATTTGGACAAGACGAAAGTCATGTATGTACAATTCGCATGTCTTGCCAAATGCAATCCACATCAAAGGGTCGCTTCTCGAAGTTGTGAAGGAGTACGTCTACTTAGGGCAACTCATCCAGCTCGGTAGGCACAACTTTGAGAAAGAAGCCGACCGAAAGATCCAGCTAGTTTGGGCAGCGTTTGGAAAACTTCGTCAAGTCTTGTCGTCGCCAATCGTGCAGTGTTTGAAGACTAGGGTCTTCAACCAGTGCGTCCTGCCCATTATGACATACGGTGCCGAAACGTGAACACTGACAGTCGGGCTAGTCCACAAATTCAAGGTTGCTTAGCGCGCTATGGAGCGGGCTATGCTCGAAGTTTCTTTGAAGGTTAAGATCAGAAATTAAGTTATCCGGAAAAGAACCAGTTACCGACATAGCCTGCAGAGTAAGCAAGCTGAAGTGACAGTGGGCCGGTCATATTCATCGAAGGACTGATGGCCAGTGGAGCAGACGAGTCCTAGAGTGGAGACTGCGTATCGGTAAGCGTAGTGTGGGACGCCCCTCAGCTAGATGGACCAATGGCCTTAAAAAGTTGGCTGGGACAGACTGGATGCGGAAGGCGGAGGAAAGGGTGTTGTGGCGCAGCCTGCAAGAGGCCTTTGTCCAGCAGTGGACTGCGATAGGCTGAGTTGATTGTAACAACTATATAATAAAAAATCTATTTTGGTAACCGGTTTTGAGTGTATCGACTTTTTTCAGTAAAAGTTGCCATCCCTACTTTGACAGGATTGACCAACAATCGGAAGAGTTAGATAAGGAAATAAACGATTGAGTGTCTTGATTAAATCTGCTTTTAATTCCGGAGGTTTTGTTACAAATAAGTAAAAACAATATTTTAGTTACTAAATGGGTATTATTTTTGTATTTCCCACATTGCTGGGCAAACCATGGCCAAGAATGGGTGAATGTCAGGTTGGCGGGTGAATTTTTCAGAAATGGTCGAAATATATCTCAAAATTTAGTACCTAATTGGTACCAAATTGTACCACTTGTGAAATAATTTGTACCTCGTGGGATCGCAAGTTATTGCAATAGTTTTATACACCCGCCATTCTGACGTCAGCTTGGCGGGTGTATTTTTGTGTAGCCAAGATTACTGAGAAGTTGGATATAAAACATATATGGATATTTAGTACCTAATTGGTACCTCTCTAAACATACCTCAAGTCAGTGAAATCTCATTGGAATTCGACGAAAAATGAAAAAATCAGTTTCCAATATACAGGGTGTTACAATATTTTGCTTATTTGACACAAAGAGTAAGAGAGCCTACGACCAAAACCATGTTGCATCGTTTTACGACGAAAACCGTCTAAAATCGTTAGTTTAGACGGTTCTTAGCTCAACTCGGTGGGTAGTACTGATCAGAAACGTCGCAATTTGCGATGTTTCTGGGTCAGACGGTTTTACCACAATATGTCTGATATTAAAAACTTACATTGGATTCGTTATTTTATTATGAAAAAAATAGTTTTCAGACATTTTGCGCGTCACATGTGGCCTGAGCGACACTAAAAAGATACATGTTACGTTTAACAAAAATTGCTATTTCTAAAATATACATTGCTGGAAATGTTAACAGCTTTAGGGACTTAAACACTGGAAAACAGCTATCAGTCGATTTCATATTTAACATCGACCTCAAACAACGTTTTTGGGCTTTGAATAGGTACCTGTTCCCACAGGCAAGAATTTTCCCAGAAAATTATACTGTATCTCAGAATGGAAGCTACGAGACCATGGTATGCAATCAAACTTGTGGTGATGTTAACTTTCTTAGTCAAATTGAATAGGCCATAAGTGGTTATGCTAAATTTTTCATATAGGTACCTCTTTCTTCTACTTGAGGTTTCCACGTCATTTGACTGTCAATTACTATGCCTAGAAATGTTGCTTTTTGTACTTGGTCTATTTTAGTTCTAATAAATTCAATTTTTAAATTTGGTAATTATGACCGCTGATAAAAATATATTATGTTAGTCTTTCCTAAATTAATTACTAATTTATTGTCGTCATGCCAATTCACAACGTCCACGAGTGTATTATTTATGTCCTGTTCATATTTATTTGTATCAGAACAACTGATTAAAGCAGCTCAGGTAAGCTCTTTATTAATCAGTCAATTCAGTCTGCCGCGTAACGGCTTACTATACGCGCGCGCGCTCCGCTGTTGTTTGTGTAGTCGTTTACAATGTCGTCAAATACGGTAAAATTGCTCACTGTAATATAGTGATTAATGAAGTGCTAGCGTTCATTCAATCAAAAATGGACGTGATGGATGAAGAAAGCATTATACGTCTATGTGCAACGTCTTTCTTAGAGAAAGAAATTGATGCGGCCAAAAATTTGTTATTCGACTCGTTTTCTGCAATTAAGAAAACCACGAGAAAAGGTGACGGAAAAAATCAACGTAACCTTGAAGATATAATAAATACTCTAAAACGAGTGGATCCTGAGAAAATTCCAATTTTTGTGGCGAGGGAATTGCACCGTTTACCCCCAGTTACGTTTGATCATATCGACGCGACAAGGTTACTAAAAGATATTATTTTGATGCAAAATGAGATAAAAACTCTTAAAAGTGATTATGCCACAGTGGTACAACTGAATCAGTTGCGTTCGGACCTTGACAATATAAAACAAGCATCAATCGTTAACAACTTCGATTGCAATATCAATAAAAAAAAGAGGAGGGTATCGGCATATTAATGTTTCCGGTGGTGAACTCGACAGTGGGCCCGTAGGACTAATATTAAATTATGATATTAGCAAAACGACTAATGAATCAGATAAGGGATCAACAGAATGTTTGCCGCAACATTCCAGAATATTTACCGACGGTGACAGTAACTGTAAGCAGCCGAAGGAATATGTTGACATGACAGTGGCTGATATGTGTGTAGCTAAACAGCTGAGCGAACCGGCTTCCGATACAAAACAGTCTAGCCGGGGTGACGAGACGGCGCCGCCTGCGTCGCAACTGATAAGCAATGAGTGTATTACTGTGTCCCCAGATAGAGGAATAACGATGGCTGAGATTTTGCGTAAAAATAATGTGTTACAATCTAACAAGGCGGAGGATAGTAATGATTGGACAGTAGTGCAAAGGTCTAAGAGGAAGAATAATTTCAGTGGCAAAATTGGTAATGCCATAAAAGATACGGAAGTAAATTTCAGAGCAGCAGAGAAAAGATTACCTATATATATTACGAATGTACATCGGGAAACTTCGATAGAGGATATCGCCAATTATATCCTAAAGAAAACCGGAGAAAAAATTACACTTACAAAGTTATCTATTAAGAATGAAAATAAATATAATGCTTACAAAATTTTTGTACCGAGTTATACGTTACAAATGTTTTTAAATGAGTCATTGTGGCCGAAAGGGATTGTTTTTCGTCGGTTTGTACATTACAAGTACCGGACTGCGGACAAACGCCCTGACATGTTAATTAACGAAAATACAGTTAATGGATGACACACATAGTAAAATTATAACATTTAACTGTAAAGGCCTTAAGCGGTCGATGGATTGTGTGAGGACTTTTTGTGGCAAGGCAGATATAATAACATTACAGGAGACGTGGTTACTTCCACATGATATACCACTGCTGGGCACAATAAGTGATGATTATACGTATCTTGGCAAATCTTCGGTTGATACGTCAACTGGATGTTTGAAAGGAAGACCATATGGCGGACTGGCTATTCTATGGAGAAAAAAATCGTTTGTGTCCGTCACTCCCGTGGATTGCAGTAGTGACCGGTTAGCAGCGTGTAAAGTAGTGGTGAATAGCGATTGTGCGGTACTAATTGTGTGTGTATATATGCCAGTTGAGTCCAGAGATAATCTTACCGAGTTCACAGAATGCTTGAGTGAAATATGTGCAATAATAGACAGTAATAGCGTAGAATCAGTGCTCGTACTCGGTGATTTTAATGCCCACCCAGGCGGTCTCTTCTATAGTGAACTCATGAATTTTTGTGGGGAGCAAAGATGGGTATGTGCGGACGTGGAGCGCCTAAGCCTTAATGCAGGTGACTATACTTTTATTAGTGATGTTCATGGCTCTTGTCGGTGGTTGGACCATTGTGTTAGTACTGAAATGGGCTATAAAATTGTATCTAACGTAAAAATTAATTATAATGTATTCTGGTCTGATCACTTTCCTGTTGAAATAGAGTGCAATTATAATAATATTGTAAGACATAGGAAAGTGACTTCAAATTGTGTACCTAACAAAATAGTTTGGGGAAATAGGACCCCAGAACAAATCAAGCTGTATCATGAAATTTGCAACAATAATCTTAAATGTATCGACTTTCCGCAAGAATTTCAGTTATGCGCTGATAAATATTGTAAAAATTTAGAGCATCATACAAGTATAGATTTAATGTATAACAATGTAATAAAAACACTGAGTGAGGCGAGTATAGAGAGTTATGACATTGTTACTCGTCGTTGTTTTCAAAATAAAAAACCAGTACCTGGCTGGAATAAGCACGTAAAGAAGGCACATGAGGAGGCTAAAAATAACTTCAACAATTGGGTCTGGCATGGAAAACCATCATCTGGATGCATTTACGACGCCATGTGTAATAGTAGGAAAATTTTTAAATCACGACTTAAGTGGTGTCAAGACCACGCAGAACAAATTAAAATGGACACTTTGGCATCTCGTTGTTCTAAGAATGACTTTAAAAAATTCTGGCAATGTACTAATAAACTAAATATAAAGCAGGATCGGGCTGAATGCATTAACTCTGAAAGGGATCCTCGTAACATTGCTAATATATTTAAATCTAATTTTAAGGTAAGTCCACTTGTGTCTTCATTAGCAACGCAATGCAGTCTCCAGCCAGATACTTCTACCATTATACAAATAAGACCTAAAGATGTTAAGAGTATTGTTGACCACATGACTCGGGGTAGATCGCCTGGACATGACAGCTTGAGCGTTGAACATTTACGGCACGCTGGCAGTCATTTACCAAGAGTATTGGCCATGCTTTTCTCCCTGTGCGTGAGTCATAGCTATCTCCCTCAGGACCTCATGAGAACTATAGTCATACCAATTGTCAAATGTAAAACAGCAGACATTTGTGACAAAAGTAACTATCGTCCCATCTCCTTGGCAACAATTCTGGCTAAGGTAATGGATAGTCTGATTAACCGGCATTTAAGAAGGAACCTGAACCTGCATCACGCGCAATTTGGCTTCCAACCTGGCCTTTCCACTGAGAGTGCTATTCTCTGTATGAAGCACACGGTTAGGTATTATTTGGATCATAGGACACCTGTTTATGCTTGTTATTTAGATTTATCCAAAGCCTTTGACCTAGTTTGTTATGAGGTCCTGTGGGATAAACTGCGTAAGCAAAATGTGTCTACGGAACTAGTGGAAATTCTGAAATTTTGGTATGACAATCAATTAAATGTCGTTAAATGGGCGGATTGCTTGTCTGAGGAGTACAAGCTAGAGTGTGGCGTGAGGCAGGGGGGAATTTCCTCGCCCACGCTTTTTAATATTTATATGGATAGCCTGATTGGTGAGCTCAGTAGCACGCATGTAGGTTGTCATATTGATGGAGTCGCTGTCAATAATATAAGTTATGCCGACGACATGGTGCTGCTGGGCCCGTCAATTAGAGCCCTTCGTCATCTACTTGGGGTTTGTGAGCGGTATGCTAAGAGTCATGGTCTCAAGTATAATGCTGCTAAGAGCGAGTGTATGTTTTTTGGTCTTGGTGATAAAACCCTTCATGAACCTCCACCTCTTTTTCTGAACGGTTCTCCTCTCACTAGAGTGAAAAAGTTTAAATATCTAGGGCACATTATCACCGATGATCTAAGGGACAACAAGGACATTGAACGTGAACGCAGAGCGCTGGCAGTCCGGGGTAATATGTTGGCTCGCAGGTTTGCTCGTTGCTCAGCGGAAGTCAAGTTAGCGCTATTCAAAGCATATTGCCAATCTTTCTACACGAGCAGCCTGTGGGTTAATTATACTCAAAAGGCTTACAGCGCTCTGCGGGTACAATATAATAACGTCTTCAGGATGTTGTTGCGGTTGCCGCGGTTCTGCAGTGCGTCCGCCATGTTTGCCGAAGCGCGTACGGACGACTTTTACGCAATAAGACGTAAGCGTGTGGCGTCACTGTTGAGCAGAGTACGCGGCAGCAGCAACGACATTCTGAAGGTAGTTTCGAGTAAATTTCAGTGTCCGATGCACTCGCTCTGGGTAAGCATCGTGGTTGGGACGGTAAAATAAAATGTTTTAATTGTTATTTATATTCTTACCTACTAACATAGTTTATAAGCTCTTGTTGTTACTAACCATAATGGATCATGTTGTCTGACATACATAAATAAATTAAATTAAATTAAATTAATCGTACGTAGGTAAATACCTACGCCGCAATACGATTTTTAATTATTTCTGATTATGGTAAAGTTGGTCTGATTAGTAACGTGATACACATAATTTGTCTGATATAATTGCTATGTTACTGATCGGAAAAAAAAATCAATACATTCAAAATGGATTTAACACATAAGTTGCTAACATTTACTTCTGAAAAACCATTTATTCGACCAATGTTCACTTGAAAACAAGATTTTCAGACTAGGCAAATTATTTTATTTTCGCAAATGCTCTTCTGGATACGTGTGACGCTAATAATGTCTGAAAATTGTCTTTTCGGTATCTAAAACATTTATTTAAATTCAGAATAAACAAAAGATTTTATACGGTTTTGGTCGTAAAACGATGAGGTAAAAATTTTGGTCATGAGCTCTCGTCGAATACCAGTTGAGGAAACCGGGGATACTTGAATATAGGGATACTTAGCATCAGGTGGAATGACAGCTTACTTCACCTGCGTGAAAAAAAGAATAAAAGAAGAATAGGGTCAGTTGGTGATGGTAAGTTATTTTTGTTTTTTCAGGTATTGTTTATACTTAAGAAATACTTTTTTCTGGTCTTCTAGTTTAATAGTAGTTTTACGACCACGTTTCATTTTAATTTAGATAAACATTATTTCATATTTAGAAGAATGTAGGAAAGAAAGAGGCAGGTCGGTTATCTTCAAACAGATGTCAAAATTATGGCCACTTCGATCATGGTAAATGTAAATAAATATATAAGATAACATCTATGATTGCCATCCATGATTTACTTTGTAACGTGAACTAGAAACAGGTAAAAGAAAAAGAAAATACGTCTGCGAATATGCCTACACCTTTTTCAAATAAATTTTCATGTCATGTGTTTTCAGGCAACTAAACGACATGCCAGCCGGCCGGTCTCAAACTTAAAGCATTTATTTCAAATAAACCAATTACAGGTACTTTTGAATTGTCAAGGGGTCGGTCAGTCAGAAAGATGAAGCTAGTTGCCCATTCCAAAGCGTAGTAGGTACCTATGGAGAAGAACGGGCAAGAAACTGGAGTATCGTTTACTCCATCCGGTCTATTCAGTAAAATCTCACCGTGTAAACGTAGGTGAAGTGAGCTTTAAGTAAGCTGTCAATCTCTAGCATCACATGGAATGTCATATCGGTTGATGCTAGGGGTTGACACTATTGCCAGCTCACTTCACCTTTTTTTACAGAATAGATCGGCTACTGCGGTCTATTCTGTAAAAAAATGAGCCGTCGCGGGACGACTGGCAGATGTGAAAAAGCATATGCATAAAAGGATAGTTTACGACAGGAAATAAACATGGCAACTGTTGGCGTGGCGATGCGTCGGCGACGCGTTGCCACGCCAACAGTTGGGCTGACCCGCCGCTGTAGATGTTTCACATCAAAAAATCACCGTGAAAACACAGGTGAAGTGAGCTGTCATTCCACCTGATGTTAAGTATTCCTATAGTCAGGTGTCCCCGGTTTCCTCTACTTGTGTCAAACAAGCAAAATATTGTAACAGCCTGTATTTGGGAAAGTGAATTTTTCATTTTTTGTCGAATTCCAATGAGATTTCACTTACTTGAGGTATGTTTAGAGAGGTACCAATTAGGTACTAAATATCCATATATGTTTTATATCCAACTTCTCAGTAATCTTGGCTACACAAAAATACACCCGCCAAGCTGACGTCAGAATGGCGGGTGTATGAAACTATTGCAATAACTTGCGATCCCACGAGGTACAAATTATTTCACAAGTGGTACAATTTGGTACCAATTAGGTACTAAATTTTGAGATATATTTCGACCATTTCTGAAAAATACACCCGCCAACCTGACATTCACCAAGAATGGGCGTTTCCCTTTTTGTTTTAAAAACATTACACCAATTCGTTCGAAAGTATGTTCCTCTAATGCCTGGATTTTCCAAAAACTTTTCCCCAAGGCCGGAGCACGACAAATATGACGATTTATTTACTGATTCCGACGAAACGTTTCTCGTGTGTCATAATATTGTTTCTCTGATGGTTGATCAACTGCCGCACCCTGATCTCGATTATTCTGCTAAAAGTAGTGAATATTTCATACCAGACACATCAAAGGGCTCGGATTGTTTAGTTGTAAATAGCGCACAAGACGTAGACGTAATGCAATCGACCCTCAGTCAGATTCAGACGAGAGCAATAATACATCATTTTGGGATAAGTAAAGTAGATGTTACATAAGGTCAAAAACGTAAGCCTAGGAAAAGTATTAAGGAAAGAAGAGAAGATAAATTAAAAAAAAGGAAATTTTGGAAAAAGTTACTAGAAAATTAAGGGAAAACCGTTCTAGAAAGGTTTTCCTTTCGAGAACGGTTTTCAAAAGTCTGGAACCTTGTAGGATATTTCATATGCTGAAAAAATCCAGAAGCCCAAAGAAAAAAAAAAGATTATTACCGGAGCTTGGAACCGACTTTTTCCTGAAGTTGGACTTAGTGTCATCGCATTTGTAAGGGTTGTCTTTTTAAAACATACGATAAAACCTCCAAGTTTCTACAAACTGTGACTGATAAAATGAAACTAAACGGTGGTATTATACCTAAATCATTAAGAGGAAAAAACCCAGAGCCTTAACATAGACGAAGAGAGGCTAGAAAATTTAAAAACACAGATCTTTGTGTATGAAAGCTATGTCGGTCGAAGACAAAACAAAAATAATTTACCATCCCATTTAACCATTCCAGACAATTGTAGGCGAATGTAAATCCAATATCAGTGACCATCTATCTACTCATGAGTTTACAGGGCCTAAAATCTATCTTTTAAAGAAATTAAATTTAGTGAAGGTGTGGAGAAAGAAGCGTTCTATTGCAAAAAAAAGAACACATTAGTCTTGTCATTTGACTTGCAGCAATGCTCGCCAATCCCATAGGTACCTGAAATCTGGTGCTGGATTTTACAAGCATCCATTATGGACATATAATTACTGTATTATTAAATAGGTATTTAAACTTAAAAAATCGAAAATTATAACGGAAGACTTTAGAAGAGACGTAAATTTTGACTATATGATTAAAATAGTAGATTGTTATACGAGGCTAAAATAACCCATTGTAACGAGGTAGTTTTACTCCCGAGCTTTAGCGAGGGAGTAAATGGAAACCCGAGTTATAATTGGTTTTAGCGCTGTGTTACACAGTACACTCTACTTTTCACTACGATTGCGAGAAAATAAAATAATCCAATGCAATATTAATAGCTAGTTTATTTTATTTAAATGTACAATTTGTACAATTCTGGATATATTTATTTTATCGAGATGTTTTTTTCCGGCAACTTAATTTCAGTACTCTGTGAAGATGTTCTCACTAGATGATGACATTTTCACTGTTGTAAATTATATTACGATCACACCAATTCAATTGTGAATGTCAGGTTGGTGGGTGTATTTTTCAAAAATGGTCGAAATGTCTCAAAATTTAGTACCTAATTAGTACCAATTTGTACCACTTGTGAAATACTTTGTACCTCGTGGGATCGCAAGTTATTGCAATAGTTTCATACACCCGCCATTCTGACTTCAGTTTGGCGGGTGTATTTTTGTGTAGCCAAGATTACTGAGAAGTTAGAAAACGAAAAAAAAAAAGTGAAAAAACAGCAAGTTTATAGGTTCAGTTTGCATAAGTTTTCACGAAGCTGTAAGCTGAATATTATCAGGGTTCTGTTATTGATTGAATAAAAGCTTTAAATATCGCGTACTTGACTGAATATATCTAAGAATTCAAGAGTCTATTATTTGCAAACAAAAGAAGGCACGGACACAAAATCTATTTTATTTTTTATCACATCTATTCAAAAAGAGCTAGTTTATTCTTCGTAAACAGGGCTAACCCATTCAAGGCGGCTCAAAAAATCGCCCTTATTACGTAGAGACGGGCGGTTCAGAGAACTAACGCCGATGAGCGTCGCATCTCATATTAAAATACTTTGACGCAGATCGGCGTTTTCCACACATGAAAATGATTTCTAGCTTATTGTGAGAGAATTTTATTAAAGATCATCAGGCTTTACTACTACTAAACTACAGTAATTGCGGAGTGGGGCGCGTCTTCGTGTATGGCATTATCTATAGATACTAAAAAGAATAAGAAGGTTATAAACAGCAGGATAACATAATTTGTAGACAAACATTATTTCATTAGTAGAAGTAAAATTTCAACGTATAAACGTAGGTGAAGTGAGCTTTAAGTAAGCTGTCAATTTCTAGCATCACATGGAATGTCAGATCGGTTGATGCTAGGGGTGCACACTATTGACAGCTCCCTTCACCTTAGTTTACACGGTGAGATTTTTACAGAATAGATCGGCCGCTGCGGTCTGTTCTGTAAATAAAATGAGCCGTCGCGGGACGCCTGGCAGATGGTCATGAAACATCGAAATTATTATGTACATGTAATATTCATAAAAGGATAGTTTACGACAGGAAAGTTAGCCGCTATAGATGTTTCACATCAAAAACTCACCGTGAAAACGCAGGTGAAGTGAGTTTTCATTCCATCTGATGCTAAGTATTCCTATAGTCAAGTGTCTTCGGTTTCCTCTACTTGTGTCAAACAAGCAAAATATTGTAACAGCCTGTTTATGAGAAAGGGAATTTTTCATTTTTTGTCGAATTATAATGAGATTTCACTGACTTAAGGTATGTTTAGAGAGGTACCAATTAGGTACTAAATATCCATGCATGTTTTATGTCTAACTTCTCAGTAATCTTGGCTACACAAAAATACACCCGCCAAGCTGACGTCAGAATGGCGGGTGTATGAAACTATTGCAATAACTTGCGATCCCACGAGGTACAAAGTATTTCACAAGTGGTACAAATTGGTACTAATTAGGTACTAAATTTTGAGAAATATTTCGACCATTTCTGAAAAATACACCCGCCAACCTGACATACACATTCAATTCGTGAGAAAAATTCTAAAGATTTCGCGCCAATGCCTTTTTAGGGTTCCGTTGCCAAATGGCAAAAAACGGAACCTTTATAGATTCGTCATGTCTGTCTGTCTGTCTGTCTGTCTGTCTGTCCATCCGTATGTCACAGCCACTTTTTTCCGAAACTATAAGAGCTATGCTGTTGAAACTTGGTAAGTAGGTGTATTCTATAAACCGTATTAAGATTTTTACACAAAAATAGAAAAAAAACAAATAATTTTGGAGTTCCCCATACTTAGAACTGAAACTCAAATAAAATTTTTTCATTAATCCCATACGTGTGGGGTATCTATGGATAGGTCTTCAAAAATGATATTGTGGTTTCTAATTTCATTTTTTTCTAAACTGAATAGTTTGCGCGAGAGACACTTCCAAAGTAGTAAAATGTGTGTCCCCCCCCTGTAACTTCTAAAATAACAGAATGATACAACTAAAAAAAATACATGATGTACATTACCATGTAAACTTCCACCGAAAATTGGTTTGAACGAGATCTAGCAAGTAGTTTTTTTTTAAATACGTCATAAATCGTAAACCGCAATTTACCTTTCATTCAATGTTACTTGCTGCTACGGAACCCTTCATGCGCGAGTACGACTCGCACTTGGCCGCTTTTTTTTATTTCTTCTGTAGCCACAACGCAATGCACGCATTCTACCGAAGAGATAGCCGCATTTAGTTCCATTTTCAAAAATAAATGTTGTTCTTTTTTTAAGTCGAGTTCATAATCATGATTATTCTACATAAGAATAAAGTCTTCTTCGTTTTTCAAGACTCGTTGGAACAGACAAAAATTAAAAAGAAATATTTTTTCCCCTAGAGCAAGAAATGCTAATTTTTCCCTGCTCTGGTACAATGACGTCCTTTTTGAGCAAGAGGAGTGAAAATGAATTTATTATAAGGGTAACAGTTTAACTGATGATAATTTTTCTAGATCACCCAGTGACGAAAGCCGATCAAAATGTTAAAAGTGAATTTATTTACTCACCTCATCATGATGATGATGACGTGTAATAAAACGATATGACTCGAGAATCAGTTTAAAGCAATTTAGATAAATTGTCGATTACAAACTCTGTATGATAAATTGATAGGTCTCGAGAATCGGTTTTTAAAGCAACTGATTTTTTTTCCGTCTCTACACAAACTATTTTGATAGGTGTCAAATCGGGCTTCTAAGATTGTCGCGAGTTTAATAAAATTGTCAATGAAATAATTATGTTTACAGGTGACGATAGCTCAACTGACTATTTTGGCTCGTCATCCGAAGAAAATGATTGAATCAAAATCAAAATATTTTATTTCACATAAACCTACAAGGGCACTTATGAAACGTCAGAAGCTAGGTGCACGGTTCCAATTGGTCACTTCCTATGGAGAAGAGCCGGCAAGAAACTCCACGGTTACTCTTTTCAAAATAAATTGTTTCTACAATGTTTTCAAATTACAGTGTTAATAGGTATGGGAGGACAGTGTAGGCCTATCAACAAGTCTTAGTAAAATAGAAAATGGTCCAAAAGTCTACAGCCTACAACGTTCTCACATTCACAAAATCTAAAAGAAAAGAATCTATATAAAAGATAAACAAAATAATAAAAATAAGGACCTATTTAAACCAAATGGCATGATTGCCTAGTGGCATGATACAGCTGTAGTCAGCTGTAACAAATCTAATTTGATTTAAAAAAAAAAATAGAAAATTGTAAGTATATAATGTCAATCACTTCCGCTTTTTCTTGATTTTTTGTGATTGAGTGAACGTTATTGTAACAAATAAAAAATAAAGTTTAATAAAAAACTGTAACCCGACTACGGGAAAATAAAAATGATCTGAAAAGTACGAAACAAGCAAATATTTCAGACAGAAATCAAGACATAGGCACAAAAATGGTCCAGGTAAAGCCGTGGTCGCATGCCTGTATACCATGTTGGTGCCAAGAACACCTACAAAATTATAATGGCATGCGACCACGGCTTTACCTGGACCATTTTTGTGCCTATGTCTTGATTTCTGTCTGAAATATTTGCTTGTTTCGTACTTTTCAGATAATTTTTATTTTCCCGTAGTCGGGTTACAGTTTTTTATTAAACTTTATTTTTTATTTTATACTTTTCCGTTTTTACACTTGATTAACGTAAATAAGAGTAGAGTAATACAATTGTTCAGTAATTAACCTATTTTAAATTCCAATAGCAGTGCATAGTGCTTTGGACGAAACCATAGAGCGATTTATTTCGACGCCAACACCATATATCGATATCAAGCTTCGAAGAAATCCAAAATATAAATATTTCGTTGTACTTGTTTTTCTTCATAAGAGTGGAATTTCAAATCGGTACTACTTATTAAGATTTGATTAACTGCACGTTGGTAACATCTTGCGATACTACGTAGCGCAGTCTTACTTTTGCTTATTTTAACGATAACATATTTGTTTACTTTGAAAATATAATATTATATACATATTTGTAATGTGCTCGTCAAGACCTTTCTTTTGATACCAAACATGTCATGATCATCCCATTTTAATTTTTTTCGAGGTTAGAAATTTACGTGTAAAGTCCACCAAATTAAATTTAAGGAAAAATTATATAGCCTATGTCACCCGGATTATTATTACGAATCTATTGATACCTCATTCATCAAAATCGGTTTAGTAGTTTAGGCGCTACGGTGGAACACACGTAAAAACAAACATACATACATACATACATACATACATACAAACATACAAACATACAAACATACATAGACTGCTAAAATCATAACCCTTCCTTTTGGCTTTGCCGTAGTCGGGTAAAAATATTAAATTAATGACAAGTTGACCTTTGTACCATTGTACCATTTCAAAATACTTACAATTTTAAAGTTTAAGTTAAATTTTCTAATCAGAACTTTAATCCAATGCACTTGTTTTTTTTTTGTTTTTTTTTTGGGTGGGAAATTATCAAATAACTTCTCCCGCTCTGGGTGGAGCGGGAGGGCGTGTCAGTCTCTTACTAAAACCCACCCGTGTTCCTTCGGTTGCCCTGTTGCCGGGGGCCACGATGTCCCTATCGGTTTTCTTCGAACCCCCGGCAGGCATTGGCCCTAGCGGACCCCGTCAATTCTGCTGACATCTCTTTGAGGCGCGCGTGGAACACAACACGCCGTCGACCCGGGCTTGGTCCTTATCGGACGGCGAGCCACCCATTGCTCACCGTCCGCAAGCCCGCGCCTACGGTGGCCGGAAATCGGCTCGCGATTCCCGCCCCGGGCGTCTCCTCTTGCGGCGGTTAGGGGCGTGAGGGCGCGAAATTTGCCTCTCCCTCACGCGTTCCGCCTCCTCCTTCGCGAGCATTACCGCTTCGCAGAAGGAGGTGACGGTTTGCCATTTCCTCTCGCTCCGTACCATGGCCTGAACCAGGGCCGGACGCGAGAGATCACCGCCGCCGATCGCCTCTACGAGGACACGGCGTTGCTCTGCCCAAGCTGGGCAGACCTCCACCGTATGCTCCACCATGTCCTCAGGCCGATCCACACAATGGTGACACCCGTGTGTTTCCTCCCGCCTTATCCTGAACAGGAACCTCCCGAAGCAGCCGTGTTCGGTGTGGACCTGCGTCAGGCGGAAGGTGAGGACGCTGTGGCGCCTCTCAAGCCACTCCTCAAATCCTATGCACTTTACAATACATACTCAAATCGATCAAATACTCGAACTTGATTTATCGTGAGTATCGAGTACCGAGTCGTATGGTTACTTCACTAGTTACGTAGCGATACAATGTCAAAACGGGCCTTTCATTTTTGACAACAAAATTTTTTTTTTCCCGTTCTTTGCAATTGAGCCGGTGTCGAAACTTTAATTTGTGTTACCCTATTTAAGTGGAGTCATTTTAATAGGTAACATTTGACGTCTGTCAGTTTTATCTTCATAGTGAGGTGACTTGCTTAAAAACATCGATTAAAGTGAATGAATCGATGCGGACTTGAAACATATGTGAATTTTATAAATCATCAGGCGAATCCCTGTCCCATTATTATTTTTTCTTTCGTAAATTTAAGGAGCAAAATAAGACAAGTACATAATTTTACAAAAAAAATGTGTTTATTCAGTTAACTATCAGAACTGTTATAGTATTGTCATCTTCATCACTGCTGTCAGCACTCGAGATATTATTAATTCATTTTCAATAATATTGTCTATTCTCACATCTCGTTCAAAATCTTGTAAAATTATTTTCTTTGTTTTCTCTACGACTTTTCTTCAGTCGTCTGTAGTGACTTCTGCACACGCAGCGGAGTCATCGTTTTAGCAGTACTGAAGGGTATTTCAGTATTGTTACGCGCTGCATGACCCTTTATTTGTGCCCAAATAAGCTCGACGGCGTTATACTGGCAATGGTAGGGAGGCAATCGAATAACTTCGTGTCCATGCTCTAGGGCTAGTTCATCGATTACATAGCTGAGCTTGGACGGCTTAGTTGCTTTTACCAGATTTAACAACTCAACTTTTAATAAAGTTGGACTTGCATCCACACCCTTTCTTACCAGCCACGAGACAACTTCTTGCTTTTTATTTGCTTGAGTTGGTGGTTTATCAACTTGTACAGAATGATACGGTGCATTGTCCCTTATTATTTTCGATGGGTTTTCTAAGCTGACTAGCAGCTTCTCAAACCACTCTTTAAAAACCTCAAAGTTCATTTCCTCATGGTAATCACTTGTAGTTTTAGAGGCGAATGCGAGGAGGCAGTCTGGAATAAAACCTTGAGAAGCTGATCCCGCGTGACATATAATAAGTCGGGCTGCTTTTCCCGATGGAACTTTTGAGGTGAAGGCCGCTGTATCTTCGGTCCATGTCCGCGAAACCGTATGGTTCGCATTCAACCATGTTTTGTCAATAAACACGACATTGTCCCAATCTGTAATTTTATTTACTTGACGTAAGAATGTTATTCTCTTCAAAATAATATCGTAGCGTTCTAGCAGGATTTTCCGCTTGTCAGATTTTTTAAATCCAAAGCCAATCGATTTCAAAACCTTTGTTAGAGACGATTTACCGCCAAAAAATAAGCCTGCGTCTTTTAACGAACTCATTAGCTTTTCGCGTGTAGGCTATTCTTTTCTCGAGTAATATCCATAAATGTGGTTGCGAATTGCAGCTGCATCAAAATTATCAACGCCAACAATTTTCTTGTCCCTCTTTTTTTTTTTTCGGTGTACGTAAAGTATTATCTTCTGAGCCTGATAGTCCGTATTTCTTTTTCAGAATTTGAGTTGCTGTCCTCTTCCTTATTCCCAATGCTTCGCAATGCGTTCTCTCGGTTGTGTCAATGATAAAAGAGGCCCATCGTTAACTGATTCACTTTCAAAATAATTGTAATAAACAATTTCTGATCTAAAGAACTGAACGTCGTTACAATGTTGCGTCAGTTAACCCTTTTTCTTTTTAAACACTAGGGATGTTACTCTAAAAATCGAAAGCTGATAAGTAGAATCGAAAGCAATGATTACTTGTGAAGAAATATCACCATAAATTAATAACCACGTTGTGATTATAATAAAACATAAATTAACCATTAAAATACAAAAAATAACTAAATAGAAAAATCATTGATGTTAGGTACAATTTTGGTGGGATGTTGCTGGCAACACCAGTGCCTGTCGATGACGCCATGTCATGTCGCCATTACATGACGCAGTCTTTTGTCGTTGTGCGAAGTGACTGTGCGTTTTTGGTGTGCTCTCTGTTATTTTCTTCTGACCCGGCTTTTTTATTGGACTGATCTTACTACGTTTACCTGGCTATAAATTGGACTCCGATTGCTTAACGATTAGTAAACAAGAACAACATTACAGTCTTACCATGTCGAAACGGGGGAAGAAAACGCTAAACAGTAATCTTGCGAACTAGTGGTGAAATTGTACAATTATTTTGAACGTGAATCAGTTAACGATGGGCCTCTTTTACCATTGACACAACCGAGAGAAGCGTTGCCGAAGCATTGGCAATAGGGGAGAGGACAGTAACTCAAATTCTGAAAGAGAAATACGGACCATCAGGCTCAGAAGATAATACTTTACGTACACCGAAAAAAAAAAGAGGGACAAGAAAATTGTTGGCGTTGATAATTTTGATGCTGCTGCAATTCGCAACCACATTTATGGATATTACTCGAGAAAAGAATAGCCTACACGCGAAAAGCTAATAAGTTCGTTAAAAGACGCAGGCTTATTTTTTGGCGGTAAATCGTCTCTATCAAAGGTTTTGAAATCGATTGGCTTTAGATTTAAAAAATCTGAAAAGCGAAAAATCCTGCTAGAACGCTACGATGTTATTTTGAAGAGAGTAACATTCTTACGTCAAGTAAATAAAATTACAGATTGGGACAATGTCGTGTTTATTGACAAAACATGGTTGAATGCGAACCATACGGTTTCGCAGACATGGACCGATGATACAGCGGCCTCCACCTCAAAAGTTCCATCGGGAAAAGAAGCCCGACTTATTATATGTTATGCGGGATCAGCTTCTCAAGGTTTTATTCCAGACTGCCTCCTCATATTCGCCTCTAAAACTACAGGTGATTACCATGAGGAAATGAACTTTGAGGTTTTTAAAGAATGGTTTGAGAAGCTGCTAGTCAGCTTAGAAAACCCATCGAAAATAATAAGGGACAATGCACCGTATCATTCTGTACAAGTTGATAAACCACCGACTCAAGCAAATAAAAAGCAAGAAGTTGTCTCGTGGCTGGTTCTTATGGTGTGGATGCAAGTCCAACTTTATTAAAAGTTGATTTGTTAAATCTGGTAAAACCAACTAAGCCGTCCAAGCTCCGCTATGTAATCGATGAACTAGCCCTAGAGCATGGACACGAAGTTATTCGATTGCCTCCCTATCATTGCCAGTATAACGCCATCGAGCTTATTTGGGCACAAATAAAGGGTCATGCAGCGCGGAACAATACTGAAATACCCTTCAGTACTGCTAAAATGATGACTCTGCTGCGTGTGCAGAAGTCACTACAGAAGACTGGAGAAAAGTCGTAGAGAAAAGAAAATAATTTTACAGGATTTTGAACGAGATATGAGAATAGACAATATTATTGAAAATGAATTAATAATATCTCGAGTGCTGACAGCAGTGATGAAGATGACAATACTAATAACAGTTCTGATAGTTCAACTGAATAAACGCATTTTTTTTTTGTTAAATTATGTACTTGTCTTATTTTGCTCCTTAAATTTACGAAAGAAAAAGTAATAATGGGACAGGGATTCGCCTGATGATTTTTAAAATTCACATATGTTTCAAGTCCGTATCGATTCATTCACTTTAATCGATGTTTTTAAGCAGGTCACCTCACTATGAAGATAAAACTGACAGACGTCAAATGTTACCTATTAAAATGACTCCACTTTAGTAGGTTAATACAAATTAATTAAAGTTGTCAAAAATGAAAGGCCCGTTTTGACATTTGTCATCGCGACGTAACTAGTGAAGTAACCATACGACTCGGTACTCGATACTCACAATAAATCAATTCAAGTTTGAGTATTTGATCGATTTGAGTATGTATTGTAAAGTGCATTGGATTAAAGTTCTGATTAGAAAATTTAACGTCAACTTCAATATTGTATTTTGAAACGGTACAATGGTACAAAGGTCAACTTGTTTTTAATTTAATATTTTTTGTTTCAATAACATTAATTAAATCACAAAAAAATCAAGAAAAAGCGAAAGTGATTCAATAATTTTCTTCGGATGACGAGCCAAAATAGTCAGTTGAGCTATCGTCAGCTGTAAACATAATTATTTCATTTTCAATTTTATTAAACTCGCGACAATCTAAAAAGCCCGATTTGACACCTATCAAAATAGTTTATGTAGAGGCGGAAAAAAAATCTGTTGCTTTAAAAACCGATTCTCGAGACCTATCAATTTATCATACAGAGTTTGTAATCGACAATTTATCTAAATTGCTTTAAACTGATTCTCGAGTCATATCGTTTTATTACACGTCATCATCATCATGATGAGGTGAGTAAATAAATTCACTTTTAACATTTTGATCGGCTTTCGTCACTGGGTGATCCAGAAAAATTGTCATCAGTTAAACTATCTTCGTCGGTTACCCTTATAATAAATTCATTTTCACTCCTCTTACTCAAAAAGGCCGTCATTGTAGAGTACCATAGCGGGGAAAAAATAGCATTTCTGGCTCTAGGGGAAAAAGAATTTTTTTTAATTTTTGTCTGTTCCAAAGAGCCTTGAAAAACGAAGAAGTCTTTATTCTTATGTAGAATAATCATGATTATGGACTCGACTTAAAAAAAGAACGACATTTATTTTTGAAAATGGAACTAAATGCGGCTATCTCTTCGGTAGAATGCGTGCATTGCGTTGTGGCTACAGAAGAAATAAAAAAGGCATTGGCGCGAAAACTTTAGAATTTTTCTCACGAATTGAATTGGTGATCGTAATTTACAACCGTGAAAATGTCATCATCTAGTGAGAACATCTTCACAGAGTACTGAAATTAAGTTGCCGGAAAAAAACATCTCGATAAAATAAATATATCCAGAATTGTACAAATTGTACATTTAAATAAAATAAACTAGCTATTTAATATTGCATTGGATTATTTTATTTTCTCGCAATCGTAGTGAAAAGTAGAGTGTACTGTGTAACACACAGCGCTAAAACCAATTATAACTCGGGTTTCTATTTACTCCCTCGCTAAAGCTCGGGAGTAAAACTACCTCGTTACAATGGGTTATTTTAGCCTCGTATAACAATCTACTATTTTAATCATATAGTCAAAATTTACGTCTCTTCTAAAGTCTTCCGTTATAATTTTCGATTTTTTAAGTTTAAATACCTATTTAATAATACAGTAATTATATGTCCATAATGGATGCTTGTAAAATCCAGCACCAGATTTCAGGTACCTATGGGATTGGCGAGCATTGCTGCAAGTCAAATGACAAGACTAATGTATCCTTTTTTTGCAATAGAACGCTTCTTTCTCCACACCTTCACTAAATTTAATTTTCTTTAAAAGATAGATTTTAGGCCCTGTAAACTCATGAGTAGATAGATGGTCACTGATATTGGATTTACATTCGCCTACAATTGTCTGGAATGGTTAAATGGGATGGTAAATTATTTTTGTTTTGTCTTCGACCGACATAGCTTTCATACACAAAGATCTGTGTTTTTAAATTTTCTAGCCTCTCTTCGTCTATGTTAAGGCTCTGGGTTTTTTCCTCTTAATGATTTAGGTATAATACCACCGTTTAGTTTCATTTTATCAGTCACAGTTTGTAGAAACTTGGAGGTTTTATCGTATGTTTTAAAAAGACAACCCTTACAAATGCGATGACACTAAGTCCAACTTCAGGAAAAAGTCGGTTCCAAGCTCCGGTAATAATCTTTTTTTTTTCTTTGGGCTTCTGGATTTTTTTCAGCATATGAAATATCCTACAAGGTTCCAGACTTTTGAAAACCGTTCACGAACGGAAAACCTTTCTAGAACGGTTTTCCCTTAATTTTCTGGTAACTTTTTCCAAAATTTCCTTTTTTTTTAATTTATCTTCTCTTCTTTCCTTAATACTTTTCCTAGGCTTACGTTTTTGACCTTATGTAACATCTACTTTACTTATCCCAAAATGATGTATTATTGCTCTCGTCTGAATCTGACTGAGGGTCGATTGCATTACGTCTACGTCTTGTGCGCTATTTACAACTAAACAATCCGAGCCCTTTGATGTGTCTGGTATGAAATATTCACTACTTTTAGCAGAATAATCGAGATCAGGGTGCGGCAGTTCATCAAGTTCCATCTAGATTTTACTAAGAAGATTGTAAATAATTTATTATAACTAAAAGAAAACCTTATCATGCCGCCTCTACTGTAATCATTAGTAGATGGATAAAACAAAATGTAAGTAGTAGTGGAACAGATATTTCTAAATTCACACATTCGATATACAGACATGCCACTCTCTACTTCAAAGCCCTCTGAAGGAGATATCAATATTGAGGTCATAAGAAAAGCTACAGGTTGAACCACAAATTTCTCAACCTTTTCTCGGTCTTATAGGTGACCTAATGCTTTTGCACAAGCTGTGTGTTCTATAGAGAGTGGTTGTTCATAAAACTTATTACATTTTAATGTCAATCAATGTCAATTGTCTGAAAGTAATCGATGTATGCCATATTAAATTAATAATGACACTATTTGATTCAAGACTGCATAATAATTCCAGGAACTAGTAACTATGTCTTTACCCTAATGGAAGACTTATTCTTAAATAGAAATACATTTTAATAATGAGTATCATTAAAGAATTACAGTTATGTTAATATTACTAAATATACACCGTCTAATTATTAAAACCAAAACATCTACTATTAATATTTTGTATAACCCCCATTATTTTCAATGCAGTCAAGTAGACGTTTGCGTATGGACCCTACAATATTACCACATATTTCGGTTCCTCTTAAATTTTCCCACACCTCCATGCAATGGGTTTTTAAATGTTGTATACCTCTCATCCCGTGACTCCCACCTTTGCACCATCAAACCCCATAGATTTTCTATGGGGTTGAGGTCGGGTGAGTGCGCTGGCCATGGAACAACAATTATCTCTGGGTGATTCTGGAACCACTCACGTACAGTGCTCGCCCGATGAATAGGACAATTGTCCTGGACAAATGTCAATTGTGTCAACTCATCAGCTGGGTAGATGTTGCGCACAGTAGGTAGCATGACATCGTCTAATACTTCTACATAAGTAGAACTGTTGGCACGTGAAGGAATAAAAGTCAGTTCTCTTGGCCCTGCTGCATTCATCCATCCCCACATATTAATCGTAATTCGACCGGAATCTGTATTAGGGATTACGTTTTTATCACACCATCGAATGTTATCCTTGCGCCATAAATCCGTGTCGCTTGAGCCGCGTTCCAATGCGGACGCGTTTGCATATTCTGTGTATTGACTAGCGCGGTGCAAGCTGTCGCTCGTAATTTTAGCCATGAGCAATGAACTTGTGGTGAATGAGCTGCTGGCGTTCCTACAGCAAAAGCTGGATGTGATGGACGAGGTGTCCGCTGTCCAGATCTGCGCAACGAACTTCAGCGAAGATGACATAGCTACTGCCAAACTGCTGTTGTTCAGTGTGCTTAACAAGCGCGACCAGATGGTGTCCCGCCGGCGTGACGGGACTAAGAGAAGCCTGCAAGACATAATCACGCTGTTCAAGGAGACCGACCCGGACGACGTGCCGACGTTTGTGGCGAAGGAGCTACACAAGCTTCCTCCCGTTACCTTCGACCACGTCGATGTAACCAGCCTTCTGAAGGACATTGTCTTTCTGAAGGCCCGCCTCGCGGATGTTCTAGCGAAACTAGATGCATCCCAAAACACCGTCACTGATTTGCGCAAAGAATTTAGCGAGTTGCGCAACAGTGTGCCGGTAAGTAGGTCATCAGTCGATGCGTCTAACGTAAACAACTGTCGCGGAGCTGGCCCCGATGTATCGTCGTCAAATTCCGCGTCAGCAGTTTCGTCGCCAGCGCATCCATCGTTTGCTGAAGTTGCAGAGCGTTCCACCCGCGTGCCCCGCAGCCCCACGCCTGTCACCGTAGCTCCTCCACGCAGCGCTGCCCGAGCTCCTCGCTCCATCTCGCTGACAGTGTCTGCAGCCCCGGCGAAACCTATACAAAAGGATTTCGCTGGCGTCACCGCGAGTGCCCCAAACGCTCCAAGTAGGCAACCTATGCCAGAAAAGGTGCCGAATATATCTGATGCCGAGGGTTTCGTGACAGTGCAAAGGAGGAAGCACCGATTGCGAACAAACAAAAACCGCTGTGGCAAAGCTACAGAGTCCGAAGTAAGCTTGCGTGCCGCAAAGCCGAATACACCGGTGTACATCTCCCGCCTACACTACACCACTAAGGCGAAGGACATCGTGGAGTACGTGCGCCAAAAAACGAGGTACACGCCGATGGTGTAGTTACTGGAGTCGCACCGCAACGTCAACTTCAAGGCGTTTGTGGTGCGAGTATCGATTTTTTTTCTGTCCATCGTCATGGAGGAAGACTTTTGGCCGCAGGGCGTGGTGTTCCGTCGCTTCCGCGGACAAGTACCACAGGACAGCACAAGGATAAGCTAGTGAAGTGAAGTGCTACTAACATAGTTTTAAGCTATTTATTAACACAAGTTTTTAAGTTTAGTTATAAATATTAAAGTATGTATCTTTAGGTTAAGGTATTTTTCTATGGGCCTGTGACGCCTGAAATAAATGGTATTATTATTAGTCTTTGACATTTCTCGGGACCCAGGGGTCCCGGACCTTTGGAAGGCATACGAGGGGCCGAAGCCAACTCGCAGAGGCCCCTTAGACGTTTTTAATGAAATGAGGTACCAACCGACGATTATCCCTGTTCGCACTATGCAAGTGCAGCCAAGGACAACCCCCGGTTGGTGTAGGACTATTGTAAGATATGGAAACAAAGATATCGGACTATGGGTTTGGGTTGCTAAAGTGGACTGGTCACCTGGAACTATGGAAGGACTATGGACCCTGCCTGATCTATGTTTTATATGCACACGGATAAAATGGCAGGGGGTGACTTGCACACTCAATAATGGGCCCCCGAAAACGGTCGCTAGCACATAGTGTCGTAGCGACAAGGGGGCAACACGTGCTGAGGTGCTTATGAGGAGTGGAGAGGTATTCCACGGCTATCAGGACAATCCCAGAAGTACGGTCAAGATCCCTACCAGCATCTTACTGGAATACTTCCTTCCTCCGAGCACGTTTCCTCTTGCGAATCTCCACTCAAGCCGGCCAATTAAGGCAAGAATGAGGCGGGAGCGCCGTTCCTCGTCAGTGTTCACTCCAGCCGGCCAATAAAGGCAAGCCAGAGGTGAGGAACAAGACTTCTCCCGGGAGATAGGGTCCGTGGGGTCGCTACTGCCCAACAGCTCGCCACATGCTGCCCTGCGGGTTTTTGTATCTCTTTTGGTCTGGCTCCTCATCCCAGACCTGTTCCGGCAAAGTAAACTCTACCGGCACAGGCCTAGAGTTCGGAGCGCGCAAGCCCCACCACGACGTCAACGTAGAGATACGGCGGTGGGGTTATAATTATTTTCTTTTATTTCATTTATAAACATACTTTTTACATTTTTAAATATTTTTATAAAAAATAATTAAATAAACATTTAAAAATATAAAAAATAGTAGCCCACCGGTGTCGGGAACAGGTTCCAAGCCACCGGTGGTCAGGGCTCCTGAGAGAGGAACCTCCTAACAATACGTGCCGTGGCCAGGAGTACTGCTTTCTGGATCAAGCCCTTGATCCAGCTGCCTAACGAGAGCCTCCTCAGGTGTAGGTCGAGGCTCTTAGCTATTATGCCATTGGCCGTAACGACTATCGGCACAATGATTGCTGTATCCACATCCCATAAGTCGACAACCTCGTGAGCTAGATCAAGATACTAGATCAAGATACAAGAGCCCATACTACCTCAGCTCAAATTCACTTTTTATCTCGCTCGCACCATACTGCTCGCGGACTGAGTGAGAGCGAGACGGAGTGGGGTGCTAGCGGCTCCGAAGCGCCAATAATTTAGGTAATTGCTTTTTACGGCGAAAATAATGGTAATTAAAAAAAAATAAAAAACATGGTCGCTGCTTTATAGTTAGTTTAGTTATTGTGCAAAGTTTTATGATCTAATTTGAAGTATTTTTTTAATTCCAACGGTTTATTGTTCGGTTTGGAGGTAACTTTGGTTTTTTTTTCTATCGAGAAAATTTTATGGAATCGTGTTTTCGTCTATCATAGTACTTAACATTAATCCTTAACTTTGACAAATATTTATTTCAAAATTAATGCTGCAGTATTTTCGATATAACGGAGGATCATGCTAAGCCATTTGAGGTAGTATGGGCCCTTAATCTGTTTATCTTTTTCAGCTTTCACGAGGTTCTCGTCATGCGGGACCGCTATATCAATAATCATTGTGCGGCGCTCTAATCGATCTATCACCACTATGTCTGGCTTATTGGCAACAATAGTCCTGTCAGTGATGATAGATCGATCCCAATACAACGTGATATTGCCATTTTCGAGGACTGGGTCGGGCACATATCTATAGTACGGTACTTCTGATTCCACAAGACTGTATTTTAGAGCAAGTTGCTGGTGGATAACCCTGGCTACAAGGTTTTGCCTATGCAAGTAGTCTCCGTTGGCCAGACGAGAACAGCCAGAAATAATGTGTCTGATTGATTCTCCGGGACGGGTGGCATGCCCGACAGATGTCAACCGTGCCGTCCTTCACAATATATTTCCGGTAGTTGTTCGTCATCATAACTTCATCCATAATCGCAAAGACAAAACCTTCGGTTTCCCCAAAGAGGTCACCGAATCGCAACCAGGATACGAACGCTAAAAGGTCTACATCCCATGTAAGGCCCGGTAAAAGCGCTCGTGAAGCTCTTTGCTCTGCCATACCTCCCTGCGGTCATTACTATCTAATACTATAGGTTTGCGCCAGTTCTCTTTAGCCAAGGATAGCGGGGTGAGGCCCTTGTCCACTGAGACCACATCTCGGTGCATCCCCACGTCGGTTTCTAGGAAGTATTCCCTGAGACTGCATACCACACGGTTGTGCAGGGTCTTAGCATTTAAGAAGCCTCGGCCTCCGTACTTCCGCGGGATATACAGTCTCATCACCGATGAACGTGGGTGATGCATCCGATTTGCGGTCAGCAGTGTGCGGACCCTCCTATCCAGGGCGTCAAGTTCCGTCTGAGTCCATTTGAGTATGCCAAAAGAGTACATCAAAACCGGCATGACCCAACCGTTGAAGGCGCGCACCTTGTTTCCGCCTGATAAAAGACTATTTAATATTATTATTCCTTTATTTCATTTTTAAACATACTTTTTTCATTTTTAAATATTCTTCTAAAAAATAATTAATAAAACATTTAAAAATATAAAAAATAGTTGCCCACCGTTGTCGGGACCAGGGTCCAAGCCACCGGTGGTCAGGGCTCCTGAGAGAGGAACCTCCTAACAATACGCGCCGTGTCCAGGAGTACCGCTTTCTGGATCAAGCCCTTGATCCAGCTGCCTAATGAGAGCCTCCTCAGGTGTTGGTCGAGGCTCTTAGCTATTATGCCATTGGCCGAAACGACTATCGGCACAATGATTGCTGTGACCACATCCCACAAGTCGACAACCTCGTGAGCCAGATCAAGATACTTAATCTGTTTATCTTTTTCAGCTTTCACGAGGTTCTCGTCATGCGGGACCGCTATATCAATAATCATTGTGCGACGCTCTAATCGATCTATCACCACTATATCTGGCTTATTGGCTACAATAGTCCCGTCAGTGATGATAGATCGATCCCAATACAACGTGATATTGCCATTTTCGAGGACTGGGTCGGGCACATATCTATAGTACGGTACTTCCGATTCCACAAGACTATATTTCAGAGCAAGTTGCTGGTGGATAATCCTGGCTACAAGGTTGTGCCTATGCAAGTACTCTCCGTTAGCCAGACGAGAACAGCCAGAAATAATGTGTCTGATTGATTCTCCGGGACGGTGGCATGCCCGACAGATGTCAACCGTGCAGTCCTTCACAATATATTTCCGGTAGTTGTTCGTCATCATAACTTCGTCCATAATCGCAAAGACAAAACCTTCGGTTTCCCCAAAGAGGTCACCGAATCGCAACCAGGATACGGACGCTAACAGGTCTACATCGGGTCCATGTAAGGCCCGGTAAAAGCGCCCGTGAAGCTCTTTGCTCTGCCATACCTCCCTGCGGTCATTAGTCTCTAATACTATAGGTTTGCGCCAGTTCTCGTTAGCCAAGGATAGCGGGGTAAGGCCCTTGTCCACTGAGACGACATCTCGCTGCATCCCCACGTTGGTTTCTAGGAAGTATTCCCTGAGACTGCATACCTCACGGTTGTGCAGGGTCTTAGCATTTAAGAAGCCTCGACCTCCGCACTTCCGCGGGATATACAGTCTCATCACCGATGAACGTGGGTGATGCATCCGATTTGCGGTCAGCAGTGTGCGGACCCTCCTGTCCAGGGCGTCAAGTTCCGTCTGAGTCCATTTGAGTATGCCGAAAGAGTACATCAAAACCGGCATGACCCAACCGTTGAAGGCGCGCACCTTGTTTCCGCCTGATAAAAGACTATTTAATACTTTATTCAGGCGGCTAAAGAAGCGCTCCTTTAGCGATTGCTTCATGTCAGCAGCGTTGATACCTAACGCTTCCGACATACCCAAATACTTATAGGTTTCGATTGACGAGAGGGATCTTAGGTGTATGGAATCCGAGAGGTGGGTTCCCACGGATTCCACAATCTCCCCTCGTTTTACATGCATGACCGCACATTTGCCCACACCAAATTCCATCCTGATGGCACTACTGAAAGTTTCAGTTACCTTCAGTAGCTCCAGCAGTTGCAAATTGTTGGGGGCAAAGAGTTTCAGGTCATCCATGTAAAGGAGGTGAGATTATAACCTGACCACCTCTTCTCAATCGATAACCCAGCCCTGAATCCTCCAGCAGTGTGCTCAGAGGATTCAAAGCTAGGCAGAACCAAAGTGGACTCAAACTGTCACCCTGGAATATACCTCGCTCGATCCTTATTGGTTCGCTATTCCTCAGGATATGTTGACATCCTGGATAGTGAAGCACCGTCCTCCATTGCCCCATACATGACATCAGGAAGGTGCGTAGAGTTGCATCTACTTTATACAACTCCAGCACACTCATGAGCCACGTATGTGGCACCGAGTCATAGGCCTTCTTATAATCTATCCAACATGTCGACAGATCCCTTCGGGAACGACGAACCTGCTGGCTAATGGCCATATCGATGAGGAGAAGCTCCTTAGTACCGCGGGACCCGTTCCTGCGTCCATTTTGAGAGACAGACATGATGGAGTTGGTGTCTATATGTTTGTTAATTTTAGCTCTCAAAATGGATGTAAAAACTTTATAGACCGTCGGTAGACAAGTGATCGGTCTATAATTTTTGGGTTCCGCAGTACTACCTGATTTATGGAGCAGGTGGGTTATTCCTGTCGTTAGAAACTGGGGCAACGACCCTGACTCTAAAGCCGACTGGAACTGGGATGCCAAACGGGCGTGCGACCTTTGCAACCATTTTATCCAAAAGTTGTGCAGTCCGCCCGGCCCTGGTGATTTCCAGTTAGGTAACGGACGGACTGCACGAGCTACATCTTGGGGGCTGATGGTGAGTGCCCCCATTTCTGGTATTTTCTCGCACGCTCGTTCGATCTTCCCAGTCCAATCTCCTTCGGTGTGATTGACAGGCGCCGACCAGATGCTTCACCAGAACGAACACATGGCGTCATCATCCGGTAGGCGCGTGTCAATCACACCTTTGTCCGGTCGCTCCCAAGCCCTGTAAACACACCTTTCATCGCTCTGGAATGTGCGATTCTGAGTGTACCGCTCCACTCTCCGCCTGTATCGTCGAATACGGTTTGCCCATGCACAGATCTTCTGCTTCAGGAAGTCGATACGCTCTGTGACGCGGGTCAAATAATCTTGAGAACTAATTTCAGTTCCCGAGAACGCCCGCTTCACAAAGCGCATCACTCTAGGGCGAGTATTGCCCTCCCTGAAGCAGATTAGCTTGCCGATGAGTACTCTAGCCTCACCGATACGACTCTCAATCCTGCACTGCCAAGCTGGTACAGCTGGTTTTGGTCGTGGAGCTTTGTCACTGTTGGGAAATTTAACTTGAGCTACACGACAGGCTGCTACAGCTGCACAGTACAAGATCGAGTGGGTATCGGTGAGGTCTTTGCTGCCGTCAAAACAGTTTGACAGCAGCGAGTCTAAAGTACACACCAGCGCCTTGTTTTTCTTGTGCATGGGCAAACGAGGTAATTGTGGTCTAAGTCCAGGCGGAATAGAACGGTACTCCCGAAAAGCATCCTCCAAAGCGCTCCTCAATCGTGCATTGCATTGAGAACTCACGGATATAACCCCGTCATCATCCTCTTCACCAGCGCGGTCGGGTCGCGGTGAAGAACTGGGTAAATTTTGCAATTGCACCGCGACCAGTGGCGAAGCAGGTGTAACATGGTTATTCCGTGATTCGAGGCGTAGTTGATCAAGTACGGCTACATCCAGCATATGGTTACGTTGGATGACCCGCACCTGATCCGACAGTCGTTGCGCCGACACGTTGACAGCTGGTTCAAGCACCTGAAACAGAGAGAGCATCCGACCACGGTACGCTGTCAGGTTACTTCCCCCCTCTGTAGCCCCAAAGTATGCGCGCATGACATTTTCATTGACAGTTTGTGTCCACTTCATGCGCTGCACACTTCCACCTGGAGCGGGGACCCTATCAGAGGCCGGTGGGCCTCGGAGTCCTAAGCTGGCCGGTGGTCGGCCTCTTCCGCGCCGACGTGCTGGTGGTGGTGTCGTCGGCGGCGAGAAGTATTCGTCGCTCGAGCTCGACGCAACTGCAGCGGCCGGTATCACTGAATTCACGTTTGGTGCAGGGTCGGCAACTGCGAGGCGGAGCTGAGCGACCGACCCGAAGATGTTGGGTGTGTGTTTTGTCGTGCCCGACTTCGCGTCAGCATTGCAGTCTTCTCCGTCTATACTTTTCTTCTTTGACCAGGATAGTGAATCTTTTGGGTTTTTTGTCCATTTTGATTTCTTCGGGTCCATATTGGCTCAACTAAAGTTCTTTACCCGAAATTGTTCTTCCTAACGATTTGTAATCCGAATGATCACTCTTCCTAAAATTTTTCATCCTAAAGTTTTCATTCATACTATTTGTAGTACTACCGGCGATGTTCATAACACTCATGTTTCCGAAAATTGTAATTAATAATATCATTAATGTAAATATATTTAAACTCCTACTGTTTTTTATCATAACGTTTTTATCCCTAAACATAATTACCATAATATTTTCACTCATACTCAGAAAGAAACATTTACCAAGTGTTATAAAAAATATATGTGGGTAGAAGATGATATTTATAGTTTTAATTTGAGGGTTTGATTATTTATTATTTGGGGGTATGCTTTACATAACGTAATGTGTTGTGTCTATTGCTAAGTTCATGTCGGTGTATTATCATTATTACGTGCATGTTTGTGTTAATGCTTTATTAATATGGAGGAAAATTATTTAAAATCATTTAAAACCAGTCGCGGAGGATTAAAATTAGACGTACATGGATTTATATATGAAAAAAACCGAATAACAGTGGATAAACAATATTGGGCGTGTGAATTAAGAAGCAACAAAAAGTATAAGTGTAAGGCGAGATTAATCACTACTTTCGATAAGGAAGTCAATAAGTATAAATTGCTGGAAGGTCCGCACCAAGAACATAATCATGAACCAGATGCTTTAAAGGAAAAGGTTTTTTTTTAAACTATTTCTTGTGATTACAAAACGGTTCCCTATCCATTTGCATAAAAACTTTAGACATAATATAACATGGCATAATTTTGTTTATCCTAATTATATGTACGCATAACTTAATCAAATTCTAAAGCATAAATTTGTTTACGCATAATGATCATGACCATGCATGCAGCAGGCATGCAGCATGCAAGCAAGCATGCAGCATGCAACATGCAGCAGGCATGGTTTCTGTCACGGCTCCGGCGCTGTGGGGCTCCAGCGATCCCACGCGAGCTGCTCGTCGCAGATGTGTTTAACGCTCACCACCGTAGCTTCGGCTTGCTGGCCGGCATAGCCGGCCAGCCTCAGCCTCGGCGGCGGGCGTTAAAACCACTTGCTCCTCAGCTTGCGGGCCGCCTCGCCCCTCCGCGCCTTCGCGATTTTAAATAACACTCTAGGGGTAGGGCAAACAAGACTACGTGGAGTCGATTTTGCAACGATTCGTTTCTTGGGGCCACTATGAAAAAAATACTTAGAAAAATTTCGCGACCAATTTCGATGTAGCGCTCGCCGGCCGCTGCCGCGGCACCGCTCGCTTCGCTCGCTCGGCTCGCGCGTAGTTGGTCACAGTTCTAACCTAACCTATGGATATCTTTGCCTAACCTAACCTATGGATTATTATGAATAAAAAGAAATCTAAACAAAAAAGATATGACTTTGAATAATAGTATAAAAGATGGTTATGTTGAGAAAATATAGGGAAACAAATAAAAGTATAATAGATGTTTATTGCTACTGACATTATGAAGTTGAATGCTTCGGAATTATGAACATTAGAGACAGAGTAGTTAGGAATTGTGATTGTTAGGATGAAAAATGTTAGGAAGAACATTTTCGGATTTCCAATTATCGGAGTTGAAAATTTAGGTGAACTTTGGTGCACCCGATTTCTTCAGGGTTATTTTGTCTCACATTTCACAACTTTGTTTCTTATTTAATAGGTAAAATTCAAAGAAATCGGTAAAAATACTATAAAATATAATACGGAGAGAAAAAATTGTCAGTCAGCTTGACAGTCGGTTATTATTATTATTATAAATGAAGCCTACCCTTTTGACTAGACTTAAATGTTTTTTCATCTGAAAATATGGTAGTATTCCAGTCAAAATCGAAATGATCCCGTGCGAAACGTAATCGTTCTTGTTTATGTCTTTCTGTCAAGAAAGGTTTTTTGCTGGTCTTCTGTGTGTTGCAATCCTTCAGTGTGGAGGGCACGGCGAACAGTTTGCAATGAGGAGTCGAATAATTTCGCAGTGTCCTGTTGGTGTAAAACTATTTGTTTCATACTCGCCCACCATTATATCGTCGCTGCGCCTCGCTAATAAGCGACGGCTTTCCACTTCGCTGTCGACTAGCAAGGCTTTCCTCTTCGTCATATCTTTTAACCCAGAGACATACAGTATTTGGTGTATAAGCTTAAGCGTGACTGCGAAGGACCGTAAGCGGGAAAATAATTTACGTGGGGGGAATATTAGCCGACACAGAATTGAGCTACACACAGGTATGAATAAGGAATAGGGATGGATGGACTTACTTGGGAATCTTCTGGACGAAGCACGTTGACGCAAGGACAGCTCTGGCTATCCTGGTGTTCACTGATTCACGTCACTGTGGTGCACTTATTTGGTGTTAAAATGTCACAACTGTATCGGCCCCACAAATAGAGAGCTCGTGTATTGATATAAGATGACGCGGTTTGGCGGGCGGCGCGGTTAGTTGATTATAAGATGGCGGTGTGGTTTCCAGCGGGCGCGCGTGGCGCGAGACGCGCGGCGTGGCGCGCGGCGTTCGCGGTGAGGTCTCACTGACGAGTGTGGAGCGCGGCGGCGGTAAGATGGCGCGCGCCACCGGCAAGCGGTAGGGAGAGCGTCCGTCTCGTTCCGCTGTATGGGAATTGGGAAGGAAGGAAGATAGCTCAAAACTGCGTTCGGAAGTTATAATAAAAAAACTTATTACTAAAAACTTGCGCGAGCAGTATTCCTCTAGAACAAAACAAAAAAGTAATTAAATTAAGCAGTTATAACGAAATACTAAAGTGAAGTCATTTTATAATTTTTATAATAACAGAAAATATTATTTATTTAAAATAACAATATCCAAATCCAATACCCAATTTATTTCTAAATTAATGTCTGTAATTTTTATGGTGTACATAATAAAGAATATTCTATCTATTCTATCTATCTATATAAGTAATATTAAAACTCTGCATTTTTAAATACATTAACCGCTCAGGCGCGGTGGGTGGTCTGCGCCGTGACAGATTTACGACCGCACTTGAATAAACAAAAGCATCGGGTTTCATAATAACGTCTAAAGTGTTTTGTTTATGTTTTTTGCTACTCGAATAGATTAGAGATACATTGTAAATGGTTACAGTCTTTGTTATCAACGTTTACTAATCTTTATTACCCGTTTTTTTTGTGTTTTCTATGTTCTAATGTTTTTACGATTTCTAATAAAACTACCGTACCAATTCACACGAAATTTTTCAGGGTACATTATGGATAGATAAGTTATCTAATAAAAGCGTTTTCAGAGACAAAATATTTTTCAAAAAAATTCAAAAAATCTAGGTTTTTGCTGATCTAGAATTTCTAGTGCTTTCATAACTTTCTCCGTACCAAAAAAATATTTTTTATTTGTATTTTTTTGAATTTTTTTTTTAAAACTCTGAAAAATTTAGTATACAAAATAAATAAAATACTTACCGATCAGATCCATACAGAAAACTCAAAAAATATATCAACTTTCACTTTCACGAGAACTTTCTCCTTCACGTTTGTTTACACTTTTTTTGGTTGGGTCAAAATAGGTATAATCTAATGTTATTTAGTGCGAATATTATCTAAAACGATGTAATATTTACTTCAAAATGAAAATATCACCACTTTCCGACGATTTACACACTAAAACCATTAAAAAACGAATTATTACTGCGAACGCGCGCATCCCGGGAGTGACTTTTTACTGTCATTTTGACCGCGCGGGAATGTCATTTTCAACATTTTTTTATAGTGTTGCCCATTTATATTTTTGCTTTTAGTCGATTTATTTGACAAGAATATCTATCTGACCATAGACTGCAAAAAATTTCAAACAAAAATATTGATTACAGCGAATACAAATGGAGTTGTAAGTCGTGTGGTGACTTTGTAGCGTATTGGATACAATGGTCCCCGAACGGAAACACTAATTTTATCTTTTAGACCTTTTTTTTGGGTGGGAAATTATCAAATAACTTCTCCCGCTCTGGGTGGAGCGAGAGGGCGTGTCAGACTCTTACTGACTAAAACCCACCCGTATTCCTTCGGTTGCCCTGTTTTCGGGGGCCACGATTTCCCTATCGGTTTTCTTCGAACCCCCGGCAGGCACTGGCCCTAGCGGACCCCGTCAATTCTGCTGACATCTCTTTGAGGCGCGCGTGGAACACAACGCGCCGTCGACCCGGGCTTGGTCCTTATCGGACGGCGAGCTACCCATTGCTCACCGTTCGCAAGCCCGCGCCTACGGTGGCCGGAAATTCTTTTTTATTGTTATTTTTTAAATCCATTTTTTAGACCTCATGATGGATTTAAAAAATAACAATAAAAAGAACTAATCCATATGTCACCAAATAGTCTAGGTAAATTTCAAATTTCAAGTTTAAGTTACAATTCGTAAATATAATACTCACATTCAGTCCGGTTTCATCAGATATTTGTGTTCTATTAAGACCACTTTTATGAAGCACAATAATAGTCCCCCTTGCCTCAATATTAATATTTGCCTGCATTTTGAGATCACACGTTACTAACCAACAACTATAACAAATCGACAACGTTCATTCCGATCAAGTCAAATATTCATTAAACTCATATTTTACCTCACAAGTCTAAATTACTTTAGTTTTTTTATGATCTACCTTTCTAACTTTACGAAATGTGTGAACAAAGCGAACATAAAGAATAATATATTTCTGTCCCATTACTTCCAATTGAGTAAAAACTTACAAAAACCCTTTAATAGTACTGCATGAGATTTGAACTCACGGCTCACCGATTCACGCATCTATCTGCACGCGCTTAACCACTAGGTCATCTTGACTCATATTTTAACGTTGAAATTATGAACTAAAATCACTCAAGCTATTGCTTTGTGATATTGCCTATGGACTTTTGGTCGGTACTGTACATGAACAATTTAATAAAACGCTACGTGCTTCGAAAGCACATAAAGTGTGGATCCTTTGGCTGATCTCCCTCCGCTCGTGGTGGGCTCAAGCACGTCGATGGAATCCAAGGGAAATAGCGCGAATAAAGGCGCAGTGCAAAATTTCGTCGTTCAGCCTTAAGTCGTGAAAATGTACTTAACAGACAGACAGACAGTTACTTGATATAATAGATGCACTTAATCACTATTTATATTTAACTGTTAGGTTCCCACAAGACCCGGTTCTTAAAGAAAAATGGATTTAAATAATCCATATTATTTTATATTACAGATATCATTTTTAGAACCCACACATGAAATGATGGGTTCACACCACTTGAGAATGTTTGTTTCTGATAATGACTCTATATTTGATTCGCCAAGAAAAATCCCCTTAAAACACCAATTAAAAAAGGAGGTTTTAAAGAAAATAAGATGAAACTTCAAAAAGAAAAACGTAAAACGAAAAGATTGAAATCAACCAATTTAAGATTAAAAGAGACTTTGAAAAAGTTTTCCGGTAAGAAAATAGTAGCAAAAGAACGTTCGGAAGAAGTGAAAGACGAGCGGAAGAAGCAGAAAAGACTTAATTGCTCTTTTGTCCAAGAAAACTCCACGTGGCAAGATTTCACCAGCGATTAGGAAATTCTCTTCAACCTTAAATTACTATTCTCCGACTGCATAGGGGATGCCCGTAACGTGTAGTTGCTTAGTTTATAAGATTTTTTTTCCCTGGCTGGAGGCTTTTTTATGAGGCATCTCAAGGCAGATTGAATAAAGACTATAAATACAAATATTTCATTATTTCAAACGAACCTCCTTTTAAAATAAGTACCCTTTTCGAAACAGTATGCTGACGGTACAGCGACAATTTTCTATATCATTGTGTGACAGATTACAACATAAGCACAAATGCGGTCATCTTTTGACGCGGTAAGGCATATCCTTCGATGTAAATCGATGGTGAAAAGAGCTTGTTTTGAATGTTTTAGTTGCAGTAGGGTTATTTTTTCTTTTCAGCAAATTTCTGCATTCTGTTCGTTGTTTTTTTCAGAGACAATAACATAAAATAGCCTTTAAAACTGAAAATTCGGCATGTCCTAGAACCGAAAATTCGAAGATATGTGACATCTACTAACCCGCACTGGGGCCGCATGATTGATTACGGCCCACTCCTTTTCACAGAGAGGAGGCCTGTGTCCCAGCAGTGGGAACATTATAAGCTAATGAAATGATGATGATTTCAGTACGATAGGTGCGACGGCACATATAGTGAAGGGAGCTCTTGGAGGCGGAATCCTCAGCGGCCATGTCGCCTACATGAAGGCCGGCGTTGCAGCAGCTATTCCTCTTAACATTTTCTTCGGTCTTTACATGGGTTACTGTATGTATGTAAGTATTAGCCGCTAGCTGTTTTATTTATTTTTTCATTATTATTCCCCTTAGTGGGATTTATCATACAGTGTGATTCTTCATATTGTGCACATATCGAAATGAGGGAATCTATTAGCTTAATTTCATCGACAGAAAAAACACTTAAAAATTTTTTTTGTTTAATTTTTTTTCTCTTTGACATCTTATTTATAAATTTTACAATTATTGTAAAAATTGATGAAAAAAATAGATTTTTGCTAAAAAAATGTTTTATATTGAGGGTAGTTTTTTTTCTCAATTTTCATTTTATGTGGATGCCTAATTACTTCCAATCATTATGGAGTTTGTTTCATCGCGTAAGATGATTTAGTTTTAAAAGTTAGTTTTGTTACATTTTTTTTAATTCCATAAAAAGTATAAAAAATATTTAGATTAATTTAAATGTTAATGTTTGGTGTGCTGGTGCCCACGCTTATGTATGGTAGTGAATGTTGGGTGTGGCAAAAACAACATGAAAGTAGAATAAATGCTGTGGAAATGCGTTCCTTGCGAAGCATGTGTGGCCTGACTATGAATGATAGGCTGAGGAATGATGTGATAAGACAGCGTTGTGATTTAAAAGAAGATGTAGTGACAAAAATTGAAAAGGGTATGCTGAGATGGTTTGGGCATGTTGAGAGAATGAATGAAAGGCGACTAACAAAATGTATTTACAAGGCTGATGTAAAGGGAAAGGCCGGGCGGGGACACCCTAGGAGGACATATACTGACCTTATTGGTGATGTTCTTCAGAAAGGCCAGATGACCAGATGTATGAACGTAAACGAGGCAAAAGGACTATGTAAGGATCGTAGCAGGTGGCGTTCTGTAGTTTCTACCTACCCCCATCGGAAGAAGGCGTGAGTTTATGTATGTATGTATGTATTTTTGTTGTCGTTAAAATTAAGCATAGATTCCCTCATTTCGATATGTGCACATCATGAAGAATCACACTGTATATCCGTAGGAGTCTGTAGTACTGTCGGGGTTGCGAAGAAGTCAGAAGGGAGATCATGGCCCCCGGCAAAACTGAAAATACACGGGTGGGTTTTAGTCAATCTGACACGCCCTCCCACTCTGCCCAGAGCCCAGAGTTATTTGATAATTTCCCACCCCAAAAAAAAAGATAGGAGCCTTTTTGTCCTGGTCTTTCTTTTAGATTTTATTATTTTGATAGTTTAAAATTTTCCTATTTTTATTGTTTGTATTTCCTGTCCGTGTCCCAAATAAAATATTTTTCACGCTAGCGGCCACCGGTTTTATAGTAGGTATACTTCGATTTTATTCTCTTTAGGGTTACGAAACTGGGCACGAGGAAAACACTTTAGTCTGAAAGTTTCAAACTTCTTTATACATTATTTTTATGGTTTTATCGGGAGTCTGGGTTAGCAATATTTGCCCAGGATTTTTTTTTGTGACTGGCCTCGACCTTAACGTCGCTGACCTTGGGAGTCTCCCATGATGTTCTTCCACCCTACTACTCCCACATCCCTCCTTGAATCCACTAGGCTTGATTAGGCGATGGCTTTTGGTGAATTTTTTTTTTCCTAGTGCCTCGTTTGGTACATTTGATCCTCAAGGAAAAACCGTTGCCAATGACGTGCAATCGAGTGTATCTAAGTTAAAAAATATTATACCTTTTTTTTATTTGGGTGGGAAATTATCAAATAACTAAAGTCAGTGTCTGACACGCCCACCCGCTGAAACACGGGTGGGTTTTAACCCACTCGTGTTTCTTCGGTTGCCTTGTTGCCGGGGGCCACGATTTCCCTATCGGTTTTTTTCGAACCCCCCCCGGCAGGCATTGGCCCTAGCGGACCCCGTCAATTCTGCTGACATCTCTTTGAGGCGCGCGTGGAATAACGCGCCGTCGACCCGGGCCTGGTCCTTATTGGACGGCAAGCTACCCATTGCTCACCGTCCGCAACCCCGCGCCTACGGTGGCCGGAAATCGGCTCTCGATTCCCGAAGCCCAGGGCGTCTCCTCCTGCGCCGGTTAGGTGCGTGAGGGCGTGATATTTGCCTCTCCCTCACGCGTTCTGCCTCCTCCTTCGCGAGCATTACCCCTTCGCAGAAGGAGGTGACGGCCTGCCATTCCCTCTCGCTCCGTACCATGACCTGAACCAGGGACGGACGCGAGAGATCACCGCCGCACAGTGGGAAAATCGCGTATGTTTCGTCTCAAAACTCTGTATCTCAGTTGTTTCAAAACTAAATGAGCTGTAATTTTGCACACATATACTTGGATGTATAAAGTTTAATGGAAATAATTTTGATTTTAAAAATTCTGTTTATTAATTAATTTTAAAATTAAACTTAAAAAAATACATGCATTTTTTATGAAAAAAAATACAATATATGTTTGTTTAATTTACATAAAACGGTTCATACATAGTGCCAAACGAGAAAACAAAATATGTACACAATTTAGCAAGCTCCTACAGATTTTCATTGACAACAAGAAGGGCCTTGGCTTCATCTAAAAGTTCTTTCGATATTGTTTCTGAGATATTTCTCAAACTTGATATATATGGATCAGAAGTGTACAATAAGGTATGGAACACGTCTTCATTGGTAGCCGCTCTTGAACACTTTCTAGAATGATGAAGTAAAATTTTTTTGTAATCCTTATTTCGGGATTCTTGCGCGTCTTCGCACAATTATCCGATAGGTAAAATAGCATAGTACTCAATGATTTTTTCGCCGTAAATAAGTATTTCATGCACAGAGGAAGGCATATAATACGTTATAATTATTTACGTACAGTTGGGCTGTACTATAGTAATAAGTTTATTTGAATGTAGGAGACCACAGTAGCCATATCCTCTGGTGACAAATTGAAATTTTCTTGTAAGTAGTCTTCTACATTATGCTCATTTATCAACAAATTGCACAACTCTCGTTTACTACAAACAAATTCACCCATTTTTCAAATCAGTCAACTTCTGCGAATATTTTAAAATAAGCAACAACTGCTTTTGAGGGCAACTGAATATCTGACCAACAACTGTGAATGTTTCAGGGTTCGCCTTCCTTTTATTGACCAATGAAATAGTGCAATGTGCAAAAAGATAAGAAACTGATAATTTGCACTTTTCCCATAACCAACTTGTTTTTAATTCGACCCTAATAGATAATTGGCCATATTTCATCAAGTAAGGTGGTCAAAACTGTATCAAAACCACAAAAAACCATTAATAATACTCATCACTGTAATTAACTTTTTATAAATTTGACCTTAATAGATAAAAAATAATTTCATGAAAAATAAAACGGAAATGAAAAAAAAATATAATTTTACCTCGCGATATGTTTTGATCCCGTGTCAGAAAAAGCGCAAGTATGCGCAAATTTTTATTTTCTCCTTGTATATACTAATGTATAAAGATCTTAATAGAACAAATATCTCGACAGCGGCAAGCAGCGGTAAAGGGAAAAAGTCTCGTTAAAACTAAAAAATACACAAAAAATATACCATCTTAAACTATATTGGTTAATTTTATTTTTATTAACCAATGTATATAATATTATTTACTAAACGTTATGAGGACATTATAAGCATTCCAAAACTGTATAACACTTGTACATTTATATCTAAAACTTTTGAGTAATGTGGCGTTGAATTATAGTAACGTATTGCGTTTAAATTACCTCATTGAACATGAGTTAGCTTTGATGCCTATTTATATACATTATGATTAAATTTAAAAAAACAAAAAAATTGCGAAAAGAAAGCTTACTTATTAGACTATATTAATTTATTAATTTTATTCCATTACAATGACTTTCACGTAAAACGGTTTTGAGACGGCTTTGTATGGGGCTTTCCCACAGTGCGCCGCCGATCGAGGACACGGCGATGTTCCGCCCAAGCCGGGCAGACCTCCACCGTATGCTCCACCGTGTCCTCCGGGCGATCCACACAATAGTGACACCCGGGCGTTTCCTCCCGCCTTATCCTGAACAGGAACCTCCCAAAGCAGCCATGTCCGGTGAGGACGCCGTGGCGCCTCTCAAGCCACTCCTCAAAGAGAATTGTGGCGTGCCCAATATATTAATATACCTGATAATCTATTTCAGTTACTTGTAAATTCTACGCAAATACTATATAAACGTACAAGAATACCTGCTATGTCGTATGCAGACGTGGGAGAAGCATCTGCTATGATAAGTCCGAACAAGACGGTTCAACGCTTTGCAAAACCTTTTAGGTTACTATTTACATTAATTTATTTCTCTTAGGGCCTATTTCACGATGTCCGAAAAGCCACTACTTACCGAATAAATTCAAAAACCGGCCATGTGCGTGTCGGACCACGCACAATGAAGGGTTCCGTAGTTGGGATGAATTTATCCCAAAAACAAACTTAATTTTGTAGTTGAAAAATATGTTCTCCCATACGGAATGTATGGGAAAACATGTTTTTGCAACTGCAAAGTTAAGTTGGTCGATTATTACTCGTTAACCTGTAAAGCCTACTTAGCTATGATAGTTTTCCTTTTAATTTCGTTATATCAGCTACTGTTGTGATTTTTTTCACACACCCAAAACCAACCATTTAGCCGGCAGGGGGGGGGGGATACTTGACTCTAACAAAAATTAGCACTTTAAAGCTTAATATTTCGCAAACGAATCCCTGAATCCAAAAATGGTTTTCACAAACTCCCAATATTTTTGAAGGACCTTTTCAATGATACCTCACCATGGGGTAAAAAAATAAAAAAATAAACATTACCACTTTACGTGTATGAGAGGTACCCTAAAAAAAAATGTTTTTCATAATTTTGTTTTACCACTTTGTCGGCGTAATTAATATGTATATCTATGCCAAATTACAACTTTCTAGTACTAAGGGTCTCGGAGCTAGACCGCAGACAGACAGACAGACGGAAATGACGAAACTATAAGGGTTCCTTGTTTACTACGGAACCCTAAAAATGGAACAGAATTTGTAGGATATTATCTGCCAAGTAAGTTAACGAAAACCGAATTGGAGGTGGTGAAACAGGCCCTTAAACTAATTGTTGGTATCTGTGTGTAGGTAGTTACAGTCACAAGCATAAATAACTACTTACCATAAGGTAAATGCAGCTATTACCGACCCTGTTAAGACAATTTAAAAACTGATGATAATTATTAATAGTGATGATTGCTTTCACACCCAGGTTTTTGATTTTATATGAAACTCTTGCCTGTCTAGTTTATATATTACCTTAATACCCTAAAATAGAAGATTATCGTCAAATAAAATAAAAAAAAATTAAGTGAACAAGTCGATTGTATTACCGATGCATAGGAACGGCTATGAAGCTAATTAACGATTTTTGTGAAGCTATTACTGAGTGTGAGAAACGAAGAGAATGTATAGATTGGTATACTGTTTAAATAAGAATAGGCAAATGAAATTTCGTGAAGGAAATTTGCACGGATTAATTAAGAGGCATGTAGGTAGGCTTGCATCAAGTTCTCATCACTTTTATGACCACTCATAGGAAAACCCACTTAGCTACCCTGGTGTATGCTGTTTGACGAAGACAATATTTTCGACGAATTCGGATCTAAGATCCAGAGCAAAGTCGAGCAATAGCAACAGATGCTGGAGATTATTAGTTCAGAAATCATTAGAATCAGAAGAATCAAATCAAATCAAATGAAAATATTTTATTTCACATAAACCTACATGGGCACTTATGAAACGTCAGAAGCTAGGTGCACGGTTCCAATTGGTCGTTTCCTATGGAGAAGAGCCGGCAAGAAACTCCACTCTTTTAAAAATAATTGGCTTTTACAATACTTTCGTATAACAGTGTTTCTAGGTATGGCAGGACAGTGTAGGTCTTTCAATAAGTACCAAGTACTTAACAAAATAGAAAATAGTCAACAGGTCTACAATCCACTAAGCCTACAGCGTTCTTACATTCACAAAATAGAAAATAATCTATACAAAAGATAAATAAATTAATAAAAGTAAAAACCTATTTTAATAAAACGCAATTATATGATTGCTATTACAACTGTAATCAATCTGAATAGTTATCATGAACACAAAAGTCACTAATAAAAGAGGTGAAATTAAATCGTAGGTAGGTACCTATTTAATATGAAATAATAAAATAAATATGTCAAGGACGAATGTAAAAAATAAAAATTAAAGATTAAAATAAACATAGTAATTTGGGAGCAGTTAATAGACTCTTACTTATTTATGCCGGTAATGAGGTACCAGGGAAGCCACTTGCAGAAGGAATTATTGCCAAACTTCCTAGTCTTCAACATAGTCTTTAATTTTATAATATGCTTTCTTGACAAGGACACGTTTGATGTGGGTTTTGAACTTCCCATCGCTAAGTTCTGTCAAAGACTGTGACAGACACAGAAGAGAAAATATGATCTGCAATTTCGACCTTCTCTTCAGTTCCAGAGCCATAGCGCCAGATATCACGCCATTTCGGGTCTTCTCAAAATGGCAGCAGGTTACGGGAACAATTATTACTATCATTATCATAAGTCAATTAATATCGTTTGATAATGTAATTGTTACCAATGACATCCATGAATATTTGTACGCCTTCTGGTAGTTATACCAGCGAGTAGCGCGCTTGTTATTTTTTTTACAACAACTATTTTATTGTAACAAATGATTAAATGATTATGATTAAGGCGCCGACAGCAATCTTCGTTTACAATATTATTAACAAACATTTAAAAAATGTTAAGACAATTAATTTTACAACGAGACGCTCGTCAGCGTCAGAATCGCCGGTCAACAGTCGTATTTAGCTTTGAAAACGCCTAAAAATTAGTTATCAATTGCTTATATTTGCTTACCATGATGAGAGAATTGCTTATTTCATAATTTAAAAGAATTAAAACATTTAAGATTGACCGACCATTCTGATGTCAGAATGGCTGGTCAATCTCTGTAGAGAAGGAACTATGTGGAATTACTGAAATTTTCATGGGCTAAAAATTGCTTATTAATTGCTTATTTCACAATTTACAACCCTAGACTCTGTTATTCCTGTTATTCTTTCTTTAAGCTAGCCATGAGTTTCAAAGCCCCTGCGCCTGTTAAATCATCATCATTTCAGCCGAAAGACGTCCACTGCTGGACATAGGCCTCCCCCAAGCACCGCCACTTCGACCGATTCTGTGCTTTCCGCATCCAGCGGATTCCTGCGGCCTTCACAAGGTCATCGGTTCATCTTGTGGGAGGCCTTCCAACGCTACGTCTTCCGGTACGTGGTCGCCACTCCAGAACCTTTCGACCCCATCGGCCATCCGTTCTGCGAGCAATGTGCCCTGCCCATTGCCACTTAAGTTTGGCAATTCTTCGGGTTATGTCGGTTACCTTGGTTCTCCTGCGGATCTCTTCATTTCTGATTCGATCACGTAGGGAAACTCCAAGCATAGCCCTCTCCATTGCCCTTTGGGTGACTTTTAGCCTTCTGATAAGGCCCATTGTGAGCGACCACGTTTCAGTACCATAGGTCATCACTGGCAACACGCACTGGTCAAAGACTTTCGTCTTGAGACACTGTGGTATGTGGGACGAAAAGATATTGCGTAGCTTCCCGAACGCTGCCCAGCCGAGTCGGATTCGACGATTGACCTCTTTCTCGAAGTTGGACCTACCTAGCTGGACAATTTGTCCTAGGTAAACATACTCGTCCACAACTTCGAGCGTAGCGTCTCCGATCTTCATGGGAGTGGTTGTCACATGGGCATTTGACATGACTTTTAATAATAATAGGCCATAGTCCTTCCATAGTTCCAGGTGACCAGTCCACTTTAGCAACCCAAACCCATATTCGATATCTTTGTTTCCATATCTTACAATAGTCCTATACCAACCGGGGGTTGTCCTTGGCTGCACTTGCATAGTGCGAACAGGGATAATCGTCGGTTGGTACCTCATTTCATTAAAACGTCTAAGGGGCCTCTGCGAGTTGGCTTCGGCCCCTCGTACGCCTTCCAAAGGTCCGGGACCCCTGGGTCCCGAGAAATGTCAAAGACGTATAATAATAATAATTTATTTAATAATAATTTATTTATTTCAAATTCAAGTACATCAAAAATAAAAAATACATTTCTTAAAGAATCTTATACTAACAAAAATTTGACAAGACATCTGTGCCTGAACTAGATAAATAAATATCTGTATCTCAGACAACAGCGCTCATTCCCAAAATATACATTTAAAAGCTAACAAGTTTAAATTTGTTGTAGTTATAGATATATTTCATTATTTTTCGAACAACTAGTAGCAAATAAAGTAAAAATAAAAAGTAAAAATTAAGTAAAGTGGAGTGTGGAGTAGACCTCCTTTTGTGTCGAATGTAGATGAGTGAGTGTGTGTAGGAGGGTGAGTATGTGAGTATGCTTAGTGTGGTACAATTAATAGGTTTTCAGTTTCGTCATAGGTCAGCTTATGAATGTACTCAAACACTTTATGCTTACAACTTCTGCTATTTAAGGCAAGAATGTCGACGATTCTATCAATCCTGCTGTAAAGGTATGGACCCAAGAAGCAGAAGTACCTATTAACGAATGGGTGTTTAAACATGTATCTGTCGGTACTGAGTATAGGTTTTCGTCGTCTGGAAGGTATAGCTGGCTTTTCAAAGTTCACTCTCATATGCTGCGTCAAGACAGTGTGCAGTATGAACAATTGGCGGACAGAGAGGACCTCACAGGCTTGGTACAGATGATAAGTTGGGAATAAATACGGACGGAAAGTGCTAACTTTGAGAATTGCTCTTTGGGCTATTTCAAGTGGCTTTAGTACGGTTTTTGGTGCACCACCCCAGACAGAGATACAGTATGATAAAATTGATTGACCAAGTGCCAGATATACCTGCTTCATTAGTTTGGGGTCTGCAACATGTCTCAGATTTTTGAAAACATATATAAGTTTTCTTAGTCTAGCAGTGACTAATTCTATATGGAGTTTAAATGAGAGATTGTTATCTATTGTTATTCCTAGATATTTTATGAACTTGGTCCTGACCAAAGTTGGACATTGGCAGATTCCACTGTTGCAGCAGTTGTGTGCAATTAAAGAGAGTAAAGTAGGAGGTGAGTTAAAGTTACGCATTGAAAATGTTATGTACTGCGTTTTATCAGCGTTAAGTGTCAACCTGTTACTCCTCAACCAGTGGCACACAGTATCAAAACCACGTTGAGCATCCTCATAGACCCGTTCCCACGTATCAGCCGAGAAAAGAAGAACAGTGTCATCCGCATAACAAATTACCTTTCCACCTACAGAAGTAAGTCCACAGAGTTCATTCAAGTACACAAGAAAGAGACTGGGCCCCAAAATACTGCCCTGTGGTACACCAAAAGTGACAGGTAAGTCACTGCTAGTAAATTTACCAATTTTAACAGATTGACAGCGACCCGAGAGGTAATCTTCAAACAATTTTAGTTGTGTACCTCTTACCCCCAACCTTTCCAATTTACTGAGAAGCAATGGCACAGAAACCGTGTCAAAGGCCTTTGCCAGGTCCAAAAATACACCAACAGTTTTTTTACCGGAATCAATATTCCTAACCACGTAATCTACAAGCTCGTGGACCGCATCACAAGCAGACTTGCCAGTTCTAAAACCAAACTGATTGTTTGAGAGAAGGTTATTCGTTTCCAGGTACTCGACAAATCTATTGTTTATGATGCGTTCCAAGAGCTTAGAGACCGCTGGGAGAATAGAAATGGGCCTGTAGTTGGTGACACGATCTTTATCGCCAGTCTTATGGATCGGATGAACGACCGACTTCTTCAAAACAGTGGGAAAGTTTTGTCTTGTCCATGTTCATTTTTAGACCCACTCTTTCGGAAGCTCTACTGAGGTCATCGAGCATTGTACTGAGTTTCTCCATGGTCTCAGCCATGACAACTATGTCGTCGGCAAATCGAAGGTTAGTGATATACTCGCCATTGATGTTGATGCCTAGCCCTTTCCAATCCAGAACCTTGAAGACATCCTCCAGTGCAGCGGTGAACAGTTTCGGAGAGATAACGTCTCCCTGTCTCACACCTCGCTGCAGAAGGATAGGTTTCGAGGTCCGGTCCTGGAGTCGAAATGACATAGTGGCGTTTTTGTACAGACACTTTAGCACCTCGATGTACCGATAGTCGATCTGGCACCGTTGAAGAGACTGCAGCACAGCCCATGTCTCGATCGAATCGAAGGCTTTCTCGTAGTCCACAAACGCTAAGCAGAGAGGCTGGTTATATTCTTCGGTCTTCTGTATAACCTGCCGCAGCGTATGTATGTGGTCTACGGTGCTAAAGCCTTTACGGAATCCGGCTTGTTCGGGAGGCTGGAAGTCGTCAAACCTGCGCGCGAGACGGTTCGTGATAACTCTTGAAAACAGCTTGTAGACATGGCTCAGAAGTGTGATGGGCCTATAATTCTTAAGCAGGGCATTGTCGCCCTTTTTAAAGAAGAGTACCACCACACCTCTGTTCCATGCCTGTGGCGTTTGACCCTCGAGTATGACGGAATCGAAAAGCTTCTGGAGGGCCTTAAGAACAGGTTTTCCACCGGCCTTCAGGAGTTCAGCCGTAATTCCGTCATCACCCGGCGCCTTGTTGTTTTTAAGCTGCTTCAGAGCCATCCTAATCTCGTACAAGCTGACGTCCGGGATATCTTCGGTATAGTGTCGGGTCAATCTACTCGTAGCTCTTGGGTCGTTTGCTAGATTCTTAACGGGGTTACTGGTTGACGTGTATAACTGTCCATAGAAACTCTCGATCTCTCTCAACAGCTCAGGTTTGGCGGATACGATTCTGCCATTATTGGTCTTCAGTTTCGCAAGCTGGCTCTGTCCAATAGACAGATCTCTAGCAAAAACCTTGGAGCCCTTATTCTGCTCTATTGCGTCCTTAATACGGTTCGTATTATAGAGTCGAAGGTCGCTTTTCAAGGACTTAGAGATCTGTCTATTGAGCCGCCGGTATTTAAGCGCATCGTCTGAAGACTGCAGAATCATCTCGCGCCTCTCCTCCATGAGCTGTAAAGTAGCATCAGAGAGCCTCTTGTTTCGATTTGTACGACGGGTCTTGAAAAACTTGGACCCGACCGTATGGACAGTTTCCACGAACCCATCGTTATAATCGTCCACGGAGCTCCCTAGGCACTCGAAACGATTCTGAAGTTCGAGCTGAAAGCTCTCGGGGTTTTGGACCTGGATCGGTGCTGGGCGGAGCGTAGACTTCATCAGTCGAGATCTTTCCAGCTTGATATTCAAGTTCAATGTGCCTCTTACCATACGGTGATCACTTCCGGTTTTCACCGCGTTGATCACAGAGACATCATTGAATACTTGCTTCTTCGTCGACATAATGAAGTCAATCTCATTTTTTGTTGCACCATCAGGGCTCTGCCAGGTCCACTTTCTGTGCTCACGTTTTCTGAAGAAGGAATTCATCATAAAGAGGCCTTCCTTCTCCATAAAACTGGCCAGTAGGTGACCCCTGTGGTTTCGACGTCCAACTCCAAATTGCCCCACTCGCAGCTCATCATCGTTTCGTTTGCCCAGTTTCGCGTTGAAGTCCCCCATGACAACGGTGAAGTGAGTTTTAGAGCCATGCATGGCTCTGGAAATATCCTCATTCATGGTCTCCACCTCATCGTCGGGGTGTGACGAGGTCGGGGCGTAAACCTGTACGACCTTCAGCGAATATCTTGCGGATATTCTGAGTATAAGGTACGCCACCCTGGTCGACACACTCTCGATCTTCACCACGTTGCTCACAAGGGACTTATGGACGATAAACCCGACACCACCTTGGGACTGCTGGTCGCCCTCCCGGAAATAGAGCAAGTTCCCGGATTTGAGGATTATCGAGTCCTCGCCCTCTCTTCGGACTTCAGATAACCCTACTATACCCCATCGTAACTTGCTCAATTCTTCCTCGAGTTCGATGATCTTTTCGTCGGTTCGGAGTGTACGCGTGTTGTATGTTGCCAGGTCCAGTTTCCGGTGGTAATGGTAGCCGGATCTCTTCCGGGGATTCTTCGCACCCCTTGCCTCACCGTGGCCTTGACCGCTACCGTAGCCAAGGGCCGGTGGGCCGCCGGGCACTAGGGGCCGTTTCTTTCTGGTGCTTTTCATTTTGGGGGGGGGGTATGCCATAATCGCCACGCTTGGCAGGCGGGTTGGCGATCGCAGTATGGTGTTAAAAATGCATAGAGAACGCTGCTGCCCATTCTCTAGTAAGTCCCTTAGTCGCCTTTTACGACACCCATGGGAAGAAATAGGGTAATGCTATTTTTTAAGTCCGGCACCACACGGACAAAAATATATGAAAAACCTGAAAGGCCTGTTAAATATATGAGAGCAAAGTGACGTATGTTGAAAATTACGTTTATACAAGCTGAAATTTTAATGGTTGTTTTTTCGCAGCAAAATAATGTTGTATTGGTAGTACAATAGGTTTATAAAAAGAATTCAAAAGTGATTCATAAATGGCGGATTTAGAATTGTGAAAAATAAAACTTGCAAGAAACCTAGAACCCATAGTATCTCTACAGCGCGATCGACTGACTGTACCTACGAGACAGGCCTAGGCGTGAGCGACGCGCGATCGTTGACCCTCCCGCTACAGCTGATACTAACTTTACCTAAAAGTTATTAAAATTTTCCCTTCATACTTTTACGGGTTTAGAACCGCCATAAATATTTTTTTACCTACAACTTACTGAACACGAAACTAAAAAAAACAAGTTTATTTAATTACATCAAATTATTTTCTGAATTTAATAAATAAAATGGAATATAATAATTAAATATATGAGAGCAAAGTGATGTATGTTGAAAATTGAGTTTATATTTATCAAAATGAAAATGTTTATAGCTTTTGCGCGCAGCTTCGTCCGCGTCATGAGTTACTTTCAATATTACTACAATTTAGAATATTTGATAAAGACTATAACAGCAAACATTGTATTATTTCAAAAGAACCTCCTTTTAGAAGTAAGTACCCTTTTCGAAACGAGTATTCTGACAGTACCGTCGACAATTCTCTGTCATTGTGTGACAGATGACAATGGCAGATCACACCATCTACAATTAGCTTTGTTCGGCCTTCCCCATTGAGATGAAACTACCCTGTATTAATTTTTATAACTTACTGTCGTCGTTTTTTTACTTGTACTAGCATTTATATATATGGTTGCGTGGATTAAAGCATTTTTAATTTCCTAATTATTATTTTCATAATGAAAAGAGGTAGGAAGTTTGTCAATTCCTTGGAGGAACAAAAAAAAGCGTTTTCTCCATTTAAAAACTTATTTCAAAGCATCAATAATCTTCCTGCAGCAAGTGACCCAATGTTTACAGAAATAAAACGTACGTTACCTAGGCTGATAACAAAACAAGGTTTACATCTTTCTGTAAAGAAGAATTTTAATTATTTCTTTGATGTGCCCGAAATAAGAGAAGATGACAGTTTCAGATACAGCAATGGTACTACACAAAATAAAGAAGAATGCACATAAAGTAAGTCGACAAACTTTGATTTTATGATTGATTTATATCAATGGGAGAGAATCCAGCCGTTAAGTAAGCAATTTAAAGTTACGCAAAATTCAAAACCTCTTATTACACAAAAATTTAACAAAACATATGTGGGCTCATGTATTGCGTGAGGAAATATGGAAAGCAATGAAAACTCCTTGTTCTTGGATTTTCAAACAATATACTGTTAAAAATGAGGACCTAATCACTTGCAAAGGTCCTATGTATACAATGTAAAGCATCGATAAATATTGTGATTTCCTGGCCTGTCAATAAAATAGCTCACTGTGTGTGTACTAAATCTCTATGCATCATTTATTTATGTTGCCGACAAAAAGATTAAATTATCACCAGCAAAACGCGTTGAAATGTCAGAGAAGCTAAAATATGAATGTGCCATTACATATCGTAATCAATTAGCTAATGAACTCATGGATGCTGATGACACTGAACCACCACATAATGCCGACTGTTGGATGTTTGAGGCAAAAAAAAAATATAAAAAAAAAACAAAGTTCATATTATGATAGAAATCAAGTACTACATATCTTTGTGGATCATGACTCGTATTTCACCATATAAAGAAGCCATAAAGCAAATAACTTTGTACCCTTTTTATTTTTTTTATTGGACTCACTTGCAAGAAGCCTGCTGTAAAAATATTAAGAAACGTGATAAATTAGTTCTCAGTGTCGATGCTACCGGCAGCATCTTTAAAGAATTGGGTCCGAATAATAAGATGTTAGTAACTAAACATATATTTTTATATGTATTGATCATGAAAACTCAAGAAAACCAAAGTTCCATCCCAGTCTCACAAATGGTATCAGAAAGTCAGATAATGAATACAATATTTAAGTGGCTTCATGCTTGGAGTAAATGAAATCCTGTTCCCAATGAGATCAACTTAGACGACTCTTCCGCTTTAATTGGAGCCACAGTTCAGGCCTTTTCGAAATATAATTCTACTACTGAATATGTTGAAGAGTCATACAGAAGATTAGAGCATGAATAAAATTGTAATGATACATGTTACATACGCATTGACACAAGTCATTTTATAAAAATTCTGTTTAACTTGTCGTATTTTAAGCATACTGATAACAGAGTGAATTTTTTATATAAAATGTCTAATTGAGTTAAAAAATTGCGACGATTATAATTATCTCAAAGCGAAAGATATCATATCAGATTTGATTATTTTATGCTTAAATCAACGAGATGGTATGAACAATTACGTCAATTTACAAATTTTAAAATTACGTCAATTTACGTCAAGCGCTTATTAATTTGACAGGACTAAACAAAAATTTATCCTCTGTCCTTTTCTTAATGAAATAGAAAGAAAAAGATGCACTGAACTTAAATTTAGTTTAGTTTGTGAACAAGGGAATCGGCACCATTATCTGACCAAAAATCTCCCCAATGGTTTTACGATAAAATTGATGCTGAAAAGTTAATTATTTTTCTAAGTGATGACAATGATTTGGGTAACCACGAAAACCTATACTACTTTCCAGCTTTTATTGTTGTTCTATCACGTCTAATGAGTCAGTTTCCATTATGGTCTAATGTAATGAAAAATCTTTATGGATCAAACATAGACAAACCTACATCTTCCAACGTAGTCCTGCTCCACAGCCACTTGGGCTCACTAGTTAAAATTTTAATATTTGGAAGAGTTGCTTTCCCTTTTTTTTAATTTTGTTTTTGACATTACGAACTTAAATGTTTATTTTTTTTATTTTACCAAGTAAATTGTTTAATGCTCCAATTAGATAATAATGATTTTCTTACTTTGTGGTAGTAAAATTCTATTAATTTCTTAAATACATTGCAAACTATAGTTTTGTATAAATTAGAAGCATTTTTTGATTTTTTGTAAATGTGAGTACCATGGAGCCGTTTATTATGTTATAAAGACGTATGTTGACTTGAAAGAGCATGGCAGTTGAGAGATTGTCAAGCTCACTAAAATGTCTCGCTGATGGTGGCGAGTGTGTTGGATCATTCGGTTCCCTACAAAATGGTTGAGCTGGATGGTGCTGATCCACGCGTCATGTTCGTGAACGGGCGCCGTCAGTTGAGACTGGTCATCTCTTATCTGCCAGGGCTTATTTTTAATCTTATATTTTTCAATTGTTTTAATTATTTTTTGTACATTGTTCTCACATATAGAAGCAACCAGAATAATGTACCCAGAATTTTGTAATATCTATATTTAAAAGAGTGGCCTTGGAGTTTCTTGCCCGTTCTTCTCCATAGAGATCTACGTTTTGGAATGGGCAACTAGCTTCAACTTTCTGACTAACTGACCGATTCTTTGACAGTTCAAAAGTGCCTATAAATGGTTTAATTGAAATAAATGCTTTGAGTTTGAGTAGAATCCTATTTCAAGAACTTAAAAAGGCTTCTTTTTTAAAACGATAGTAAGTTTCATAGATTACGTGTTGATGAGTTTATTATGAAGCATCTAAAATATCTAACCGGAGAATTGAAAATCGCAAACAGTAACATAGTGGCTCCAAAAAAAACGCCAAAAATTCAATAGAAAAAAGCGAAAACGGAAACTAAAAATATAAATACAATGGCACTGAAATTTACTGACGACTCGGTTTTTTCAGATAATCCAAGTCTGATAGAGAATTGGAAAGGCCTAGGTATGGTAAACAATAAAAAATGTCAGACTAAGCCAAAAAGCAAAGTTTTATTGCTCTCAAATGGCGGCAGATTTATAGTTGAAAATGAAATTGTAGTTACTACAAATACATGTGCACTGGACTCAGTGTGCCAAGCCTTAGCTTTGTCATATATTGATGGAAGTACTATAAATCAAATAATACAAGAAAGTGAGCACATGCTTTGCCAGCTCATCAAATGTATGTGCGAAATGTATATGCAAACACTATAGGCGTAATGCATACTTTCTTAGGGCCTGTCGCAGTTTTAACGAAATTTGTTGTGAACAAGGCATTGACCTTTTCTGCACCAATGCAAGCACACTAAGGAAACTCTTAGCAAAGCAATTTTTTGTACAAGAGACACCTGCCTGCACTTGAACAGTTTGTTGTCCGGATTAAAATTTGAATATCACTGAGGGAATAACTAGTTTAAATATAATGGTTTTCGTTTATTTGCTTATAATGTTGGTAAACACATTAGTTGAAACAGACTATGAGGAAGTACCTAATTATTTTGTATTTATCTGTGGGGGCTTGGAATTAGCAATTTAGTCATATATTATTGTTATTATAATGTTATTAGTCTGTAAGACTTCCGAAAAAAATTAAAATAAAATTAATATTGCTATGGACACTATGATAGATAATATTTTTGTAAAACTATTTTAAGAGCCCAACGGGTTTGACGCATTTGGTGCACATCTCAACTTGTACACCATGCTCAAATGGTGAACTTAGCAACTGGTGCACTTCTCATATGGCACACTTCGCAACTGGTGCACTTCTCAATTGGTGCACTTCGCAAAAGGAGCACTTTTTAAGGTGAGTGGAGATTAGGAAAAATTGTCTAAAAATGAAAGAATCTTTTGTTTTGCGTTGGTAATTTTCTTAAAAATGCAATCAACAAAATAATTTTAAATTAACTCTACATAATCACTATAACATTTTTATTTTTTCAAAAATAAAAAAGTCACTCGGAAATAATAAAAATATAATTATGTAAGAAAAAATTAGATTTACAGCAAAAAGTTATCATAATAAAGACATGATATAATATCATATTATATCAATAACCTTTATAATATTATAATTTAAACTGTACTTCTTTTAGTTATATACTGTTATATTAGTGATTATGTAATTTAATTTAAAATGAAACCACGGTAAAAGTGAAACTTCTATAGGCGCCGCCATATTGGCCTTAGCTGCTCTGACGAGCGCCTTTCACTTTATCCCTACTCCGCGGCCGACCGTCACGCGACATGCAACACACAGACGAAAAAGTTTGAGACGATGTAATAAAAGTTTCACTTTAAAAATGTAATTTAATCATCATCATCATCATCATCATCATCATCATCAGCCTATAGCAGTCCACTGCTGGACATAGGCCTCTCCAATTGCACGCCATTCAGCTCGATTCTCGGCAACTCTCATCCAGCTGCTACCAGCCACCCTTCGAAGATCGTCACTCCACCTAGCCTGAGGGCGTCCTACCTTACGTTTGCCAATTCGCGGTCTCCACTCAAGAACACGTATACCCCAACGGTCATCGGTTCTACGGCTGATATGGCCGGCCCACTGCCACTTCAGCTTGCTAATTCTGTGAGCTATGTCGATAACTTTGGTTCTCTGCCGGATCACTTCGTTCCGGATTCGATCCCTCAGAGAGACTCCAAGCATAGCCCGCTCCATGGCTCGCTGAGCAACCTTAAATTTATGGACCAGCCGTACCGTGAGTGTCCACGTTTCGGCTCCGTAAGTCATAACAGGCAGGACGCACTGATTGAAGACCTTCGTCTTTAGGCTCTGTGGAATACGCGACGAGAAGACTCGACGAAGTTTCCCAAACGCTGCCCAGCCCAGCTGAATTCTTCTGTTAGCCTCCCTCTCAAAGTTGTTCTTACCAAACTGCAGAGTTTGCCCGAGGTAAACGTATTCTCGAACAACCTCGAGAGCACCGCCATTGACAGCAATCGGCCCCGGAGTGACGTGTTCGTTGAACATAACCTGGGTTTTGTCCAAGTTCATCCGGAGACCAATGCGCACAGAAGAATTAACTAGGCCGTCCAGCATCTGCTGCAAGTCATGCAGCGATTCGGCCAGTATGACGATGTCATCTGCAAATCTCAAGTGTGAGATGTATTCGCCGTTGATGTTAATGCCACGCCCTACCCAGTTCAGCGTCTTAAACACATCCTCCAATGCGTTAGAGAACAATTTTGGGGATATGACATCCCCTTGTCTCACCCCTCGACGCAGGGGGATATGTTCAGTACGCTGATCCTGAATTTGGACGGTCATTGTCGCGTTTTCATACAGACATCTCAGCACTTGGATGTATTGCCAGTCGACTTGGCATCGCTGCAGAGACTCCAAAACAGACCAGGTCTCGACAGAGTCAAAAGCCTTCTCATAGTCCACAAACGCAAGACACAGTGGCCGATTATACTCATCGGACTTCTGTATAATTTGCCGCACTGTGTGAATGTGGTCTATGGTGCTGTATCCTCCTCGAAACCCAGCCTGCTCCGGTGGCTGAAACTCGTCGAGTCTTCTCGCTAGACAATTACGTAATTTAATATAAAGCTTTTATTTAATTAATAATAATAACTATAACTAAAAGAAGTACAGTTAAATTATAATATTATAAAGGTTATTGATATAATATGACATTATATCATGTCTTTTATGATAACTTTTTGCTGTAAATATAATTTTTTCTTACATAATTATATTTTTATTATTTCCGAGGGATTTTTTTATTTTTGAAAAAATAAAAATGTTATAGTGATTATGTAGAGTTAATTTAAAATTATTTTGTTGATTGTATTTTTAAATAAATTACCTACGCAAAATCAAAGATTCTTTCATTTTTAGACAATTTTTCCAAATCTCCACTCATCTTAAAAAGTGCTCCTTTTGCGAAGTGCACCAATTGAGAAGTGCACCAGTTGCGAAGTGTGCCATATGAGAAGTGCACCAGTTGCTAAGTTCACCATTTGAGCATGGTGTACAAGTTGAGATGTGCACCAAATGCGTCAAACCCAAGCGGAGGATGCGGTGCGCAGCCGTGTGTGTGTGCATAAGTGGGTAGATAGCTAATAGCTGTACTTGTCATTCATTCATAACGACTCCACTGCATTTATATTTATAAGTAATTAGGTATGTTCATTATTTGCTTTATTTTTGTTGACTATTTTGGGGAATCGTTAGTGAATGTACAGACTAGTAATGCGTTTTATGAAATTTCTTTACCATGCCGATGCGATTCCTAATGGTGAGAACCATTAGGATATCTCGAGATCTAAGCATAAGCCTAGTAAAGAAAATTTAGTAATACGTCATACAAATAAGGTAGGTACCTACTTGTACATCGTTATCGCGCGTGGCTTCGGGGGCAAATCGGCCGACGAACGGTGCTAGAGTCACAATATAAATAAGTAGTGAATGTCAGGTTGGCGGGTGTATTTTTCAGAAATGGTAAAGTAAAGTAAAGTAGTAGTAGTTTTTTTTTTTTTTTTTTTTTTTTCGAAATGTATCTCAAAATTTAGTACCTAATTAGTACCAAATTGTACCACTTGTGAAATAATTTTTACCTCGTGGGATCGCAAGTTATTGCAATAGTTTCATACACCCGCCATTCTGACGTCAGCTTGGCGGGTGTATTTTTGTGTAGCCAAGATTACTGAGAACTTAGATATAAAACATGCATGGATATTTAGTACCTAATTGGTACCTCTCTAAACATACCTTAACCCTCTATCACTCATAAACTGGGATTTCTTTGATTTTTTGGATTGAAGATGATAACTAAAAAATAAAATACACGTATTTCTGGATTTTTAATTATTTTAATTATTAGGAAACAAAATTACAAAAATAGGGAGTGTTGCTTTTAGGCAACACTGAGGTATTATAAATGGTCAAAATCAATGTAGTACGGCAGCACAATGACACGAAAAGACTTTCGTAACACGAAAGATCGAAGTTTCTGAAGCAATTATTGGTTTCCGTATAGCATAAGTCTACCTGGCATTTTGTTGCCGTACCCAGCCGTTGAAATTCAAAGTTTGACGATTTTTTTTTTTTTTTTTTCAACGTCTTGGTTTCCTGTACTAGAGGTGTTCCAAGTATGGGACTCCAGTAGTTGATAACTCTAGTTAATTGGACGAGACATTAGATATGCCACACCTATAAATTGCCTGACATCCTCCTCAGACATCCGAAAAGCGCTAATATTAGGATCTTTCTGCACTTGATAGAGATTGGTCGCTTCAGACTTCTCTTCTAGGCCATCTTTCCTATCTGCATCATTATTTAGCGCAAAACTAATGTCTTTGTCACCAAGGGACCACTTACGAGACATCCTGGAACATAAAAAAACAACAATCTGCATAATAGTGTTAAACAAAATTTTACGCTTTTCGCCTGATGTAGCCTACGGGCAACAATTATAATTTACCAACAAAAACCAAATAAAACGCGAGGAGCATACAAAAATAACGTTACACAATAAAGTTCAAACACTTACCTCTCCAATTTATCAAGATAATACACAAGAAACAAGCAGAACAATTTTTATTCTTTTTTTTTTATCACAGTTTACTGCCACTTTTCGTAAATATCGACTGTCGAAACACAAATCTCAATTTGTAACCAGTAGCGCTATCTAGTTGTAATTTTTGGTACTAATTCGTTAGTTCGGAGTGTAGACTACGAGCTACAGTGCGGGATAACGTTAAGAAATCAATTCTATTAAATTTTCAGGCGTTTGTAGGGTATGTTACCTACAGTCTACACTATGCTATAGAGGGTTAAGTCAGTGAAATCTCATTAGAATTCGACAAAAGATGAAAAATTCACTTTCCCATATACAGGCTGTTACAATATTTTGCTTGTTTGACAAGTAGAGGAAACCGGGGACTCTTAACTATAGAATACTTAGCATCAGTAGTGCTATTCTGTAACCATCTCACCGTGTTATCTTATGTGAAGTGAGCGTGGACTGAGCTGTCAGTTGCTAAGGATTGACACTATTGGCAGCTCACTTCACCTAAGTTATCACGGTGAGATTTTTACAGAATAGCACTACAGGTGGAACGACAGCTCACTTCACCTGCGTTTTCACGGCGAGTTTTTGATGTGAAACATCTATAGCGGCGGCCAACTTTCCTGTCGTAACTATCCTTTTATGCATATTACATGTAGATAATAATTTCGATGTTTCACATCTGCCAGGCGTCCCGCGGCGGCTCATTTTTTTTTACAGAATAGACCGCAGCAGTTGAGATTTAACTTAATAGACCGGATGGTCTCGTTTACTCCAGTTTCTTGCCCGTTCTTCTCCATAGGTACTGTGAGGTTTTATCATGAGAATTCAACCTCATGCGTACAGGCTAGCAAGAACGCTGTACGTCATCCGAAGAATCGAACAAGATATATTTAAATTAGGATTTTTCATATGGTATTCACTTGTCGATGAAGAAAAAATAGTCTGGCCTCAGCCGCGGCGTATATATATTGTACTAATGGTTTAAATATAATCTTCTTAAAAGTTATTTGATTTATACACGATCCCGAGTACCGCAGCCAAGCGTGGTGCTCACAGTACCTAATACGCTTCTGAATGTGCAACTATATTCCATTTGAAATAAGATTAGACATTTAAACAAACCTTTTTTACAGTCCGTTCAACCGATTTTGACTTCCATACCGTAGGCATAAGGATGGCATTAAAAGCACAAAACTGGTTACAATACCAACTGTTTACTGCAGCTGCCGTTTGTCATGCCACCAACGCAATAGAAGTCAAAATCGGTTGAACAAACTGTAAAAAAGGTTTAGTTAAATGTCTAATCTTATTTCAAATGGAGTATAGCTTCATCTTTCTGACTGACGGACCCCTTGACAATTCAAAAGTACCTGTAAATGGTTTATTTGCCGGCCGGCTGGCATGTTATTTAGTTGCCTGAAAACACATGACATGAAAATTTATTTGACAAAGTTGTAGGTATATTCGCAGACGTATTTTTTTTTACCTTTTTCTAGTTCACGTTACAAAGTAAATCATAGATGTTATCTTATATATTTATTTACATTTACCATGATCAAAGTGGCCATAATTTTGACACCTATTTGCAAATAACCGACCTGCCTGACTCGCTTTTCTCTTTCCTCTTTCTTTCTGCGAATATATCTACACCTTTTTCAAATAAATTTTCATGTCATGTGTTTTCAGGTAACTAAACAACATGCCGGGCCGGCTGGCAAATAAACCATTTACAGGTACTTTTGAATTGTCAAGGGGTCGGTCAGTCAGAAAAATGAAGCTATACTCCATTTGAAATAAGATTAGACATTTAACTAAACCTTTTTTACAGTTTGTTCAACCGATTTTGACTTCTATTGCGTTGGTAGCATGATAAATGGCAGCTGCAGTAAACAGTTGGTATTGTAACCAGTTTTATGCTTTTAATGCCATCCTTATGCCTACGGTATGGAAGTCAAAATCGGTTGAACGGACTGTAAAAAAGGTTTGTTTAAATGTCTAATCTTATTTCAAATGGAATATAGTTGCACATTCCAAAGCGTAGTAGGTACTGTGAGCACCACGCTTGGCTGCGGTACTCGGGATCGTGTATAAATCAAATAACTTTTAAGAAGATTATATTTAAACCATTAGTACAATATTATATACGCCGCGGCTGAGGCCAGACTATTTTTTCTTCATCGACAAGTGAATACCATATGAAAAATCCTAATTTAAATATATCTTGTTCGATTCTTCGGATGACGTACAGCGTTCTTGCTAGACTGTACGCATGAGGTTGAATTCTCATGATAAAACCTCACAGTACCTATGGAGAAGAACGGGCAAGAAACTGGAGTAAACGAGACCATCCGGTCTATTAAGTTAAATCTCAACTGCTGCGGTCTATTCTGTAAAAAAAAATGAGCCGCCGCGGGACGCCTGGCAGATGTGAAACATCGAAATTATTATCTACATGTAATATGCATAACAGGATAGTTACGACAGGAAAGTTGGCCGCCGCTATAGATGTTTCACATCAAAAACTCGCCGTGAAAACGCAGGTGAAGTGAGCTGTCATTCCACCTGTAGTGCTATTCTGTAAAAATCTCACCGTGATAACTTAGGTGAAGTGAGCTGCCAATAGTGTCAATCCTTAGCAACTGACAGCTCAGTCCACGCTCACTTCACATAAGATAACACGGTGAGATGGTTACAGAATAGCACTACTGATGCTAAGTATTCTATAGTTAAGAGTCCCCGGTTTCCTCTACTTGTCAAACAAGCAAAATATTGTAACATACTGTTTATAAGAAAGTGAATTTTTCATCTTTTGTCGAATTCTAATGAGATTTCACTGACTTAAGGTATGTTTAGAGAGGTACCAATTAGGTACTAAATATCCATGCATGTTTTATATCTAAGTTCTAAGTAATCTTGGCTACACAAAAATACACCCGCCAAGCTGACGTCAGAATGGCGGGTGTATGAAACTATTGCAATAACTTGCGATCCCACGAGGTAAAAATTATTTCACAAGTGGTACAATTTGGTACTAATTAGGTACTAAATTTTGAGATACATTTCGACCATTTCTGAAAAATACACCCGCCAACCTGACATTCACTACTTATTTATATTGTGACTCTAGCACCGTTCGTCGGCCGATTTGCCCCCGAAGCCACGCGCGATAACGATGTACAAGTAGGTACCTACCTTATTTGTATGACGTATTACTAAATTTTTATAACTAGTTTCAAAACAATGCTTCACGTCAGAAATATAGTAAATAATAGGGACCCTAATATAGAACCTTGAGGAACTTCCGAGGGGACGCAACACCACCCAGATGTGTACCCCTGAAGCACGACATACAGCCTGAGTTCTGTTATCAATATAAGAGGGGAACCAACAATACAAATCTCCATGTATTCGTGTATTATGTGTACTCCATGAGCAGTGCGTGGTCAATACGATCAAAGCATTTACTGTAACCAGTATAAATAATGTCAACTTGTGCGTGCACGGTATTCCATACCCTCGGATATAAATTCATGAGATAAGATTAAGTTAGATGTAGTGGAACGCTTCTTGAGAAAGCCGTGCTGCTCATCACCAAAGTTGCATTTCATAGCATCGTATAAATCAGTAAACACAATGCGTTCTAAGATCTTGGAGAACAGATATATCTTAGATATTGTTCGATAATTAGAGATATTCCTTTTTGAAAACTGGAGTAACGAAAGCAGATTTCCAAATTTTCGGAACAATGCCTTCTGAAAGTGACCGCCTTAATAAAATACACAGTAGGTAGCACAACTAGGCTATCGGCACAATTTACAATAAATACTGGAGGTATGTAATCAGGACCGCCAGATTTGGAAAGGTCCAAGGTCTTTAATAACTTCAAAACTTGAGAATGAGACACACCAATTGAGCAGATATATGACAAATTATGTTCAGCGCTAATGCCACCGGAAGTAGCAAGCACAAAATTGGGTTCCTGGAATGTTGATTGGAAATAGGTTGCAAACAAATTGCTGATCTCCTCACCTGTACTCGCGGTCGTATCACCATATGTCCACGACAAACCTCGCGCTTACTATGATGCCTTTTTGAAAATGTGAGATTTTTTATCTTCGACTGTGGGTACATTTTTTTATTATAGTTTACTTAGCATGATTAAGTTTTAGCACTTAAATTTTCAAAATTCAAAATTTTTAATCCATTGCTAGACGAGAACAACTGCCGACAAACTGTTATGCAGTTTGGCAAATTTTATGTATTGTATTAATACAGATTTTGAATAAATAAAAAATTATGTCACCGTATAATTATAAACTTCGTTAGTTTATAATCCATCGGTATTATTTCTGTTAAATTATAAACTGTCGAAAAATTGTGAACTGTGACAAATCATTTACAATTTAACGCATAATTTTTCGATAGTTTATAATGTATCCATGAAAAACCGACTAATTGTGAACTGGTAACCAACTTGTTTGCGACGTAATGCACCTTGCGCTAATATTAAATAGCCTGCGTGGCTGCGAGCAACTTGGAAGTAGCGCTCGCCGGCCGCTACCGCGGCACCCCTCTCTTCGCTCGCTCGGCTCGCGCGCGTTTGGTCACAGTTCTAACCTAACCTAACCCATTTCACCCAGTTCGCAATTTTTCGACAGATTATGATCTAACGGAAATAATACCGATAGATTATAAACTAACGGTGCTCACAATCTTACGATGACATATATATTGCGTTGCGCCACGTTGCGTTGCTATTTGCTATTTTGAGCTTCGACGAAGTGACACCTTCCCCTGCCACAGATTATAGAAAACTGAGAACTGTGCACGTACACGAGCAGGTGCCATACACGCCCGGTTATGTATGCGCGCAAACATAACCGAGCGGCAAAAAAATATCTATTTTATCTGGTTGCATGTCATGCACCGGTAACTGTACAGTTTTATAACATACACGCTAAGGTTTGCTTGTTGGTTAAGCTTGTAAGGTTATACTTAATCATCATGCAAACTCTAGCGTGTATGGCCACCATTAGGTAAGTAACCATGGGCTACCACAAAATGGCGACGTTTAACCAACGACGTCGCTACGAGTACTAATTTAGAAGATTTATTTTACACGAAGTTCGTCATGACAAAAATGTTAACGTGAAAATTAATTTTAATTATAATTTATGATAAAATAACTTTCGAGCAACTTGTACAAGTTTAGGCTAGATTCCCTTTGTATTATTTATTTTCGCGTATGGCGCGATATCCCCTTATCATTTTTCCCTTTCATGTAATTATAATTTTTGCGATAACCTACTGTTATTTTTTTTTATAGGTACGCTATAGATACCCTTATATGTATGGATCTGTTCGGTTCGTGCTGTTGCTACCAAATAATAATAGCAAGCTCCATTAAACAGCTTGTTGAAAATGTCCATGAAATTACTTATGAAGGAGCTCATCCAGGTAAATGAACATAAACCACCATGACTTAATTAGCCGAAAACAGATGAACGACATCTGAACACGCTCGTTCTATTGTAGACCTTGTCCATCGTTTTCCATCAGGCAAGATCGTGGTCAAGAGCAGTCCCAATTCGGCAATAAAAAAAAAACAAGGACCCCGACAATTTGACCCGGACAACTTGACCCTCTGTGCAAAATGTATGATGTTGACAAGAAATAAGGTTGAATTTTAAGAAATTCCCAGTTGATTGGGAATAAAGAAAATGATGGACGAAGTCATTGCCACAGTAGTTTGTTTTGAGATTTATAGCGATTCAAAAGTTGCAACCATAATAAGGACAAGTTTCCACGCTACATATGAGGTAGTGTACAGGGCGCGCTTTTTTTTAACGTGGTTTCTGTAGGCTTATTACACGGTCTATTGTGGTCATGTTTAATAAAACAATGTTATTTTTAATTAAAAAATGAACTATAGGAGATGATGGAAACTGTGTAAAACGTAATTAGGAAAAACTAGTCGACAGAATCATAATCTTCTACCAGAACTTCAAAAGCAGTGTCTTTATCTTCTTCTCCTTCCTGCTGGATAGACGTGAATTATTGTTCTAACAGCGATGCATCAGATATCTCTTCACTTATATCGTAGGAATCTTTTTCTGATGGCGATTCAACATTGGAGTAAGACTGGCTTTGACAATTGGTACATGCTTATGAACAAAACATTCCAACTTTTTTTGCAGCCGCATTTTGCATTACGATGTAATGCGAAATGCGGCTGCAAAGAAGTTGGGTTGTTTTGTTTTGTTTTATTACAAGCTGACCTCGCATTGTGCGGAAATCCTATACAATGCGAGATCAGCATAAACTGGAAATGTATAGCTTGATTTGTAGCCGTGTGTACCAGTTATCAAGGCCAGTCGTGCTCCAATGTTGAATCGCCATCAGAAGAAGATTCCTACGATATCAGTGAGCAGACATTTGATGCATCGCTTTTAGAACAATTCACGTGTATCCAGTAGAAAGAACAAGAAGAAGAAGACGAAAACACTGCTTTTTAAGTTCCAGTAGAAGATTCAAGATTCTGACGAATAGGTTTCCCTAATTACGTTTCACACCTGTGTCCCAGCAGTGAGAACAATCGCGCTATTTATCTCAAAAACGGTGATTCTTAGGAAAACAGTGTTAACACATTTTTTTTAGATAATTGCATAGTGTAGCAGAGCCTTAACGTTTGTGTAAGGACTAGCCCTTAAGCGCAGCGACGGGAGATGACACCCCCGCCAGCATCCTCGCGCCCCCGCTAACGGACAGTGGTCGAAAGAACTCGAAAGCTTACGTCACACACAACTCGCGAAACGCTCGTGTTAATTTTAGTTAAAAGATTGTTTTACCCATTTGTGCCCTTTATACTGTGTTTCTGTATAGTTAATTGATTCAGGCGAGACCTTGCGGAAATCCATTATAACATACAATAGACGTAGACATATTTAGTAATCTATTCCGCATAACTCAGTTTCCGCTTAGTGAAGCGGAATACGTTACTAAATATAATAATAATCTACGTCTATTGTATTGGATAATTTCATGTTCTTAAATTTGTCTGATGTATTTTTATGGTAAAACTTACCGTTTGACTGAAAAATACAAAAAAATAATATTTTTGCGTACTTTGACATTGCATATTTTTTTTTATATCGATGGGAACTTTTTACATTTCTTTTAGTTTGATGATATAAACACCAAACTAAGATTCAGCTTTATGCGAATTAATGTAACCTTGAATGTCTATTTTGACCGGACTAAAGTACTAGTAATAAAAGCCAATAGGAGTAGGTACCTACCGTAGACTACGTTATTCTATGGTACTGGGACGAATACGAATAAAACACTTTTAAATAATAATAAGCATAGGATAATTTATTCCTAGAATTGGAGCCACCTTTTTTCATTATTATATTTTATCCCTCCCTTCCCCCTCTACCGTTTTAAGAAACCAATGTAGGTCTCGAATCCGTGCCATTAACTTAAATCCGCGGAGGTTGCATGCCACAAGCTTCTTAGATTAGCCTCTACAGTATCTAGTTCCGATTTTTTCTCTAATTTTTAGACGTTAAAACCGTAAGTTCTACCATTCAAAATTTTACGTTGTAGTAGATTTAGTTTTCGAAGTTTTTTTTTTGCGAAAAATAATTGACATAAAATTGTCTATTGATTTTTTTTTCTTTTTCCTTTTTAAGGATATCCGCATTTAAGAGTTTACCTAGCCATAATGATACCTTTTATTGTTGCAATATGTTTAATCAGGCATCTGAAAATATTGGCGCCGTTCTCAATTGTAGCTAATTTAGTGATTGGTGAGTACTTACGACTTTTTGGTCCTTATTTTAATTATAAAGGATAAAGGTACTTGGATAAATAATTATGTAAATTGAAATTTATGTTAGAACCAAAACGACGAAATTGTGTTGTGATTCCTCGTGTGTCACCAGTACCCTAATTGCGTAATACAACACAGTCACAATCTGTTTCGATTTGAAACAGATTGTTAATCCATTGCTTCATAAGTTGGAAGAAAAAATCTGCTCAATAACGTAAATAACGCAAAGAATGTTGTTGAACTGTCAAAATGAAACAAATTAAGCAAAATTGTTTACGAAAATAAGTTACGCAATTAGGGTACGGGAGAGGATGAAGTTCTTTATTAATCCCAGATAGTATTTTGACATTTCAAATGTTGCATGTTTTTCCATGGTGAATAAGCTGAAGCGGTGCTCGAAGGACCATACGCGGGAAAATAATTTACGTGGGGGGAATATTAGCCGACACAGAATTGAGCTACACACAGGTATGAATAAGGAATAGGGATGGATGGACTTACTTGGGAATCTTCTGGACGAAGCACGTTGAATCAAGGACAGCTCTGGCTATCCTGGTGTTCACTGATTCACGTCACTGTGGTGCACTTATTTGGTGTTAAAATGTCACAACTGTATCGGCCCCACAAATAGAGAGCTCGTGTATTGATATAAGATGACGCGGTTTGGCGGGCGGCGCGGTAAGATATTATAAAATGGCGGTGCGGTTTTTAGCGGGCGCGCTTGGCGCGTCGCGCGAGTCGCACGGTGTGCGGACGTTCGCGGTGAGGTCTCACTGACGAGTATGGGGCGCGGCGCGGGTGGCGCGCGCGTGGCGAGCGGTAGGGAGAGCGTCCGTCTCGTTTCGTTGTATGGGAATGGGAAGGAAGGAAGATAGCTCAAAACTGCGTTCGGACTATTATAAAAAACTTGCGCGAGCATTCCATTTCGTAAATAGTAACTGCAACCGATATTAACCAAAAGACCGAAAAATGTTCGGTATTTTTTCAATCTTATTTTTGTAACTAATTATGGTCAATTTTTTTATTTCAATGAATAATTTAATTTGCGTTTTATTTCGAATTACCGTAAACATAAGTTTTCAAAAAAGTCGAAGTCACTGTTAAAAGTATTAGTAAAGTTGTAGTAAAGTATTCGTATCAGCTTAGTGATTATACATGTTTGGCAGAACGTTGAACATACGAAAATGGTGGATAGGTGGGGTCATCTGCTACTTACTCAGCCCTAATTTATTTGGCCCTGGCGCCCTGGATATTTTCGCAGGCCTCTTAAGGATTTGGGGCAAATAAAACAATGTTTGGGTATGAGGGTAAAATATATAAGACTGTATTTCCTTAGATCAAGAAAAGTTTGTAATGTTTTAAGTAAATTCAATATGACAAACTGTAATGTTGTTGATACTCCCATCCCATTGAAAGTAATTTAAAACTAGAGAAAAGTGTAGATGTTTGTAAACAATACCCATATCAACAACTAATGGGAAGCTTGATGTACTTATCAGATATTTCTTACAGTGTAAGTTACTTGAGCCAGTTTAACAACTGATATTCTTTAACCCATTGGAAGCATGCAAAACGAATTCTAAAATATTGATGTACCTAGAACTAAATCTTATGAGTTAATGTTTAGTAAAGATGATTGTAACGTTGTAGGTTTTCTTGATGCAGACAGGGCCTCAAATACTTTAGATAGGAAACCTTACACGGGTTCAAGGGCGTCGCCAAGGGGGGGCAAAGGGAGCAACTGCCCCCCCCCTAGAGATGAAAAAAATTAGTAAATACAAGGCATTGTAATGTAAAGAAACTACATACTTATCTTAAAAGCCAATTTTGTTTATTTGGACGATTTCATTTGGTTTTTTAAAGTTCCATATCTCCTAAACGGGGTGTAATCCGGAGTCCGGGGACGTAATATTCGTATCTACATATGTGCTGGTGATAGGCCCAGTCATAATACCTATTATGTTTCAGCTCTACAGTTCTGAATAGTTTTGGGAAAAACGACCCGAAAGGTCAGTTTTCAATTCATATAATGAATATGGAAATCATTATTTTTCTCTGTTCCTACCGGGACCGAGATGAAACTGATTTGTCAAAAATCAAATGTCCACCAGCGTCCATTTTGGCCCCATTCTGCGCCGTAGAGGTAATAAGACTCGCACTACAAGTATTAAAGCTTCCTGTGCTGACTTTTGACTACCTACAAATCATACTTTTCTCATCCTCCATTATATCCACTTTTGCACCTTTGGCCATCGGCTAGCGACGCCCTTGCACAGGTTTTTACTTTTAAGTTCTCAGGAACTGTTATCTCATATGAATGTAAGAAAAACTGTCTGTGGCTTTATCTGGCGATAGCAGAGGCTTGTAAAGAGGCTATTTATTTCAAAAACCTTGTCTGAAATTGTAGATTTATGTGAAAATATGATCATTTTGTATAATGATAATCAAGGCGCTCAAAAGTTGACAGAAAACCCTTTGATTCATAAAAGAACTAAGCACATCGACGTGCGTCACCATTTTGTTAGAGAAGCTGTTGCTAACAATCTTATAAAGATAGTTCATCGGCCAACGTCTGAACTGCCCGCAGACCTACTGACCAAAGGATTAATATCATAATAATGCATTTACATACTACTAGCGTCATTATATAGATATATTGTTTTAGTGAACGTTATGGTTAATGAGCCTACCTACATGTATCTACCTGCCTATATATTCATAAAATGTGTAGTAGTTCTGGGTGAGGATTCGAAGAAAAGCGTACCGCAAACTCCAGTTCACTGCATCGCGCTCCTATGGGCTCAGCGGCGTGTTCCGTAGTCCTGAATTCTGCTTAACTTCACCACACATATATTCCAAAGGCGTGTTATTGTTCGTGTCTTGCGAATGGGCGATGAGAAAGCAGATTACTTAATCAAATCAACTCCCTTTTAATTACACATAAAAACTAAGCTACTTATAGTGGAGTGAAAAAAGCATCCTAAAAAATCCCTAAGATTTAATGCAGTAGGTAGATATTTAATACCCACTTTAAATAGAACGGTACGGAACATATCCAGGGGTGAAAGGCTATTTGTTTGAATTGACATTTTACGAACTTTACAGGAGAGCCATTTAAAGATTCAAAACTTGAAAAAAAAAAATCTTAATGAGTTGTTTGATGTCTCAGGATATGATTGTTTTTAAAAATGTGGATACTAACAAACTGTTCAAGCGACTAAGGCTCGTATACTTAAGCAGTGTTGTAGGTCAGTATTACAGAACGTCACTCAATACTTAAGCATTACTTATTGGTTGAAACTAGTTTTAAGTAATGCTTGAGTATTGAGTGACGTTCTGTAATACTGACCTAACGAGGAACCAATTTTGAGAACAGAAATATTGTTTGAAGCTCCAAACAGAGTGCAAAACAATTGCAGCGAAAAGGGTTGAACCGACATGTCTTAATGAATTTGGTTGACGGCAAATTGGTTTAAGCGACATTGCATAGTGTAAGTAGTCGTAAGCAAAATGTATGAAGGGACTTTTCATCTAAAGTTAGCTATATCGAAAAACGATTTGTCTGCCATCGAACTGAAATTTTAGGACGAGAATAACGGCTTATGCTCCGATTCTCTATTTTTGTGTACAGCTCAAATGAAATACTAAAAAAAATATGGCAAATTTGATGTCGGTTTCAGAATTATGCACTAAAATTGCATTGTTTTAAGCGCCATAAAAGTGCTCAGAATTCCACGAAACCCGGCTCAGCCGACGCAGAAAAATTCGCTGAATCCGAATATATATATATGTTACGGCTAAAACCCGAAGTGCGGCTACACCTAGATTTAGCCGGCTAAAACTAGGTGCGGTCGGTAGCAGTTAGTTAAACTTGCCTAAATGGACCCTGGCACTCGCCGGCCGCTGCCGCGGCACCGCTCGCTTCGCTCGCTCGGCTCGTGCGGTGTGTTATGTGGTCACAGTTCTAACCTAACCTAACCTACTCTTCAACCATTTTCATTTGCTACAACTAAATTTAACCAACTGCTACCGGCCGCACCTAGTTGTAGCCGGCTAAAACTAGGTGTAGCCGCACTTCGGGTTTTAGCCGTGACATATATAACTCAATATCGTCCAAAATGTCGCTTCAAACAAATAGCCTTTCACCCCTCGATATAATAGTGTTAATTAATCTGTGGATAACTGTGTTTAACGCGTGTTTCATCAAAAACATGCAACAATTGAAATGTCAAATTACTATCTGGGATTTAAAAAAGAACTTGGTATATTCCGACAACTTACTGTATCACCGAGCAATTGAATTCACTGTAGTGCAATATCCATTTACGTATTTACATGTCGAGCACATACAAGTCCTAAGACGGTGTAGTATCAACATCTAATAAATAAAAAAACATGATTTTACAGGAAGCGAAAAATACGTATAAATATTTGTGTACTTTCTGGTCCACAAATCCCCACCAATGGGGATTTGTGGACAAGAAAGAGTTCACAAATCCCCATCGGTTTAAAAATAAAATAAAAACAACAATCATTATATTATGTCGGAGGCTAGTATGTGACATTATTTTCTTGTGGAGGCGAGGACTCATTGATTATTTTTATAATGTAATGGTTACATTAATAGCTTAAGTGTAAAATATCGTTGTACGTTGTTTTATAGCTTTCATTTTCATAGAATTTTGTTTCAATGTTTTTTTTAATGCCGTTCAAATGTTCAATGCCGGCTGTAGAGACGCCAGGACTTATGCCAGTCAACCTGCCTGTCACATCGCTTGATGTCCAGCTGGTAAGATGTCCACATTGCTCACAGACACGTTTTTTTTAAAGGCGAACGGGGGCTGATGATACACTATGGCAAGATCCACAAACCACATAGTGTACCATTGTGCCCCCCAGCTACATCCCAAACATCGACACCTTTAGACAAAACCTTGTGGAAAACGCTTACAAAATTTTAAAAAATACCCCAGTGTTAAAAAGAGTTTCCCGGGGCGCAAGACGGTCTGTCGCACTGAATCTGGCGCAATGTCTCCGTCTTGCGACCCAGGAGAACTCACAAAGTGCCTGGGAGTAATTACTTACATTCCCTTATAGGATTCTGCATGTGCAAAAAAATTTGGCAACTAAAAAAACCTTAACAAACCAAATTAAAGAAAACTGCAACAATTCGACCCTAATTTTAGATCCAAATTTTGCCAGCATTCAATAACCAACCACAAAAAGGCTTATGTGCACATGTGGAATTCAAATTAAGTGAAGGTGACGTCAGGCCGCTGCCAGGATACTGTTCAACAGCGATGTGGTGGCGCCTTACACTCCAGAAACGCTAACAGCCCTAGAGAGTTAACACCCAGCGCCTGCGGATAGTCTCACGTTTCCCGATCCCCCCGACCCTCCTGTCCTAAATTCAACCTTTCTAAACGTTTCGGCGCCCCAGCTGACTGTAGTCGTGAGCTCCTTCCGGAGCGGTTCCGCTGGAGGCCTCGACGGCCTGACCCCTCAGCATTTAAGACTTGTTGAGCTCAGGCGCTGGGGAAGATCCAAGGACCTATTAAGTTCAGGCGCCGGGGACACTGGTCAGTCGCTTTTGAAGGAGCTTGCTGCCCTGATTAACCTCATGCTCACCGGCGGTGTGAACGAGGCCGTCATCGATGTCTTATTCGGAGCAAACCTATGTGCCCTGCGCAAGAAGGACGGCGGCATTCGTTCCATCGCTGTTAGGTGCACCTACAGGCGTACGGCAGCCAAAATATGCTGTAAGCTATACAGCGAATCCCTCACAGCTAAGTTTCAGTCCCTGCAGCTTGGTTTCGGCTCAAGAGGGGGCTGTAAGGTTGCCGTGCATGCCCTTTCCACCTTTTTGACCTTCAACAAATGTGAACTTATCCTCAAGGTTGATGTTAAGAATGCCTTTAACTCTGTCAACAGGGACACTTTGTTAGCAGAAGTCAAAAAGGAGCTACCCGAAATTTATAGTTTTATGTGGCAGTGTTACAGGTACCCCTCTAAATTACTATACAAGGACAATGATTTGGAATCTGCAGTAGGATGCCAACAAGGTGACCTTCTCGGGCCAGTCATTGTCAGCTCGGCTATCTATCCAATTATCCAGAAACTTAATTCAAAATTTAACGTGTGGTATTTAATGTGGAGTCATTTTAATAGGTAACATTTGACGTCTGTCAGTTTTATCTTCATAGTGAGGTGACTTGTTTAAAAACATCGATTAAAGTGAATGAATCGATACGGACTTGAAACATTTGTGAATTTTATAAATCATCAGGCGAATCCCTGTCCCATTATTTTTTCATTCGTAAATTTAAGGAGCAAAATAAGACAAGTAGGTACATAATTTAACAAAAAAATTGCGTTTATTCAGTTAAATTATCAGATCTGTTATTAGTATTGTCAACTTCATCACTGCTGTCAGCACTCGAGATATTATTAATTCATTTTCAATAATATTGTCTATTCTCACATCTTGTTAAAAATCTTGTAAAATTATTTTCTTTGTTTTCTCTACGACTTTTCTCCAGTCTTCTGTAGTGACTTCTGCACACGCAGTTTGTAGCAGAGTCATCATTTTAGCAGTATTGAAGGGTGTTTCAGTATTGTTCCGCACTGCATTACCCTTTATTTGTACCCAAATAAGCTCGATGGCGTTATACTGGCAATGATAGGGAAGCAATCGAATAACTTCGTGTCCATGCTCTAGGGCTAGTTTATCAATTACATAGCGGAGCTTGGACGGCTTAGTTGCTTTTATCAGATTTAACAACTCAACTTTTAATAAAGTTGGACTTGCATCCACACCCTTTCTTTACCAGCCACGAGACAATTTCTTGCTTTTTATTTGCTTGAGTTGGTGGTTTATCAACTTGTACAGAATGATACGATGCATTGTCCCTTATTATTTTCGATGGGTTTTCTAAGCTGACTAGCAGCTTCTCAAACCACTCTTTAAAAACCTCAAAGTTCATTTCCTCAATCACTTGTAGTTTTAGAGGCGAATGCGAGGAGGCAGTCTGGAATAAAACCTTGAGAAGCTGATCCCGCGTGACATATAATAAGTCGGGCTGCTTTTCCCGATGGAACTTTTGAGGTGGAGGCCGCTGTATCATCGGTCCATGTCCGCGAAACCGTATGGCTCGCATTCAACCATGTTTCGTCAATAAATACGACATTGTCCCAATCTGGAACTTTATTTACTTGACGTAAGAATGTTATTCTCTTCAAAATAATATCGTAGCGTTCTAGCAGGATTTTCCGCTTGTCAAATTTTTTTAATCCAAAGCCAATCGGTTTCAAAACCTTTGATAGAGACGATTTACCGCCAAAAAATAAGCCTGCGTCTTTTAACGAACTCATTAGCTTTTCCCGTGTAGGCTATTCTTTTCTCGAGTAATATCCATAAATGTGATTGCGAATTGCAGCAGCATCAAAATTATCAACGCCAACAATTTTCTTGTCCCTCTTTCTTTTTTTTCGGTGTACGTACAGTATTATTTTCTGAGCCTGATGGTCCGTATTTCCCTTTCAGAATTTAAGGTACTGTTCTCTTCCCTATTCCCAATGCTTCGGCAACGCGTTTTCTCGGTTGTGTCAGTGGTAAAAGAGGCCCATCGTTAACTGATTCACGTTCAAAATAATTGTACAATTTCATCACTAGTTCGCGAGATTGACTGTTTAGCATTTTGCCCCGTTTCGACATGGTAAGACTGTATGTATGACTGTTGTTCTTGTGTACTAATCGTTAAGCATCTGAGACAAATTTATAGCCAGGTAAACGTAGTAGGCAGGTGGGCAGGTGAGAGCAGTGGTGGCCCAGTGGTAACGGCCGCGACTTACGAGTTGTACGTCGTAGGTTCGAACCCAGACAGGCGCTTTACTTTGTGTAAATTATTTTATCACCACTGCTCTCAAAACGGTGAAGGAAAACATCGTGAGGAAACCGGCATGCCTAGAACCGAAAATTCGAAGACATGTGACATCTACCAACCCGCACTGGGCCCGCGTGGTGGATTACGGCCCACTCCCTCTCACTGAGAGGAGGCCTGTGTCCCAGCAGTGGGAACATTATAGGCTGATGATGATGATGATGATGAAACGTAGTCAGTAAGATCAGTCCAATAAAAAAGCCGGGTCAGAAGAAAATAACAGAGAGCACACCAAAAATGCACAGTCACTTCGCACAACGACAAAAGACTGCGTCATGTAATGGTGACATGACATGGCATCATCGACAGGCACTGGTGTTGCCAGCAACATCCCATCAAAATTGTACCTAACATCAATGATTTTTCTATTTAGTTATTTTTTGTATTTTTATAGTTAGTTAAAAGAATAATAAATATAATTATGTTTTTTTATAATCACAACGTGGTTATTAATTTATGGTGATATTTCTTCACAAGTAATCATTGCTTTAGATTCTACTTATCAACTTTCGATTTTTAGGGTAACATCCCTAGTGTTTAAAAAGAAAAAGGGTTAACTGACGCAACATTGTAACGACGTTCAGTTCTTTAGATCAAAAATTGATTATTATGTTTAGAATGGTTTATTTGTGAAAGCAAATCGTAAAATTACTCGTATCGGTCATTATTACAATAAATATGTAATCGTAATTGAAAAAAGTTAAGCAATTGTGCAGTTCTAACAAAACGAAAAAATATATTATTTTATGCCCGACGTTACAAGGTTACGTTGTTGAATTTTGATGAATTGTCAAATGTTACCTATTAAAATGACTCCACTTTAGATGATGGAACGCTAGGAGGTGATGTAGACACCGTTTTGAAAGACCTACAACTCCTCAAACAACAATTTAAATCTATTGGCTTGGATCTTAACCCATAAAAATGCGAAATTTTCTTTTGACATTACCGACAGACAATTGACCCTTGAGAAATTTAATGCAATAGACCCACAAATCAAATTTTTTGAAAAAGTTCATTTCATCCCCAATTTTAAAAGACAGTTTTTCTCCTTTCATCAAAGAAAAAATCAAAAATTTCAACGACGTTTCGTACAGACTCAAAAATTTATTTACATTCGGCATTCACCCTGATTAGATACTGTTGTTTTGGTCCAAATTTTATATATTGTCTACGCTCTTCCCCCTTATGGAAGCAGTCACACCTTTTGGACAAAATTGACCAAATTATTCGCAGCACATTAACATCCATTTTAAATGTGGCCTTGCACGACCGAGCGTGGCTGCAAGCTACATTACCCATTCGTTTTGGTGGCCTCGGCGTCCGCAAAATTACCAGTATTAGCTTACCCACGTTCCTGTCCTCTGTCCACAGCACTGAAAAGTTGACTGGGAAAATTTTAGCCCTATGCCTGGTTAAAGTACCGTGCTTGACCGATGTGGAGAACGCCTGGAAAGCGACTTGCCCGAACACAGATCGGCCCGTGAACCCATCTTCCCAGAGGCAGTGGGATGGAGCCGCTTTGCAGGTTGGTACGGAACAATTTTATTAATACGTCCACCAATACTGCTGAGCGTGCCCACCTGCTGGCTGTGGGTGAGTGGGAGTCGGGCCTCTGGCTTCAAGCGCTACCGTTACCCAACATAGGCACTATGCTGGGTGATACCACCTAACGGCTCGCTACCTGTCTGCGTCTGGGCGCTTTTTGTGAGGGTTCGCATCGCTGCCAATGCGGTGAAGGTGTCGACTGTCTTGCACACCATGGCCTTTCCTGCAGCAAGAGCGCTGGTCGGTTGGCACGGTACGCAAGCATTAATGACATCCTCCGTCGGGCTCTTGTCACCGCCGGGGTGCCAGCTGTTTTAGAACCCAATGGCTTGGCACGCGACGATGGAAAGAGGCCAGACGGAATGACCATAATGCCTTGGAAGTTGGGTAGGCCTTTGGTGTGGGATGCAACCTGTGTCGACACCCTTGCGCCATCCCATCTTCCTGGCACTGCGGGCTGTGCTGGGGCTGCTGCTGCAGGCGCGGAAAATCTCAAACGGCGCAAAAACTCCAATCTTATTGGGACTTAATGTTTGAGTCGTTTGGGGGTTGAAACACTAGGGCCATGGGGTCCGAGTACCCACCTAGTTTTTCAAGCGGCTGGTCGACTCTTCACGTGACCAGAGGGCTGGCCTATTCTTTGGCCAAAGAATCAGCATTGCCATACAACGTGGCAATGCTGCCAGCCTTTTCGGCACTTTTCCTATTGACAACGATGCGGGCGAGATTTTTGATGCCCTATGATTATTCCCCCCCTGCCCGCCTTTTTATATACTTGTAAGTACATATTATTATTTTAAGTCTAATAGTTTTTAAATAATGTAAATACGTGTGTGTAAATAAAAAATTGAATGTTATCAGAAAGTTACCATAAATGAATTTTAGAGATCAATTGAGATCTCTAAAAGATTATATTATTATTTTGTAGTAATGTTTACACTCTGATGTGACATGACAGAAATATTTCATACCTAAGCTATTAAAAATAAGTCCTTACCTGCGTAAGAAATTAGACTAATTTTTAAGGAATATGGGGATTCGTGGACAAACGTTCACAAATCCCCATTGTTGGGGATTGTCAATGGAGATTTGTGGAATAACCCTGGATTAACACAGTCATCATTTGCTGCACGTTGTTGGCAATACCGAATATCAACACTTAAAAAGTGTAGATATTCAGTATTGCCAGCAAAAATCACGCAAGATGACTTATAAGGTATTTCTACATAACAAGCAATTATCTAATAAATTTGAACAATTGTCTTTGCAAATACGAGCTCTTTCATATTTTACCTATGAATAAACAGTAAAGTGAAAACCGCCAAAATGTTAGTTATTACATATTGATACTTCACCGTCTTACTTATTTATATACATGGGCTAGCCTAGCCCCAATTTCCTAGTCTGGGAGATTGCGGCAAGTGATGCGTGATTTAAACGATAAAGCTGTGTACTTACCCTAATTGCGTAATGCACGATCAATCACAATTTGTTTCGATTTGAAACAGAATGCTAATCTATAGCTTCACAAGTTGTAAACAAAATTTGCTCAGCAACGTAAGTAACGCAATTAATGTTGTTTATTTTATTTATTTAATACTTCAAGCACAGAGAAGTACAGAGGCGGACTTGAAACAAATTTGTCATTATCGTTTACGAAATTAAGTTACGCAATTAGGGTACTGGTCACACGGAGGCGAATCCGACACAGGATACGGGATGCGACTACATCCTACCATACCATGACCGTGATATGAACGTATCAGGCACGGAAAGAAACATGTTTCTAACCGTTAACCGTTTGCAGTGACCGTAGCATCCGTGTATTATCCGCGTGCCGAATCCGTAACGTGGGACATTGTGGAATTATACCTACCTATGTATATGGATATTATGTATAGGTATCACTGTCGTCTATTCAATTTGTAATTATGTTTGTTGACACTTGACGTTGTGTGGTTCGCGGCGTTTTTAAATTTTAATAAGTTTACAACAATAGTGGAGTTCTTATATTTTCTAACTGGGATCCAACATCTCATTTTGGCTTGAAATGCACGTTGTTCACGTCGCGCGTCGTTGGTCTTCAACTTCAGCGGCCACTGACATATTCCATGCTAAATAAGCTCTTCCAGACATTAGACTTTAATAGACTAAAAAACGCATTTAATTTTAATGTAAACATAATTGTTTCACACCTTGAACTGTTAGTGAGCTACGTAACTACTATCACAAGCGTATTTTTCGATAGCATCTGTAGAATTAGTGACTCAAGGTGCCGTTTTGCATGGTGACAGGAAAAACGTTAGTGACTATCGAATAGATTACGTTAGGTTTCTTACCTATGGAAATCTATTTAAATAGTGCTCATGGTACGATTTTTTTAAATTCTTTCTGTGACCGCTAGAGGCGCTGTACAATCTTATATATGTCACCGTAAAATTATAAACTTCGTTAGTTTATAATCTATCGGTATTATTTCCGTTAGATTACAAACTGTCGAAAAATTGTGAACTGCAACAAATCATTTACGATTTAACGCATTATTTTTCGATAGTTTATATTATATCCATGAGAAACGAGCGCAGTAAGCGCTGCCGCTGCCGCGGCAGCGCTTACTGCGCTCGCTCGACTCACGCGGTTGGTCACAGTTCTAACCTAACCTAACCCTAATTTCACCCAGTTCACAATTTTTCGACAGATTATGATCTAACGGAAATAATACCGATAGATTATAAACTAACGGTGCTCACAATCTTACGGTGACATATATAAAATTCTCGTGTCACAATGTCAGTTACCTTACTCCTCCGAAACGGCTTTACTGATTTTTACCAAATTATATATGCATATTCAGTGGGTCTGAGAATCGGCTACTATCTATTTTTCATACCCCTAAGTGATAAGGGTTGTCCACCCCAAAAAAATAATTGGCATAACAACGTTTGCCGGGGTCAGCTAGTATTTTATAGCAAAAAGCACTAGGTGATCTGCAAATCTTAATTGGTCCCAAGTTAGGCACCATTGACGTTAATGTCGCAGTAAGATGGTTGAAGCCGTGATATAGTGTTATTTCCCAAGGGGTATCTAAGGGAGCGATCTAGTGTGCGAAACGTAATTGTTCTTGTTTCTGTCTTTCTGTCAAGAAAGGCTTTTTGCTGGTCTTCTGTGTGATGCAATCCTTCAGTGTGGAGGGCACGGCGAACAGTTTGCAATGAGGTGGCGAATAATTCCGCAAAGTGTCCTGTTGGTGTAAAACCATTTGTTTCATACTCGCCCACCATTATATCGTCGCTGCGCCTCGCTAATAAGCGACGGCCTTCCACTTCGCTATCGACTAGCAAGGCTTCCCGCTTCCTCGTATCTTTTATTATTATTTATTTTTATATTCAGACTACAAATGAGGTCCATTTTGTTAATAACAATCTTATTTAACCTATGTTAGTACTTAATAACTAAAACAGATCTTGTCCGATCGGCTAACGCCCAAACAAGCGGACTATCTGCCCGGGCAGCTATCGAGTGCAGAATGATGTTGGGACTGTCACGCAACCTGTGAAGTAACGAGGCAGATTTCTTACGCCATACTGCGTTAAAGCAGTCAGTGCGCGCGTCGGTAAACATCGCCGACGCCCTGCAGAAGCGTGGCAGTCGCAACAGCACCCTGAACGCATTATTATACTGGATACGCAGAGCATTGCAAGCCCTTTGGGTATATCTGAACCACAGGGCCCCCGAGTACAGTGTTGTGCAATACGCCTTAAAAAGGGCAATTTTAACTGCGACTGTACATCGAGAGAACCTGCGGGCCAGCATGTTCGCCCGGACTGACAACGCTCTGCGCTCCCTCTCCAAATCTAAATCGTCTTTCAGGGAATCTGTTACCAGATGGCCCAAATATTTAAACCCAGAGACTTACAGAATTCCACTAAAACAAAAAAAAAGTAATATTAAGCAGTTATAACAAAATACTAAAGTGACGTCATTTTATAATAACATAAAATAATATTTATTTAAAATAAAAATATAAATAATATTAAAACTCTACATTTTGAAATGCAATAATAAACACGAATTATTTATCTTTTAGACCTCATAATGGATTTAAAAAATAACAATAACAAGAACTAATCCATATGTCACCAAATAGTCTTAGGTAAATTTCAAATGCCCTGCCCTACCCCTAGAGTGTAATTTAAAATCGCGTAGGCGCGGAGGGGCGAGGTGACCCGCGAGTTGAGGAGCAGGTGGTTGCAATGGTCGCCGGCGCGGCTGAGGCTGGCCGGCGGAGCCGGCCAGCAAAACGAAGCTGCGGTGGTGAACGTTAAACCATCTACGACGATAAGCTCGCGTGGAGCCGCCGGAGCCCCGCAGCGCCGGAGCTGTGACAGAAACCATGCCTGCTGCATGTTGCATGGTCGCTTGCATGCTACATGTTGAATGCTGCGTGCTTGCTTGCATGCTCGCTTGCATGCTGCATGCTTGCTGCATGCTTGCTGCATGCATGGTGTATACTTGTTTGCATGCTTCTTACGGAGAAATAAAAATCACATGTTCACAATCAACTGTTTTATTGAGTGATAATACATGCAGCGCCGGAGCCGAGACAAAAGCCATATTGCATTTGCATCTTTTTTTTTTTAAATTACTGTAATCTAAAATTATCCTAATAAATAAACTTAAATTATTTAAATTTAGGACTTATAATTTTATTGAAAACGGTTTTAAGTCTTTTGTATATCGCCGCCCCGCAGAATAAACGCGCAAGTGTAAAAAGTCAATTTTACAGGAAAAATAAAAAACCTAAATTGATCCATAACTTTCTGATTACACCGAATAGAAGTTTGTTTATTACGTCGTTTAAAAGATTATTTTTTATAGGTAATCTAATTAATGTTAAGTGTTAAACAGGTACTGTTTTTGAGTCATTGATAAAAAAACATTTTACAGAAATGTTTTAGTTTTTTTTTAACGTTAATGTTACTTTGAGTAATTTTTTCTTATCAACTATTGTTTTTTTTTGTTTTGCAATGTAATATTACTTGCGTTTTTTGCAGTACAGTGATACAGTTAATGGGCTATTACGCGTTTATTCTGGTGCAGTCGAAAAAATTCTGATAATGTAATAGGTAATTAAGTTTTTATATCATCAAGGTCGGAATTATAACATTATGTTACGGTATATCGTGTGTAAATAATTGATGTGAAAATCTGGAAAAAATTGAGGTGATGTATTTTGGACCTATACATAACGAATATGGATTAACATCAAAACCGCCTCAATAGCACTTACGCGTTTATTCTGCGGGGGCGGTGATATTATGGATTGTAATATTTATGACAAACAAATTTATGACATATTGTATTTAGGGATTTAAATTTTATGGCATGTTATATTATGTGACATGAAGTTCGGGCAAGTTATCATTCGGACAAATGATGATTAGGACTAAAAACATTATGGTACTTTAGATTATGGACAAAAAAGTTAGGGAACACAATAGAGAACCATTTGTAGGAATTGTACTTTTTTTTTTTGAATATTATAGTAGGATTATTTAGTCAAATTCTTGTGACACTTGACATAGATATTATTTCCGCTTAGACCAGTCTGTACTTTGTTTCATTTTAGTATGGAAGTAAGTACTAGTAATACCCATGGTAATACCGAGAAAGTCACACTTTTTCAGTACAAACTTTTCCATAACTTTAGTTACAAACTGAGTTTCAAATACGGAATAAGGGCAATATATTGTGTATAGAAGAAGGATTTGAACTAGTTTGAAGTGAAAGAGTCTATTTCAGATGCATAAGGATTTTCCCTCAGCTTATGAGTTTCACATATTCTGCTAGCAGTCATTACTTGACAAGTTGAGAGCTAATCGAAACTAGATTCATTTTAGGAGTATAAAGATATGAACTGTTTTCCCTGATCTCATAATATGTCCAAAATTGGAATTGTGTAATGAGTTACATTGTTTAAGTGAGGGAGTTGTGTAATTAAACTTGTTATGATCTGCACTTGGTAAGCAGATGGAAAGTTTTAGATTAAAGCAATTTGTAGATAATTCATTCATAGTGCCTACATTTATTGTATGATACCTAATCTTGTTCATGTTCTTATCACAACCCATCAATACCTACTTTGTCCTCACAATGTTCTCCCCCCCCCCTCTTATTTGCTGTTAAATATTTGGACTAGTAGTTGGCAGTCAAATGATTAATTAGATATTATGATTTTATAACCTTTGAATAAGATCACCTATTTCTGCCCAGCCGTTCAGGGAGTCCGAGCGTAATGTTATATAATGCGACTAAGTTCATTTAGTACTCTACATAATTTTGTTTTAATACAGGTATTTCAAGATACATTTCATGTGAAAAATATGAAATTTAATAATCAAGCCTAACATAGCGTTGTTAGTTTTCAAGCCCAAACATTTAAACACACTTATAGTGGTATTTGTAGGTATGTCTTATTGCAGTCTAATTAATTTCAATAAGGCACATAAAAGGCATTTTATTCAAAATGCAATTTAATGTGTTATGAACAATGACAACTACAATGAATTGAATTATAAACCCAAGTTAATCCAAGTAACTATAAAATATAGTTTATGGCACCTTTATATTTCGACATGAATTTTAAAACTTTCCAATTGAGAAAAACCCCAAAATATACCGAAGATATATAAATCGAATGGAGTTGACAGACTTCACTAATTCCATTTTAATATTTTTTTTCCATCTTACAATAAAACAACTGTATTCAGCAATACTAACTGCATAGTGGCTTCACACGGGTGCAATTTACATGTGAAGACGGCGGTATTCCTCGTTGCGCACAAGTTTTGATTAGTAACCTAACAAAAAGAGCTGTGGTTCCGGAGATTACCCTCCACATATACACGTAGTTTCAAAATTTAAAAAGAAAAAGAAGGCTGCACTCTACACGCGCGGCGCACCGGCGCTCTAGGCCCGCGTGCCTGCGTCAATGCGCCATCTCCAAGTGACATGTCCTGATATCAATTCTTTTAAAACTGATGTTGATTCCGGAATTTTAGGTATATTTATTTTGCCACCACTACAACACAGAACAGGAACTTCAGCCTTCCGTTTCTAAGTGACATAAATGACAATATTTTGTGAATTTTTTATTAATGTTTAAGTTTCTACTTTTCTGCTTAGGTAAGTCCAAATATATAAATATATGTTAAATGCCGGCTGTAGCGAAGCCGGAAATAGCGCTAGTCAACCTGCCACATCGCTCGATGTCCAGGTGAGATGTCCCCATTGCTCCCAGCCGCGCTACTTTAAAGGCGAACGGGGGCTACGGATACACTATGGCAAGGTTCACAAACCACATAGTGTACCTTTGTGCCCCCCAATCCCACCCCCAATATCAAAAACTCCAGATCAAAGTTTGTGGAAAACGCTGGCAAAATTAAAAAATTCTACCCCAGTTTTAAAAAGAGTTCCCCGGGGCGCGAGACGTTCCGTTGCACTGAATTTGGCGCAATGTCTCCGTCTTACGACCCAGGAGAACTCACAAAGTGCCTGGGAGCAATTACTTACCTTCCCTTATAGGATTCTACATGTCCAAAAAAATTTGGCAACTAAGAAATCTTTGACAAATCAAATTAAAGATAACTGCAACAATTTGACCCTTACTTTAGATCCAAAATTACCTGTTAACCCTTCACGGTGACATCGGGGGAGCGGCCAGGCTATTGTTTAGTAGCGATGTGGTGGCATCCTACTCTCCAGAAACTCTTACAGCCCTAGAGAGTAAACATCCAGCGCCTGCCGATGGTCTCACCTTCCCTGACCCCCCCCTCCCTCCTGATGCGCATTCAACACCTCTTACTGTTACTGCCCCCAGCTGATTGCTGCCGTGAGCTCCTTTCGAAGTGGTTCCGCCGGCGGTTCTCGACGGCCTGACCCCTCAGCATTTAAAAGACTTGTTGAGCTCAGGCGCTGGGGAAGCTGGTGGGTCACATGTGCGCCGCGCAAGAAGGACGGTGGCGTCCGTCCCATTGCCGTCGGGTGTACCTACAGACGTACAGCAGCTAAAATATGCTGCAAATTGTACGGGGCAATTTTAAAGAACAAATTCCAGCCCCTACAGCTTGACTTTGGTTCCAAAGGGGGCTGCGAGGCTGCCGTACATGCCCTTTCCAGTTTTTTAAACTCCGGTAAAGGTGAGGTCATGCCTCATGGTTGACATTAAGAACGCCTTCAACTCCGTTAACAGGGACACTCTGTTGGCTGAAGTAAAAAAAGGAGTTACCGGAAATTTATGGTTTTTTGTGGCAGTGCTACAGGCACCCTTCCAAATTACTTTATAGAGACAACGTTTTGGAATCTGCAGTCGGATGCCAATAAGGTGATCCCCTCGGGCCAGTCATTTTCAGCTTAGCTATTCACCCCATAATACAACAACTAAATTCAAAATTTAATGTGTGGTATTTAGATGATGGGACTCTAGGAGGTGACGTGGATACTGTTCTAAAAGATCTTCAATTCCTAAAGCAGCAGTTCCAATCCATCGGCCTTGACCTCAACTTCTCAAAATGTGAAATTTACCTTTGAGACAATACTGACAGACAATCGACCATACAGAAATTTAATTCAATAATCCCAGACATCAAAGTTTTGGAAAAAAGTTCACTGCACCTCCTAGGTTCCCCAATTTTAGAAGACAGTTTTTCACCTTTCGTTGACAAAAAAATTAAACACACACGATATTTCGGACAGACTTTCTAAAATAAACTTACATTCGGCATTCACCCTTATCAGATACTGCTATTTCGGTCCAAATTTTATGTACTATCTCCGCTCTTCCCCTTTGTGGAAGAAGCCACACCTTTTAGACAAAATCGATCAAATTATTCGAAGTACTCTAACATCAATTATAAATGTGGCATTGGATGACCGCGCGTGGCTGCAAGCCACACACTACCCATCCGCTTCGGTGGGCTCGGCGTCCGCAAAATTTCTAGTGTAAGCCTACCGGCGTTCCTATCCTCGATCCACAGCACCGAAGAGTTAACCAGAAAAATCTTAACCGCTTCTCAGGTTGACTCTGTGTTTGACTGATGCGATGAACGCATGGAAAATGGCTTGTCCGGATACGGAGCAGCCCGAGAATCCGTCTTCCCAGAGACAGTGGGATGAGCCGCTCTGCAGGTTGGTACGGAATAACCTCTTTAATACGTCCACCAATACTGCTGAGCGTGCACGCCTACTGGCTGTGGGGGAATGGGAGTCGGGCCTCTGGCTTCAGGCGCTACTGTCACCCAACACAGGCACTATGCTGGGTGACACCACTTTCCGGCTCGCTACAAGTCTGCGTCTGGGTGCTCCTTGCGGGGCTCCACATCGCTGTCAGTGCGGTGAAGCTGTCGACCGCCTCGCACACCGTGGCCTTTCCTGCAGCAAGAACGCTGGTCGGTTGGCACGGCACGCAAGCATTAATGACATCCTCCGTCAGGCTCTTGTCACCGCCGGGGTGCCAGCTATTTTAGAACCCAATGGCTTGGCACGCGACGATGGAAAGAGGCCAGACGGAATGACCATAATGCCTTGGAAGTTGGGTAGGCCTTTGGTATGGGATGCAACCTGTGTCGACAACCTTGCGCCATCCCATCTTCCTAGCACTGCGGGCTGTGCCGGGGCGGCTGCTGCAGGTGCAGAAAACCTCAAACGGCGCAAATATAGCAACCTTACTGGTAGCTATATTTTTGAGCCGTTTGGGGTTGAAACACTAGGGCCATGGGGTCCGAGTGCTCACCGAGTATTCCGGGACATCGCCAAGCGGTTGGTCGACTCTTTACGTGACCAGGGGGCTGGCCAATTCTTGGGCCAAAGAATCAGCATCGCCATCCAACGTGGCAATGCTGCCAGCCTTTTGGGCACTTTTCCTGCTGACAGCGATGCGGACGAATTTCTTGACAAGTATGTACCAACGTTAGTAATGCAGAATAATAATAATAATAACCCCACCGCCGTATCTCTACGTTGACGTCGTAGTGGGGCTTGCGCGCTCCGAACTCTAGGCCTGTGCCGGTAGAGTTTACTTTGCCGGAACAGGGGGCTTAAAACGGCCGCTTTTGCAGAATCATAATATGATTCATATTCAAAATCGTAAAATGGTCACAAACTGACAATTCATATTATTATCTGCTAACAATTCATATTATTCCAATTCATCTGTTTGACAGTTTTCTATGGAGATTCGTAAAATGGTCCACAAAATACGAATTGCTTTATTGACAATTATAATGTCAAATAAGAGAATCATAAGAAATCAGTCAAAAGCAACATCTTGCAAAACATATTTCGGATTTTTTGGAGAAATATTGCAATAACGGCAGATTTAGCCCTGTATGAAAATTTTCTGGAGCACGCGCGGTATACAGAGACCATTGCATATCGCAGACGAAGTGCAGCTCTTCAAAAAAAGGACATAGTCTTCGAAATGCCGGACCTCGAATTTGTTGGCTCATATAGGTTAGATAAAAGTGCGTGTCGTGACCTCATCCATGAGCAGGAGCCGTACATACCTGTGTTGTGTACCTACCCGCCGCGATGGCATAAGTACTACCTCAAAGGCAAGTAAAAGGATTATGATAAAAGTAGTATGTATTCATTACTTAAGTAGTTCCAGATAGACCCTATCATCTATTATTGTAGAGGTTTACCCTGTACGGTGTACCCCCTCGATGAAATAAAAACTTTTATAAATATATACCTAAATGGCAACTTACTTTTATTTTTATCTTCTATTTACATTTTAGGTGCTGAGTACACTTAGATTTTACGCCCCTGGATCATAACTTTATAGGAGCAAGATACACCAAGTTAGTGTATCTGTGTGAGATGAGAGCTATGACACTAAATAATGTGAGTAGGTACCAACTTTTTTGGCTAACAATAATACATATACATGGGATTTAAACATAACTGGCGAAAAGTGGATGAACTAAGGTCCAAAACACACGACACGGCGTCGCGTCACATTTTTAAATAACTATTCTTTATTGATAACTTGTCTTTACACCTTGTTTTTTTAGGTGTAAACGGTAGGTAAACGAAAATAGTACAGTAGTGACTGCCTCGTTGGTGTAGTGGTCGCAAGCGCTACTGCTGAGTTCATACTCAGCAGTAGCGCTTGCGAACCCTAGGCCCTTAGGTCCTCATGGGCCTAGGTTCGATTCCCAGGTTGGGCAGTGTTATTGGGTTTTTCCATCTGGAATTTCTCAGTAGCAACCCGGAGCCTGGATTTGTGCCCGGTTGATGGCAATAGGCTCGTCCCCTATTACATGGAACTTAACTGGCGAAATGTGGGTGTCCTATAGGTACCACCTCTGCCTAACCCTTCAGGGATTACAGGCGTGATGTTACGCTATGTGAAAATAGTGGATAATTATCAATAAAAAATATGTAACAACGTCGGTCGCAACGTATCACGATGCGGTGTCGTATCGTGTGTATGTGTTTTGGCTCTTTGGTGCACCTCTGCCTAACCTTTCGGAGATATATAGGTGTGATATTATGTTATATTATATATATAGTTAGTAGTAGGTAGAAGACCTATATGAGGAGATACTATTATATACAGCTATTACTTACTTAAATAAAACAACTGTTAGGAAAAATATTTTAATGAATGAACAATTCTCATCTTACATTATTTAAAAAAATCTAGCAATAATCAAATAATGAAACTAACAAAAACATAAAAACTAATCGGTCTTTTTTCGTTTCAGATTTGTGACTCTTTTTTTATATTTTGAAGTGTCGCTTGATGCTAGCCACAGACGAGCGAACCATGACTCCTTTGTATGGAATCACCATCCACTTAAAAAACCCACTTGGAACAACTCCACCAGGCTGAAAATGAAAATTTTAATAGTGGACACAGAGCGGGCCGATACCTTCGTTGCTTTTAAGTTTTTGTGTTAGTTAAATGTTAAATAAAATAGTTTGTTTTCTTCTCTGATTTACTTAATTTTTTATTGCATGCACAAAACATTCATACTTTACCTCTATGGGAGGAATATCTTTTGACTGCATCAGCAAGCCTCCCAAGGTTCTGTGCTATTAATTGGTTCGCCATACCAGCTGAGCGGGTTACATCACCCGAGATAAAATTGTCCGAGCCTCATCTAGCGAAGCCAGAGGGCGACCTAAAAAACGTAATATATACTATAATTTATAACATACTCTAGAAAATTCGTTAGAAAATTCTACTCACTGCGGTATCTAGATTGCCGTGTTCTACGAGGCAGCACTGTTGTATAGCGTCAGCCGGGGTAGGGCTTGGTGTTGACGCACCAGTCTGGCCAGAACTTGGGGCTCCAGTGATCTCGGTAAGGGGCTCAACGCCGACTGAGCTCCCACTTTCAGTATAGAAAGTCGAGCAGAATGTTCCATTGTATCTCAGATACTCCACGCCTTTCCATTCCTAAAAGATGTTACGAACATTTGAATACCTACTTTTGCACAGCGATAAAATTAAATATTGATCTAAGATAAAGTAAAGTAAGTACATACGAGTAGTATGTACTTACTTTGTATTTAAAAAATCAAACTCGCACGAAATACTGAAATTTAATTGAAATTACGCACGTCTGGTTGACATCAGAGTACCTACATTTTTTTAAAGGGATAAACTAAAAAAACTTTTTACAAAAAAAAACAACCGACCTCCAAAAAAAAAACACTACAAAGTGAAAAATAACTTTAATTTCGGAAGTCGGTGTCTTGGGTTTTGTATTTTCGTTTTTTGCCACCGACTTCCGAAATTAAAGTTATTTTTCACTTTGTAGTGTTTTTTTTTGGAGGGCGGTTGTTTTTTTTTGTAAAAAGTTTTTATTTTTCACTTTTTAGTTGTGGTACCTACCCCACACACATTCGAATACCACTACCTGCTACCAGTGACAGAAACTTATCATATCATCTACATTAAGTGGGAAAAAAATACGTATCTTGTAGCTAACTCAAAAACTATCCAACCAAAGTTAATAAAATTTATATGGGACCAATTCGAGAGCACACCCTTTCAAACAAAAAAAGAATTTTCAAAATCGGTCCACAACTGACGGAGAAATCGGTGGACATACATAAAAAAAAAAAAAAACAAACATACGCGACGAACATATAACCTCCTCCTTTTTGGAAGTCGGTTAAAAACTCCTTTGTACGGATTGCCAGTCTATAAAGTTTTTATTGTTTTTAATTTCCGTTTTCAGGGCTTATCTGCGGTATTTTTAACAGATGTAAGTTTAATAAAATCAAATAACATTTAAACTATAGAATTATTATTTTTTAACTAATTTGATTAATAAAAACTGTAAAGAAAACTTAACCGGTAAAATTATGGTCTTTATTTTTTTCATGCGGCAATATTTACCCCAAATATGATTCAGATATGAATTGAATTGAAATATGATTCAGCTATTTATGTGTCACCATTTTACGAAAATTAGAGGAATTGCTAATGAATTGCTAGGAATTCAGGAAATGAATCGCTTTTTAGCAATATTGCTAAAGTGGCCGTTTTAGGCCCCCAGGTCTGGGATGAGGAGCCAGACCAAAAGAGATACAAAAACCCGCAGGGCAGCACGTGGCGAGCTGTTGGGCAGTAGCGACCCCACGGACCCTATCTCCCGGGAGAAGTCTTGTTCCTCACCTCTGGCTTGCCTTTATTGGCCGGCTGGAGTGAACACTGACGAGGAACGGCGCTCCCGCCTCATTCTTGCCTTAATTGGCCGGCTTGAGTGGAGATTCGCAAGAGCAAACGTGCTCGGAGGAAGGAAGTATTCCAGTAAGATGCTGGTAGGGATCTTGACCGTACTTCTGGGATTGTCCTGATAGCCGTGGAATACCTCTCCACTCCTCATAAGCACCTCAGGACGTGTTGCCCCCTTGTCGCTACGACACTATGTGCTAGCGACCGTTTTCGGTGGCCCATTATTGAGTGTGCAAGTCACCCCCTGCCATTTTATCCGTGTGCATATAAAACATAGATCAGGCAGGGGCCATAGTCCTTCCATAGTTCCAGGTGCCCAGTCCACTTTAGCAACCCAAACCCATAGTCCGATATCTTTGTTTCCATATCTTACAATAGTCCTACACCAACCGGGGGTTGTCCTTGGCTCCACTTGCATAGTGCGAACAGGGATAAGACGAATAAATAATAATAAAAATATTTATTTAATAAAAACAAGAACACATTGCACTGTATACATTGTAGATTATAAATTAACATTTGTCACACTATAAGCACAAATATATAGACTCTATCCCTTAAACTAGGTCTAGCCTGTATCTCAAGAGATAAAACGAAAGGATAACATCGCTAAGAGCATCGCGTGCCACCTTGGTAGTTTCATATCCAACTGGTAACGTGAAATTAGCGTTACTGAGAGCATCTCGTGCTTACTGGAGTGGTAGGCTGAAAAAGGCCGTAACAGCTAGCTATGTACAGTTACATTGCTAAGGGCATCACGCGCCTCTCTGGTAGCTTCTCATCCAGCTAGTAACGTGGAGGTAACGTTACTAAAGACATCTCGTGTCCACTGGAGAGATAGTTAAATGTAAAGCATTTAACTATCTCTCCAGTGGACACGTGTTGTGTTAATGTCCACAGACAATAGTGCTTGTAAAACACTGTTTGTATCGCGTGCAAGGTGGTCAGTTTAAGCAAGGCATTCTCGCACATTAAGGTTGTGGGAGGTCTCCGGATCCAAGTACATCTAATGTGGGTTACGAACTCAGGCTAAGGCTGCTTCTGGTTAGTTCTGATGTAGGTACAGTACACCTCAAAACTCCGTAAGTATGCTAAGGTTTACTTTGCTATGAAGTCGAGCACGATACAGTCAGTGCGTGTGCATATGCGTGTATGAGTATGTCTCAACATTCCATAGATAACACACACTAATGAATCGTCGTCACTCGTCGCACAGTAACGTGAAATAACATTATATTTCTGTTGCATTTAGAATATACGTCACAGTGGCGACCTGATGCTAAAATTCGCATTGTTTCATGTGCTGGTAGCTGTCTGGGCTAAGCAATGGATTCACGATCAGTGAGGTCTGAGTTCGAATCTAAGTAATTACAACGTGTGGCTGGTTTTACTAGTTTCATAGAAAAATTATATTTATATTTGTTTTTTTCTTATTATTTGTTTTTTTTTAATAAGAAGTTAAATATTAGTTATTGTATTATTGTTTAACTATATAAGTGATTTTTAATTTATCTTTTTGGTGTTAGAAGGTGGAAATAAAAAGTCGTGTTGAATGATAACAAAAATGTTTATTCGTTTTATTTATTTACAAAATTAACAAACTCTTATGAGAATTGTGATGTCACATTCCTACCTAGACAAAAGAAGTTCTCTTGTTACCTACCATTCACAAGATTTTTTTTATTTTCTAAGTGGGTACCCACTTACCTAGTCAATTCATAATAACATAACCAGTACTCTAATTGCGTAATACAACACAATCACAATCTGTTTCGATTTTTTATGTAACGTCACAATTAATGTAATATTGAGGTAATAGCTTAAGTGTTCATTTTCTAGACGAAAAGAAGATTGAAACTAAGCCTCAATTTAAGATCATTAAATAATTACAGATATGTTAATACTACTAAATATTTAATTACACCGTCTAATTATTATTAAAACCAAAACATCTAGGTATTAATATTTTGTATTACCCCCATTATTTTCAATGCAGTCAAGTAGACGTTTGCGTATGGACCCTACAATATTACCACATATTTCGGTTCCTCTTAAATTTTCCCACACCTCCATGCAATGGGTTTTTATTTGTTGTATACACCTCTCATCCCATGACTCCCACCTTTGCACCATCAAACTCCATAGATTTTCTATGGGGTTGAGGTCGGGTGATCGCGCTGGCCATGGAACAACAATTATCTCCGGGTGATTCTGAAACCACTCACGCACAATGCTCGCCCGATGAATAGGACAATCGTCCTGGACAAATGTCAATTGTGTCAACTCATCAGCAGGGTGAATGATGCGCACAGTAGGTAGCATGACATCGTCTAATACTTCTACATAAGTAGAACTGTTTAATCCAGAGAATTACAGTATTCCTCTAAAACAAAAAGAAAAGTGATATTAAGCAGTTATAACAACATACTAAAGTGACGTCATTTTATAATTTTTATAATAACATAAAATAATATTTATTTAAAATAACAGTATAAGTAATATTAAAACTCTGCATTTACAAATGCAATAATAAACACTAATTATTTATCTTTTAGACCTCATGATGGATTTAAAAAATAACAATAAAAAGAACTAATCCATATGTCACCAAATAGTCTAGGTAAATTTCAAATAAAAGTTAAATAGTAAAATAGTCGCCCTCGCCTCAATATTAGATAATATTTGCCTGCATTTTGAGATCACACCAACAGTTACAACAAATCGACAATTTACCTTTTGCATATGATGTGATTACTGTGATTATTTAGATATAATGTTTTACCTTTTCTCGCCTGAAACACAGGATGTCCTAGTTCAGGCATGTAACACTTGTGAACTATTACATAGAATTACGAAAAATGTTTTTACTGTACTACATTATTTTTTGAATAAACTTATTATTATTATTTCCTTTATTCCATTAAAATACTTATAAATTACATTTTTAAATATTAGAATATAAAAAATATAAAAACATTTAAAAATATAAAAAATAGTAGCCCACCGGTATCGGGAACAGGGTCCAAGCTACCGGCGGTCAGGGCTCCAGAGAGAGGAACCTCCTAACAATGCGAGCCGTGTCCAGGAGTACCGCCTTCTGAATCAAGCCCTTGATCCAGCTGCCCAACGAGAGCCTCCTTAGGTGTTGGTCGAGGCTCTTGGCAATTAAGCCATTGGCTGATACGACTATCGGCACAATGATCGCTGAGTCCACATCCCACATGTCGACAATCTCGCGAGCCAAGTCAAGATACTTGATTTGTTTGTCTTTCTCGGCTTTCACGAGGTTCCCGTCATGCGGGACTGTTATGTCAATAATCATTGTGCGCCGTTCTACTCGATCCACCACCACTATATCAGGTTTATTGGCAACAATAGTCCTGTCAGTGATGATGGATCGATCCCAGTACAATGTGATATTCCCATTTTCGAGAACTGGGTCGGGCACATACCTGTAGTACGGCACTTCCGATTCCACAAGGCCGTATTTCAGAGCAAGTTGCTGATGGATAATCCTGGCTACAAGGTTGTGTCTATGCAAGTACTCTTCGTTAGCTAGACGAGAACACCCGGAGATAATGTGTCGGATTGATTCTCCCGGACGGTGGCATGCCCGACAGATGTCAACCGTGCCATCCTTCACAATAAATCTCCGGTAATTGTTCGTCATGATAACTTCATCCATAATTGCACAGATAAAACCTTCGGTCTCCCCGAAGAGGTCACCGAAACGTAGCCAGGTCACGGACGCCAGTAAATCTACTTCGGGTCCATGTAGGGCCCGGAAAAAGCGTCCGTGAAGCTCCTTACTCTGCCATACCTCCCTGCGATCGTTAGTGTCGAGCACTACAGGCTTGCGCCAGTTCTCTTTAGCCAAGGAGAGCGGGGTAAGACCCTTGTCCACCGCGACCACATCTCGATGCATCCCCACGTCGGCTTCTAGGAAATATTCCCTAAGACTGCATATCTCGCGATTGTGGAGGGTCTTTGCGTTTAAAAAACCTCGACCTCCACACTTTCGCGGGATATACAGTCTCATTACCGATGACCGTGGGTGATGCATTCGATATGCAGTCAGCAGCGTACGGACCCTCCTATCCAGGGCATCGAGTTCGGTCTGAGTCCATTTGAGTATGCCGAAAGAGTACATCAAAACCGGCATGACCCAACCGTTGAAGGCGCGCACCTTGTTTCCACCTGATAGAAGACTATTATTATTATTATTATTATTCCGATCAAGTCAAATATTCATTAAACTCATATTCTACCTCACAAGTCTAAACTTATTTAGTTTTTTTTTATGATCTACCTTTCTAACTTTACGAAATGTGTGAACAAAGCGAACATAAAGAATATTATATTTCTGTCCCATTACTTCCAATTGAGTAAAAACTTACAAAAAACCTTTAATAGTACTGCATGAGATTTGAACTCACGGCTCACCGATTCACGCATCTATCTGAACGCGTTAACCGCTAAGTCATCTTGACTTGTATTTTAATGTTGAAATTATGAACTACAATCACTTGTTGACGACAATGATGCATGTGTCTCTTGAAAATAAAAGGTCGTAAGTAAAACTAAACGTCAAGCTATTGCTTTGTGAGATTGCCTATGGACTTTTGGTCGATACTGTACCTATCTATCAGCTTTATTGTTAATATCGTTGATGGACGCTGCGGCCGTCTCAGGTTTCCACTAACGATGCACTTATTGCACTTTCTATCACTTAGCATAATTAACATCTGTTATTTTAGTAAAAGGTTCCGTAAATTTATTTTAAATAAATAATTTTGCGAAAGCAGATTTTTTCGTTGCGATGAAGAAACGCGCGCGAATGAAAAGTGACATTCCAATGTATGTTGTCACGTTGCCAGCAATGACAATAATCCTATTGAAATAAAAATAAAAATATATCTGTAAAATAATCGCGGTGAGATACGTACGTATAAGAAATACTACCTACTTTGTATAATGAATTATATTTCAGATCGCCGTGAAGTAAAATTCAGTGTTTTATTGCATTTCATAATCAATAATTTAGTTCACTAGTTAGCGATATTTCTTATTTCCATACAGTAATATTGCCAAATTAATGAAAACAGGTAAATACATATTTGACAGTTATTTGCGATGTTACCAACTTTTAGAATGAACGCTCTTAAGGTTACGCTAGCCCAGTGGTCGGCAACTTGTTAGTCAACAGAGCCAAATATCAATATACTATAACGACTAAGATTTCTTATGAGAGCCAATCTTGTCTGTGTATAAACTTTTCTCAATACACTTTTCTTAATCCTTAAAACTCCCATCTTCTTTCACTCCACAACGCTTCCTAATATTAACTTGCTAAGAAGTAGGATGCCTTTATCATCATCATTATATCGGCTGATAAAAAATTTCGATGTCCTGTAAATTTTTATGGAAAACATTTTGACAAGTTGCAGAAACGAACTTTTAACTTTTATAGCTGTCATTAAATACTTATCTTCCATTATCACGTTTTAACTTGATGCAGAATTCAACATTAGACTCGATTTTAATGGTTTTTTGATGAAATAAATTCAATCATTAGCGTTAATGATCCATTAATGGGGCAGTAAGGACTTGTCACACTGGATGCGTTCTGCGTCCTATGGTCCGATCAATTTGGAACATTTGGTCCGATCAACTCGGAATATTTATGTTATGTTCGAGTCGACCGGACCCTAGGACGTAAAACGCATCCAGTGTGACGGAAGTCCTCATGTCATGTTTGTCTTTGCGCAACTGGGTGTTAATCCCTAGGGAACTAACTATATCACGGCTTCAACCATTTCACTGCGACATTAAAACAGTAATTTCACGATTACTTCTAGAACTGCTGTGAAAAGTTTCATTGCATTTGGATCTGTAGAGTGACCGTAATAACCGCGTACATCAGGGGCGTAGCTACCGCCGTATCTGCCGTATCAATTATACGGGGCCCCCGGGCCACGGGGGCCCCCGACGTGCGTAAGCAAAAATGAATAAAAACTTTTTTTTTCAGAAATGATGAAAGTATAAAAAAGCAATTTCTTTTTTCCCGCATAAAGCGTGCGTTCAAAAGTTGGCAACACCCTACATCGGTTATCGCATGCTGTGGGACCTCCCCGTTTAAGTCATTTACTTCAACGGGGGAATCCCACAATAATCGATGTACATACGATGATAAACCACGGAGAGCAGTGTTTATTGACGCGTTTTATTTAATTGTGCATTACATTGTAATACAATACAAACAATTTCTTTTATAAATGATTTAGTAAATCAGTTTGCCGGAAAAACGCAAGGAGAGTGTATATTTAATTTGAATTGTTTGTAAAAATTTTGGAAAAAGTGACAGATAGATAATTATGATGAATAAATATTTCTTTTAATTTTATGCAAACATTTTTTTTTCTTTTGTGAGGAATCTTTACCCTTCATAAGGGCCCTCAAACAAATTTTTATACGGGGCCCCGCCAAGGCACGCTACGCCACTGGCGTACATCCACGTAACGGAATTGATGTTGCAGCGATGGAGAGCGTGGAACACGGTTCAATGCTCGACACTGTCGAAGGCCTCCTCCTTATCGATGAAAACCATGCACACACATATTATCAACACATAAAATTTATTTTTAGCTTGACACGTTCTTAGCTCGGTCATGGTATGATACGGTGTAGTCGTCAGACTCCTTAAAAAGTCACGCGACTATACGCGTCAGTTTGAACATCAAGTAAGTTGATCCAATTGTTGAGCCCGAACTTCGTCCCGCATCCCGCGCGGGATTCGCTTCAGATTTGTGCGAATTTGTGTGATTGTGTTGTGTGCCTTTTAATCCGTGCTAAATAAATGTATTTTTTTTTTCTCAGTTTGTCCTGAACTTAACTTGGTGGAGACACAATTTCAGTTAGAAAATGCCCAAAAACCAGCTCGTTTACGAGCTTTTACTAAAATTAAGTAGCATACTCATAAGCTCCTTTCTTTTCTTTTAGTGTTTTGTATATTAATGACGATTTACTATGCGTTTGTGTATAACCCAACCTTCAAAAATTTAACATTGTATACATCTTCATCTGGAACCTTCCAGTACATTGGGATGTCAGTGTTTAGTATGTCTTGCGCTGGAGTTGTTATCGCCATCGAAGCCAACATGGATAAACCTCAGGACTACGACTGCGCTCTCGCCATTGGTAGGTATATACTGCATAGCATGACAGTATTTAAGTGGTATAGTGTAAAAGTAGGTAGTGGTTACGGTCCAGAGTTTCGTTAAAAAAACCTAGATTTACCCTCGTTTACCTAAAATTCTCGCGGCAGCCGCTCCTCGGATCATGCTGATCGTTCGTGCCGCTGTAACGTCGGCCATTCAGGCGGGTAGTAGTAGCACACTTCCGCCGCGAAACCATAGCAGTGAAATCATAGTAGTTCTCTTGATGAACTCGCGTCATGTTCCGCTACTCAAATTTAGGGTGTGAGCTACCATTGCTCCGTCACGTTATTCAAACTGAAAAAAACTTCGCCAGTAAAATTGTCGGAATTTGTCAAAATCGAAGGGAAGAAATAAAAAAATGGGTTTTAAGTTGGCCGCGCGAACGTAACGTGAAGAATTGCGAGGCCATGGAGATCTCAGCAACTACGGGTTAGAGATTTAATTATTTTTGTCAATTGAAGACCGAATTTGTCAAAAAAAAAAAACCAAAAAAATTATTATAAGCTCTAGATCACAATATTTTACGAAATATTCACCTTGGAAGTAACGGCCGCGCAATCCAATCGTTCACTTGCTGCTTCTTAATTGTTGATTATTTCTTTAAACTTCCTTTAAAGATTTCATACACTAACTGACTCAGATTCTGATTGTAGTGACCACAGTCAGAATTTATATCATAAGGTACTAACTGTACTAAGGCTTCTTGGTTGCATATGGCGTCTTCAATTTGATTTAATACATGTAATGGGCTAGAACCGGTACTAATAGTGCAGTTATCGTTAACTTTCACCACATCAGCGAAACCCGTCTCAATAGCATCCTAATTCAAAACTGAACATGTTCTGGTATCATAATCATTTGCAGCATCTGTTGTTTGTATATTTCCGTTGTCATTATACAACACCGCTAAAGAATCATCGTCCTTTCTCATCGTCGTGAGACTGTGTGCAGTCATCAGATCCAATAAAATCAATATGTTCTGCAGTTATAGTTTGTGTGCAATGGCTGTCATCAGGAGCCAAGACTATTGGTATGTTATTAATACAAAATTCAAAATTTATATTTTTTTTATGAACATTATCATTAATTAGAGACGGTGTTACAGGGACTATTGTCTTTTAACTTTGTATTATCATTATTGCATACCAACTCAAGATTTATTTACTTCGCCAAGATTTGATGACATCCATAATAAAAAAAACCAGTTCGACACTTTTATTAATTATGTATAATTAATTATGAATCAATATAATTTAATTTTTAATGGCGCCTTCTAGAGGACATAAAGAAACGAAATAAAAAATAAAAATAATTGAATTGTGCCATGTTGGATATCAATGACACGTCACGATGACAAATGTCAAAATGGGACACTTTTTTTTTGGGTGGGAAATTCTTCTCCCGCTCTGGGCGGAGCGGGAGGGCGTGTCAGACTCTTACTGACTAAAACCCACCCGTGTTCCTTCGGTTGCCCTGTTGCCGGGGGCCACGATGTCCCTATCGGTTTTCTTCGAACCCCCGGCAGGCATTGGCCCTAGCGGACCCCGTCAATTCTGCTGACATCTCTTTGAGGCGCGCGTGGAACACAACGTGCCGTCGACCCGGGCTTGGTCCTTATCGGACGGCGAGCTACCCATTGCTTACCGTCCGCAAGCCCACGCCTAAGATGGCCGGAAATCAGCTCGCGATTCCCGCCCCGGGCGTCTCCTCCTGCGGCGGTTAGGGGCGTGAGGGCGCGAAATTTGCCTCTCCCTCACGCGTTCCGCCGCCTCCTTCGCAAGCATTATCGCTTCGCAGGAGGTGACGGTCTACCATTTCCTCTCGCTCCGTACTATGGCCTGAACCAGGGCCGGACGCGAGAGATCACCGCCGCCAATCGTCTCTACGAGGACACGGCGTTGCTCCGCCCAAGCCGGGCAGACCTCCACCGTATGCTCCACCGTGTCCTCAGGCCGATCCACACAATGGTGACACCCGGGTGTTTCCTCCCGCCTTATCCTGAACAGGAACCTCCCGAAGCAGCTGTGTCCGGTGAGGTCCTGCGTCAGGCGGAAGGTGAGGACGTCGTGGCGCCTCTCAAGCCACTCCTCAAAGACGGGTCTTATCGCCGCAATTGTGGCGTGCCCAGCGCGGGGTTGCGACAATCGCACTCTCCATGACGCCATGAGATCCCGCCGGAGCTCTGTCCGCTGTGCCGCGATTTCTTGCGGCATCGGAGTTAAGCCCCGGCGTTTCGCTTTACTCGCGTCACTCCCAGATGTGCGCGAGGACCTTTGCCTCCAGATCCCATGGCGGTAATTCGGCAAGGAGGCTCGCCGCCTCGCAGGAGACCGTGCGGTATCCTCGGGCCAGCCGGATGGCCATGACCCTCTGGGACGCGTTCAACCGGCGGGCTGGCCGCAGACTCAATGAACGCGCCCACACCGGTGCCCCGTAAAGGGCCATGGACCGCACGATCCCCGCATAGAGCCTCCGGCAGGAGGCGTTTGGATCCCCTTGATTGGGTAGAAGCCGTATCAATGCAGCCCCGGCCCGCTCCAGTCTGGGAGCCAAACGTCGGAAGTGTTCTACGAAATTCCACCGGCTGTCGAGGACGAGTCTCAGATACTTCATCGTCGACTCGACACCGATGTGAACCCCTCCCGCCATTACCTGGGAGCCCGACGGTGGCGCATTCCGAGGACCATGAAAACCCGTGGCCTCAGACTTGTGCAGGGCCACCTCGAGTCCCAGCTGCCGGATCCTGTCAAAGATTATCGCAACCCCGCGTGTCGCTAAATCGGCCGCCGCCTGGTACGACCCCCCCCTGCGCCAGGCCCAACGTGTAGTCAGCGTAACAAACGACGCTGACGCCGCTAGGGAGGTCGGCGCAGCACCTAGTCGTATCCGATGTCCCACAGATGCGGCCTCAGGACCGAACCCTGTGGGACACCGCACGACATCTCTTGCCGGTTCCACTTTCCTTGTTGACCGGGGTAGATGACGGCCCTGTCCGTCAGATAGGCCTCGACCACACGACAGAGGTAGGTCGGCATCCGGTGATACCGGAGTGCCTCCCTGATGCAACTCCAGAGCAGGGTGTTGAAGGCATTGGCGACACCGCCGAGACGACCGCACCCCGGGCCACAGCATCCCCCGTCGTGATGGCCCGCACGCGCATGATGGCGTCCACCGTAGAGCGCCCCCTGCGGAAACCGAACTGGCTCTCCGCCAGATCCAGTCCCACTCGCACCAGCTGCCCGACGAGGCGGTCTACAATGACTCTTTCAAAGAGCTTGCCCACCTCGTCGAGCAGCATAATGAGCCGATAAGCGGACGGAGAGTTCGCTGAGCACCCCGGCTTCTTGATGAGGACCAGTTTTCCCGTCTTTCAACGAAGTGGGAACTGGCCCCTCTCCATGCATGCGCTTAGGAGCCCCCTTAGTCGAGGCCCGAGAGCCCCCATGGCCAGGACCCAGGCTTTTCCAGGTATGCCGTCGGGTCCTGGGGTGGTATTCTTCGCACTCATCTTGCGTACCGCCACTCTCATCTCTACCTCAGTCACCTCCGGAGAATCGTCGTCGTCGGTGTGGTCCGCATCGGGCACCGCAGTAGGCGGAGCCATGGGCGGAGGGGTATGATGATCCCCTCTAGAAGAGAACAGAGCGCTCACCACGTCCCCCACAAGCTGGGACCGGAGACTCTGCGTCAGCGGGGGGGCCCATGGGCGGAGTTTCTCCCGCACCATCTTGTATGGGCGCCCCCACGGGTCCCTGTTGAGAGTCTCCAGTAACTCCTCGCGGGCCAGGGCCCTGGCCCGCAGGGTTTCCGCTTGGAGGGCGCTTTTCGCCGCTCTGTACCCCTCGTACAGCTCCGCCTGAATGGCTTCCGTATCCGGAGGGCTGATACGGAGCCTGCAATGCCTGGCGTACCGGCATCGCGTAGCAACACACGCCCTGCGCAGAGCCTCCAGCTCTTGCGACCACCAACCAGTACAGCCGGCGCGAAGCACGTCTAGGATGGACCCGGGGCATTGCCATGTCACAAACATTGGAGATGGCCTCCCGGAACCACTCCGCCTCGTCGTTGATGTCGGCAGGCCTGTCCGGTGATGACATCCAGGCCTGCACGATCGAAGCTTCCAGAAGCTCTCGGTCCAGCTGCTTCAGCGCCCACCGCGGACCACTCGGGGCCTGTCGGACCGGCGCACTCGAGGTCTGGGTGGAGACGTCAAACCGGATGTACCGGTGATCGGAGTAGGTCTTCCCCCCTCCATGACGCGCCAGTCAATGACACACGGCGACAGAGCGGGGCTGGCGAACGAAATGTCCACCACCGATTCGCCCTGCAAAAACGGGCCACCTTGACTTTAACAAAAGTCTGGATCATTGTGTCTGAATTCATTAAATGAAATAAAATAAAATTTAAGTTAAATTGTCAAAAAAACTTTTTTTACAAAGATACAACCGATTTCCAAGCTACAAAGTGAAAATTAACTTTAATTAAATTTTTAAAGTCGGTGGCAAAAAACTAAAATCGAAAATACGTCTGTAGCTTAGAAGTCGGTTGTATCTTTGTAAAATGTTTTTTGTCAATTTGACTTAAATTTTAATTTTATTTTATTTATTTATTTAATTCTGACACAATGATCCATATTTTTGTTAGTACAGTAATTTTTTTTTCACTTTTTTGTGGGTTGGTTTGTAATTTATCTAAGTTACAATAGCCTAATGTCAACTCTTGACCTTTTACAAAATGTTGCTTTTCCCGATGCAGGGACTTGAATCGTTGAGGGATTCTCCTGGTACTTCACCATCAGCTCCACTGCACCATATGAATTGTGACCAGCATGAATTGCTTACCAACCATATTAATCGAATCGCAAACCGTGAATCCGGTGGCATCTGTGTCCTCTATAAAAAACAAATCGCTATAGGTGTGCCTATAATATTTGAAGAGTTCCCTCGATTTCTCCAAGATCCTATCATCAGATCGTGACCAAATGACAATAGGATCAACTTTTTCAAATCGGTCCAGCCATCTATCTTCTCGCCGTCCAGCCGTCGTCCTCGATTTCTCCAAGATCCTATCGATCTTGGAGAAATCGAGGTAACTCTTCAAATATTATGGGCACACCTATAGCGATTTGGGTATTTTTTAAAGAGGATATTTTATTTTCGCCAATTTATTGTTCATATGTCCCTAGAAAATCAGTTGTAGCTTAGAATTTTGTCCGGCCCTGGAAACTCGGTTCAGTTGCCTTCGAAGGCGCGTGTAGGTAAATTTTCTGAATTACCTATGTTTATTATTCAAAAATACAAATATGTACTTATCGCATCTAAAAAAACGCATTAAATCTCTAAAAATACTTTAATTTGGTGTGCGAATTTCACTTGTGAATATTAAGGATAAAAAGGGCCCCGCTGGATAAAAAAAACTAGCAAAGATAATTTCTGCTGTATCATCCAATGTATCTGAAAATAAAAATAGTTCGAAAAGTACATTAGAAGGAGTATCGCCAGTAAAATTTTCAAGTCTCTAAGCAATAGAATAACGAAGGGGCCCGCTGGATAGAAACCGATAATAAATGCCATTTCTGTCTTAGTGGCAGAGAGGTACATTGAAAATGTTCGTTCGATTAGACAAGTACGTTCAATAAGCTAACAATCGGTTTCGTTGCTGTGGCTCAGGGGGGCTAGCTAAATAGAAAGATATAATTCATGGCATATTGTAGAAAATAATGTACCGTAGTTTATATTGGGGTCTTGTGAATCAAAACTAGCAGTTGTGAGATTGCTAAGAACATTAATATTAAACATTTTCAATTTATTTTTAGTGAGAGGTTAAATGGTTTTTCAGAAGTAAATGTGAGCAACTTATGTGTTGAATCGATTGATTTTTTTTTCCGATCGGTAACATAGCAATTATATCAAACAAAAAAAATCGTATTGCGGCGTGGGTATTTATTTATACGTACGATTAATAAAGAGCTTACCTGAGCTGCTTTCATCAGTTGTTCTGATGCAAATAAATATGAACAGGACATAAATAATACACTCGTGGACGTTGTGAATTGGCATGACGACAATAAATTAGTAATTAATTTAGGAAAGACTAACATAATACATTTTTATCATCGGACATAATTACCAAATTTAAAAATTGAATTTATTACAACTAAAATAGACCAAGTACAAAAAGCAACATTTCTAGGCATAGTAATTGACAGTCAAATGACGTGGAAACCTCAAGTAGAAGAAAAAGTTACCTATATGAAAAATTTAGCATAACCACTTATGTCCTATTCAATTTGACTAAGAAAGTTAACATCACCACAAGATACCATACCATATTGATTGCATACCATGGTCTCGTAGCTTCCATTCTGAGATACAGTATAATTTTCTGGGAAAATTCTTGCCTGTGGGAACAGGTACCTATTCAAAGCCCAAAAACGTTGTTTGAGGTCGATGTTAAATATGAAATCGACTGATAGCTGTTTTCCAGTGTTTAAGTCCCTAAAGCTGTTAACATTTCCGGCAATGTATATTTTAGAAATAGCAATTTTTGTAAAACGTAACATGTATGTTTTTAGTGTCGCTCAGGCCACACGTGACGCGCAAAATGTCTGAAAACTATTTTTTTCATAATAAAATAACGAATCCAATGTACGTTTTTAATATCAGACATATTGTTATAAAACCGTCGCAATTTGCGACGTTTCTGATCAGTACTACCCACCGAGTTGGGCTAAGAACCGTCTAAACTAACGATTTTAGACGGTTTTCGTTGTAAAACGATGCGACATGGTTTTGGTCGTAGGCTCTCTTACTCTTTGTGTCAAATAAGCAAAATATTGTAACACCCTGTATATTGGAAAGTGAATTTTTCATTTTTTGTCGAATTCCAATGAGATTTCACTGACTTGAGGTATGTTTAGAGAGGTACCAATTAGGGTACTAAATATCCATATATGTTTTATATCCAACTTCTCAGTAATCTTGGCTACACAAAAATACACCCGCCAAGCTGACGTCAGAATGGCGGGTGTATGAAACTATTGCAATAACTTGCGATCCCACGAGGTACAAATTATTTCACAAGTGGTACAATTTGGTACCAATTAGGTACTAAATTTTGAGATATATTTCGACCATTTCTGAAAAATACACCCGCCAACCTGACATTCACGTTACTAAACAATAGTTTATGACAGTGCAGTGGAAGTTGTAGGTGATAAAGCATAAAGGCGAGTTTTATGAAACAGTTACCTATAGTGAAGAATAAAATAATAATATTTCTATCTATCCTCGGTCAAGACACTCGCTCATCTTCGGTCAAAATATCAAACATTTAGTGTGCGTGTGGATTGAGTGCTATATATGTTTAACATTTTTATGTGAAATAATTATACTGAATTTGTGAAAACTATTCACAAATATTCAATTAATTTTAACGGTTTGTTTGGATTTTGTAAAGGTTTATTTAAAACACTCATGTTGCAGACGGAGTGTTCCAAAATTATCCAACTTTGGCTAAATAAATTCTTAATATTCTTACTCTATTTTATGAGTATAATTCAGAGTCAATTTGTGAAACAAAAACCTTGACGTAAAACATAGAGAGTTAGAGAGTAAATAAAAAATACTTTCTTTTCAACGTATATATATTGGACATATGCTACAGTAAAAAGATATCTTCAACAAAAAAAAAGCTCGACAGCATTTTGAAAAATGAAGACGTTCGTTCTCCACCAGATGATACACACTGAGAGTGTAGATCTTGGAATTGATGAGCATGAACTAAATAACGATTTCTTTTGTAGGTTTGACAAACAAGTACGTTAAAAAAAAATTGTAACGAAGCTCATAATGGAGAAGATAATTCATTCTATTTGCCGACGATTGTGGCAACACTGCGTAGGATATTATTTAAACTGCCGCTATGGTCAAATATATTAGTCTCGCATTTTAAATCCGACAACATGACTCCATCGTCTGCGGGTGTAGGAAGCTTTTTCAAAACAGTTAAGCATTTGATCTTCAAAACAAAAATACAGAAATACAGAATTGATGAATTCATTCAGATTTTCGCACAATATATAGAAGGTGACCTAAAGTCGTCAAAAGTTGACTTTGCGAATGAAGTTATCAATAAAGTTGTGAAGAAAACAAGTTTTAATAGAAGAAAAAGGAAACATACTCAGAAAAAACAAATCACAAAAAAGGCCAAATATAAAGTTAAAGTACTTACTCCGTATTTTCAGACAAACCTTCTCTAGTTGAGAATTGGAAAGGAGAAGGTAAAGAAGACGAAACAGCTAAAATGGTAACAAATGGTAACAAATGAAACACATGCAACAACTTAAAAATACCTGTGGACTGGATTCTGTTTTTTTTTCTGTTTTGTTATGGATATATTAAAAATCAATATATGAAAGATATGATTAACTTGTTCAACTCTGGATTAATCCCAGAGTACCTTAAATGTTTGGCAGGTGCAATAACAAGTTACGATCCGTACAAAATCCGAGCAGATGTAGTCGTTAAGCATTTTATTAAAAAAACAGAACTAGAATTAAATAATAACGTCATTGTAGTTGATTGCCGAAGCAATGTAGCTAATTATCTTGAAACAGTTCTATTGAACCATTTTTACAGTGCCTTATTTACAAAATGATGCGTTAATAGTTACTGCACATCTATTCCAATAGAAAGACAATTTACTTTCTTACCACTCAATTCGGATATGTTATCCGTTTTTGGAATCGAGTGTTTGGAAGACGCAATTTGTTTTGACGAATCATTCAAGTCTTGTCTTACTTGTGGTTCTAACGTAGCAGTTAACTACGAATAACATTTTGTCATTGCATTAGATTTCAACGGTAGGTACTGGTGAGTATTGCCTGCAGGAAATAACGCACACTAAGAATAAAATCAAAGGTATACGAACTTATCGAAGCAATTTAATTCAAAGTTACATACTCTGTGCTGAACTCGTTCCTCCACCTCTGATGGCATTGGTCATTACAAATGTCATATTTTAATTAATAAACTATAATTAATTACTATTATTATTTTCATTTATTCATTTTTTTACATATTAAATACATTTTTAAATATTTTTATAAAAATCATTAAAAAAACATTTAAAAATATAAAAAACAGTGGCCCATCGGCATCAGGAACAGGGTCCAAGCTGCCGGTGGTCAGGGCTCTAGAGAGAGGAACCTCCTCACTATGCGTGCCGTGTCTAGGAGTACTGCTTTCTGAATCAAGCCCTTGACCCAGCCGCGCAATGAGAGCCTCCTGAGGTGTTGGTCGAGGCTCTTCGCTATTAGGCCATTAACCGTAACGATTATCGGTACAATGATTGCAGAGTCCACATCCCACATGTCGACAACCTCGTGTGCTAAGTCAAGATACTTGATTTTTTTATCTTTCTCAGCTTTTACGAGATTCTCGTCATGAGGGACAGCGATATCTACAATCATTGCACGGCGCTCTCGTCGATCTATCACCACAATATCAGGCTTATTAGCTACAATAGTCCTGTCAGTGATGATAGATCGATCCCAGTACAATGTGGCGTGACCATTCTCGAGAACTGGGTCGGGCACATACTTGTAGTATGGTACTTCAGATTCCACAAGGTTGTACTGCAAGGCAAGTTGCTGGTGGATAATCCTAGCCACTAGATTGTGTCTGTGCAAGTACTCGCCGTTAGCTAGACGAGAACACCCGGAAATAATATGTCGGATTGATTCACCGGGGCGGTGGCATGCCCGACAGATGTCAACCGTACCGTCCTTGACAATGTATTTCCGATAATTATTCGTCAGGATAACTTCATCCATAATCGCACAGACAAAACCTTCGGTTTCCCCGAAGAGGTCACCGAAGCGTAGCCAGGATACAGACGCCAAAAAGTCTACATCAGGCCCGTGGAGGGCCCGGAAAAAGCGTTCGTGTAGCTCTTTGCCCTGCCATACTTCCTTACGATCGTTAGTATCAAGTACTGCAGGATTGCGCCAGTTCTCTTTTGCCAAGGAGAGCGGGGTGAGGCCCTTGTCCACTGCGACCACATCTCGGTGCATACCCACGTCAGTTTGAAGGAAATATTCCCTGAGACTGTAAATCTCGCGGTTGTGGAGGGTTTTAGCATTTAGGAAACCTCGGCCCCCACACTTCCGCGGGATGTAAAGAAAGAAAGAAAGAAAGAAATATAAGTTTAATTGTCACAGACACACATGCATAAAAAAAGAGAACAATACAATAAAATAAAACAATACATTTAAATATAATCACGAGCACAAAACAGAAATATGCGGCAGCTGCTGGCACGTCATGACTGTGACAAGAAGGCTTCCACTCAGCATGATGCTGTGCTATGGGGACCCACAGCACAGCGCTGATTTTCAGTGGTCACCCGAAAAAGTCGTACGGAAACCAAGATAGGTTTAATGAATTAAATATAAATAAATAATAAAATAAAACAAATAGTACTTAGAATATAATGCTACTATACAACCAATTATATGAATAAATATGATTAAATAACACAGAAAATTATCCGCAGGCATAACCGTGAGTGCATTAAAAAAAAAAAAAAAATTTAAAAAAAAAATACGCAATTATTTTAAGTTTTTCGCTAACGCATCCGTCGCCGTCGCCTCGATATCACCGCCTCGAGTCGCAGTCTCATCACTGATGACCGTGGGTGATGCATCCGATTTGCCGTCAGCAATATACGGACCTTCCTATCTAGAGCGTCAAGTTCCGTTTGAGTCCATTTGAGTATGCCGAAAGAATACATCAACACCGGCATGACCCAACCGTTGAAGGCACGCACCTTGTTTCCGCCTGATAAAAGACTATTTAACACTTTATTCAGGCGGCCAAAGAACCGTTCCCTCAACGATTGTTTCATGTCGGCAACATTGATGCCTAACGCTTCCGACATACCCAAGTACTTGTAGGTTTCGGTTGAGGAGAGGGATCTAAGGTGTATGGAATCCGAGAGTTGGGTTCCCACGGATTCCATAATCCTCCCTCGCTTTACATGCATGACTGCACATTTTTCCACACCAAATTCCATCCTGATGGCGCTACTGAACGTTTGGGTTACCTTCAGTAGCTCCATCAGTCGCAAATTGTTGGGGGTAAAGAGTTTCAAGTCATCCATGTAAAGGAGGTGAGATATCACCTGACCATCCCTTCTCAACCGGTAGCCTAGACCTGAATCCTCCAGCAGTGTGCTTAGAGGATTCAAGGCTAAGCAAAACCAAAGCGGACTCAGACTATCGCCCTGAAATATTCCCCGCTCAATCCAGATCGGTTCATCGATTCCCCGGGTCTGTCGACATCCTGGATAGAGAAGGACCGTCCTCCATTGCCGCATACATGACATCAGGAAGGTGCGCAGAGTGGCATCTATCTTGTACAACTCCAGCACCCTCATGAGCCATGTATGCGGCACCGAATCATAGGCCTTCTTATAATCTATCCAACAAATTGACAAATCCTTCCGGGATCTACGAACCTGTTGGCTGATGGTCATGTCTATAAGGAGCAGCTCCTTGGTACCGCGGGACCCATTCTTACATCCATTCTGAGACACAGACATAATTAAGTTGTTGTTAATATGGTGTGAAATTTTTGCTCTAAGAATGGATGTAAGAACTTTATAGACCGTCGGTAAACATGTAATTGGTCTATAATTTTTAGGTTCCGCAGTACTGCCCGATTTATGGAGCAGGTGGGTAGCTCCTGTTGTGAAGAACAATGGGAGGGACCCAGTCTCTAAAGATGACTGGAATTGCGAGGCTAAGCAGGCGTGTGACCTTTGTAACCATTTAAGCCAGAAATTGTGCAGTCCGTCCGGTCCTGGATATTTCCAGTTAGGCAACGGACGGACTGCACGGGCCACATCCAGAGGACTAATGATAATGGCCTCCATGTCTGGTATTGGATCACATGCCTGCTCAAGAACACGCATCCAATCACCTTCAGTGTGACTGGCGGGCACCGACCAAATGCTTCGCCAAAAAGTTTTCATGGCATCACTATCCGGTGGACGCGCGTCAGTCACACCTTGATTGGGAGTGGGCCGCTCCCATGCTCTGTATACCCACCTTTCATCGTTCTGGAACATGCGGTTCTGAGTGTACCGATCCACTCTTCACCTGTACCGACGGATACGGTTTGCCCATGCATAAACTTTCTGCTTCAGGAAGTCGATGCGCTCTGTGACATGGGATACATATTCTCGGGGACTAATACTAGTTCCCGAGAACGCCCGCCTCACAAAGCGCATCACCCTTGGGCGTGTATTGCCCTCCCTGAAGCAGATGAGCTTCCCGATGAGTACCCTGGCCTCATTAATACGACACTCAATCCTGCACTGCCAAGCTGGTGCGACGGGTTTCGGTCGTACAGCTCGGTCAGTATTTGGAAATTTGACACGGGCTATACGACATGCCGCAACAGCCGTGCAATACAAGATCGAGTGTGTATCGCAAAGGTCTGCGCTGCTTTCAATAAAATTTGGTAACAGCGCATCCAGGGCACACACCAGTGCTCTGTTTCTTTTATTCATGGGCAAACGTGGTAGCCGTGGTCTAAGGTCAGGTGATATGAACCGGTACTCACGGATCGCATCCTCCAGTACACTCCTTAATTCCACATTGCATAGGTTGTCTGCAGATATAGCCCTGCCATCCTCTTCCTTATCGTATTGGTTTGCCTGCAGTGGAACCACGGCAGGCGCATGCACGACATTCTGGGGTGGGGGAGTATTACTAGCAGAGCTATTCTGCATTTTCGTGCGCAGCCGATCAAGTGTAGCGTTATCCAACCTGTGGTTGTGTTGAATGACGCGCACCTGATCTGACAATCGTTGGGCCGAGACGTTAACGGCAGGTTCAAGCACCTGAAACAGAGAGAGCATCCGACTTCGGTACGCTGTAAGGTTAATTCCTCCCTCGGTAGCCCCATAATATGCGCGCATCACATTTTCATTTATGGACTGAGTCCATCGCATGCGCGACACATTTCAGCGGGGACCCTGTTCGGTGCCTGTTGGCCTCGAAGTCCCAAGCCCGCTGGTGGCCGGCCTCTCCCCTGCCGACGTACAGATGTTGGCGACGTCGGCGGGGAAAAATACTCGTCGCTCGAACTCGACGCAACTGCCACGGCCGGTGTCGTCACAGCGCTCACGGTGGCGCTGGGTACCGGCGGCGGCGAGGCGGAGCTGAGCGACGAGTCCGGAGGTGGTGGGTGTGCTCGTTTCGTCGCTGACCTAGTCAACATTCTTTGTAGTTTTCATTCCTGTTTTTTGGTTTTAGTAGAGGTGACATCTGTCATGTCCGTTACGGCATTTTTTGAATATTGTCTATTTTTCTGGTCATTTTGATCTTTTTTATTGTTTTGTTCTGATTTGTGGGCTTTTACGCTTTATTCTCGGTTTCCGATATTAATAAAAACTGCGGTTGAAATAAATATAAATTTGAAAATTGTGAAAACTATTTTTAAGACGTGTTGACAGTTTGTGTGCCAGTTATATCTCCTATTATTATTATTATTAATTATTATAAACTATTAATTAATAAATCTAATGCAATGGCATTAGATTTCAACGGTAGGTACTGGTGAGTATTGCCTGCAGGATATACCGCACACACTAAGAATAAAATGTGTACGAACTTATCGGAGCAATTGAATTCGTTCCTCCACCATTCGCTGATAGTATTGGTCATTACAAATGTCATGTATTAATTAATAAACTTTCTTCGATTTTTCGCTTATTATCGTCATAGCATTTGAAATTACTATTAAAACCTATGACACTACATTTACTAATCTTTACTGCAATCTAAAAGAAATTTTGGTCACCCTATTTCCTAATTCAGATAATAAAAATAAAACTCGATTTTCTTATACAATAAAGGGTCTTTTAATTTTTTTCTGGTAACAAATTTGTTGCACAATTTTTTTCACAAAAAAAGAGACAATTTTGTATTTGTCTTATCTTTCATACGATAAGCGTAATAAAACGAAAGCAAAAGAAATGGAGGACTGAGGGCCCGAATTTTATCAAGGTCATAACTTTCAAACAACAAGAAGTGGTGACCAGTTCTCACTTTCACAAATTTTCACAATTTATTTAGTAGCATATAGGATTTCAAACAGTAGCTGTGAGTTAATGATTTTATTTTATTTGCGTAGTAAAATTTTACGTGTATGAGAATTGAGGGCCCATTTTGTACGAAGATATACAAAGTAGGACAGTGTTTTGCAATAGTATCTTGTTTTCACAAATTTTGTTTGGCATTAGCTTAGATTTTGGCATAAAGACTTTTTCTGTAGTGTCCATAGTTTGTCAGGTTCAGGTGGGCCCTCAATCCTCTATGTGAGAACTGAGGGCCCAACTTTACAGTCCATAACTCGGTTATTGGACTTTCACAAAATCTTATTCCAACTTTCACAATTCTTTGGGAATGTTCACTAAATCCTAAGCACGTTTTCAAAGAGTTTTAACAAAGTGGCCCTCACACCACACGCACATACGTCCTTGGGGTCTCTAGTTAAGATGGGTATTTCTCAAGGATCAATTCTTGTCCCTTTCCTATTTCTAGTTTATATTAATAACCTTCCTTACATGATGGCTAATATATCGGATTCTATTCGCTGATGACACTTTTAAATCTTTTAGTTAAAAAAGTATTAACAACTCTATATACTTCCAAGTCAATTGAGACCGTCTGGTCTGCACCAAGTGCAAAAGACAATTGATAGAAATCCGACGACTGACGAAACACAAGGTTTGCCGAGGGACATTAAGAACATAGTTGTACTGTATGTAGACTGTTAGCCTAATGAACGTACTTGTCCTATCGAACGAAAATATTCAATTTACCTCGGCCACTAAGACAGAAATGGTATTTAATTTCAATTTCCATCCAGCGGGGCCCTTTGTTATTCTATTGATTAAAGACTTATACAATTTATTGGAGATACTCCTTCCATGTAGCTACACTTCAAATTATTCTTTTATTTCAATAACCTAACAGAAATTACATTCGTAAGTTTTTTTTCTATCGAGCCGCCCTTTTTATCCTTAATACATAAAAGTGAAAATCTTACGCCAAATTAAAACATTTTCAATGTACTTACAGGGATTAATGCGTTTTTTGTGATAAGATATCCTGTTTCACCGTTAATTATTATATGTTATTTGTATATATCGAGGGGTGAAAGGCTATTTGTTTGAAGCGACATTTTACGAACTTTACAGGAGAGCCATTTAAAGATTCAAAATTTGGAAAAAAAATCGTTATGATAAAACTACTGCTCTTACTTTAATGGGGATCGCAAATCTTTATTGCAAAAAAATCCCTTAATTTTTGGTGTATAATTTGCAATAAAAAAACAGTTCCAAGATAAATGTCGCTTAATACAAAATGATCTGTATCGCCTTATTTTTAGAGTATAGAAAAATGATTCAAGGCAAAATGGTTTAAGTGACTTTACAGTACTTATGCAGGAGAAAGCAAAATGATTGAATCGACGTTACTCAATAATAATAGGAATTGTTTAACTTTGATAACGATACAGGCAAGTTGGCTTAAGCAACGATGAACATTCTTAATGAGTTGTTTGATGTCTCAGGATATGATTGTTTTAAAAAAATGTGGATACTAACAAACTGTTCAAGCGACTAAGGCCCGTATAACAGAACGTCACTCAATACTCAAGTATTACTTAAAACTAGTTTCAACCAATAAGTAATGCTTGAGTATTGAGTGACGTTCTGTAATACTGGCCCAACGAGGAACCAGTTTTGAGAGTGAATGTCAGGTTGGCGGGTGTATTTTTCAGAAATGGTCGAAATATATCTCAAAATTTAGTACCTAATTGGTACCAAATTGTACCACTTGTGAAATAATTTGTACCTCGTGGGATCGCAAGTTATTGCAATAGTTTCATACACCTGCCATTCTGACGTCAGCTTGGCGGGTGTATTTTTGTGTAGCCAAGATTACTGAGAAGTTGGATATAAAACATATATGGATATTTAGTACCTAATTGGTACCTCTCTAAACATACCTCAAGTCAGTGAAATCTCATTGGAATTCGACAAAAAATGAAAAATTCACTTTCCAATATACAGGTTGTTACAATATTTTGCTTATTTGACACAAAGAGTCAGAGAGCCTACGACCAAAACCATGTCGCATCGTTTTACGACGAAAACCGTATAAAATCGTTAGTTTTGACGGTTCTTAGCCCAACTCGGTAGGTAGTACAGGGGGCCTACCACCAGCTCAAAAGCAGTATTATTTTAGTATTACTTCAGTGGGAGAAAGAGATGGAGCTATACGTCTTCTAGAGCTTCATCTCTTTCCCACACTGAAGTAATATTAAAATAATACTGCTTTATGAGCTGATGGTAGGCCCCCTGATCAGAAACGTCGCACAATTGCGACGTTTTTGGGTCAGACAGTTTTACCACAATATGTCTGATATTAAAAACGTACATTGGATTCGTTATTTTATTATGAAAAAAATAGTTTGCAGACATTTTACGCGTCACATGTGGCCTGAGCGACACTAAAAAGATGCATGTTACGTTTAACAAAAATTGCCATTTCTAAAATATACATTGCCGAAAATGTTAACAGCTTTAGGGACTTAAACACTGGAAAACAGCTATCAGTCGATTTCATATCGACCACAAACAACGTTTTTGGGCTTTGAATACCTGTTCCCGCAGGCAAGAATTTCCCTAGAAAATGATACCGTATCTCAGAATGGAAGCTACAAGACCATGGTATACAATCAAACTTGTGGTGATGTTAACTTTATTAGTCAAATTGAATAGAACATAAGTAGTTATGCTAAATTTTTTATATACCTCTTTCTTCTACTTGAGGTTTCCACGTCATTTGACTGTCAATTACTATGCCTAGAAATTTTGCTTTTTGTACTTGGTCTATTTTAGTTGTAATAAATTCAATTTTTAAATTTGGTAATTATGTCCGCTGATAAAATGTATTATGTTAGTCTTTCCTAAATTAATTACTAATTTACTGTCGTCATGCCAATTCACAACGTCCACGAGTGTATTATTTATGTCCTGTTCATATTTATTTGCATCAGAACAACTGATTAAAGCAGCTCAGGTAAGCTCCTTATTAATCGTACGTATAAATACCCACGCCGCAATACGATTTTTTTTTGTCTGATATAATTGCTATGTTACCGATCGGAAAAAAAATCAATCGATTCAACACATAAGTTGCTCACATTTACTTCTGAAAAACCATTTATTCGACCAATGTTCACTTGAAAACAAGATTTTCAGACTAGGCAAATTATTTTAATTTCGCAAATGCTCTCCTGGGTACGTGTGACGCTAATGATGTCTAAAAATTGTGTTTTCGGTATCTAAAACATTTATTTAAATTCAGAATAACCAAAAGATTTTATACGGTTTTGGTCGTAAAACGATGAGGTAAAAATTTTGGTCATGAGCTCTCGTCGAATACCAGTTGAGGAAACCGGGGATACTTGAATATAGGGATACTTAGCATCAGGTGGAATGACAGCTCACTTCACCTGCGTGAAAAAAAGAATAAAAGAAGAATAGGGTCAGTTGGTGATGGTAAGTTATTTTTGTTTTTTCAAGTGTTGTTTATACTTAAGAAATACTTTTTTCTGGTCTTTTATAATAGTTTAATAGTAGTTTTACGACCACGTTTCATTTTAATTTAGATAAACATTATTTCATATTTAGAAAAAAGTAGGAAAGAAAGAAGCAGGTCGGTTATCTGCAAACAGATGTCAAAATTATGGCCACTTCGATCATGGTAAATGTAAATAAATATATAACATCTATGATTGCCATCCATGATTTACTTTGTAACGTGAACTAGAAACAGGTAAAAAAAAAGAAAATACGTCTGCGAATATACCTACACCTTTTTCAAATAAATTTTCATGTCATGTGTTTTCAGGCAACTAAACGACATGCCAGCCGGCCGGTCTCAAACTTAAAGCATTTATTTCAAATAAACCAATTACAGGTACTTTTGAATTGTCAAGGGGTCGGTCAGTCAGAAAGATGAAGCTAGTTGCCCATTCCAAAGCACAGTAGGTACCTATGGAGAAGAACGGGCAAGAAACTGGAGTATCGCTTACTCCATCCGGTCTATTCAGTAAAATCTCACCGTGTAAACATAGATGAAGTGAGCTTTAAGTAAGCTGTCAATCTCTAGCATCACATGGAATGTCATATCGGTTGATGCTAGGGGTTAACATTATTGACAGCTCACTTCACCTTATTTTACACGGTGAGATTTTTACAGAATAGATCGGCTGCTGCGGTCTATTCAGAAAAAAAATGAGCCGTCGCGGGACGACTGGTAGATTTTTCGCATATGCATAAAAGGATAGTTTACGACAGGAAATAAACATGGCAACTGTTGGCGTGGCGATGCGTCGGCTCACCGTGAAAATGCAGGTGAAGCGAGCTGTCATTCCACCTGATGCCAAGTATTCCTATAGTCAAGTGTCCCCGGTTTCCTCTACTTGTGTCAAACAAGCAAAATATTGTGACAGCCTGTATATTGGAAAGTGAATTTTTCATTTTTTGTCGAATTCCAATGAGATTTCACTGACTTGAGGTATGTTTAGAGAGGTACCGATTAGGTACTAAATATCCATATATGTTTTATATCCAACTTCTCAGTAATCTTGGCTACACAAAAATACACCCGCCAAGCTGACGTCAGAATGGCGGGTGTATGAAACTATTGCAATAACTTGCGATCCCACGAGGTACAAATTATTTCACAAGTGGTACAATTTGGTACCAATTAGGGTGTGATACTCCCTGGCCGCGCCACAGTGGAAAATTAAAAAAACATTTTTCTAGATTAATTGTACCATTTATGTACTATACGGTACGTATAATGAAAATAATTGTACCTCAACGAATAATGAAATATAATGAAGTTTTGGTGGCGCGGCTGGGGAGTATTCTCCCTGGCCGCGCCACCACGGTTTTTGTAAACTACTAGGCGCACCCGGATATAGTAAACACTAAATAATTGTACCGGAATTGTTCTTTTCCGTACGCTATCAAGAGATTCAAAAATTTAATTACTTTAGAAATTATTGCCTGTCGTTGGTGGCGCGGCCAGGGAGTATGCTCCCTGGCCGCGCCACCAAGAGTTATTAGGCGTACCAGGACATGGTATACACTAAATAATTGTACCGGAATTGTTCTTTTCCGTACGCTATCAAGAGATTCGCAAATTTAATTACTTTAAAAATTATTGCCGGTCGTTGGTGGCGCGGCCAGGGAGTATACTCCCTGGCCGCGCCACCAAGAGTTGTTAGGCGTACCTGGACATAGTATACACTAAAAAACCGGCCAAGTGCGTGTCGGACTACGCACAATGAAGGGTTCCGTAGTTGAGATGAATTTATTTATCCCAAGAACAAACTTAACATTTATTCCAACTGCAAATCGTCGCTCGGCATCCAATACCGCGAATGTGTAATTTTTTACGTTTTTTTTTAATTGCAGGATCACTTATTTGAACGTGTAGAAAAATAAAAATCTAACACCTTTAAACGAGCAATTCTTCTATACATATATGTATATATTATATAACCTGAATCTCTGAAACGGCTCAAATATTTTTTTATTAAATTTAGTATGCAGGGGTTTCGGGAGCGATAAATCGATCTAGCTAGGTTTCATTTTTAGAAAACGTCGTAAAAAAAAAATAGTCATCCATATATTTTTGTTTATTCAAGTAACAAGGACTCATTGTGTTAGTAAACTTATGAACTTTAGCTTATTTTACCAGGTCACTCAGAAAGTTTAGCGACTAACAGTTTTTGTCTATGGGATACTGGCTGGCGCTCAGAAGCACCATATCGTCTGCAAAGCTAATATTGTTTACACAAATACCATCTATACAGTGTGAATCTTCATAATGTGCACATATCGAAATGAGGGAATCTATGCTTAATTTTACCGACGGAAAAATGGTCAAAAATTATTTTTTTGTTTTTTTTTATTCTCTCGGGCATCTTATTCATAAATTGTACAATTATTGTAAAAATTGATGAAAAAAATACAGATTTTAACTAAAAAAACATGTTTATTTTCAATTGAGGGTAGTTTTTTTTCTCAATTTTAATTTTATGTGGACGCCTACTTACTTCCAATCATTATGGAGTTTGTTTCATCAAGATAGCTGATTCTGTTTAAAAGTTACACAGTTTTGTTATTTTTTTTTTTTAATTCCATAAAAGTATAAAAAAATATTTAGATTTTTAAAATATTTTTTCTGTCGTTAAAATTAAGCATAGATTCCCTCATTTCGATATGTGCACATTATGAAGAATCACACTGTATAGCAACCCACTCTGGTGCTGCTGAGCTCGCCAATCCTGCCTCACCCCGCATTCCAACCTGCATGGCCTGGAAAATGTTCCAGCCCATCGTACACTATTGATCTGGTTACCATAGGTACCAATATTTAAAAATGTTTTTAAGCTCCATTGGCAACCTATCCTTCTCCATCTTTCTCCACAATACGTCATAAGCAACCAGATCAAGTCTTGAATAAGTCGAGGAAGCTAGCATAAATCGGCGTCCCACGCTGTGTATAAGTATATTATGTGACAGTATGTTTAAGACACAACACTGCACTTTCTGTTGAGAAACTACGCCGAAACCCGAATTAGTTGTCATGAACATTTACAGTTTTATTTATTTGTGTAATATGCAGACTGTCAAACACTTTTGATATTGATATTATAGTAGCTAGAGAGATGGGCCTATTGGATGCCGACCGACGAAATGTAAGTTTGTACGCACAATATTGAGAGATTTACCGTGTTATTTTAAGACCATAGACTTCTTATAGGTTTTCCTGTAATCTATGAGTAAAGAGCCATACTATGTATTTTTTTGAAAATTTTGGGTCCAGTAGTTTCGGAGATAAGGGGGGGGAATGGTCAATTTTCATTGAATTTCTTAAATATCTTTAAAAATGTTTATTTTAAAATTATATAAAAAATATATTTAAGATCCTCGCAATAAGTCCTTTCATTTAATATGTCACACGGTACTGTTAGCATAACTTTTTTTTTAATTTTCTTGTTTGCACATCAAAAGTGACCCCTATATTCAAATTCTTTTTATTTACGTTACACATTCGTGTTTGGGTCACAAAAATACATATGTGTACCAAATTTCAACTTAATCGGTCCATTAGATTCGGAGTAAATTGGCTGTGACAGACGGACAGACAGACAGACAGACAGACAGACAGACAGACAGACAGACACACGAGTGATCCTATAAGGGTTCCTTTTTTCCTTTTGAGGTACGGAACCCTAATAATTGTACGCATTATGTACTACCCAAAAACGTAATAATATTACGGAAAAATGTAATATCTTAAGAGAAAACATCAAATCAAGATTAAGCGCATCAGCAGACTTGCTGATCTTTGTAGTTACTAGATGTGGCCTTCAAATTAGAAGTACAGGGAATTATCTCTGTGAGATGGTCGCATAGCAGTGCTAGAATTATGCAACACAATACGAATCTAGATGCATAACAAGAATAATTGACCTTCAAGAAGAATATAAGGAGTTGATAGGTACTTTTTGTTAGGTACGGTCAGCAACGAAAGTCGTTAACTCTGCTACTGTTACATGACATCTAAAATTACACAAAAATGCGCCACGGCAGCGGCGGCGGACGAGCGCTACTTCCAAGTTGGTCGCAGTTGCATGTCTATTTATCCGACTACGGCGAAGCAAAAAGGAGGGTTATGATTTTGACCGGTATGTATGTATGTTCATCTGTTACTTCATAACTTCTAAACTACCAATCATAATTTGACAAATGAGGTATCATTGGAAGCGTCTTGGTTGTCCGGTGGTTATAGGATATGTGACGTTACATTAAATCGATGGGTCCTATGTATAAGGGCCAATGTGCAAATTGACAACTTTTCAATAGAGACTCTCAAAGTTTCAAATTGATATATTTTTAGATGCTTCAACTGATGTTTGTGAAACTTTGAGACATATGTTCGTTATTCTAGATACATCGATTCGAGTTTTTGTTTTCGAGTTTTTTAATTAATGTAGATATGCCTTTATACGTAATTTATTTTTATTTTTATTATACTGAAAAAAACTAGTAAAAAGGCCAGTATCACTTAAGACGATTTACTTGGCATAAGCTAATTTTGAAAAAAAAAACGTGTATTTAATATTTTTGAATAGTCCATTATTTATAGAAAATATTTAAAATAAATAAATAAACAAACAATAAGAATATACCTAATTATTTTAAGTGACGTAATATTCTCAAACCTCAGTTAGGTCACAAAAATAAAAACATTTTGACTTCTTTATTTGTTTTCTAATGAATTATCGAAGTTTCTGTAATAGAAAGGCAGTCAAATAATACTTAATGTTAAAAACCTCCCGTAATCACATTGGACTTAAGATCAATCAGCTTTTTATTGTAGATAGGTACTTCAACCTAGGTAAGTAATTAAAGTTTAAAATAATAACAAATTATACTTTTTTTATAAAATCAAAACTTGTTAAAGATAATTAAAGATTCTTAGAATATGATCTAATAGGAAAAATTAATAAAATAAAAATTATCAAAATGCTTATCAAAAGAAAAAAAAAACATTAAAAAAAAAAACAAAATCACTCATTGTCATCATTATCACTAGTAATAATCATTGAATTATCATTAGGTGCTACCTTTTCGTAATACTCATGATAAACTGGTGGAATAATAGTTTTGGGACATAAATCAATTATATCCTTTTTTTTTTGCATGGATGTATTGGTAAAAATTGATTGAAACATAGTTTTAAGGGTATTTCCGTAGATCTATCAGCCATTTGTCTTCTTGTTTGAACAGAAAAATCAGAAATGTTAATGTGGTTTTCGAAAGCATCTTCAGATAGATCTAAAACAGAATGAATGGTTCATGTTTACTGACACGAACTTGTTTGATTTTAAACCAAGGCACTTTTTGTCCCTCTGAATTATTAGTCCAGTTAAAACAAGCACTCGCTTGCATCTTTTTGAAGTCGAAAACTATATTTTGAGATACATCTATAACATTATAAGGAGATCCTTTTACTTTAGCCCATCTAATTAATGAACTCTACTCAGACGGTGTATAAATATTCTTATGTCTTGAAGCTTTCTTAATTGTGGCATGTATGGAATCATCCTCATTTTGTGTATGTCCTTTTTCAAGGAAAGTATGTTTAATATTAATACTAAAACTAAGCTGTTTAGCTGCATAAAGGTTTAAGATACATAAAAAACATTATCCTATTTCTATTTTGGCCAGTACAATTATCTGACCAAAATCTAAAGTCATCACAGCCTTCTTTAGTCTTAAGTTTGATAATATCGTAAACACAGTTAGCTATTTCGTTTGAGCCCTTTATAGCTATTTGTTATTCCACAAGTAACAGGTACCAACCAAATTTCCAACATCAAACACGGATAAATTATAAACTTTCAATCGCTAATAATAATAAACTAATTTCACCACTAGGAACCAGCAACACTTTTTAACCGACTTCAAAAAAAAGGAGAAGGTTCTCAATTCGTCGGGATATTTTTTTTTTTATGTATGTTCCCCGATTACTCGAAGACGGCTGGACCGATTTGAAAAATTCTTTTTTTGTTTGAAAGGGTATACTTTCAAGTTGGTCCCATTATCATTTGGTCACGATCTGATGATGGGATCTTGGAGAAATCGAGGGAATTCTTCAAATATTATAGGCACATCTATAGCGATTTGGGTATTTTTGATGAGCAGTTGACATAAGGCTATTGTAACTTAGATTAATTACAAACCAACCCACTAAAAAGTGAAAAAAAAAAACTGGTTTACAAAAAACACAACCGACTTCCAAACTACAAAGTGAAAAATAACTTTAATTTCGGAAGTCGGTGTCAAAAAACTAAAATACTGATCTGATCCAAAGACACCGACTTCCAAAATTAAAGTTATTTTTCACTTTGTAGTTTGAGTCGGTTGTGTTTTTTGTAAAAAAGTATTTTTGTAAATCAAATGTAGCACAAAATATTTTAGGATTATTTTGTGAGTCATGTTTATCGTTCTGTTTTAAAGATCTAGTCTCTAGTCTAGATCTCGTTGCAGTTTTTATTTGATACCCAACATAGCACAAATAAAATCATTTTTTTAGTTCATGACTTTATGTCCTCTAGAGGGCGCCATATTGCATTTAATGCAACGCCACATAGCCTATAACCACCGGACGATCAAGACGCTTCCAATGATACCTCATTTGTCAAATTATGATTGGTAGTTTAGAAGTTATGAAGTAACAGATGAACATACATACATACCGGTCAAAATCATAACCCTCCTTTTTGCTTCGCCGTAGTCGGATAAATAGACATGCAACTGCGACCAACTTGGAAGTAGCGCTCGTCCGCCGCCGCTGCCGTGGCGCATTTTTGTGTAATTTTAGATGTCATGTAACAGTAGCAGAGTTAACGACTTTCGTTGCTGACCGTACCTAACAAAAAGTACCTATCAACTCCTTATATTCTTCTTGAAGGTCAATTATTCTTGTTATGCATCTAGATTCGTATTGTGTTGCATAATTCTAGCACTGCTATGCGACCATCTCACAGAGATAATTCCCTGTACTTCTAATTTGAAGGCCACATCTAGTAACTACAAAGATCAGCAAGTCTGCTGATGCGCTTAATCTTGATTTGATGTTTTCTCTTAAGATATTACATTTTTCCGTAATATTATTACGTTTTTGGGTAGTACATAATGCGTACAATTATTTAGTGTATACTATGTCCAGGTACGCCTAACAACTCTTGGTGGCGCGGCCAGGGAGTATACTCCCTGGCCGCGCCACCAACGACCGGCAATAATTTTTAAAGTAATTAAATTTGCGAATCTCTTGATAGCGTACGGAAAAGAACAATTCCGGTACAATTATTTAGTGTATACCATGTCCTGGTACGCCTAATAACTCTTGGTGGCGCGGCCAGGGAGCATACTCCCTGGCCGCGCCTCCAACACAAGGCTATAATTTATAAAGTAATTAAATTTTTGAATCTCTTGATAGCGTACGAAAAAGAACAATTCCGGTACAATTATTTAGTGTTAACTATATCCGGGTGCGCCTAGTAGTTTACAAAAACCGTGGTGGCGCGGCCAGGGAGTATACTCCCCAGCCGCGCCACCAAAACTTCATTATATTTCATTATTCGTTGAGGTACAATTATTTTCATTACACGTACCGTATAGTACATAAATGGTACAATTAATCTAGAAACATGTTTTTTTAATTTTCCACTGTGGCGCGGCCAGGGAGTATCACACCAATTAGGTACTAAATTTTGAGATATATTTCGACCATTTCTGAAAAATACACCCGCCAACCTGACATTCACGTTTTGAGAACAGACATATTGTTTGAAGGCTTGTGCAGACCAGCGCGACACGCGACGCGACACAAAGACACCGCTCGTCGCGCAACGAGCGGTGTCTTTGTGTCGCGTCGCTTGTCGCGCCTGTTTGTAAGAGCCTTGAAGCTCCAAACAGAGTGCAAAACAGTTGCAGCGAAAAGGGTTGAACCGACATGTCTTAATGAATTTGGCTGACAGCAAATTGGTTTAAGCGACATTGCATAGTGTAAGTAGTTGTAAGCAAAATGTATGAAGGGACTTTTCATCTAAAGTTAGCTATTTCGAAAAACGATTTGTCTGCCATCGAACTGAAATTTTAGGACGAGAATAACGGCTTATGCTCCGATTCTCTATTTTTGTGTACAGCTTAAATGAAATACTAAAAAAATATGGCAAATTTGATGTCGGATCATACATCATATTTCAGAATTATGCACTAAAATTGCATTGTTTTAAGCGCTATAAAAGTGCTCAGAATTCCACGAAACCCAACTCAGCCGACGCAGAAAAATTCGCTGAATCCGAATATATATATATAACTCAATATCGTCCAAATGTCGCTTCAAATAAAATTTGTTTGAAGCGACATTAATAGCCTTTCACCCCTCCATATATTTTATTTTATGTTAGTAGTAGTTAATAGTTTTGTTAACAAAAAGTAAGGTCAGCATGAAAATATTTAGTTTAAGGTAAATAAATAATAATGCCACCGTAAATATTAAAGATTGTCACTTTTACTTTTTTAAAACAACCCTCACAAAGGATTTAGGGAGTGTCAAAGTAAATAATTTTAGTAACACGCTGTCGGGTTAACTCTAAACTGTAATAATACAAAAAAGTACGTGTTTCAATGTTTTTCAAAAATCGGCTCGTAATGATGGAAAAGGTTCATGGGGTGGATTTTACTGCTAGCTACTGTTATCGGCATTAACTCGATAATGGGTATAAATAATGTTCAAGTCATACAATGGAAACTTACCCAACTAATTTTTTAAACAAGCCGTGTCGTGGTGAAAAGGGAAATCTTATTCCTTTGATCTATAAACTTAAATTTAATAATTTATGATATAAAAAGTACCTTTCAAAGGGGTTATGAAAATGTTTATGGGAAAGTACGAAATCCACGCGGACAAAGTCGCGGGCAAAATGCTAGAGTTGTATAAAAAGAAAAACGAGCGAGCCCTAAAGATGTGTAACATTTAACATCTTGGCTGACGTATATATGATCACAATATTCATCATCGTCAGCGTTATGGGTTGGTACAATCTGATAGCCAATTCTAGCACCGCGTGCGCTCATTGATCGAATTAAATAGCGTGCGCTTCTCCGGCTTCCTGTTACTCGTTCCGTCCCTTTTTAACCGACTTCCAAAAAGAAAGAGGTTATATGTTCGTCGCGTATGTTTGTTTTTTTTCTTTTTTTTTATGTATGTCCACCGATTTCTCCGTCAATTGTGGACCGATTTTGAAAATTCTTTTTTTGTTTGAAAGGGTGTGCTCTCGAATTGGTCCCATATAAATTTTATTGACTTTGCTTGGATAGTTTTTGAGTTAGCTACAAAATACGTATTTTTTTCCCACTTAGTATGTAGATGATATGATAAGTTTCTGTCACTGGTAGCAGGTAGTGGTATTCGAATGTGTGTGGGGTAGGTACCACAACTAAAAAGTGAAAAATAAAAACTTTTTACAAAAAAAAAACAACCGACCTCCAAAAAAAACACTACAAAGTGAAAAATAACTTTAATTTCGGAAGTCGGTGCCAAAAAACGAAAATACAAAACCCAAGACACCGACTTCCGAAATTAAAGTTATTTTTCACTTTGTAGTGTTTTTTTTGGAGGTCGGTTGTTTTTCACGAAATCTATAGAGCTAAATTCACCATCCATCTTGCTGTACGTCCCGCCAAGGCCACGCACGATGTTCGACGATAGTCTTGACGTAATAAGTCATAACTCATTATCTGTCACGATGCCGCATTGAGGTGGATAGCAATTAAAATTCTATTGTCTCGTTAATGACAGTTGAAAGGTTAATTATTATTAATTGCTTGCTTGCACGACCCAATTTTTGCATCCATCAAGCGCCACTGCGAGCGCCGCGCCGTGCAGATAGATAGAGAATGGTGCGAACGTATTACGACAGAGCAATCGTATATTATGTCGATCGTGCGTGCTGGATCCTGGCCTTAGGCTGTATACAGAAAGAAAGCTGGAAACTTATAAGCGCTTACCGGCGCTTGACAGCGCTGGTAACCCGCGCAGGAAAATATATGAACGCGCGCCGATAAGCACTGAACGGTGCCGACAAGTTCCGACAAGCTTCAACACGTGCTGGTCAGCGCTGGGCGCTGCCATTTAAAATTAATAAACAACTGCACCTTAAGTCACCTTAAAAAAATATTTTAATATTTTTATCTACCTAATATATAAATAACTTTATCTTTGAATAAATAAGCGATAAATATCGGCGTTTTACCTGAAATAAAACGCTTATTAAACTACTTACCTTATTCGAAGCATAATTAAACAATTGAGATAGGCTGAACCTTGTTTCCTGTGCCTTTTTTCCTTACATTTCTAGCGACAGCTCTGTCTCGCTCTCATGACGTCACCAGGTCAGAGAGGGGAGCGCAATTTTGAGCACGCGCGACTCGGTCTTGTTCATTGGATGATTGACTATGACACCAGGCAGAAATTACTATTATGCTTCGAATAAGGTAAGTAGTTTAATAAGCGTTTTATTTCAGGTAAAACTCCGTTAAACCACTTGACCGTTATTCGAAGCATAATTAAACAATTGAGATATGTCTGTTATCGCCTGGTGACGCTCATGACGAACGCCAATGTGTAGGGAAAGATCAAGAAAAATAGAAAAAATAGTAATGGCAATTTGTTTTTATTGCAAAATATAGAAGAATAAAATGATTAATCAGGTTTTATTATAATCTCAATCTTAATTATTATAATCGTATAGTAGGTATTCAAGAAAAACATTAGTAAATCAACTAGTTACATAAATTCACTATAAGACAGGGTTAAAGAGAGCAGTAATGCTGGTACTCCTAGAAGAGTCCAAAACCTGTCGTTTATAAAATCGAATAAAAGTGTTTGAGGACCTCCAATTTCCCCGAGCCATAATATCTTCCATGGGGAAATTGTCCAACCAATTCTTGGAAGCAACAGCGGAACGGACACTTCCAGGAGTAGCAACAATACCTGCCTGACGCATCAGAGTTTTGATCCAGTCTGCAATAACCGTACGTGAGGCCGCACGAGCTGTACCTCTCGTAGTGATAAACAAGTTAGGACACTTAGCTTCCTGACGTCTAGTGGAAAGCAGTGATATGGTCTGTTCAACCCAATATATAGGGTCCAAGTTCCTATTATCATTGTTTTTAAATAATCTCCATCCTGATTGCCTATAGTCAGATGAATCAGTCTTAGACCCAAAGGCTGGCCACAAAGTTATAAAATTATGGTCTGGTGATCTAATATAATTATCGTTATCAGTCAATAGGAGTGTCAGGTCATGAATACGCCTACCAGAACAGAGTAATAAGAGGGCAGCGGCTTGACTCGATACATCAAAAATATTGTCATGATTTATCATTCTATCGCCAAGAAAACTTGCAAAATCATCAATATTCCACACGGGTAACTTAGAAACAGTTGGTTTTTTAATTGAAATGGATTTCAAAATATGTTTTACTAAAATATGATTACTTAGAACACCTGAATCATTTACATTACAAAGGGTGGAGACCACAGACTTATGTAGCAATATTGTATTATAAGACAGTTTATGTTTTATATGCAGATCAGCCAGAAAACGAGCTAGGTCAGATCCTGAGGGATTCTTAGGGTTAATATGACTAGTTCTACACCACGAAACCCAGCGATTCCATGCGGGTTTGTAAGTTCTCAGGGTGGAAGCGCGCCAAGAACCTTTTAAAAGATCTATCTGACAATTATTCCATTTACCTAACTGATGTGTCCACCCCCACATTTCCACACTTCCAACATTAGATCCTGGACACGAGGAGGCGGCAGTCCCGTTGTTACATCGATCAATACTTTGTTCAGGTTTTGTATAGTGAACGGTGGGGCTAGGGCCCGGGCTTTGAGATCCCCGCGCCAAAAGACTCTCTCCCATCTCGGTGCTACTATCAAGTAAATTCCCGATGCCTGATTGAGGTAGCTCAAAACTCTGGGTATCAGGAACGGGGGCGGGAACACCCATGCCAGATTGAATTTCCAAGCAATCGAAAATGCGTCGTGGGCTACAGCTTGTTTGTCGTTCTGGTCTTTTGATTCGTAATGAGGGACTACGTGGGCGGTGCTGGAGGCAAACAGGTCCACTTGGGGAATTCCCCATTTTAAGAATATTATCTTGGTGATCTCTGGCATTAGATGCCATTCGGGGACCTGGCGAAACCGCGATAAGTGGTCGGCATGGTTGTTGTACCTCCCCGGAATATAGTACACGTTGATATGAATTTGGTACTGATCTATTAAACAAAACAGGTCGTATGTTATGTCCATCAATCGCGAGGATTAGGTTCCCCCTTCGTGACGGAGATACGCTACTACCGTGCGATTGTCGCATTGTATGGTGACCGTAGATCGGCTTAGGTACACGGCATGACTTTGAAAAACCTTCAATATTGCTAACATTTCTTTTACATTGCAGTGACAATTCTTCTCGTTCTGGGACCACGTTCCCCATAGGGACTGGTTGTCCATCTGGGCACCCCAGCCTAAGTCGGAGGCGTCCGTCGTGATAAAATGCATCGCTGGTGCATGGAGCCACAATTTGCAACAACCGTCAATTCTAATTGACGGTTGTTGCAAATTGTGGCTCCACCACCGTAGGTCGCTTATTGCATCTACAGGTACAGTATATACTTTGACAGAATTGTCCAATTTAGAGTATTTAGGAATTTCAATAGAGCTCGATAATGCAATCTCCCTCTTCGGACAACAAAACTTGCAAAGTTTAGTGCTCCTATTACGCTCTGCAACTTCTTTAGGTCTGTCTTCCCCAAATCTACGATTTCGCGTATCTTTGCTAATAATGAGGGTATTTTCTCCGTTGGTAACCGTTTGAGGTTTAGCCAAGGATCCCACAGTACTCCTAGGTAAACCAGGCATTTCTTTGGTGTAAGGATAGATTTTTCGAAATTTATTTGCCAACCCAGATATTGTAATGTTTTTACGAGAAGACTCACATGCCCTGTGAGAACTACTGGGTCTTGGTGAGCTAGAAGAAAATCGTCGAGAAAGACCAATAGTCTCACACCTTGGCTTCTCATTACTTGGGCAATCCAATTTGTCAAACTGGCAAAAGTTTTTGGAGCCGTGCTGAGACCGAAAGGTAGGCAAGTCATTTGAAGAAGCTGTTTTTCGTAAATAAGGCGTAAGAAGCGCCTGTGAGGCTTTGCTACCTTTAGATGAAAGTAGGCTTGTGAGATGTCCAGCTTGCACATCCAATCTTGGGGCTGAATGAAATCTGGTACTCTGAATACATTTATCAAACTGAAAGGGGTGGTCAGTACGAATTCGTTTAAAGCCTTTAAATTGAAAATTGGTCGGGCTGACCCATCGCTCTTTGGTACTAGAAAGAGGGTAGATAAGAAACTTGGTGTTGGGCTTGCAATTTCCAGAATTCCTTGATTCAACATTTTTTGGATAATTAAGGTCATTTCTGGTGACACAGGTGTGTGAAACGCCTTGTTGTCTAATCTGGGCATGATTAAGGGAGGTTTCTGTTGAAAAGGTATCCGATACCCTTGAATTATTTGAATAAGGAAATCTGGTGCCTGCATTTCTTTCCAATGATCGACGAAATTCGATAACTGACCGGCTTGAAAGTTCATGTCAATATTTACTTCTCTTGGCATTGAAACTTGAAGGTGATGACCTTCGTTTATTCCCGCCACGTTTGTGAGCGTGGTATCTTTGGTTTTGTCTTGCCCCGCGAGAGCGAAAGGAACCTCTATCCACTGTGCCACTACCCTGTTGAGGATAATTATTATACGCATGTGCCGGTCCTTGCGAAGGACACTATATATTATGCTGCAAAAAGCCACCCTGCGAGGGGACGTTACAGCTTTGGCAGCCTTGTGAAGGCATGCTTGAGTTATAGTTCTTACCCCGCGAGGGTGGAACTGAGTATTGCCCCTGCGAGGGACGTATAAGCCATTTCCCAACTTGCGAAGTTGAGGTATTACCATAAGCCAATTTTGTAGATGTACCAGCTGATCTAGCAGCAGGCCAGAAGGCCTTTTTGATACCGCCAGCTTTATCTAATGCTACAACTAACTGCTCAGAATTAAATAAATTAACCTCAGATGGAGGTATTTTCTTTATTGCAGCTTTTATTAAGGGATCGCGAACTGCATTAGTTATGCTATCTCTATGCATCTGTATAGTTTCAGCCCTATGCCCACAAATCATTTGCAATAGGTCTGCCGAAACCTTGCTAAACTCACCAGAAGTGAAGATGTCATTCAGCTTTAGGTTTATAGCCTCGAAGCTAACTTCTTCTTTATGGTCTCGGATCCATGATAAAAACGAACAAAGTTCCTTTTTTAAAGACTCTTTTTGTTTCAAAATACCGTAAGTTAACGAAGCATATGCCCTCTCCGAGTAACTTAGATGTTTTAGTGTGTCATAGGGACTGATCTCTTCGTTTGCCTCGAGTTCGACGAAACCCGGGCTATGGTTGTACGATTTTTGTGTTTCCGCATAACGTACTTCACTCCAGTCCGGTTTATTAAAAAACTGAATATCTTTTAAAATTGTTAAATAACGCTCGTCTGTTTTTGGAACGGCCGGTTCTTTAAGCTTAGTTTCAACATCTAAATTATTTAAAAAATGACTACCTTCAAAATCAAAATCATCCTCAGCAAAAAGGGAAAGGGCGTCATCGGCCACCGGTATACTATTTTGTTTTACTTCACGTTCCGAGTGGCGACGCTTGTACTTGCCCCCCCTTTTTTTGTGGTGGCGGCGACGCGCATTTTTATGTTTAGACTTATGGTCGGAAGAACTAGATGAACTGGAATCGCTACTATCAGCGCTACTACTACTACTGCTGCTGCTGCGATGTGAACGCATCCGTTTGGTAGTAGATGCTTTTTTATTAGAAGTATTCGACGGTCCTGCGACCGGTTCATCTTGTGAAATCAACGTCATTTCTTTATCCATTACGTATTCGGTTATACTTAAAATAAATTAACACTTACACACTGGAAAAGAAAGGAATAAACACACGCGAACGGAAAAACCGTTAATTTTTTAAAAACATCTACGTTGATTCACTGCTTATATTCACTGTATTAAAAATCACTAGAAACAGTTTTACATAAATATCGAAAATTGGCATGCCAACTTTCGATCGAAAGGAAAAATATAGACGGTTATGGAAAAGAAGTTAAATAACTCACCTGCTAAGCAGTAACCGTCACCGGCAAGGAAAAGAACGCCAATGAACAAGACCGAGTCGCGCGTGCTCAAAATTGCGCTCCCCTCTCTGACCTGGTGACGTCATGAGAGCGAGACAGAGCTGTCGCTAGAAATGTAAGGAAAAAAGGCACAGGAAACAAGGTTCAGCCTATCTCAATTGTTTAATTATGCTTCGAATAACGGTCAAGTGGTTTAATATATTTGTTTTATACATACCGAATGGTGATAACAAGTCTTTCTTCTGGAAGGATTGGTTGTTTATGCCAATTACACCAATTTTTCATCAAATGGTTTTTCACTAAATCCAAAATGTACCTAATCAAATGTTTCTTGAGTCATTCTTGTATATTTATAAAATCTTTCATCATCAAATTTCAATTTATTTACAAATAAATGATGGTAGTCTCCGAAATGTTTCCTTTCTCTATTAATGGGATGTATAGCTTCTTTTCGCATTTTTAAATACACATTTTCTAACAAAACCAAATTATCGTCCGATGAGTCCAACATTTTGCTTGATCTGCTTCAACCTGCTTCCTTTGTATAGAACGGACCAGCGCTGTCAAGCGCCGGTAAGCGCTTATAAGTTTCCAGCTTTCTTTCTGTATACGGCCTTACTGCACAGCAGATTCAGCCAGTGTTTCCACTTTTAGGGATTTCTCCCTTTTTTAAGGTAAAATGATTAATATTATGCATGGCTTAGGGTTATTTACTTTGACAGGGATTTAGGGAATTTTGGGGTAAAATCGCGAAAAAAAAAATTGGCAACACTGACCGCGGCCTTTAGCGGACATACAGCACGCTGGATGCTCGCACGATCGTGTGTATGCTACGTCAAGCACCGCGGCCTTGGCGGGACGTACAGCAATATGGATGTTGAATTCATATGGCGCGTAACCCACAGAGCGAGAGTTTCTTGTATGGGGACGTTTCTCATATGATTTTTGTTAGATAAAAATAGAATTAGAAATACACAATCTATGAACATTTCAACTGTCTACCTAATACGTTTCACGAGATACAGCCCGCTGACAGACGGACGGACGGAAGTGGTCGGACGGACAGCGGAGGCTTAGTACATATTAAGATTCCATTTAGCATCCTTCGGGTACGGAACCCTAAATGCTGGACTGTACCTATCTAAGTTGTAATTTTATCTTAATGTTGGTAAAAGTCGCAAGAACGCTCAGGTTGATGAGTGCTTTTCGGTTACGATTTTCTGACCCCACCCTAATGGTAACCTTAACACTCAGTAAGGTTTATTATCATTTCAGGCCAGAGTGCAATTATAGTCTGCATATTCTTAATATCCTTTTTCGGGTATGCGGCTTTCTTAGAAAAGTGCCAATCGCCTGTAACACTTAACTTCCCTATGACCATGTAAGTGTTCAGGTTTTTTTAACGTTTATTTTTCCTTTCTTAGATATAATCATGTACTAGTGTAGTAATATCCGTTTCAATATAATTTAAACTTAACAAATAGAGCAGATTACCTTTAGGTACCACTCACTCCCTTTTTTATTTACACAATATAACGATATTTTTCCTTTCAAGACCATTACAACAGTCCCGGCCCTAGCCCATGATCAGGGTAGAGCGAGGTTGTCTTTCGGCGCCCTTTGATGGAAAGAAAGAAAGAAAGAAAATAAATTAAGCCTAATTATTACTATTCACTTCACGTAAATTCTACTTCGGTTTCATGTTAAATAAATAGTAATTCCCAAATTAAAAAAATAAATAATTTAAATTATATTAATTAAATAACTCTAATTAGTATACTCTTGATCCGTTAACAGTAAGGAAGCTTACACATTTACCCTATGGATTTAAATAAATCTGATCTGGCAACACTGCTCCCGCGCCTTTCAAAAGGCGTCATCATAATTTAATTTTGCGCTGGATTTTTTTTTGCATTTGGCTTTTTGCCGGCTCCTTGCCATCAGGGTCATAGAACGACCGCGCCTCTCGCTCTATCCGGCCGGCGCTGCATGAGAGTTGCATAGTTTCAACATTCTTAAAGTTCAACTTACTAGGACCTGGGACTGTACCACCACCTTTCCTCTATATTTTTTCACGGTTGTAAAGGTATGGAGTTATACTTTCTGTATAGTTCCATCTCTTTCTCACACACAAGTAAGATTAAAAGAATGCTGCTATAAGAGGTGGTGGTTGGTGGTTGGCCCCTGTTGTCAAAAAAATATAAAGCAATTATGAGGTCCACAGTTTCTAAAGCCCAGGGCTCGGATGACGATATACACTTCTCATCAGAAAAATCGAAACACTTCCGTTTTTATGGTTTCTGTCCTAATTTAACACAAAAGAGTTTTCATTCCATAAAAAAAATCACATGATTGTATAGCTGGCCATAACAGTGTAAAGCGAAAATTCAAAATTTCATTTGTTTATCCTATATATGAAATGATTCACTGTTTTGAAACAAATGTGTGTTTAGAGTTGGAGTACATTTCACCTTTGAAAATTAATAATTTGCGCTTATCTTAAAACTTTTTGTTCTGTGTTCTGTATACTGATGTGTACTGTGACTTTGGGACGTCTGAAAAAGTTTTTTTTTTAAACATATGGATACTTCTCCCGCAGAAGCCGCCCAAGTGGTGGCATTGCTGGATTCTGGACTTAATCAGGGTGTTGTGGCTGAAAGATTGCATCTGTCGTCTGTTCATAGAGCCCCCAGGTGCTCTTCGTGGATTTTTTTTTTTTTTTTGTCCACGAAGAGCACCTACGACTTAGCAGCCTACCGCTGGGATGTATTTGTTTAACAGGACGTTATTAAATGAAATATATCGATAAAAATCACTAGAATGTTTTGCATGGATACCTTAGTGTCTATTTTCCAGTGAACGTTTGAGTTCAAGTTTTCGAAAATCTAACTAGATGGCGTTGGTTTCTTCACAACTATTACTAATTTACGATACGTATTACAAAGCTAATACATTTTTCTAAATTATCTATGTAAGTTTTAATGCAGTATTACATTTACTAGCATACGTAGCTTAAATGATAAACATAACAAAAGAAACCGATAGGAATATACCTATGTGGGTATTATATAATATTCGAGTCGTCAATATGTGCTAACCCCTCAAGTTTTAAAATGTTACACTGCTACAACATTGAATTCGTTACGAATAATAATCTAAAGAATACTTCAACAAAAAGAGTTCATTTGTTCGACTTGTATTCGACCCATGGCATCACCGAACGTCGCCATACTCACACCGGCAGTTTGACGAACTAGCCAACGAGGCTATTTGAATAGCGATGAAATTGTTATCTAATATCGTCCGAGTCACTTTATCTTTAGGTCTCTGTCTAATCGATAGATGTTATAATTTGAGGGTATCCATTAACGTTTTCTTTATAAAATTAATTCATACCCTCAAGTTATAACTACAGCGTTTGTATATTTATGATAACTGTAAATTAAAACAAAAACAAAAAGGCACTATTCAAAAATTTAGAGTTTTATTTCTTACAGTTTATTATTCTTTAAAATAACAGTTTAAGTATCGTATAACTTCTTATTGAGGCCATAGCTTAAGTATTCGTTTCCAAAACCGGAAAGAGGATTGAAGCTTATGTAACCTCAATAAAAACAAATAGGAGACCTGATTATTTTATCACAAAGGTCAAATGGATTAAATTGGTAGGATAAAAACTACAAAATTGCACAAAAACATATCAAATGGTTAGTAGGTAACATAAAAAACTAAAAATTATGTTGTGTTGTGTTCATAACTTTTAAGTTATTAAAAATATGTAAGTAATAGGTTATACACAATAACCAGGTCTCCAGTTAATATAAACAATAAGTAGTAAGTAAAATAAATAATAAGTAAAATAACTGTGACCTGGCTACGTTTTGGTGACCTCTTCGGGGAGACCGAAGGTTTTATCTGTGCAATTATGGATGAAGTTATCATGACGAACAATTACCGGAGATTTATTGTGAAGGATGGCACGGTTGACATCTGTTGGGCATGCCACCGTCCGGGAGAATCAATCCGACACATTATCTCCGGGTGTTCTCGTCTAGCTAACGAAGAGGACTTGCATAGACACAACCTTGTAGCCAGGATTATCCATCAGCAACTTGCTCTGAAATACGGCCTTGTGGAATCGGAAGTGCCATACCTACTACAGGTATGTGCCCGACCCAGTTCTCGAAAATGGAAATATCACATTGTACTGGGATCGATCCATCATCACTGACAGGACTATTGTTGCCAATAAACCTGATATAGTGGTGGTGGATCGAGTAGAGCGGCGCACAATGATTATTGACATAACAGTCCCGCATGACGGGAACCTCGTGAAAGCCGAGAAAGACAAACAAATCAAGTATCTTGACTTGGCTCACGAGATTGTCGACATGTGGGATGTGGACTCAGCGATCATTGTGCCGATAGTCGTATCAGCCAATGGCTTAATTGCCAAGAGCCTCGACCAACACCTAAGGAGGCTCTCGTTGGGCAGCTGGATCAAGGGCTTGATTCAGAAAGCGGTACTCCTGGACACGGCTCGCATTGTCAGGAGGTTCCTCTCTCTGAAGCCCTGACCGCCGGTAGCTTGGACCCTGTTCCCGATACCGGTGGGCTACTATTTTTTATATTTTTAAATGTTCTTATATTTTTTATATTCTAATATTTAAAAATGTAATTTATAAGTATTTTAATGAAATAAAGAAGATAATAAGTAAAATAACATAATAGATCTTTTGTTGTCCGAATAAAGAAAAATAACAATAATTATTTATTAATAGCTCGTGTAACCACCATTCTGGCTGATAACAGCTTGCATGCGGGAACGCATTGAATTAATTAAAGTTTTGCATAAATCTGAACCACGAATACTCTCCCATATTTGTAAACAATGAGCCTCTAACGTATCTGGAGTACGCTCATTTTGATTATTCCACCGTTGAACGATAACACCCCATAAATTTTCAATGGGATTTAAATCCGGTGATCTAGCAGGCCAAGGATTAACGCAAACGTCATGCTGACGAAACCACGCTTGCACACTGTACGAACGGTGTATTGGACAATTATCCTGCACAAATTTTATCTGTGGTAATTCTTCTCTTGGATACACATTTCGAACGGTAGGCAACATGGTCTCCTCCAGCACTTCTATATAATTTGCACTATTTGCTCGACTTGGTAGTCTGATCAGTTCTCCCGGATCGGCTGCACTCATCCATCCCCACATGTTCACTGTTATATGACCAGATTGCATATTAGGCACTACGTGACCACTTGTGTATCGCGTATTATTTCGACGCCACAAACATAAGCGTCCATGTTCACTGGACTTAAAAGTTTTTTCATCTGTAAATATGACATTACTCCAATCGAAGTTTATGTGATCCAAAGCGAACTGTAATCTTGCCCTTTTATAGTTTTCCGTGAGCAAGGGTTTCACAGCATGTCTCCGATAATGCAGCCCTTCACTATGAAGAGCACGACGGACAGTGTCAACACTTGTATCAAATAAACCAGCATAGTGGTTCGTCGGCAGAAATCCATTTTCTTCATACTCCCTTATCATGGTTTGACGCTGCATTGTATTTATGAGTCGTGGTCTACCAGTTCTTTGATGGTGTTGTAAAGAACCCTCCTCTTCAAATCGTCGTACCCATAGAACAACTGTTTTTCTCTGCAACAATAAAACAGAAATATATAATACCCAATAATGATTATTATGTAGCATAGCAACTAAAAAATAATGCAGTCTTTTGTATACAAAAGACTGCATTATTTTGCGACATTTAAAAACAGTAGTATGTGTAATTAATAAACATTCTAGTGATTTTTATCGATATCTTTCATTTAATAACGTCCTGTAAAACAAATGCATACCAGCAGTAGGCTGCTGAGTCGTAGGTGCTCTTCGTGGACAAAAATATAAAAATAAATTCTAATCTAGGTGCTAGGCTAGGTGCTATTCGGACGGGTGCTCTAAGTGGACTACTTTCAGGAATTCGGGTCACATCTGAGCGAGATGACCGATTTATTGTAACAACTTTTTTACGAAATCGACGCCTTAATGCTTTTCAACTGTAGCAGCAGCTTCATGTTGTACGTAGGGTGGCTGTAAGTGACTCTACAATTAGAAGAAGGTTGAAGAAACATGGACTGGTGCCGCACAAGCCAGCAAATAGGCTGAAATTAACTGCAGACTATCGAAGAGCGCGCCTTAACTTTGCACGTGAGCACCTATATTGGTCATACCTCCAGTGGAACAAAGTCCTCTTTTCTGATGAGTGTAAAATTATGCTGTATGGTAACGATGGAAGGAACAAGGTCTACAAAAGAGATGGAGAACGCTTTGCACAATGCTGCATTGAAGAAAAGGTCAGCTTGGTGGCGGTTCGTGGACGGTTTGGGGAGGAATCAGCGCCGACGGTAAGACAGAGCTTGTCTATGTGTCTGGGCCACGTCTGCCTGCACTAAACAGTCATCAGTATATCGAATAGTGTCTTGAGCCTCACGTGATGCCCTATGCACATTTTATTGGCAACGGTTTCATATTCATGCACGACAATGCTAGGGCACACACCGCGAGCGTCGTACCAGATTATGTCACCGAAGTCGGTATCTCCATTATGGAATGGCCAGCAAGAAGCCCGGACATGAATCTGATTGAACATCTATGAACGAATTCGTCTCTTTAATTCATCCATTAAAGAGACAATTCGTGCAAGAGATCCTGCCCCAGAAACACTTAGCCAGCTGCAAAATGCAATACAAGAGGAATGGAATGAAATGCCACAAGATTTGATCGTGACTCTCATCCGATCGATGAAGAACCGTATGGAAGCAGTAATAAGAGCTCGGGGAGGGAATAAAAGTTATTAAATAAACGTTTCTTAGCTTATTTTTTCATTTACGTGTGTTGTTTTATCAATTTCCTTCATACTCCATACAGGGTAAAAATGACTTGTTAAACAAAATACGAAACCTATGAAAATTTTATTTCAATTTAGAACATTAACATTAGGATTTGAAAACCGCATATTATTCACTATTAAACGACATATATTCCTAAATATACACATTTTTCTGATAATCCTTACAAAACATAAACTTGCAAGGTGTTTCGATTTTTCTCATGAAGTGTATTTTCGAAACAGTTTCGTCTTAACCGAAACAAATCGTTTCTTAGGTTTTTACGTTCGAACGGAACATTATAAAACCGTTTTTGAAGAACAAAATTTAAATCCTTCTTGGTTAATAAAACGTTTTTAACCGTTTTTTTTCTATTTTTGGGTTGATCGATAGGAAACTTGCAACACCACCCTAATCAATACGTAAGCGGCAAGCGCATTGGAATCAATGATGTAATGAAATGAAGATAAGGTGCAATTTAACTAAATAAGTTTATGCTTGTCGGCGCATGCCCCGTGCGCGGCTGCGTCCTGCGGAATAAATCGGTTTTTGAAAAAAGTTCTAATTTTGTTTTCGTTCCGAACAAAATTGTGTACAAAGAAGAACGAGAACTGTTAGAAACGTTTTAAAAACGTTATTTTATATAACCATTCCGAACCCTGCCTAAGACTGCACGCGGAATGGACGCATTGGTTTAGTTAAGGTGCCTACAGATTTGGTTGATTTTTGACGATCGACACGTGTGATTAAACAAAATTGAGTAAATGTGTTAGCAGCAGTCGATAAACATCGTATTCTTCGTTTTAAATCTATAAGAAGCCGACAGGTCTCCATTGATCGTCAAAATAGGATATCTAGAGGTAATAACGATTTTCAAAACCGGTCAAATGCGTGTCGGACCACGCATAATGAAGGGTTCCGTAGTTGGAATGAATTTATCCCAAGAACAAACTTAACATTGTAGTTGAAAAACATGTTCTCCTATACATTCCAACCGCAAATATAAGTTTGTATGTACAATATTGAGAGATTTACCATATTATTTTAAGACCATGTTATTTTAAGACCATAGAATAATAGGTTTTCCTGCAATCTCATATCGAAGATTTTTGAGAAATTATTTCTACGTAGATTAAAACCTGTCCTTGACGAGAATGTGACTATACCAGACCATCAATTTGGATTCCATGAAAAGCACGTAGGTAACTGTAGAACAAGTACATAGTGGTCCACAAAATCAAGCAGTCGTTAGAAAATAAAGATTACTGTTCATTGGTGTTCCTGGATATCCAACAGGCATTCGACAAGGTCTGGCACAAGCGACTTTTGTGTAAAATTAAATCTCTTCTACCTAACTCTTTTTAAATGATATTAAAATCTTACTTAGACCAAAGAAAATTTCAAGTTGTATGAGGAAGAACTGTCTAATCTTTCTGAAATGAAGGCGTCAGTCCCACAAGGCTCTGTGCTCGGACCCGTACTCTACTCGATCTTTAGTGCAGACTTGCTTAATACTGATGACGTGGTAACGGTGACCTATGTAGACGATACTGCTTGTCTTGCGAGTGCCAAAGATCTAACGCAGGCATCCCAAAAATTACAAGTCCAGTAAAATAAAATTTATTTTTGGCTGAAAAAATTGAGAATTCAATCAAGTATAACTAAGTCAGTTCCAAGTGACTTTCACTCTTCGGAAGGGCGACTGTCCTGGTGTACATGTAAAGTAAACCACACAGTAACACAGTAAAATACCTTGGGCTACTTCTACTTACCTGGGCCAATCACATTAAGGCCAAGAAAAAGGCAACCACCATTGAGATGAAAAGTCTATCCTAATTATCTCTTAGTAACAAACTACTTGCTTACAAAGTTATAGTAAAATCAATATGGACTTACAGAATAGAACTCTGGAAATCGGCTAGCAACCAGTATCGAAATTTTACAAAGGTTTTTAAAATTTAGCCCTAAGAACAATCTCAAGTGCACCCTGGTTTGTCAGAAACAAAGAAATACACGAGCAACTAAAGATACCAACAGTGAAAGAAGAACTATGCGAAAGAAGCAAAACATATAAAAAGAGACTGAGCAAACACAGCAATGTCTTAGCCAAGAACCTTCTGAACAGACAAGGGGATATAATCCGCCTAAAGAGATGGCAAATCCTGAACGTGGACCAAAGACAGTGAAAATTTAAAGTTTTTTTAGTACTGAACCACGTAATGTGAATGTTCAATGGAACATAACAAAAACAATCTCACACGAAGACCCCATCTGATTATGGCTAGAAAGTCGATCGCAGATAAAAAGAGAAAACAAAAAAAAAACCGTTATGTCCCGTCTTTGGATCATAGAAATACATATTATGTGTACCAAATTTCAAATTAATCGGTCCATTAGATTCGGAGCAAATTGGCTGTGACAGACGGACATACACTCACGAGTGATCCTATAAAGATCTCGTTTTTCTTTTTGAGGTACGGAACCCTAAAAATCAAGCAAATCTGTAGGCACTATTAGGCATCAGATTACCTACTTTCACATCGCTTTTATCTGGAAATGTGTCCAGAAGAACAGTTTCAATAACAATGCTGAGGTATTCTTTGACCATATAACGACCAGCATTGATTTCACTATAAATAAAATTTAACAAAGGTTTCAGTTGTTTCTTGGAGTGATTTGATAGATTTCTCATACAAAATGTCGAAAAGGCATTCTAAATTTGTGGAATTAGGGCCCAGGTCGAGTGTCGAAGAAAAAAGAAAGACTAATAAATATGAACTTTGCTTGTTTTGCTTGTTTATCTATACATATAAAATGTTTTGTCCTGAATGACTGACTGACGGATCAACGCACAGCCTAAACCGCTGATCGTAGAGACCTGAAACTTGGAGGGTGTGTTCTTTGTTTGACGTAGGCATCCGATAAGAAAGAATTTCCTGAAATTCTACCCCTAAGGGGGGGGGAAAAGGGGGGCAAATTTTGTATGAAAAATCTTATTCCTTGAGTTACTTGGCACAAAAATTACTAGGCTTGCATGAATTCACGATAGTTTTCAATCATTATGTTATGTTATATTATACTATTAATAGGATTTGGATGAGGCAGAAATATAGTTCTTTTGTAACTACTTTTGTTTGTGTTCTTAAAAATTTCCAACTTCCACGCGAGCGAAGCTGCAGGAAAAAGCTAGTGTAAAATAAAAAGATTGCCTGACTAATCTTCTAATCTAAACGAACACATGGGGTAATAAATGTGTCAAATGTTAAAAACTGTAGAATTTAATATTTATGATTATTTCAGGTTCCCGAAGATATTGAAAGGTCTTATAGCTTTGATGATCTATGTGACTCACGCACTAAACTTCTGGGTGCCATTTAATCTTTGCTTCTACTACCTCAAGAAAAATCATCCACCGGAGAAACAAGTTACTTGGGAGTACTTCTATCGTGCCGTGATTGTTACTTGCATTGGCATTGTCGCAATTGTATTTCCTGATATAAATTCTCTCATGGGTTTCGTAAGTTATCATTCTGACGTTTGTTATTATAAGCACCTACCTATAAAGAAAAAAATATATATTTGCCTACATAGATTTTTTATAAAATAAAATAAAAGGCTATGTAGTTTCGTGCAGACACGAAACGACGACGACGTATATGGCACTCTTGACTACACAGCAGACACGCTCACAGAACACACACGCAGCACACACACGCAGCACACACACGCAGCACACACACGCAGCACACATACACATAGCACACACACACAGCCCGCACACACAGCACACACACACACAGCACACACACAGCACACGCACACATACACACACACAGCACACGCACACATGCACACACACACAGCACACGCACACAGCACACACACATAAACACACACACAGCACACACACATACGACACAGCAGCCCTACAAGTTCCTCTAAACCCGCAGATTATTTTTATTTCTATTTTATTTTATTTATTTAAGGAATTATATTATATAAGAAAACTAAGGCTGTATCTTAAGGTAGTGAAAATCTGGTTATTAAATTCTCATATTTAAAAACGGCATATTACGTTTATCCTGACCATCAGACATAGTACCTTCAACATAATACAGTGGACTGCATCAGTTGGGTACCCCAGTTGTATTAAAATTGATAATGACCACCACAACAATGGCCACTGTCCTAACATGCTTGGACTAGAAAAATCGAATAAAACGTAGCTTGATGATATACAGGCTGGATTTTTAAAACGGGGCAGTAACGGCAAGCACCTTAGCCATTGTAGCTACAGCAGAATGATCTATGGAGACTGTCCTTAACTTTAATTACATTTGTCAACAGCGGTTTTCTGAAGTAAAATCATGTTATAAATTCATAAATTGGCTTTATTAAAACTCTTTACTTATCAAGTTATCAGTAACATGAAAATTCTGCTAGTTTCAACTTACCTATCACAGTTTTATGGGACCCAAGGGCGGATCCAGCCTTCAAGTCAGGTGGGGGTCACATAGTCGGGATCCAGTCAGGACAAGCTCCAATCAGTTGCGGACTAAGCCTGTCGGGGGCCCGGGCGGCAAAAAAAGAGACCCCCGGTGAAGTAAGTTTATGTAGTGTTGTATATTGTACCTACTGCGCGTACGACACGCGTATGTGTGTCGGGACGCGCGCGCCCTCGGATCAACGAATAATCTAGTATGACACTGACGTTTGTATTACACGTACTTAGCTTCCCCCGCTCCCGTAAATACGTAACAATGGCAACGAGGAAAATATCAGTGGTCGACCTAGACAGACACAGCCCAGGGGGGGGTCATGACTCCCATGACTCCTGGATCCGCCCTTGATGGGACCCAATTTCTGATATGTCAAAAAAATATAGGCGGACGGTTTCATCACAATTATGTCTGATATTAAAAATGTACACACGTTTTCAGACATTTTGTGTCACTTATGGCGAGAGCGTATTTAAATAAAAACTTTTTACAAAAAAAAACACTTTAAAAAAAAAACACTACGAAGTAAAAAACTTTTTTACAAAAATACAACGTGAAAAAACCTTTAATTTCGGAAGTCGGTGTCTTTATTAGATCAGTATTTTAGTTTTTTGACACCGACTTCCGAAATTAAAGTTATTTTTCACTTTGTAGTTTGGAAGGCGGTTGTATTTTTTGTAAAAAAGTATTTTTTTCACTTTTTAGTGGGTTGGTTTGTAATTTATCTAAGTTACAGTAGCCTAATGTCAACTGCTCATCAAAATTACCCAAATCGCTATAGATGTGCCTATACAATTTTTAAAGAGTTCCCTCTATTTCTCCAAGATTCCATCATCAGATCATGACCAAATGACAATGGGACTAACTTTACTAAGTATACCCTTTCAAACAAAAAAAAATTCAAATCATCATATCAAATTATCAATCATCAAAATCAATTCATTATTGGCGTAGTAATCGCGTAACAAATTTACAAAAAAAAAACATAGTCGAACTGAGAACCTCCTCCTTTTGGAAGTCGGTTAAAAAATTGTCGTGTAGGTAAATGATTATCGTAACGATGTCTGTTTAGAAAACATAATATCACGCCTTGTTTCCCCGAATGGTTGGGCAGAGGTGACCCTGTAGCAAGTACACCCACATTTCGCCAGTTATGTTTTTTAAGTCCCATGTAATAGGGAGCGAGCCTATTGCCATCAACTGGGCACAAATCCAGACTCCGAGCTGCTACTGAGAAATTCCAGATAATAAAAACCCAAAAACTCAAATTCAAAAGTCATTTATTCAAACTAGGCTGAGAATCAGCACTTTTCGAGCGTCAAAATTACATAAGACAGTCCCCCAAAACGCCCACCCTTCACCACTTCCTAGTGCCTTTAGCTGGGAAGAAGAAGTGGCGCAACAAACTCCCCAGCAGCACAGCTGTCTGTTCAAGTTAGAAAAGTGATTCATTAACACTTTGGGAATCGAACCCAGGACCTCATGCTCAACAGTGGCGTTTGCAACCACTAGACCAACGAACGACAACGTACGCACACGTACGTACTTTAGTAACGTGGGACACTAAAGGACAATGGTCAAAAAAAAAACCCCAGGTCTCTGGCGTAAACCAAATGTAACTCAAATTGTAGTTAAAAATGAGTAATTAAATTCATTTCATTTATAATCGAAATCGATGGCTGTGTGAGAAATTGCTATTCGAATTTTTACTGGGGTAAAAAACCGGCCAAGTGCGTGTCGGACCACGCACAATGAAGGGTTCCATAGTTGGAATGAATTTATCCCAAAAACAAACTTAACTTTGTATTTGATAAACATGTTCTCCCTTTTTAAGTGATTGTTAGTAATTTTTTTTTGGTTATTAATTATTTTATTATTTATTATAGTCAAAAATTAATTATTAGTTAATTTTAGTTAGAAATGTATTTTATTTACACTTTGAATATGGAGCCATACTGCCGCCATTTTGGTTTTTTCAAAAAAATGTAGCCTATGTCACTCGGGATGATGTAAGGAACCCCATACATCCAAATCTGTTCAGGTATTTAAGAGATATATGGTGCCACAAAGAAACTCACATGCATACACGAACCCTGAAAACATTACACTCCTTTTGGGTAGTCGTGTAATTAAGCACTAAACTTTATTTTTGACATGTTTTTGGGTCCATAACAATGCTTCGAGCGTCAATTTTAGCGTTGAATTCAAGTAGGTAGACAGAAAAGTAAAGTGCTTGAAAAAACATTTGTTGCACAAATTCTGTCACATGTGTTCTCTATTCGATTCTACGTTGACGTTATCAATAACTTTCTGTCGCAGCTTTTTTATTTTAATGTTAATCGTGATTACTATGCCTGGTTTTCGTCGTCATATGGACATGCAAAGCGCAGCGAGAGCTGTTTTAATGCTTGAGGAGGGACGTGCTCAGAGATCTGTAGCAATACTTCTCGGTGTGTCGCGACGAGCTATCCGAAATGATGGGAACGCTTCCAGGAGACCGGGAGTGTAGCTAGGAGGCCTGGATCAGGAAGAATTCGAGCCACAACTTCCCAGGAAGACGGTATATCAGGTTAACAGCGCGACGAGAGCGTACTGTAACCACCCGGGCCTTACAAAACCGGCTGCGGCAATCTACTGGTACCAGAGTCAGTGATCAAACCATTCGTAATCGTCTCCACAAAGATGGTCAACGTTCCCGAGTGCGTGCTATTCGACTCCAACTGACAAGAGCCCATTGAGCAGCGCGCTTAAGGTATGGTAGCGAGCATTTGAACTGGGCAATGAATAACTGGACTATCCTTTAGAGATGAATATAAGGTCAAATTTTTCAGTAATGATGAGTCCGCGTGTAGAGAAAACAAGGTGAATGTTTTACAAAACTATGCATCCACGGAACCGACCGTTTTGGGTACCCAAGTGTTATGGTATAGGCGGGAATAAGCTTGGTAGGCAAAACAGAGCTAGTAATTCTGGATGAGGGTACTGTAACCGTCGCCAGTTACGTAGAGCAGGTAATCTCCAACCTCATGTCATCCTATTTTCATAAAGAGCGGGCGCTGGTTTTGTTTTTATGCGTGACAATGCTCGCGCACTTATACGGCCCGTGCCACACAAAGAGCACTTTCTGAGGCCAATATCTCGGTTTTACCATGGCCAGCTATGAATCCCGATCTCAACCCCATCGAACATTTATGTGATCAATTGAAGTTAACAGTCAACAAGAGCTCCACATCCATAAAAACCACTTGGTGGGCTCTATTTTCTTTTGAGAAGTTTACTTAAGATGGGCTAGGCATCAGGAGCAGTTTCATCATCCCGCTTCATTTTTGGATCATGTAATACGAGACCTGGAAAATCAGTAACTTGTAAGCAAAGGCAACTAGATGAATATTAAAATAAGCGTACTAACAACATAACATCACGCCTTGTTTCCCCGAAGGGTTGGGAGAGGTGTACCTGTAGTAGGTACACTCACATTTCGCTAGTTAAAAAAAAGTCCTATAATTTAATAATGATAATTTATTCATTTATTTCTCATCACAAATGGTGATTTGTACAGGAAGTGCTTAATCTAAAACCTCATGCTCAGCAGTAGCGCTTGCGACCACTAGACCAACGAGGCAATCAAACAATTTTTTTTAATACCTATTTATTTTGTAACTGAAATAATTTTTAATGGTTATCTTGAAAATGTAAAAAGGCTACTTTATAGTTGTCATATTACAAGCTTTTAAACCTCGAGTTGCTCCTTTTATTTTACTAATACATTAAATAATACGATCCCTGTAAAAAATCGAATCGCAATTTCATACACTTGCCATCGATTTCGATGATGCCCCTTATGCATAATTTAATTACTCATTTTTACCTACAATTTGAGTTACATTTGGCTTACGGCGGGCCTGGGTTTTTTTTTTTTCATAAATTGAGCTTTGACTGATAAAATTTTTTTCTTCATCTGGGCAACCTTTTTTATATTTTGTGTGGTACTTATATATAGTTTTCGTCTGAAAACTATATTACGACACAAAATATAAAAAATAGAACCGTTTTTCCCCCGAAGGACTAAAAACGGATATTTTGGGTCTAGCCAAGGCTTTGACCCTTTGAGATTACACTTTGTATTTTGTCAATGAACGGCACGTTTTTACTAGCTCATTTCACAGTAAAGTCGCGCCCTTCTAACGCGCACCGCTTGTAGAAACGAAGGCGGGGCGCGCGCGGGGGCGCGGTTCGCTTGGCCGGCGAGCGCGTTGTACGCGATCTTCAGTACCTACCATCTCAATGTAAAGGGCCGGCTAGGCCTAAAACCAGGATCAAGCCTTGGCTAGACCCAAAATATCCGTTTTTAGCCCTTCGGGGGAAAAACGGTTCTATTTTAGGTCTGAGCCTGCGGCTTGACCCTCTGAGACTTGTTTGGTTTCTGCCGGCCATAGAAGCGTACTGTGAAAATGAATATTACTTGCTTTTCCTACTTTTCTAGGATGGTTACAATGTCTAAAAAATCTGGAAATTAGAACTTTAGTAACTTGTATGTCAATAACATTATGACTCGTGAAACAAATAAACCTTATTTTCTAATAGAACTTCTTAGATACAACATCAAATAACATAAATAGCTCACTTATTATTTATTAGTTAATTAGGTTTAACAAAATAATCAGTCTCATACAATCACAACAAAGGTTCAAAGGAACTATTTAAATTATTTAGTCTTTGATTAGAATTAAAATCAACAAGCCTCATTTCTTTAAAATAATGCTTGAAGAAAGTGGCTTCACCTCGCCAGTTTCCTTTATTCAAGACCTCATTCAGTGGCAATGAATTGAAATATTTTCAAGTCACCGCTGAACGAACACTCCCCGGTGGCGCATTTTAATGCCCATGTTCTCAAAAGCTGTTCTTACCCATCCAGCAATAAAGCTACGAGCAGCAGCTTTTACCACACCTTTTTTTTTTTTTTTTTCTGGGTGGGAAATTATCAAATAACTTCTCCCGCTCTGGGTGGAGCGGGAGGGCGTGTCAGACTCCTACTGACTAAAACCCACCCGTGTTCCTTCGGTTGCCCTGTTGCCGGGGGCCACGATTTCCCTATCGGTTTTCTTCGAACCCCCGGCAGGCACTGGCCCTAGCGGACCCCGCCATTTCTGCTGACATCTCTTTGAGGCGCGCGTGGAACACAACGCGCCGTCGACCCGGGCTTGGTCCTTATCGGACGGCGAGCTACCCATTGCTCACCTTCCGCAAGCCCGCGCCTACGGTGGCCGGAAATCGGCTCGCGATTCCCGCCCCGGGCGTCTCCTCCTATTGCGGCGGTTTGGGGCGTGAGGGCGCGAAGTTTGCCTCTCCCTCACGCGTTCCGCCTCCTCCTTCGCGAGCATTACCGCTTCGCAGAAGGAGGTGACGGCCTGCCATTTCCTCTCGCTCCGTACCATGGCCTGAACCAGGGCCGGACGCGAGAGATCACCGCCGCCGATCGCCTCTACGAGGACACGGCGTTGCTCTGCCCAAGCTGGGCAGACCTCCACCGTATGCTCCACCGTGTCCTCAGGCCGATCCACACAATGGTGACACCCGGGTGTTTCCTCCCGCCTTATCCTGAACAGGAACCTCCCGAAGCAGCCGTGTCCGGTGAGGACCTGCGTCAGGCGGAAGGTGAGAACGCCGTGGCGTCTCTCCAGCCACTCCTCAAAGAGGGATCTTATCGCCGCGATTGTGGCGTGCCCAGCGCGGGGTTGCGACAATCGCACCCTCCAAGACGCCATGAGATCCCGCCGGAGCTCTGTCCGCTGTGCCGCAATTTCTTGCGGCATCGGAGTTAAGCCCCGGCGTTTCGCCTCCTCGCGACACTCCCAGCCTCGCGACACTCCCAGAGCTTTTACCACACCTCTGGTTGTTATAAATAAATTTGCTAGATCAGAACGGGCAGCTCTACGCTTTTTTGGTTAAAATAAGCTTGGACGTACAAAAAGGAATTTCCAAAATTTTTATCTTACCAGACTTAAGTTCCCAACCAGATTACCTGAAGCGCGTGTATAATCCGTCTTGGGAGCCAAACTTGGACCAAAATATTAAAGTCTTTCATCGATATCATATCCTCTAAGCTTATATGTAATAACGTTAAGTCGTGCATACGACGTCCAGAACTTAATAGCAACAGCAAAGCCACATGTCTAGATAACTGGAAAAATCTATTTTCTTGAGGGGGATTTTCTGAAGGCCATTTTATTACTACCGAAACATCCCATATACTAGCGACAGGTGGTTTTGTTGGTTCGATTCCTTTAATTATTCTTGAAACGAAAGGATGTGAGCCTAGACTAACTGTATTAGAAGGATTTGAGAAAGTGCAAACAACCGACTTATGGACTTTCATAATTCTGGGAGCTAGTTTCAGATCCGTATGCAAATGGCACAGAAAGAGCTAAATTTATGGCTTATGGGATAGAATGGCATACTGAATTCGAAAAACACGAGCGCAGCCAACGATTCCAGGTCGACTTATACGAATACGAATACAGCGTCGACTTCCTCCATAAGCTTTCTAATAGGCTATTTTAACCGACGTCTAATCTTTTACTAGACCACTCCAGCCCAAATTCTCCAAGTCTCCAATTTTAATTTGCTTTGCCTCGGGGGGGAGGAGCCGATGTGGTCAAGTCTGCCAGATGATGTTGAAGGTTGCGAATTTGGTATGGAGAGATAGTGGCTCTCCGCCGAAGGTCTACTCTCCAAAACGACTTCGATACTTGGGTGTTGCGATTATGTACGTTCCTAACGTAATAATTATATGCGCCTGATGATACAAGATTAATAGGCGTTTGGATAGTTTTCATAGACTTGCTTTGTTCCACCTTGTCTTCTTATATGGGAGATGACAGTTCGGTTGTCGGACTGGAATACAGTGATCTGACCTTTCAGCATTTCTATGCGTCTTTATATGCGTCTCTATGGACTTGTAGACTGCATAGAGCTCCTTGATGTTTAAATGCCATGATCTTTGTGTCGCCTCCCAGGAAATTGAAATGGTTTTGCCGTTGAGATCCGATCCCCACCCCAGTCGAATGCATCGGTTGACAGGAAGGCAGTCGTATTTTTTTTGAAGATTGGAGAGTGCTTGCGCATATTCGTTAGCTAACAGTCCACGTCGCGAAGGGGACAATGTGGGATAGATCTGGATGAAGTAAGTTTAGTCTTTAGGTGAAGCCCTATTTTCCTATTGTTTGGTTTCGCCTCATAGGGTTTTCTGAAATCTCTGTTGGCAGACGACGATGCAGATGAGATTGACTGAAATTTAGTGTCGGTCGCGCCTTTGATAGCAGGAAAAAATTGTAATGAACATATAACCTCCTCCTTTTTGGAAGTCGGTTAAAAACCGCTATTCTGCTTGAATGTCTCGGATAAAGCATTCTCTTCAAAGAGATGGGTAGAAGAGGGAGGAACAACATGCAGTGTGGCTTGCATGAATTTCGAGGGTGGCTTATAAATAGAACGTCTGAACTCTATTAGTTCAGCACGACGCCCACATACATATTGAAGAATGTCGTCGCTGGACTTCTTAAAATAATTTTCCGCCCCAGTAATGTCTCGCAATAGCTTCGTTCAGAGCTTTTGATTTCACTTCGTTTGCTATCTTCGAAAGGTTTTCCCTTAATTGTTTCCAGTGTAACAGAAGTTCATGTATTATGGCACCCAAGGTTTGATCAAACTTAACCACCTGTTCGTAAGGGACCTAGTTTGGAGTTTTTCCGGCCAACTGGGGGTTCACCGATAAAGATGTAAAAGCCGGAGTTGCCTGGAGTTTCTTATTAACCTCGTTATATCGGAGATTTGCCCAACTCTGCTTACCGAACCTTTGACAAGAAATGGCCTGCTCCAACAAATCGGCAGGAGCAAGCAAGACTTTTGGTTCAGCTTCTTTGACACAAGGTGAGAAATCAAATAAATCTTCATTACCTCCTGGTAAGTCTAGGACCAAATCAAGGGCACGGAACGCAGAGAACGGTCCATCATCAGATTCTTTCTACAATTGTTTTAAGTCTACTACTAAATCCTAGGATTTTCATTTCGCGAATTCCCAGTGTGGTCCCTCAGTTCACACGCAAATATTTTCTTTTTCCGCTTCGGTTTCGCTCAATGACAAGACTTCTTCCAAATCCAATTTATCGTCTTAGTATCTTTTATTATTATGATTTAAAGAAGTGTTGCAAGACAATTGGTTACCCAGTAACTGATTCACTATATTTTGCAGGGATTTCGTTTGCTCTTTTAGAATTTTTATCTCTTTATCCGAGTGAGAATGTTAATGCCGATAAAGGTATGGCAGGAAAGTTGGACGAAATTATTAAATTGATGTCCTCATTTAACGCTCGTTTGGATAGTCTAGAAAATAGCGCTACGAATACTATTTCTAGACAAAAAAAAAATGAATGCATTAAAAATAATGGCATGGAACTCAAACGGACTACTTAAACATCAACAAGAATTAGAAGTAGTCCTGATCACAGAAAACATCGATGTATGCCTTCTATCTGAAACTCACTTTACTAAGCAGTCATACATAAAGTTCCGAGGATATAAAGTGTACCATGCACTCCACCCTGACAATTCTGCCCGAGGTGGCAGCGCGGTTGTAGTCAAAGAGAATCTCTGTCATCATGAAGAATATAAGTATGAATGCCATGAAATTCAAGCTGTGGCGATTTGTATTCAATCTCAACTGTATCCAGTCACCGTAGCGGCTATCTACTCGCCTCCGAGATATAACATAAAAAAAGATCATTATGCAAGGTTCTTACAGAAACTCGGACAAAGATTCATCTTAGGTGGCGACTTCAACGCTAAAAATACGCATTGGGGTTCAAGACTGACCACCACTAAAGGAAAGGAACTCATGAGTGCCATGAAAGAGCTAAAGTGTGAAGCTATATCTACCGGAAAACCAACTTATTGGCCAAGCGATCCACGCAAAGTACCAGACCTAATAGACTTTTTTATTACTAAAAATATATCTAGTAATTATTTAAGCATCGATGAATGTTTTGACATGAATTCAGACCATTCTCCTATAATTTTATCAGTATGGCATCAGATCTTACGCGTAGAGAGCAGTCCTACACTTGTAAATAGATATACAGACTGGGAAAGTTTCAGAATAGACTTGGATAATACAATACAATTAAGAGTTCCATTAAAAACTCCGAAACAGCTGGATTTGGAAATAAGTAAATTTACAACTATTATACAGCAAACTGCCTGGAACAACACACCGGAAAAAACACACCGAGTCAAAGCAACCGCCTACCCTGCAGAAATAAGGTGTCTTATAACCGAAAAGCGGAAACAAAGAAATAGGTGGCATCAGACCAGATGTCCACAAGATAAAAGACTGCTAAACAAGCTTGGTAAGCGTCTTACGAAAGAAATTGAGCACTACAACGACACCTTAACAAACAACTATCTTAGCCAATTACCAAAACAGGCTACTCGCTATGGAAGGCTACGAAGTACATGAAACGCCCGATCACACAAATTCCTCCTATTAAGGAACAACATGGAAAGTGGGCAGTGACGGACCAACAAAAGGCCTTAAGTTTCGCTGACCATTTAAAAAAAATATTCCAACTAAACGAAGCCCAGGGTCACAATGCGAGGGTAATACAGAGTGTACAAATTAGTTCAGATATTTAGTTGGTTACCCCAAGAGAAGTATCTAGAGAAATTAAGCGTAATTTTAATCGGAGAAAATCCCCCGGTTACGACTTAATTACAGGAGAAGTTTTACAAAATCTCCCACGCAAAGCCATAGTCAAGATTACCATGCTCATTAATGCCGCATTTCGATTAAAGCACGTTCCTGACTTATGGAAAGTAGCTGAAGTTATAATGATAGCCAAGCCTGGGAAGCCACCTCATGAAACAACATCTTACAGACCAATCTGACTTTTGCCTGTGTTGTCAAAGCTATTTGAGAAATTATTTCTAAAGAGATTGAAGCCCCTAATCGAAAGTGAAAATCTGATCCCCGATTATCAGTTTGGATTTAGAGAAAAACACTCCACGCTCGACCAAGTACACAGAATCACCAATATTATTGAAAGAACACTAGAGGAGAAGGTGTGCTCCACGGTTTTTCTTGATGTAGCCCAGGCTTTTGATAAAGTGTGGCATGAAAGCCTCATATATAAACTAAGAACGATGCTGCCTCAACAATTTTCAGACATCCTAGAGTCGTATATTACAAACAGATTGTTTAGGATAAGACAGAGAAACGCCTATTCAGACTTTAGGCAGATAAAAGCTGGAGTACCACAAGGAAGTGTACTCGGTCCGGTACTGTACCTACTATACACCTGCGATATTCCTGAGCTAGAAAATAATTTTATTGCAACCTTTGCTGACGACACAGCTATCATGGCTGTTGGAAGTAGTCACGAGGAAGCTGTAGAAAAGGTTCAAGATTCCATCAATCGTATCTATGAGTGGATTACAACATGGCGTATCAAACTGAATGAAAGCAAGTCTATCCACATTGACTTCACGAATAAAAAACCAAAATACTTCCCGGTATTCATTAATAACCAAGCAATACCATACGCGAATACGGCTAAGTATCTCGGCATGACCCTGGATGCAAAACTGCGCTGGAAAGAGCATGTCAAAAAGAAAAGAGCAGAATTAGATATCCGGTACAAAAAAATGTATTGGCTACTTGGTAGACGGTCGCCATTGTCAATACCTAACAAATTGTTATTATATAAACAAGTTTTAAAGCCTGTATGGACCTACGGTATTCAGCTGTGGGGCTGCGCCAGCCAAAGCAATCGTCAAATCATACAACGTTTTCAAAACAAAGTACTAAGGGATATAGTCAACGCGCCCCGGTACATAAGAAATAGTGACCTCCACCGGGACCTCAAGATGGATGTCGTAAACATAGTTATACAAAAATATGCAAAAGCTCATGAACACAGACTTTATCATCACGTGAATGTTGAGGCGATCCAACTCCTTGACAACACTGAATTAGTGCGAAGACTAAAAAGGGTTAAACCTTATAGTTACTTAGCAGTTTAAGTTATATTTAAATTACTTATTAGCTAATAGGCTAGATTGTAATGTGAATAAAGTATCGCCAATTGTGAAACTTTATAAAGGAAAAAAAAAAACTGAATTCGTCTTCTTTGGTCTTTTATGACAATTATACTGTAAGGACCGAGACAATGGTCTTTCCCTTTTATCTCCACCGGCCATTAAATTTTCTGCCTCTTCCCTAGACACAAAACTGTCTTTTATATCCTGTATGGCAGCCATGGAAATTTCTAAATTAGAAGCTGACCCATGTATTCTAAGAGCCAATGGTTTCGGGCTTATTATCAGAGCCCTGCAGAAAGCCCAGTCCAGAAGAGACAGCTTCAAATTCTTAAAAGCCTTTTCCGATATTGAGGTTGTTTCCAAGTCAAAAGCTTTTATGATGGATATTGTTGGAATAGCAAACCTCAACTTATTAAATACTTGTGGATCTATTTTTGAGCCAAAAAGATCTTTCTTGTTATAATTAACGACATTCCAGTCACGCCATGTATCCGGATAAACATGATCTACGACCTCGATGAGACGATCCAAAATTTCTCTGTCCTCTGGTACCTCGAGGTTAGCGAGTTCTCCCAAGGTTGTGAAAGGTTTAGATAACGCCATTTTTCATGCTGCAATAGGAAATTTCATATAAATAATGTGAAAAGAGTGCCTGACGGGACAGCTCATGAATTAGGTATCAAATCTAATATGACCCGACTGTTTCAGTAATTTTGTCGACGGGTCAAGATTTTTATCCAACGGCTTTTCAAACTTGACTGACGGCTCACTATACTGAGTCGACTGCTCACTATACCGAGTCGACGGCTCACTATACCGAGTCGACGGCTCACTATACCGAGTCGACGGCTCAGCATGTTGAGCCGACGGGCTGCAAGGTAATAATGATCTCTCATCATAGGATCAAGACTAAGTGGTAAAAAACCACATAGGACTACCATGGGTGAGTCCAAAGAGAGAAAAATTATAGTTAACAACTGAAACGACGATAACGCACTTCAATATGCAAACATTGAAAAATATCTATCTATGTTGCAGAAAACACATACAAACTTTTTGTAACCATCTTAGAATTAAAAATAGGCGACTTACCTTAAAATCGAGATAATCCATACACAAATGAAGGCAATGTGTCGAACAGTCTCACTGTTTAATATCAACGTGCGTATCACTCGGCAAAATACAGCGTACTGAAGATCGCGTGCAACGCGCTCGCCGGCCAAGCGAACCGCGCCCCCCGCGCGCGCCACGCCTTCGTTTCCACAAGCGGTGCGCGTAAGAGTGAATGTCAGGTTGGCGGGTGTATTTTTCAGAAATGGTCGAAATATATCTCAAAATTTAGTACCTAATTGGTACCAAATTGTACCACTTGTGAAATAATTTGTACCTCGTGGGATCGCAAGTTATTGCAATAGTTTCATACACCCGCCATTCTGACGTCAGCTTGGCGGGTGTATTTTTGTGTAGCCAAGATTACTGAGAAGTTGGATATAAAACATATATGGATATTTAGTACCTAATTGGTACCTCTCTAAACATACCTCAAGTCAGTGAAATCTCATTGGAATTCGACAAAAAATGAAAAATTCACAGTCCCATATACAGGCTGTATATTTTGCTTGTTTGACACAAGTAGAGGAAACCGGGGACACTTGACTATAGGAATACTTAGCATCAGTAGTGCTATTCTGTAAAAATCTCACCGTGATATCTTAAGTGAAGTGAGCTGCCAATAGTGTCAATTCTTAGCAACTGACAGCTCACTCCACGTTCACTTCACCTAAGATAACACGGTGAGATGGTTACAGAATAGCACTACAGGTGGAATGACAGCTCGCTTCACCTGCGTTTTCACGGTGGGTTTTTGATGTGAAACATCTATAGCGGCGGGTCAGCCCAACTGTTGACGTGGCGACGCGTCGCCGACGCATCGCCACGCCAACAGTTGCCATGTTTATTTCCTGTCGTAAACTATCCTTTTATGCATATGCAGATGGATTATGTACATAATAATTTCGATTTTTCACATCTGCCAGTCGTCCCGCGACGGCTCATTTTTTTTCTGAATAGAACGCAGCAGCCGATCTAGTCTGTAAAAATCTCACCGTGTAAAATAAGGTGAAGTGAGCTGTCAATAGTGTCAACCCCTAGCATCAACCGATATGACATTCCATGTGATGCTAGAGATTGACAGCTTACTTAAAGCTCACTTCACCTACGTTTACACGATGAGATTTTACTGAATAGACCGGATGGAGTAAGCGATACTCCAGTTTCTTGCCCGTTCTTCTCCATAGGTACCTACTACGCTTTGGAATGGGCAACTAGCTTCATCTTTCTGACTGACCGACCCCTTGACAATTCAAAAGTACCTGTAATTGGTTTATTTGAAATAAATGCTTTAAGTTTGAGACCGGCCGGCTGGCATGTCGTTTAGTTGCCTGAAAATACATGACATGAAAATTTATTTGAATAAGGTGTAGATATATTCGCAGACGTATTTTCTTTTTTTTACCTGTTTCTAGTTCACGTTACAAAGTAAATCATGGATGGCAATCATAGATGTTATCTTATACCTATATTTATTTACATTTACCATGATCGAAGTGGCCATAATTTTGACATCTGTTTGCAGATAACCGACCTGCCTCTTTCTTTCCTACATTCTTCTAAATATGAAATAATGTTTATCTAAATTAAAATGAAACGTGGTCGTAAAACTATTATTAAACTAGAAGACCAGAAAAAAGTATTTCTTAAGTATAAACAATACCTGAAAAAACAAAAATAACTTACCATCACCAACTGACCCTATTCTTCTTTTATTTTTTTTTCACACAAGTGAAGTGAGCTGTCATTCCACCTGATGCTAAGTATCCCTATATTCAAGTATCTCCGGTTTCCTCAACTGGTATTCGACGAGAGCTCATGACCAAAATTTTTACCTCATCGTTTTACGACCAAAACCGTATAAAATCTTTTGGTTATTCTGAATTTAAATAAATGTTTTAGATACCGAAAACACAATTTTTAGACATCATTAGCGTCACACGTACCCAGGAGAGCATTTGCGAAAATAAAATAATTTGCCTAGTCTGATAATCTTGTTTTCAAGTGAACATTGGTCGAATAAATGGTTTTTCAGAAGTAAATGTGAGCAACTTATGTGTTGAATCGATTGATTTTTTTTTCCGATCGGTAACATAGCAATTATATCAGACAAAAAAAAATCATATAGCGGCGTAGGTATTTATACGTACGATTAATAAAGAGCTTACCTGAGCTGCTTTAATCAGTTGTTCTGATGCAAATAAATATGAACAGGACATAAATAATACACTCGTGGACGTTGTGAATTGGCATGACGACAGTAAATTAGTAATTAATTTAGGAAAGACTAACATAATACATTTTTATCAGCGGACATAATTACCAAATTTAAAAATTGAATTTATTACAACTAAAATAGACCAAGTACAAAAAGCAAAATTTCTAGGCATAGTAATTGACAGTCAAATGACGTGGAAACCTCAAGTAGAAGAAAGAGGTATATAAAAAATTTAGCATAACTACTTATGTTCTATTCAATTTGACTAATAAAGTTAACATCACCACTAGTTTGATTGTATACCATAGTCTCGTAGCTTCCATTCTGAGATACGGTATAATTTTTTGGGGAAATTCTTGCTTGCGGGAACAGATATTCAAAGCCCAAAAACGTTGTTTGAGGTCGATATGAAATCGACTGATAGCTGTTTTCCAGTGTTTAAGTCCCTAAAGCTGTTAAAATTTCCGGCAATGTATATTTTAGAAATGGCAATTTTTGTTAAACGTAACATGCATCTTTTTAGTGTCGCTCAGGCCACATGTGACGCGTAAAATGTCTGAAAACGATTTTTTCATAATAAAATCCGAATAAAACGAATCCAATGTATGTTTTTAATATCAGACATATTGTGGTAAAACTGTCTGACCCAGAAACGTCTCAAATTGTGCGACGTTTCTGATCAGGGGGCCTACCATCAGCTCATAAAGCAGTATTATTTTAGTATTACTTCAGTGGGAGAAAGAGATGGAGCTATACGTCTCTCATCTCTTCAGCACTTCGCTTCGCTTCGGCTTCATCTCTTTACCACACTGAAGTAATATTAAAATAATACTGAGAATAATGAAATAATACTGAAAATAATAGAATATTGAGCTCTGGACTACATACCGAGTTGGGCTAAGAACCGTCTAAACTAACGATTTTAGACGGTTTTCGTCGTAAAACAATGTGACATGGTTTTGGTCGTAGGCTCTCTGACTCTTTGTGTCAAATAAGCAAAATATTGTAACACCCCTGTATATTGGAAAGTGAATTTTTCATTTTTTGTCGAATTCCAATGAGATTTCACTGACTTGAGGTATGTTTAGAGAGGTACCAATTAGGTACTAAATATCCATATATGTTTTATATCCAACTTCTGAGTAATCTTGGCTACACAAAAATACACCCGCCAAGCTGACGTCAGAATGGCGGGTGTATGAAACTATTGCAATAACTTGCGATCCCACGAGGTACAAATTATTTCACAAGTGGTACAATTTGGTACCAATTAGGTACTAAATTTTGAGATATATTTCGACCATTTCTGAAAAATACACCCGCCAACCTGACATTCACGCGTAAGAAGGGTGACTTTACTGGTGAATGTCAGGTTGGCGTCATGTGTTTTCAGGCAACTAAACGACATGCCGGCCGGCCGGTCTCAAACTTAAGCATTTATTTCAAATAAACCAATTACAGGTACTTTTGAATTGTCAAGGGGTCGGTCAGTCAGAAAGATGAAGCTAGTTGCCCATTCCAAAGCGTAGTAGGTACCTATGGAGAAGAACGTGCAAGAAACTTGAGTATCGCTTACTCCATCCGGTCTATTCAGTAAAATCTCACCGTGTAAACATAGATGAAGTGAGCTTTAAGTAAGCTGTCAATCTCTAACATCACATGGAATGTCATATCGGTTGATGCTAGGGGTTGACACTATTGACAGCTCACTTCATCTTATTTTACACGGTGAGATTTTTACAGACAAGATCGGCTACTGTGGTCTATTCTGTAAAAAAAATGAGCCGTCGCGGGACGACTGGCAGATGTGAAAAATCTAAATTATTATGTACATAATAATTTCGATTTTTCACATCTCCATCTGCATATGCATAAAAGGATAGTTTACGATAGGAAATAAACATGGCAACTGTTGGCGTGGCGATGCGTCGGCGACGCATCGCCACGCCAACAGTTGGGCTGACCCGCCGCTATAGATGTTTCACATCAAAAACTCACCGTGAAAACGCAGGTGAAGTGAACTATCATTCCACCTGATGCTAAGTATTCCTATAGTCAAGTGTCCCCGGGTTTCCTCTACTTGTGTCAAACAAGCAAAATATTGTAACAGTCTGTATTTTGGAAAGTGAATTTTTCATTTTTTGTCGAATTCCAATGAGATTTCACTGACTTGAGGTATGTTTAGAGAGGTACCAATTAGGTACTAAATATCCATTTATGTTTTATATCCAACTTCTGAGTAATCTTGGCTACACAAAAATACACCCGCCAAGCTGACGTCAGAATGGCGGGTGTATGAAACTATTGCAATAACTTGCGATCCCACGAGGTACAAATTATTTCACAAGTGGTACAATTTGGTACCAATTAGGTACTAAAATACAAGGAAATAGCGTTTAAAGCCCAAAAGAGGTGTATTCGGGCTATGTTTAAATTACAATCGACAGAAAGCTGCAGACCATTGTTTAAAAAATACAAATTATTAACTTTACCATCTCTATATATTTTTGAAGTAGCATCGTTTATTAAATCTAACCCCCAACTCTTTCCACGACAATCTGACACTTTTCCGCGCAACAGACGTGACAATAGCCAACTTTGCTTGCACTCAGCAAAAACTGCCCTCATGGGGAAAAGCTTTTTCTGTATGGCCCCGAAAATATACAATAAACTACCACAGTCATATAGAGCTATGACAACTAATCAATTTAAAAACAAGATTCGAAATCTATTAACAGACAAGTGCTATTATAATATAAATGACTTTTTGACAGATACTTTTTGACATGCTTGAACTTTATTATTATTATTTCTATAGTTTTATTATTCTCGTAAAATGTATTAATGAATGTTAGTGAACCAGTCTTTAGTCTTTGGTTTATTGATGTAATTATTTGTTTGTTATATAAAAAATTTGTACACCTCGTCAGGCAAAACATGTACGGACTTTTTACCTATTTAAGATTTTGCATGCTCGATTTGTATGTAAACACATGTTTGACAAATAATCTATCTTTATCTTTGTCTTTATCTTTAAATTTTGAGATATATTTCGACCATTTCTGAAAAATACACCCGCCAACCTGACATTCACACTTTACTGTGAAATGAGCTAGTAAAAACGTGCCGTTCATTGACAAAATACAAAGTGTAATCTCAGAGGGTCAAGCCGTAGGCTCAGATCTAAAATGTCTATACCTAATGCTATGTTAGCGATCGGTAAAAAAATTCAACATGGTTTCAACACATATGAGATGCTCACACTTTCTTTTGAAAAAATATTTATTTGCATCTACGGGCCCGCATCATACGCGCGTCCTACGCGCGTTTGACGCGCGCCCCTCCTGGACACCCTTAGCACGGTCTCGACGCTTGGGCGCAAGTTCCATTTTTACTATTTTTGACAAGCGTCCAACGCGCCAAGACCGCTCGCTCGGTGTACATCCAAAACGCAACGTACTGAGCGCGCGCCTCGGACGCTTGTTATAACTAGTCTCTAACTCGACTCTGTCAAGACTTAGTGTTCATTATAACATTACTAATATTAATCTACCCATAGTACGAGATCCGGGGATAAAGAACATCTGCTAGATAATGTTTACACTGATACATCGCAAATAGGTTGCCTAGCTAAATCCAAGTGCCGATGGTGTTAACACAATAAAATGTTTAAATTAATTTTGTTGATCAACTTCCCTCATCTGTTATTTATGAAAGTCGAGCATCAGCTGAGAGAATATACCCCAGAGAATTGAAAAAATAAGGGTTTCCTACTTTCCCTCTGTGCAACTATGGAGTTGCCAGGTATAAACAGGTAAGGAAGCGTTAATTATATACCCTCATAAGTTATTTAATCAAATTACATATCAAATGAAAGCTTATTTTATTCCCAATCCAACCATATTAGGTTGCCTTATCAAAAAGTTTGTTGATCCATGGTTGCCTAGACATAAGATGTTAAATTTTCTGCGCGAGCGTTGAGAGTGACGGAGAAGCGTTGCGCGCGCAATTCCATATGACACACATAGATGCAGCGAGTTCCTTTTAAAGATTTCTCCGATAGTATAAATATTAATGATTTTTTTTCTTACACATTTATTTATCAGCGACAATACATAATTATGAAATAATAAGTTTTTCTGTTCAAAATGTACATCTTTCAAAAGAAATTTATCCGATCGTCTAGGCGCGGATTAAATACTAGTAAAAGTCAAATAAAATATCACATAACGACATACATATTTTTGTATCAATATCAATAGCAATATACAGGGTGGCAGAGACATCGGCTCGAAAACTGTTACCATGGATTCAGTATATGATTCTGAACCTCAGTGCGTTGAAATTTTTCGCCGGTTGTTAAAAAAATATATCTGCTGTTCCATACATTTTGACCGCATAGAAACAGCGACTTATTTTAAAAAACCGACGAAAATTTTATAAAAAAGTAACTGTTTAGAACGGTTACTTTTTAGCAAGTAGAATGATAACCAACATTATTCATAGAATCCAAGCTTAACCTAACTTCACCATGCACAAAGTTTTTTCTCGCCGAAATAATAACTTTAAAAAACAATTCTTAATACGCAGATATATGACAGTGACCTTGAAAGGTTAGCTTGCGTGTTCTGTGCTGACCTCACGTAACGCGTCGTACGTCCAGCCAGTAATAGGACTCGCCCATCAAGGAGAGCGTTGTCCCAAATTAAACGCATTATTAATTTATTACACGTAAAACAAAAGGTATTTTAATAAAACACGTATACTAAGAGATTGATAATTTAATTATCTTTAAAATGGTGAAGTTTTCAGAAAAATACGCTTGATAGATTTTGCGTCATTCTCAGTTTTTTATCCGCGTTAGACATAACTTTACAAATTAATTTCACTATGTAATATAAACATAATCAAAAATATGCTTATATTAAAATATTAAAAAATGCTCTAATTTAATATATATTTTTTTCAAATCACTAACACTATTCGTTTAAACGTCATCTTCAGTATAAAATCATTAAAAGTCAGTTATCGTCCCCTTAAGAGGCTTGCGAACACGGTTCGCAACTACAAATCGAGATGTTTGCAAAATTCCATTCCAATCACGTTGCGCTAGTGTGAGTGCCTGTCGGAGCGATATACACCTATAGTGAGCAATACTACCACGCACACATTGACAATAATTATTGCTTGACACGATAGCACTATTAGCTTTCGAAAATTTATGTTAAATTTGGATGTGTTCTATAATACCAAACACGATGAATGAAAACTTAATATTTTTCCATTTTGTTTTCGATCATTTGTAACTTGAAAATATAAGCTATGCTTCTGTAGAAACAATATTATAAATATTGTTGTTTATAATACAGAAAAAACAATAAGAAGACGTTTACGCTGTAAAAATGTGCGAAATTAAATTCGTCATTTTAGAAAAAAAAAAAATGTAGGAGCTTACATAAACACTGTATAAATCCGAATAACAGCATAATATGGTGGAAATATGCCCAAATTGCAAATGATTTATGTATCACGTTTGTATGGACAATTCATGCGTCGCCGCGTTCTTAAAGGATTCATTATTAAACATCAATAGTAGAATCCACTAAACCATATAAAAAAACATTTTTTCATTTTCGAGTACACGATATTTTTAATCAACACCGATATTTTTTAATACACAATACTCAAGAGCACGTTTTTTACAACGGAATGTGGGATTTACTACAAACCAGTGCAACATTCCAAACACTTTTCGACTGGTCATGTCATCTTTGTCTATTACACAGAATAAAGAGCGTTCCCTCTCTCTTTTACTAAGCAGCTGCCGGGCGCTCACCTGCCTCGCTGCATCTTTGTCTGCGCAACGCTTCTCCGTCACTCTCAACGCTTGCGCAGAAAATTTAACGTCTTATGTCTAGGCAACCATGGATCAACAAACTTTTTGATAAAGCAACCTAATATGGTTGGATTGGGAATAAAATAAGCTTTCATTTGATATGTAATTCGATTAAATAACTTATGAGGGTATATTATTAATGCTTCCTTACCTGTTTATACCTGGCAACTCCATAGTTGCACAGAGGGAAAGTAGGAAACCCTTATTTTTTCAATTCTTTGGGGCATATTCTCTCAGCTGATGCTCGATTTTCATAAATAACAGATGAGGGAAGTTGATCAACAAAATTAATTTAAACATTTTATTGTTTAACACCATCGGCACTTGATTTAGCTAGGCAACCTATTTGCGATGTATCAATGTAAACATTATCTAGCAGATGTTCTTTATTATAATTAAATAACATATGAGGGTATATATTTCTTATACCGGATCTTAGACTACCATAAATAGATAAGTTTTGTTACATGACGTGTTTTTGAAATTTTTTAAATGCACTTTTTGATATCCGAGAAAAAAATCGAAGGAACCGTTTATTATACGTCATAATGGGGGGGACCAACTCTTGTAATTGAAAGATTCTACCACGTATATTTAGTACCCATTTAGTACTATTTTGTATCTATAAAATATAGATCATTCTGTTAATAATTTATTTTTGTTTTTCAGATTGGATGTTTCTGCCTTTCAAACATGGCGTTTATTTGGCCTAATGTCATCACTCTATTGGTTGTTTGGTACAGGCCAGGTCTTGGTGCCATGAAATGGAGGCTCTGGAGAGGGGTGGTTCTTATAGGTTTAGGGCTTTTTATCTTCGTCTGCGGGAGCGTAGTTAATGCGATAGAAATGATCTCCGTATTCCAAAATCTTTTTGGTTAAAAAAAATAGAGATCCCTACCTAAAATGGAACAATGTAACCCAAGGTATCAAAATGTTGCCTATAAAAGCCATTATTTTGCGTGCGCTGCGAAAACTATTGATGATATATAAAATAGTGTTCTATACAAGCTGAAATTTTAATGGTTGTTTTCCCGCGGCAGAACAATTTGCCCTTAGTAGTACTATGGAGTTAAACTCAAAAAATTAAAATGATTTTTTTCAAATAATTCAAAAAAATATGCATAAACTTGAAAGCGTGAGAAACAATAGTAACCTCTAGACATAACGTAGGTACTTCTCGAACCGCATGTGTGGCGGCGCGCTTCCGACAAAGCAAAGAGCAGTTCGTAAATGTTCAGACCAAAATAAGCTGTCACGCGAAGTGATACGGCATAAACTAGTCTCACGCACGCACGCGGGCTGGCGGCGGCGCACATGGGACCAAACGGTGCGTTCCATCTCAAAAAGCTAGATATATAGGGATCAGAAGTATACAAAAGGATGTGCAGAACGTCTTCCATTGTGGCTGACCTGGAACACTTTCGAGCGTGATTTAACCTATATTTCTTATTACGAGCTTTTTGAGCATCTTCAGATAATTGGCCTATTGGCAAAACTGCAAAATGCTCGATTATTTTGGCACCATGTATAAGAATTTTGTGGACTGAAGATGGCATATAGTACCAGTTATATTTACTCATATATAACTGTGCACTCCCCAGCGTATATTCACCAATTTTTACTGCGTTTACAGAAAATCACGATGACACGGTTTGCAGAATTATGTATAATCTCTTGATCAACTTTGCATCAATACCCGTGATTTCTGCAGAACATTGATAGTTTTGGAAGAATCTCCTTGCAGTGTTTCCATCATTGCTGTTTCCAGAACCTTGACGAGGTTTATCAATGTGTAAACCAAGCAATTCCCGGAAACGAGTTTTGACACTAAGTCTATACGACAGGCAGTATGGTCTTGAGGTTCTTGAAGGTTCACTTTGGCACTTATATTCGTTACGGTTATGCTTGACGCAAGAGGATAGCAATCCTTCTTTGCTTCAGCCAAAGTTTGGTATGATGGAAATACAGAAACTAAGTTCTTCTCAACAAGTCTCAGCTTCAGGTAGGAATATTGAGCTTTGGATTGATCGGTTTCAATATAAATACATAATGCTTCTTCTTTGGTATAGGAAGGTACACAATCTGGACTTCGTAAAATGTTTCGAAGAATGACTTTTCTCCTCCTTTTCTGTATTTCTAACAATACACACAATCGAAGCTTCATCATTTTCACCCATAGATTGTAAACCTTGTACATAAGCGTAATGTACATGCCCCATTCCATACTCCTGGAGTAATTCGAAGTTTTTACGTTTTTTTGTACTCTTCGAACACGTGTCATATGGTTTTGTTGGTCTACCACGATCTCAAGAATCAAGTCAGAATTTGCAGATGTTGAGGAATTCAATGGTACTTTAAACTCGCCATTTAACCAAATTGTGTTTTGGTTCTCGAAACGATCTTGTTTTCTTTGAGCTTTCACCCATTTTAGGTTACAAATCGTTATCAAATTTCTTTGTTTAATATGCATAACTGTATTCACATGTGGTTGATAAATGGAATTGTCCAACAAATATTGTTCAATATCTGAAGTACTTATCCCGCTTATTATCTTAGCACATATATCGCGTCGAAAACAAACGAATTCACTCATTTTTTCAGCAAATTCACAGGGAAGGTATACAGACACTTTGACGAACACGCTGAAAACCCGAGTATTTGTAGGTCCCTAGTTTCAGTAACTTGTGCAAAACCAATGAGAAAATTTATAAAAACAGTTCTCGCAGGAATGCTGTAACCATACTGATTATAATTACTACAACATATAAGAACTACAATACAATTATACTACAATATAATTTTTATCAAACGTGTAGTTAAAATGATCACCGCAAAAAAAAAAATCTTATTTGCAAATATTTTTCGGTTGACATTTTTGCTTCTAGCTCGAAATGGCGCAGCACTGACGCAGGTTTTTTTTTATTTCCCTGTGTTACTGAATAGTTAAGGAATCTAAAAATGTCATTAACTTGACATCGGCAGCCATCGGTAACAAGGGAACCTCAACTTGAAAAATGAAAAGACTGAAAGTTTCCTTATGACACTAAAAATTAAATAAATAAAAAAAACTCATAAAAACATAACGCAGTTGTAAACTAGAGATCTTAAGCAATCTAAAAATGTATAATACTTATATATTCCTTTGAAGAACATAGAAAATATCTTAAGTTCAACTTCCATAATGAGTACCTAATCTAGTAAATATAAAATTATCAAAGAATAAAGTTTGGGTGTCATTTTATACACCTAAAGCATTTTTTTATTTTTTTTATTGCTATTATGTCGGATAATTCTGTCATCTTAGAATATAAAACAATCGAAACGGTTTCAGCATTACGACTTTTTTCCAAACCATTTTTGAGATGGAAAATACCGTTTGGTCCCATAGTGCGGCGGCGGCGCGCGACCGCTGGCGCCGGCTTGACCAGTTGACCTGCGATCGTCGTATGACGCGTAATCAGTGAGCGCAAATAAAACTTTTATTTGCGTTTCACTGCGCGTAATGCGATATCGTAATTTGCAAAAATGGATCGACATTACAGTTATTCCAATTTGGTGTACGTCGCTATTGTACAATCTGTACGCTAGGGCTAGTTATAACTTACGCGGAGCCGCAAATCTTGGGAGTCGCTCCGTCTTCACGGGGTTCTGAACCCGGAAAGACGACACATACAACAACAGACTGAAGTGTGTGTGACTGTGAACTGTGCATACATCTCTATCATTTTCATAGAGTTCATGCAATCTACGAAAACCCGCGCCGGCCACTATTGCTTTTTGTCAGTGATTGATAGAAAATCGTTGCCGGGAAGTGTAAGTACCTACTCGTACCTTTGTAAATAGCAAACAGTGAAAAAGTAGGTGACTTAGTTGTTCATCATTGTCATCATCATCTGCCTAGCCTTTTCCCAACTATGTTGGGGTCGGCTTCCAGTCTAACCGGATGCAGCTGAATACCAGTATTTTACATGGAGCGACTGCCTATCTGACCTCCACAACCTAGTTACTAGGTAACACGATACCCCTTGGTAAGACTGGTTGTCAGACTTTTTGGGCTTCTAACTACCCGTAACGACTGTCAAAGATCTACAAATGACAGCCGGGACCAACGGCTTAACGTGCTTTCCGAGGCACTAATTTTTATTGTACCATAGCGAATTAGCGACGTACTCCAAATTGGAATAATTGTCATTTCAATCCATTTTATTTATTAATTTCAGAAAATAATTTTATGTAAGAAAATAAACTTGTTTTTTTAGTTTTGTGTTCAAAAAAGTATTTATGGCGGTTCTAAGGCCGTAAAAGTATGAAGGGAAAATTTGAATAACTTTTCGGTAAAGGAGTTATCAGCTGTAGCGCGGACAATGACCGCGCGGCGCTCACGCCTGTCTCGTAGGTACAGTCAGTCGATCGCGCTGTAGAGTACTATCGGTTCTAGGTTGCTTTCAAGTTTTATTTTTCACTATTCTAAATCCGCCATTATTGAATATTAAAAAAAAATAATCTTTTTGTAAATCTGTTGTACTACCAGGACAAAATCATTTTGCTGCGGAAAAACAACCATTAAAATTAAAATTTCAGCTTGTATATTAATAGTACTCATGATTGATCATAAAAAAGTACACGATGATATATGCCTAACTATTATAGTTAGCTACAAAAACAGTTTTATATAAATTATTAAGTTCAAATACGGCTGGAATCGAATAGTGGTGATATTATTATGATACTAATCTTTATCCATTTAAATGGTTTGATAATTAAGATTGATTATGTACGTGTAAATTCCATTTTAAATTACTCGCATCGGACTTTTCGTTCAGAAGTTGTGACGGGTATAAAATTATCTAAGTAAGAAAATGTCACTGTTTGAAGAAACTGTAACTGTCTTGCGTTTAGTCTATTAATAACTTTCACATTTATAATATAAATGTGAAAGTTTGGATGTTTGTTACTCAATCATGCAAAAACAGCTGGACGGTTTTCGATGAAATTTGGCACACAGATAGTTTCCGACAAACACGCGGGCGAAAGCTGGTCTAAAATAGAAAGATGTACCACCACCACCACCATATTATAAACTTAGGTTATGATTTTTAGAACTAAAGTTTAAAAAAAATTACCGCTTCTTTTTTAGGGTTCCGTACTTCAAAAGGTAAAAAACGGAACCCTTATAAGATCACTCTCTTGTCCGTCTGTCCGTGTGTCACCACCTTTTCTCAGGAAGGGGTGGACCTAGCAAGTTGAAATTTATACCAGATACTGAAGTCTAGACCTATAATCACGAAATTTGGCAAAAAGCAAGGTCTCACAGCACAAGTAAAGGGAAAATTCAGAAAATTGAAAATTTTGGCAAATTTTGGTACTTAAGTTTTCGAAAAATCTAAAGCCCATATCTTTATACCAATAAAAATGATATCAATTTTATTATGGCGGTATAATGGGTAGGTACGGTGCGTGAGTCCGACTCGCTCTTGCCCGGTTTTTTTTTAGGTAGGTAATCGACCTCGAGTAGGTAGTGTTTTTTATGTTTCTTTAGAATCATCCAGAATTTCTTAAACAAATTCCATTTATATCTGGAATACTGTACTGAATAGCTTTGATTTCTTCAAAGCCTTCGAAGATCTTCGAAAATGCGCAGGATTCGCTTCAGTTTGGTCAGAGCTTAAGCCGACGTTCGCACGGACGTAATAAAATCGCGGCGGGATTTTATAGCGAACTGGATTTTCAACTCTCGGTGTTAAGCCGAGCGTTGAAAATCAAGTGCACGAAAAAAAATCGCCTCGATTTTATTACGTCCGTGCGGCTTGTTTTTGATAATTTGGATACCCCAAAAGTAAAAAAAAGTGAAGATAATTTTATAAAATATTTTTCACTTGTATTGGGGATACTTTGTCAAGCATTTGTATTAAACTTATCTGACCCGGTGCGCGGTGATTGAAAGCGGAACTAACGACACCACTATGAAAGTAATTTGCTACACGGCTGCCGACCGCGTCCCCGACAGAGATGACTTTGGTTGGCGTCAGGCAGAGCTGTTTGAAATTTGGTCGTACCCAAACCACCATCTACATGGTTGTTAACCACCAAGGTCACCATTGTCAGGACGCGGTTGGCAGCCGTGCAGCAAGCTCTTATGCCCCTGCCACACTATGCTCCTCGCGCTGCTCATCGCTCTACTCCTTGCGCTGCCGCGATGTTGCACTCTCTGCCCACACACTGTTTTGATTGCGCAATCAATCACGGCATTTCGCAATACGTCCTTTGACTCGCGCCCAAAAACCGACATACGAGGGAGCAGTGGGCAAGACGAGGAGCGTGACCTGCGGCATGACGAGTAACGTTACCACACTACGTCTCTGCCTACTTTCCTCGCTACTTCTCATGCAACTTGACGAGTGTGTGGCAGGGGCATTAAAGATTGAAGGCCATAACTTAACTGTTTAGTGTAAACAATGGACAGAGATTTGTTAGAATCAAAGATTATCCTTACTCTCTCTCTCGTGACACGTCTGCTCCTTTGCAAACCTTAGGCGAAGTTCTATGTACCTAGTCTGCGACTCTACGACAGAGTATGTTATGTAATTACATTAATGTTAGTTATGGCCATTGTTCTTTCTTAAAAATAAAACAATTTATTATTTGATTTTAATATTTTATAACTTCTCTCGATAAATGGTTTTATTGTTTTTAACTATAATATTGTGGCATTTTTTATTTGTTTATAGTCTTGTTCAATTGAAATAAATAGATTTCGAAAATGTATTGTTTTTATCACGTCGTTCATACCCCTCACTGGCACCTCTGGTTTAGGGGCCTCGCGCGCAACGCGGGCACGACCAACCCTGCAGGGCAAAAGGCTCATTCAAACAGGCGCGACACGCGACGCGACACAGACACGTCGCGTCGCGTGTCGCGCTGGTCTGCACCAGCCTTAACAAGCGCGAGAATGCTTTTTTTCTCGTTTTATCGTAATTTGTAAGATTCCGACGTCATTCTAATCCGCAAATATTATGGAAATCGCTTCTTATTTTGAAAAGTCCTAGGTTTTTGCGAACATACAAAATACTTTCTAAGATATAAAGAGAAGGCTGAGTCAGTATATCAATTTCTTTCTGTAAAATGAAAATTGAATCTACGTCAACTGCCGATCCCCACAGCAAAACGCCATAAGAATGTGCGTGTGGTGTGAGGGCCACTTTGTTAAAACTCTTTGAAAATGTGCTTAGGATTTAGTGAACATTCCCAAAGAATTGTGAAAGTTGGAATCAGATTTTGTGAAAGTCAAATAACCGAGTTATGGACTGTAAAGTTGGGCCCTCAGTTCTCACATAGAGGATTGAGGGCCCACCTGAACCTGATCATAGGAAAGATAAGACAAATACAAAATTGTCTCTTTTTGTGAAAAAAATTGTGCAACAAATTCGATACCAGAAAGAAATTGAAATACCCTTTATTGTATAAAAAAATCGAGTTTTGTTTTTACTCTCTGAATTAGGAAATAGGGTGACCACAATTTCTTTTAGATTGCAGTAGAGATTAGTAAATGTAGTGTCATAGGTTTTAATAAACTTTCTTAGATTTTTCGCATAGCATTTGAAATTACTATTAATTAATACATGACATTTGTAATGACCAATACCACAATACCTACTATCAGCGAAAGGTGGAGGCTCGAATTCAATTGCTTCGACAAGTTCGTACACCTTTGATTTTATTCTTAGAGTGTGTGGTATATCCTGCAGGCAATACTCACAAGTACCGTTTAAATCAAATGCAATGACGAAATGTAATTCGTAGTTGATTGCTACTTTAGAACCACAAGTAAGACAAGACTTAAATGATTCGTCAAAACAAATTGCGTCTTCCAAACACTCGATCCCAAAAACGGATAAATTAACCGAATTGAGTGGTAAGAAACCAAATTGTCTTTCTATTGGAATAGATGTGCAGTAACTGTTAATGCATCGTTTTGTAAATAAGGTACTGTAAAAATGGTTCAATAGAACTGTTTCAAGATAATTAGCTACATTGCTTTGGCAATCAACGATAATGACGATATTTGATACTAGTTCTGATTTTTTTATAAAATGCTTAACGACTACATCTGCTCAGATTTTGTATGGATCGTAACTTGTTATTGCACGTCCTAAACATTTAAGGTACTCTGAGAAAGGGATGTAACGGATATCCGTATGCGCATCCGCAACTGCGGAGCATCCGCATAAATTTTGATATCCGCTAAACATCCTCATCCTCAACTTTTGATTTTAAAAGCTCCGCATCCTCATCATTTCTATGGGGATGTGACCCTCGTTGTTCGCACAAATAGTGAATTATTAATTCTGAGTTACGCGTTCCTATTGGCTGAATTCGCAATGTCCTTGTCCTATGACAGACGATCGGCCGAACGTGGCAGTGGTGGCACGACTGTGGTGTCACATGTCACAATTTGAGTTACTGGGTGCTGGGTGGCGTGTTATTATTTATTTTTTGTTTGCTCGTAGAAGTTTTTTGCAGGCAAATGAATGAGGTTAAAAACTGCCACTTGCTCACTTCAGATGGCGCTGATCTCCAGCGTCTTATAATTTGACAGCTATCCATACATTTTTTGTAAACAAGCGACTTCTTTTACGCTTATTTAATTATTGCGCCCAGTTGCGCAGTTGTTTACCTACTGCAAAAATACGGGGCCCCGTGTATTTGACAAAGATGTTATAAGAAGAAAACTGTGGGAGAAAGCTTTCCCAAAAAAATTGGAATCCGATATTTCGTCGAGACAATGTGCTATCCTTTAAAACTTTTATGGGAGAAAGTGGTTTATAGGTGATGCTCCCAAGAGAACTAAGTCTGTTTTCATTACATACAGGCACCTGTGATGTTTTATTATGTTAATTATAGTAAATTATATGTGTGTTTATATTATCGTATTAGATCAGTACTAGAAGTGCTATCAAGCCAAGCCCAAGTTGGTTTTCAACTCTGATCAGTACCCTAATTGCGTAACTCATTTTCGTAAACAATTTCGCGAAATTTGTTTCATTTTGACATTTCAACAACATTCATTGCGTTATTTACGTTGTTGAACAGATATTTTTTCCAACTTATGAAGCAATGGATTAGAAATCTGTTTCAAATCGAAACAAATTGTGATTGTGTTGTATTACGCAATTAGGGTACAGGTTAGTTCTATCGTACGCTTCCAGTCTTTAACAAAAAATGAATTTAAAGTCAACAAACACAAAATAACCTATAAATTATAAAACGTTCATAATTTATTGACTTTTCCACTAAAGCTGCTTTTTGCCCATGGTAGACGCTTCCCCTGTCCTTACCTCGTCTATTAATAGTGCTATACTCCAAGTCTCATACATATTTATCTAGTTTTCGTATAATTTGTGATCGACACAAAAGTAAACAAACACAACAATGGCGGTTTATAAAGACGTACAACTGAGCTTTCAGTTTTTAACCTCATTACGCTACGGTAACCTATCAAATGATTACCTATAATACAAATATAAATACTATAAAAAACAAGGGCTATTTTTTGTACGATATCCGCATCCGTACCCTCATCCGTTATATGACATCCGTTACCTCATCCGTTATATGACATCCGTTATAACCCTGCTCTGAGATTAATATCCAGAGTTGAAAAAGTTAATCATATCACTACATAGTATAAAACAAAGTCGCTTTTTCTGTCCCTATATCCCTATGTATGCTTAAATCTTTAAAACTACGCAACGGATTTTGATGCGGTTTTTTTTAATAGATAGAGTGATTAAAGAGGAAGGTTTATATATATAATAACCCGGTTTATACCCGTGCGAAGCCGGGGCGGGTCGCTAGTCTTTCATATGACATTCACATGATTTTTTCATTTGATATTAAATATTACAACTATTGTACATATATGTAAACAATAAAATAGTTTCTGAGGTATGATTACTTTCAACAGCAGAAGGAACTAAAACATCCCTCAGAATCGCCACTAACAAAGTATAAAAGAGGGTAAAAAGAAATTATTGTCACCCTACTCACATACACAATTAAAAAATAGTTGATTTCGGTATCTTTGAAGATTTATAGTTTTATGATTATTCTTATTTGTAACAAATGACACCAATTTGTTGCACAATTTTTTTCACAAAAAGAGACAATTTTGTATTTGTCTTAAATTTCATACGATAAGCGTAATAAAACGAAAACAAAATAAATGGAGGACTGAGGGCCCGAATTTTATCAAGGTCATAACTTTCAAACAACAAAAAGTGGTGACCTGTTCTTGCTTTCACAAATTTTCACAATTTATTTAGTAGCATATAGGATTTCAAACAGTAGCTGTGAGTTAATGATTTCATTTTATTTGCGTAGTAAACTTTTACGTGTATGAGAATTGAGGGCCCATTTTGTACGAAGATATACAAAGTAGGACAGTGTTTTGCGATAATATCTTGTTTTCACAAATTTTGTTTGGCATTAGCTTAGATTTTGGCATAAAGACTTTTTCAGTAGTGTCCATAGTTTATCAGGTTCAGGTGGACCCTCAATCCTCTATGTGAGAACTGAGGGCCCAACTTTACAGTCTATAACTCGGTTATTTGACTTTCACAAAATCTGATTCCAACTTTCACAATTCTTTGGGAATGTTCACTAAATCCTAAGCACATTTTCAAAGAGTTTTAACAAAGTGGCCCTCACACCACACGCACATTATCAATTTCTTTCTGTAAAATGAAAATTGAATCTACGTCAACTGCCGATTCCCACAGCAAAACGTCATAAGACATAATACTGTGGAAATAAGCAAAGTATACTAACCTAGCTGTGGCTACATAAGTTAACTGCCTTATTTTTCTTACTGCATATGCAGCTGAACTTAATCTACCTGAAAGGGCTCTAATGTGGTCATTAAGGCTCCGTGCTGCCGCACCGCACGAAATCACTGATTTTGATCAATTTTGTTTATTCGTTGTGAGAAAGGGGACGAGAATTTAAACAAAATTATTTGTGATTTGAAAAGTCGTGAATGTCAGGTTGGCGGGTGTATTTTTCAGAAATGGTCGAAATATATCTCAAAATTTAGTACCTAATTGGTACCAAATTGTACCACTTGTGAAATAATTTGTACCTCGTGGGATCGCAAGTTATTGCAATAGTTTCATACACCCGCCATTCTGACGTCAGCTTGGCGGGTGTATTTTTGTGTAGCCAAGATTACTCAGAAGTTGGATATAAAACATATATGGATATTTAGTACCTAATTGGTACCTCTCTAAACATACCTCAAGTCAGTGAAATCTCATTGGAATTCGACAAAAAATGAAAAATTCACTTTCCCATATACAGACTGTTATAATATTTTGCTTGTTTGACACAAGTAGAGGAAACCGGGGACACTTGACTATAGGAATACTTAGGAACAGGTGGAATGACAGCTCACTTCACCTGCGTTTTCACGGTGAGTTTTTGATGTGAAACATCTATAGCGGTGGGTCAGCCCAACTGTTGGCGTGGCGACGCGTCGCCACGCCAGCAGTTGCCATGTTTATTTCCTGTCGTAAACTATCCTTTTATGCATATGCTTTTTCACATCTGCCAGTCGTCCCGTGACGGCTCATTTTTTTTACAGAATAGACCGCAGCAGTCGATCTATTCTGTAAAAATCTCACTGTGTAAAATAAGGTGAAGTGAGCTGTCAATAGTGTCAACCCCTAGCATCAACCGATATGACATTCTATGTGATGCTAGAGATTGACAGCTTACTTAAAGCTCACTTCACCTACGTTTACACGGTGAGATTTTACTGAATAGACCGGATGGAGTAAACGATACTCCAGTTTCTTGCCCGTTCTTCTCCATAGGTACCTACTACGCTTTAGAATGGGCAACTAGCTTCATCTTTCTGACTGACCGACCCCTTGACAATTCAAAAGTACCTGTAATTGGTTTATTTGAAATAAATGCTTTAAGTTTGAGACCGGCCGGCTGGCATGTCGTTTAGTTGCTTGAAAACACATGACATCAAATTTTATTTGAAAAAGGTGTAGGTATATTCGCAGACGTATTTTTTTTTCTTTTACCTGTTTCTAGTTCACGTTACAAAGTAAATCATGGATGGCAATCATAGATGTTATCTTATATGTTTTTTTACATTTACCATGATCGAAGTGGCCATAATTTTGACATCTGTTTGAAGATAACCGACCTGCTTCTTTCTTTCTTACATTCTTCTAAATATGAAATAATGTTTATCTAAATTAAAATGAAACGTGGTTGTAAAACTACTATTAAACTAGAAGACCAGAAAAAAATATTTCTTAAGTATAAACAATACCTGAAAAAACAAAAATAACTTACCATCACCAACTGACCCTATTCTTCTTTTATTCTTTTTTCACGCAGGTGAAGTAAGCTGTCATTCCACCTGATGCTAAGTATCCCTGTATTCAAGTATCCCCGGTTTCCTCAACTGGTATTCGACGAGAGCTCATGACCAAAATTTTTACCTCATCGTTTTACGACCAAAACCGTATAAAATCTTTTGGTTATTCTGAATTTAAATAAATGTTTTAGATACCGAAAAGACAATTTTCAGACATCATTAGCGTCACACGTACCCAGAAGAGCATTTGCGAAAATAAAATAATTTGCCTAATCTGAAAATCTTGTTTTCAAGTGAACATTGGTCGAATAAATGGTTTTTCAGAAGTAAATGTTAGCAATTTATGTGTTGAATCCATTTTGAATGAATTGATTTTTTTTTCCGATCGGTAACATAGCAATTATATCCGACAAATTATGTGTATCACGTTACTAATCAGACCAACTTTACCATAATCAGAAATGATTAAAAATCGTATTGCGGCGTAGGATATTTACCTACGTATGATTAATAAAGAGCTTACCTGAGCTGCTTTAATCAGTTGTTCTGATGCAAATAAATATGAACAGGACATAAATAATACACTCGTGGACGTTGTGAATTGGCATGACGACAATAAATTAGTGATTAATTTAGGAAAGACTAACATAATATATTTTTATCAGCGGACATAATTACCAAATTTAAAAATTGAATTTTTTAGAACTAAAATAGACCAAGTACAAAAAGCAACATTTCTAGGCATAGTAATTGACAGTCAAATGACGTGGAAACCTCAAGTAGAAGAAAAAGTTACCTATATGAAAAAATTTGCATAACCACTTATGTCCTATTCAATTTGACTAAGAAAGTTAACATCACCACAAGTTTGATTGCATACCATGGTCTCGTAGCTTCCATTCTGAGATACAGTATAATTTTCTGGGGAAATTCTTGCCTGTGGGAACAGGTACCTATTCAAAGCCCAAAAACGTTGTTTGAGGTCAATGTTAAATATGAAATCGACTGATAGCTGTTTTCCAGTGTTTAAGTCCCTAAAGCTGTTAACATTTCCGGCAATGTATATTTTAGAAATAGCAATTTTTGTTAAACGTAACATGTATCTTTTTAGTGTCGCTCAGGCCACATGTAACGCGCAAAATGTCTGAAAACTATTTTTTTCATAATAAAATAACGAATCTAATGTACGTTTTTAATATCAGACATATTGTGGTAAAATCGTCTGACCCAGAAACGTCGCAAATTGCGACGTTTCTGATCAGTACTACCCACCGAGTTGGGCTAAGAACCATCTAAACTAACGATTTGAGACGGTTTTTGTCGTAAAACGATGGGACATGGTTTTGGTCGTAGGCTCTCTTACTCTTTGTGTCAAATAAGCAAAATATTGTAACACCCTGTATATCGGAAAGTGATTTTTTCATTTTTTGTCGAATTCCAATGAAATTTCACTGACTTGAGGTATGTTTAGAGAGGTACCAATTAGGTACTAAATATCCATATATATTTTATATCCAACTTCTCAGTAATCTTGGCTACACATAAATACACCCGCCAAGCTGACGTCAGAATGGCGGGTGTATGAAACTATTGCAATAACTTGCGATCCCACGAGGTACAAATTATTTCACAAGTGGTACAATTTGGTACCAATTAGGTACTAAATTTTGAGATATATTTCGATAATTTCTGAAAAATACACCTGCCAACCTGACATTCACTGAAAAGTCCAATTCTTCGTCTTGTACATAGGGGAAAGGGATTTTTGAAATTAATTAAGGATTCGTGGGAAATCACTAAAATTCGCAATTCCAAAAAATGACGCGAGACTGACGTTTGATCGTTTCGTTAGAAGAAACTCCTTTTGATGTTGAAAATTAAAAAATATCATCAACATCATTATATGGTCTACTTGTACATAGGGGAACCACTTTTTTCAACTTTTATACAAAATATAGCAGAAAAAAAATGTTGAAAAAACGTAACTTTCTCAAAACTTCAAGCCAAATAAATATTTTTTTTCTAATACTTAGAAACACTTTTAAGAAATTTAAAAAATTATATATTAATTTTAAGTTAATTGTTTAATAGAATCTAAATTTTATTTTATAAATAAACAATTACTTCATTACGTAAATAAATGGCAAAGTTAACTATATAAACGATCGCGGAAAATCTATTCCGTCAGTAGCGAACGGGCCTTCCCAGCATGAGGACGTATCACTTTGCGTCGCAGCACGCACACACGCACGTACATGTCCGATGTTAACATATTCCAGAAATTGTACGTCGACTACCACATTTTGATCCGCATTTTATTTTAAAGTACTTTGCTTGTTTTTGAAGAACATTAAAATTTTGCATGCCTGGCAATAAATAAAATACCGGTGTACGTGTGTTCGTAATTCTTCTTATCCTAAACGGCTTGACTGATTTAGATGTTTTTTTTTTTAATTCTTTTTGTGTAACTTGGATGGTTCATAACTATAGTTGGACTCGCGTGGCGCTGTTGTCGCAGGACAACATCTGCCTGCTGGGTTCACTAGTTATATTTTGACTTTATATTTCATAGTTTTGAGTGATTTTTGGTAGGGGAAAAAGTTATGGGTTCGCGTCACCGATATGCCCGCGCCTATATGCTGTTGTAGCAATAAGTGAAGTATTTTTGGAACGAAGTTTCTTTAACGCTACTGAAGACTACTTTAAGTCAAAATAAAGATCCAAGATGGCGGCTGCGAACATTTAAAAATATTTCGTCATGGGTATCGTTTTCATAGTTTTCGAGGATGCTAAAGCTGATAGTGAGGTCAAAATATAAATCCAAGAGTGCGGCTGTGACAATTTTAAAATTTTTAGTTTTGGGTGTCTTTTTTAAAGTTTTCGAGGATTCTAAAGCAGATTTTGATGTCAAAACGTAAATATAAGATGGTGGCTGCGAAAATTTTCACATTTCTTCATAACATCACGCCATCAATTTCAAAGTGTTGGGCCCTTTGAAATTGATGGCGTGATGTTATGAAGAAATCTCATTTCCGCAACTTTTTCGCGCAAGTGGGTTCGCGCAAGTGTCTTTCGCGAAAATGTCTTTCGCGCAAGTGTCTCAGATCCCTTTATGGATACTGGTGCCAATTCTCTTGTCACAAATTAATGCCTCAAAACTAGACTAAAAATCACCAAAGTTTCGTTCATTCCTGTCAAACGATGATTTCCCATCGTCAAATAATTATAGAATATATTTTATTTTGACAGCACTAAGATGGCAATATGGTGCCGATTCTCTTGTATACCGAACTAAACTTACTAAACTATCACTAAAATTCCTTACTTTTGGCTATGAAAATCTTGAAGCTATTCTGCAACAAAAATTTTCTAAATTTAAATATATTTTGACACACTAAAATTATATTTGACAATCGCGAGTCCACGTGGTACTTGTTTGCCCTACCCCGTGATTTTTTTTTAGAGCTGGAGGCGCACAGGGGGGGCAGCCTTGACTTTTTATATAGAATTTTTACTTTTTGTAAGGAAAATAAGAAAAAATATTACCTACATGTAGAGTGTCAAAGGTTTAAGGGTTTTATAAAGGGGATCGAAATTCTCATTATTTTTGCGATTGGACGCACCATTTTCGAGATATACGCAAAAGAAAAAAAAAAAGATACAGTACTGTTTTTTGCACCTGAAGCGAGGTGTTGGTGTGAATTTTAGTTCAAGATAACTAATTTTATTCCGCACCTTTTTAATCGCGATTAAAAATAGTCAGATTTAGTTAGACATGGTGCCGATTCTCTTGTCACAAATGCCTCTAAACTAGACTAAAAATCACCAAAATTTTGTTTTATTCCTGTCAAACGACGATTTCCCATTTTGAAATAGACTTAAAGTGACACAACTTAACTAGATTTTAGTTTGACAGCACTAAGATGGAACTGAGATTTTCATTTAGTGAAAATAGCAATTTTACTATTCTGAATTTGACGTTTTTCACTTAAAATTTAGATTTTCTAACCGAATCTGACTATTTTTCGCGATTAAAAACGTGTGGAATAAAATTTATTGTCATGAACTTTAAATTCACACCAACACCTCGATTTCACATGCAAAAACAGTACTGAATCTTTTTTTTTCTTTTGCTTATATCTCGAAAACGGTGTGTCCAATCGCAAAAATAATGAAAATTTCGACTCCCTTTATAATACCTTTAAACCCCTTATACTCTACTTGTAGGTAATATTTTTTCTTATTTTCCATACAAAAAGTGAAAAGTTCCATATAAAACACGTCGAGCGTGCGCGCCTCCGGCTCTAAAAAGATTCACATGGTTAGGTATCACGTGTGGAATCGCGATTGTCAAATTTGATTTAGATGTGTCAAAAATTTTCTTAAACTTAGAGAATTTATTTTGCATAATTGTGCCGATTCCCTTGTTCACAAACTAAACTAAATTTAAGTGCATCTTTTTCTTTCTATTTCATTAAGAAAAGGACAGAAGATAAATTTTAGTTTAGTCCTGTCAAATTAATCAGCGCTTGACGTTAATTGACGTAATTTTAGTCGACAAGTTTTTAATCACGTCTAAACTTGTATGGAGAGTGATAGGCGGTGATTAATTCGACAGGACTAAACTAAAATTTATCTTCTGTCCTTTTCTTAATGAAATTGTAAGAAAAAGATGCACTGAACTTAGATTTAGTTTAGTTTGTGATCAAGGGAATCGGCACCAATAGCTTTGAGATTCTCATAGTCAAAAGTAAGAAATTTTAGTGATAGTTTAGTTAGTTTAGTTCGGTGTATAAGAGAATCGGCACCAATCAAAATTTTAGGTGAAAAAAGTCAAATTCAGAATAACGAATTTTTCATTTTCACTAAATTAATAACTCATTCAGTTGCAAAAACTGTACTTTATCTTTTTTCTGTTCTTTTGCTTATATCTCGAAAATTGTGTCTTATCGCAAAAATAATGAAAATTTCGACCCCCTTTATGAAACCCATCATCATCATCATCATCAGCCTATAATGTTCCCACTGCTGGGACACAGGCCTCCTCTCTGTGAGAGGGAGTGGGCCGTAATCCACCACGCGGGCCCAGTGCGGGTTGGTAGATGTCACATGTCATCGAATTTTCGGTTCTAGGACATGCCGGTTTCCTCACGATGTTTTCCTTCACCGTTTTGAGAGCAGTGGTGATGAAATAATTTACACAAAGTAAAGCGCCTGTCTGGGTTCGAACCCACGACCTACAACTCGTAAGTCGCGGCCGTTACCACTGGGCCACCACTGCTCTGCTCTCTATGAAACCCATAAACCCATAAAACTCAACATGTAGGTAATAATTTTTCATGTTTTCCATACAAAAAGTATAAAATTCCTTATAAAACAGAATTGTTATAAATATACTAAACGAATATACACAAATATTCCAGACTTATTTCATAAGCGTACCTACGTAACTTAACAAAATACCGTCTATAGGATCAAAACTGTTTGAGCGATCACTACGCTCGATGTTTAGGCGTGTGTGCGTGAACGGTGCACACAAACATAGCATCGCAAGAATTTACCTAAACACTGTCGAGTGAATTCACAGCCAGGAGCCTTAAACTAATAGGTTACTTTAATTTACAATAAATCTTCAACCAATACCATGCCAATCTATCTTTTTACCGACACGGCCACTAAGCACATCTTACCGTCACGAGCGCCAGACCCAGAAGGTCGTTATTACTCTCGTTTTCACACATCAAATCTTTGGGTGTTGCCAGTACAATATCCAACAATTACGTATTAATAAATTGAAACCTAACATTCGTCCATCCTGACATCGTGCATGTCCTCATGCACGTAAGTGAATAAGCATCTAAAACTTAACACTGGACTCACAATTATTTACACGTTATTTCTAAAACTTATACACTGTTTGAGAACCATTCTTCTCGCCATAATATAAAGTATAATACAAATGAGAGAACAATTATTGAAATTTCCACTAGGTATGACATGATCGTATGACGTAAACTCAAAGCATTTATTTATATTAAACCATTTACACATTACATTTACTTTTGAATTTTCAAAGAGTAGTCAGTTAGTCAGAAAAATGAAGCTAGTCGCCCATTCCAAAACGTAGGTATCTCTATGGAGAAGAACGGGCAAGAAACTCCACGGTTACTCTTTTAAATCAAGATTTTACAAAATTCTGGATACATTTTTCTTGTTGCTATGTTCTATATGTGAGAACAATGTAAAGAAAAACAATATCAAACAATTCAAAATATCCGATTTAAGATAAGCCAGATCAGTTAAGAGATGACCAGTCTCAAATGACGGCCCTCGCACACGAACATGACGTGTGGATGAGCATCATCCCACTCAACCATTTCAGTGTGCATGATATACTCTCAACTACCTTACTCTTTCAAGTCCAATACACATCACAATAAAATTATAAACAGCTACATAGTACTCACATTTACATTTATTTTTTTCATGTTATGGCTCCTTATTCTACACTCTTTAATTAACTTTAAAATGCACTGTCATTTGCTTTATACCTTTCTACATCTAAAAACAGCAAATAGAAACTTCCGAAATAAAAAACGAAATATTATTTTAATCAAGTTTGCAATCAACTTCCGTTTACTGAACGGAGACGGTATATACAGCACTGGAAGTTGGTTACAGAAAATGTCAAATAGTCAAATAAACATTTATGAAATAATCTGCACCCTATCAACAAGATTTAATTACATTAAAACCAAAAGCTAACATTCAGCCTTCTTAACATCACGTTTGTCGTCAAACTATAAATTACACAATAAACACTATGTCGCTTACTTATTCAATCAATTGAATAAGCGTTAATTATTATAGTATCTAATTAGAGCATCGGCTAACAAAATTCTCAGAAACTATGAAATAATTACTCAATGAGAATTTACTCATTTTCATTAGCTCATTCATACCTTTGAATATCAATTTACATCTGTCACTCATTGCACCGTAAGCACTCTCACTTGCCAGCCACTGTACGCCTTCCAATAAGTGACATTACATCCTGCATATGTCAAACATTGCACCGCAAGATTCACTGGTCAAGCACTTTTACTTGCCAGCCACTGTACGACTTCCAATGAATGGCCCATGCTTCGACTTCCATCTCCCAATCACCTATATTTCTTGTAAAAATGTATTCGCTAACTTCGGTTCTTATTTTACCTATATCGGGATATCTAACTGTCTTGTTTCCAAAAATAATTCATTCGCAAATATTCTCACTACTAAGGATTAAATTACGACCAAATAGAACTTCTGTTGGGGTTATAGTCTGATTACAAACTAAAACAATTCAATTCCTTGACATTATTATCATAACTGACTGTATAAGCTCTAACCAGTAGCTTCTTACTAACCATAATTTTGTGAACCTTCCTTCTCACATTAAATACTTACATAAATATAATCATAAAGTCACGGTGGTAGCGAACGCTCTCGCCAACCATGGTGACATAACTTGTAACCGCTCTCACAAGCATAAATACATAAATATAATCATAAAGTCACGGTAGTAGCGAACGCTCTCGCTAACCATGCTCATAGCTTGTGAACGCTCTCACAAGCATAAATACATAAGTACATACTGATTGTTCAAAATTATAATTGTGATATTCACAGAAGTTTCACAAAATAATAGTTACACTAATATATACATATGTGTCATATTCACATACACATCCTCATCCTTATCTTTCCAGTTATTATCAATCAAATCTCAAACCAGTCAATCTACAAATTATTATTAAGCAGGAATAATTTTAGACACAATACAATTATTCTAGAACTTATCCGGATTGACTTCTCATATTTATCCTCATTAACACTTAATTAGTTTACCTTAAGACATCTGGGAAGTACTATTAGTCAAATGTAAGAAATTATCAAAAAGAGCACTATTGCATTTAGTGACGAGTACAACTTTACAATCGTAACTAGCACATTAGCAATAAGAGTCTTTTTCAGCAGGCAACAAGCTATGCTCCTTGATCTTATAATATTAACTATATATATCAACCCAAGACGAATTTCACACTCACATACAACAACAGCTATAAGTATCATGTGCATCAAATTGTATAACTGAATTCCAAATACTGTAAGTTATAAGTTGTAAATTTTAGTATTTTATGCCATTTATGAATTAAGATTTAATGAAAAGATATTGAAGCAACAGCACCGATTACCATCACCAGGTGCGACTGTACTAGCGATCAGCTATACAGGCGTCCAGCTGCACTTGCGTCCAGCTGCACTGGCGTTCAGCTGCACTGGCGTCCAGCTGCTCTGGCGTCCAGCTGCACCAGCATAACCGCTTCGCGCCGGCTCTCGCTCACGCATCCCGCGATCCGCTCACGACGAGCACTGCGCATGAGACTTCGACCACGATGGCTGCGACGTCAATGGCGTCAGCTATGACTGCGACCAGATCCCGGTTCTACCCCTGAATGGATACTATCTCGGGCTGGGGTCGTCAGTCGGTGCTCCGTGAGGACGCTTCACTGTCGCGAAACATTATCTGAAACTCATAACAAGGGATTTGACTCCTTTTCGAATAAGCCGTGAAAAAGTTAAAATGTCGAATATCTTCTAAACGGTAGGTCGTAGCTCAAAAATAACAAGATTTTACTTCCCCTAGAACCTAGTGAACTTATTCAGGAGATCAATTTAGAGAAAGAAAAATGTGACCTTCACATGACCTCACTTCATAAATTGGTACTATCCTACGGATCACAATCTATTTCAGTCATCGACGGACTACTATACGTGACGCACGCACGGACGCTAAACTAACTTATACAAATACCCACAGCTTTAGTAAAAATGTCTAAGTGCGATATTTGTAAAAAAAATATAACAAAAACTTTACCGGGGTTAGAGTGCAGTAAGTGTAAGCGGATAGTACACCTGAATCCAAAATGTACGGGCTTAACTAACAAACAGATCGCTGCATTAAAAGCTGCACCCAGTTTGGTGTGGACATGCCAGGAATGCCACCAGGAATCCCCGAGAACGTGAACGTGAAGATGACGATGAAGAGGAGGATACATCAGTCCAAATAAATGCAAAAAGTCTGTTAAGCAATATCACTAAAGAGGTTGAAAAAGCCATTAAAAGTGAAATGGCACAACTAAGCAATTCCTTGCAGTTCCATAGCGACAAACTTGATGAAGCAATGGAGTCCATGGAAGCTTTTAAGCAAACTATAAAGGCTCTCGAACGTAAGAATGCGGAACTAATTAATAAAAATAATAACATGGAAACCCGTGTAGGTGCCTTAGAACAACGGCTGCATGAAATTGAACAGGAGAAGCTTGCAAAATACGTGGAAATCGCAAATGTGCCAACCAAAAACAATGAAGATAGTGGATCACGTTGCACTTAAACTGAACCAGCCGAAAGAAGAGATCAAAAGTGCACGAAGACTCCATGGATGGACAGAACAGTCGGCCAACATACTAGTGGAGCTCAAAGATGAAGAAATCCAAGAAAACTGGATTACTGCCGCCAAAAGTGTCAAGCCAACTGTTTCCGATGTACTTTCTAGCGAAGAAAATAACAAAACTGTCGTAAATTTGAGAGAACCCATGACGAAACATCACAAACAACTATTCTGGAATGCCAAGCAGGAGCTGAAAGTTAATCACAACTTCAAGTACGTGTGGTTTAAGAGAGGACAGGTCAAAGCTCGCAAGGAAGACGATGTAAAAGTGTGTATCCTATGCACCATGAATGATATACGCAGACTAGCTATCAACAAGGAATAAGACGGCACGACATCGCAAGTAATTATAAATCAAATCAATAAACGAATGTCATAAATAACCAAAAATGGCGAATTCTTTTGGTGATATTAATGAGATGAATGACTGTATAAATGTAAATGATTTCATAAATTGTACCCCTACTAATCAACTTAACCTATATTGTGCATGCATGTTAATATTCGCTCAATAATCAAAAACTTCTCCGCATTAGAACAAGTAATTCTTATCTCAAAAAAATGTATTGATGTCATTATTCTAACTGAAAGTAATATATCAGAAAGCAATAGTGTTCTGTATCAAATAACCGGGTACCGAATGTACACAGCCTTGCGAAAGTCTCGAAGGGGTGGTGGCATTATAGTATATGTGAATAATAAACATAAATGTAACATCATTAATATAAAAACTTTACATTTTGAAAGTCTATTCTGCACAATTACCACCCATTCGAACTATACTGCGAACCTGTGTGCGGTATACCGGCTACCAAGTTCTAGTAAAATTCTATTTATTGACGAATTACAAACTACACTACAAAAATTCACTAAAAACACAGAACTGTACTTGTTGGGAGAACATAGATTTAAAAACGGATAATCCTGTAAGGCATAAATACAATAACATGTTATGTAGCATGGGCCTTTTGTGCGGGATCACTGAACACACTAGAATAGCAACATGTAACGGAAAAATAAGTAAATCTTGTATTAATCACATTTATGCGCGATCCCGTACACAAGACCTATCTGCGGCGGCACTCGGTGCCACACTAGCAGACCATCGCGCTGTAATACTCGCATGTTCTGGCGCGCGAATACAGGATGTTCCTAAATACAAAACCTGCATAAATAACCATCAACTCATTAAATGTTTCGATGAAATCCAGTGGGAAAAATCACAGGATATTAAATGCCCAATAACCCTATATAACTTCATGCATACCCAGTTTAAAGAATGTTATAAAAAATCTGAATATAAAACCAAAGTCAAAGGTAGATCATCGCGTAGTAAAAACGAATGGATGAATAAAAAAATTATCAATGCCTGTGAACATCGGGATAAATTATTCATGAAATGGATAAAAGATTCTAATAATGTAATCTTAAAACAAACATATAATAAATCAAGAAACTATGCAAATATTTTAATACATAAAACTAAAAATAATAATATAAAGTCGGAAATTTTATCAAATAAGAACAATATTAGACAGCTGTGGCAAATTCTTAATCGAATTACAGGTAGAATAAAAAACTCCATTGATGATGCTATTCAGAATTCATTTAATAAAACTAATTTATCTTCTAAAGATATTGCTAATAATTTTGCTCACACTTTTGATAAAAGCGTGAAGCAAATTATTCCTAAATGCTCAAAACCACTGTTAAATAAAACAGAGTACATAACTCCAGCCAACGTTACCATGCGTATAAAGCTAGCGGAGCCTGGCTCAGTTAAAATAATCATCATGACTTTGAACAATAATAAAGCCCCAGGAATAGATGGAATTAGAGCCATAGATATCAAGCTGTTGTGTACGAAAATCACCTCAGTGATTTCTAACTTAATTAATTTATGCATACAAACATGCAAGTATCCATCTACACTTAAAACAGGGATTGTCAGACCGATTCACAAAAAAGGAAGCAGGCTGGATTACAACAACTATAGACCTATTACTATATTGCCTACGATTGATAAAATAATAGAAAAATTCATTTGTAAACAAATACACGACTTTTATGAAAAAAATAAAATACTAACTGACAAACAATATGGCTTTCAACCTAAAAAGAATACCACACAGCTGCTATCAACGTTCACAGATAGTATTCATAAACACTTAGATGAAAAAAAGCACATTCTAGTTGTATTTATAGACTACAGCAAGGCATTCGATACACTCAGACATGACCGGTTACTAGAATATCTTCAAGACAGCGGAATTAGAGGCAAACTACTTGATTGGTGCGGAAACTATCTTGATGACAGAAAATACATGGTCAAAGTCAGTGACGCGACCAGTGAACCAGTCATCGTAACGGAAGGGACGGCGCAAGGCTCGGTCCTTGGGCCACTGCACTACCTTACATATGTTAATAGCCTAGTTAATGTAATAAAAATGTGCGAGATTTATCAATTCGCCGACGACACCTGTCTTATAGCTGCTGGACAGAGTGTTAGTGATGCCCAAAAGCAACTACAAGAGGACTTTGATTTGCTAACTAAATGGTCCCATGACTCTGGTTTAGTATTAAACGCTAGTAAGACCAAATTAATGTACATCAGTTCCAGTCAAAATAGAAGCTCTTCCTTGCCTAAACTAACAGCACACTGTCATGAGTGTTTGCATGACAACTTCCGTAATAAAGTAGCCAAGTCTTGCAGCTGTGACTCCATAGATCTCGTGGAGACCCAAACATACCTAGGACTTACCATTGATAGCCGACTAAATTGGAAGGAGCACATTAACGGGGTGTGTGATAAATTGAGATGTTTTTTAGCTAGATTCTCTATTATAAGATGCAAAATTCCATATCAAACACTGTTAATGCTTTACAAAGCCCTCGCCGAATCAACGATATCCTATGGCCTGTCGAGCTATGGTAGGACATATAATACTCACCTAGATCAAATTTACGCACTTCAACTACGTATATTAAAAGCAATTGTTCCGCATAATATTAAGAAGAAGTACAAAAATGACTACCGTAAATTATTTGAATTCTGTAAAATAATATCAATACATGAAAAAACATGGAGTGGCGACCACGTACCGGAAGACGTAGCGTTGGAAGGCCTCCCACAAGATGGACCGATGACCTTGTGAAGGCCGCAGGAATCCGCTGGATGCGGAAAGCACAGAATCGGTCGAAGTGGCGGTGCTTGGGGGAGGCCTATGTCCAGCAGTGGACGTCTTTCGGCTGAAATGATGATGATGATGATGACATGAAAAAACTAAATTTACACTATTAAAAGAAGAATTTTTTAATGAACATTTTAAGAAAATTAAAACAATAAATAATAATGAAATTAATACCCGTAGTGTCATCAATGCTAAGTTGTTACTTCCTAAGTATAATAATTTACACGGCAAGAGAACGTTAAAGTATATAATACCTTACCTTATTAATCAACTACCTATATCATTGAGGGACAAAATAACGAATAAAAATATAAAGTACAAATTAAAGGAACATTTCTTAAAAAATACAATATTTAATATCTAATATATGATAAGTGAATGTAACTAAATGTTGTAAATAAATATAGTTAAATAGTAAATAAACATAATACGCAACAATATTATAGGTAAATAACTACATATTACTAATACAATAACATACTTTTTAGGAACAACCTGTATCAATCTAAATCACATTCCTCCACTACTTTTTGTTTTAAGGACGGTCAGTAGATTGGTCACCGATGTTCGCTCGTTAGTAATAAGTAGATAAATATTTCGCTTATTACTCTCGTTGTGTTTTTGTTATTGTCTCATTTTATATTTTTGTTTTAATTGTCTAAATCATGTAGTCGATGATTTTGGTGCACGGTAAAACTCTAATGAGTTTATGTTTGCACCAACTTATTATGTATAAAGATATAAGTATACTACTGAATGAATATAAATAAATAAATTTAATGTTTATAATCGATGATTCGAATACACCAAAAGGACACGAGATGTCATGTAGGTAGGTTAGGTATGTCCACAATTCAATTTTAACCGTTAATAATACTTTAAATATACGGATCACAATCTATTTAATGTTTGCAACCGATGATTCGAATACACCAAAAGAACACGAGATGTGATGTAGGTAATTTTGTATGTCCACAATTCCATTTTAACCGTTAGTAATACTTTAAAATGAATTCTATTATAATGCAAAAGAAATAAGTGGGCCACATACCACTTCTGCTATGTAATAAGAACCATCCTTACTCTAAAATTACTAATTTAATTTCGAATATAATTATTTAACCTCAAAATAGATACCAATCCCCGAATGAGCCTTAAAGTCGTTACCCCAATATCACAATCTAAAACTGTTTAATAAAACTACATATTTACAATATTTCAGGGATAAGGAAAATAATATGAAATACCAAGATATTTTGTCAGTCATTTATATTTCTTTACCAACATCAAATTCAATATTCTACACCATACCATCACATCTCCTATTCCTCACATAATATCACTATTTAATCGTATTCTAATATTCACCATTAAACTAATAGGTTACTTTAATTTACAGTAAATCTCCAACCAATACCATGCCAATCTATCTTTTTACAGCCACTAAGCCATCTTACCGTCACGAGCGCCAGACCCAGAAGGTCGTTATTACTCCCATTTTCACACATCAAATCTTTGGGTGTTGCCAGTACAATATCCAACAATTACGTATTAATAAATTGATACCTAACACATGTACTGAATCCATGTTTTCGCGTCGATGTCCCTGCCACCCCGTAGATACAGAATAATAATTATTCGAGTAACTACCTACTCACGTCATTAACAAAAGTATGTTTCACAGGCCATGGGTAACGATAGGTTACACTATGTGACAAAATTTTGTAACAAGAAAGGTGCTTACTAATTTTGAAATACCTATCTACCCTCATTTTATCACCATATTTATTTTGATTCGATCAGGTCTCGTTTTCGTGTTACAGCCACTACCCACAAAATTGAAAATGAACAGTTTTTGTTTCACTTTCGCATTCAGAGAATTTATTTATTTAAAGAGCGTAGTGTTTTTTTTGTGTTTTCTGAGTTAAGTGATTTTTAAATAATGTCAAGAAAGTGTAAAAATGATCCTAATAAGTATTGTTACATTTGTGGCGACTTTACTTATAAAACTCAATGAAGGAATTTGACAAAATTAGTAACTAAGTTATATGAACAGTATTTTGGCTTTGCCATCGGAAAACAAGACAAAGCGTGGGTAACACATATCTGTTGTGTTACATGTGTGGGTCTTCTTACTGGATGACATAATATACCTACAATTTTCTATATATTTTTTTTTTAAATATAATTAGATTTGTTACAGCTGACTACAGCTGTATCATGCCACTAGGCAATCATGTCATTTGGTTTAAATAGGTCCTTATTTTTATTATTTTGTTTATCTTTTATATAGATTCTTTTCTTTTAGATTTTGTGAATGTGAGAACGTTGTAGGCTGTAGACTTGTGGACCATTTTCTATTTTACTAAGTACCTGGTACTTGTTGATAGGCCTACACTGTCCTCCCATACCTATTAACACTGTAATTTGAAAACATTGTAGAAACAATTTATTTTGAAAAGAGTAACCGTGGAGTTTCTTGCCGGCTCTTCTCCATAGGAAGCGACCAATTGGAACCGTGCACCTAGCTTCTGACGTTTCATAAGTGCCCTTGTAGGTTTATGTGAAATAAAATATTTTGATTGATTGATTTTGATGAGCGAGAAGATCTCGATCTATACCTTTTGCAATCCCTATGATTTGGACGGAACCAACGAACCACTCATATGATTGTTATTTTTGTCTTACTGATACAAAAGGTGTTACAATTAAAACAAAAAGTAAAATTAAGTATCCTGACCTACCATCGGCTAAAAGACCGATCCCTCTTAGTGAAGAACTACCTGTACCAGAACCACCTCAAAGTTCCGATCTGACCGCTACGCCAGAAACAATCGAACACGACACATTAGATCCTGACTTTCAAGAAGCTTCCTCATCTAATGAGCCACATCTGCTATCTCAATTGATGAAAGATAATTGTATTTAAAAATTCTTGGGAATCTTTCATGAAAGTTACTTCCAATTTTCTAGGAAATCACCGATCAAGTAACTATAAAAGTATTGTCGCGGAGCTTGTTATCTACTTATGAGGCTTTGGGTTGTAATATGTCATTAAAATTACATTTTCTTCATTCACATTAAAACTTCTTTCCTCAAAATTTGGGTGCCGTCAGCGATGAACACGGTGAAAGATTCCACAGAGACATTTCTACCATAGAAAAACGATGTCAGGGCAAGTGGAGTCCATGTATGCTAGCGGATTACTGTTGGACATTACAGCGAGATGTACCTGAAGCAAATCCGAAAATCACAAAGCTACATTTATATTAATGTTGCAATATACGGAATCACTTCTTTTTGTTGATAAAAACTGAAAATTTCTAAAATTTAATAAAAATTAATTACAAGGAAACTATTCGTATTTGAAGCATTATAATTTTATTTCTATTATCCATATCCTTGTCCTAAACATAACTAGACAAAAGTTCTTATTTTACATGCAAAAAGTGTTTTTTTGTTGACCAGTGTTATTTTTTTCTTAATATGTACCTAGGTACATATTTTGTATAAAAATTATAGATATTGAACTGTTGTTATTACGTGTGATACTCCCTGGCCGCGCCACAGTGGAAAATTAAAAAAACATGTTTCTAGATTAATTGTACCATTTATGTACTATACGGTACGTGTAATGAAAATAATTGTACCTCAACGAATAATGAAATATAATGAAGTTTTGGTGGCGCGGCTGGGGAGTATACTCCCTGGCCGCGCCACCACTGTTTTTGTAAATTACTAGGCGCACCCGGATATAGTAAACACTAAATAATTGTACCGGAATTGTTCTTTTCCGTACGCTATAAAGAGATTCAAAAATTTAATTACTTTATAAATTATAGCCTTGTGTTGGTGGCGCGGCCAGGGAGTATGCTCCCTGGCCGCGCCACCAAAAGTTATAAGGCGTACCAGGACATGGTATACACTAAATAATTGTACCGGAATTGTTCTTTTCCGTACGCTATCAAGAGATTCGCAAATTTAATTACTTTAGAAATTATTGCCTGTCGTTGGTGGCGCGGCCAGGGAGTATACTCCCTGGCCGCGCCACCAAGAGTTGTTAGGCGTACCTGGACATAGTATACACTAAATAATTGTACGCATTATGTACTACCCAAAAACGTAATAATATTACGGAAAAATGTAATATCTTAAGAGAAAACATCAAATCAAGATTAAGCGCATCAGCAGACTTGCTGATCTTTGTAGTTACTAGATGTGGCCTTCAAATTAGAAGTACAGGGAATTATCTCTGTGAGATGGTCGCATAGCAGTGCTAGAATTATGCAACACAATACGAATCTAGATGCATAACAAGAATAATTGACCTTCAAGAAGAAGATAAGAAGTTGATAGGTACTTTTTGTTAGGTACGGTCAGCAACGAAAGTCGTTAACTCTGCTACTTTTACATGACATCTAAAATTACACAAAAGTGCGCCGCGGCAGCGGCGGCGGACGAGCGCTACTTACAAGTTGGTCACAGTTGCATGTCTATTTACCCGACTACGGCGAAGCAAAAAGGAGGGTTATGATTTTGACCGGTATGCATGTATGTTCATCTGTTACTTCATAACTTCTAACTACCAATCATAATTTGACAAATGAGGTATCATTGGAAGCGTCTTGGTTGTCCGGTGGTTATAGAATATGTGACGTTACATTAAATCGATAGGTCCTATGTAAAAGGGCCAATGTGCAAATTCACAACTTTTCAATAGAGGCTCTCAAAGTTTCAATTTGATATATTTTTAGATGCTTCAACTGATGTTTGTGAAACTTTGCATAGTTACTATGAAACATATGTTCGTTATTCTAGATATATCGATTTATTTGTATATATATTAGTTTTTTAATTAATGTAGATATGCCTTTATACGTAATTTTTTTATTTTAATTATACTGAAAAAGACTAGTAAAAAAAAGGCCAGTGTCACTTTAGATGATTTACTTGGCATAAGCTAATTTTGAAAAAAAAAAACGTGTATTTAATATTTTTGAATAGTCCATTATTTATAGAAAATATTTAAAATAAATAAATAAACAAACAATAATAATATAATTATTTTATGACAATTCACATTGACACTTATACGTTATCTTACTTGGTGACGTAATATTTTCAAACCTCAGTTAGGTTACAAAAATAAAAACATTTTGACTTCTTTATTTGTTTTCTAATGAATTATCGAAGTTTCTGTAATAGAAAGGCAGTCAAATAATACTTATGTTAAAAACCTCCCGTAATCACATTGGACTTAAGATAAATCAGCTTTTTATTGTAGATAGGTACCTCAACCTAAGTTAGTAATTAAAGTTTAAAATAATAACTAATTATACTTTTTTTATAAAATCAAAACTTGTTAAAGATAATTAAAGATTCTTAGAATATGATCTTAGAGGAAAAATTAATAAAATGAAAATTAACAAAATGTTTATAAAAAAAAAAAAAAAAAACAAAACAAAATCACTCATTGTCATCATTATCACTAGTAATAATTACTAGTGTAATAATCATTGAATATTATTCCACCAGTATCATGAGTATTACGAAAAAGTAGCACCTAAACTGGTGGAATAATATTTTTGGGACATAAATCAATTATGTCTTTTTTTTTGCATGGATGTATTGGTAACAACTGATTGAAACATAGTTTTAAGGGTATTTCCGTAGATCTATCAGCCATTTGTCTTCTTGTTCTAACAAAAAAATCAGTAATGTTAATGTGGTTTTCGAAAGCATCTTCAGATAGATCTAAAACAGAATGTATGGTTCATGTTTACTGACACGAACTTGTTTGATTTTAGACCAAGGCACTTTTTGTCCCTCTGAATTATTAGTCCAGTTAAAACAAGCACTCGCTTGCATCTTTTTGAAGTCGAAAATTATATTTTGAGATACATCTATAACATTATAAGGAGATCCTTTTACTTTAGCCCATCTAATTAATTAACTCTACTCAGACGGTGTATAAATATTCTTATGTCTTGAAGCTTTCTTAATTGTGGCATGTATGGAATCACCCTCATTTTGTGTATATCCTTTTTCAAGGAAAGTATGTTTAATATTAATACTAAGCTGTTTAGCTGCATAAAGGTTTGAGGTCGGGTGATCGCGCTGGCCATGGAACAACAATTATCTCCGGGATCACCCGGAGATAATTGTTGTCAATCATCTGGAACCACTCACGCACAATGCTCGCCCGATGAATAGGACAATCGTCCTGGACAAATGTCAATTGTGTCAACTCATCAGCTGGGTGAATGATGCGCACAGTAGGTAGCATGACATCGTCTAATACTTCTACATAAGTAGAACTGTTTAATTCAGAGAATTACAGTATTCTTCTAAAACAAAAAGAAAAGTGATATTAAGCAGTTATAACAACATACTAAAGTGACGTCATTTTATAATTTTTATAATAACATAAAATAATATTTTTTTAAAATAACAGTAACATTAAAACTCTGCATTTACAAATGCAATAATAAACTAATTATTTATCTTTTAGACCTCATGATGGATAAAAGTTTAAGTTACAATTCGTAAATATAATACTCACATTCAAACCGGTTTCATCAGATATTTGTGTTCTATATTAAGACCACTTTTATGCAGCGCAATAATAGTCGCCCTCACCTCAATATTCGATAATATTTGCCTGCATTTTGAGATCACACCAACAGAACCACCCAAATCAAATCGATAACGTTTATTCCGATCATGTCAAATATTCATTAAACTCATATTCTACCTTATGAGGTAGAATATGAGTTGAATGATGCTACTACTATTATTACTATTATTTAAACTTTACGAAATGTGTGAACAAAGCGAACATAAAGAATCCAATTGAATTCTGTCCCATTCCATGTCCAATTGAGTAAAAACTCACGGTGCACCTCGTCTCGGAATTCTCGGTTACCGGTATTACGTTAACCGGTATTACGTTAACCGGTATAACGTTATACTGGTATAACGTTAACCGGTATAACATTAACCGGTATAACGTTAACCGGTATTACGTTAACCGGTATAACGTTTTCCGGTATTACGTTAACCGGTATAACGTTAACCGATATAACGCTAACCGGTATAACGTTAACCAGTATTACGTTAACCGGTATTACGTTAACCGGTATTACGTTAACCGGTATTACGTTAACCGGTATTTGTTTTTATCGACTTTGTTTTTATCGTCTTTGTTTTCATCGACTTTGTTTTTATCGACTTTGTTTTGCTTTGTTTTGCTTTGTTTTGCTTTGTTTTGCTAGACTTATTTTGCACCTCGTCCCGGAATTCTCCGTTTTGGTATTACGTTAACCGGTATTACGTTAACCGGTATTACGTTAACCGGTATTAAGTTAACCGGTATTACGTTAACCAGTATTACGTTAACCGGTATTTGTTTTTATCGACTTTGTTTTTATAGACTTTGTTTTTATCGACTTTGTTTTTATCGACTTCGTTTTTATCGACTTTGTTTTCATCGACTTTGTTTTTATCGGCTTTGTTTTGCTTTGTTTTCCAATTGAGTAAAAACTCACGGTGCACCGATTCACGCATCTATGTGAACGCGTTAACCGCTAGACTTATTTTGCACCTGTTAACCGGTATTACGTTAACCGGTATAACGTTAACCGGTATTACGTTAACCGGTATAACGTTAACCGGTATTACGTTAACCGGTATAACGTTAACCGGTGTAACGTAAACCGGTATAACGTTAACCGGTATAACGTTAACCGGTATTACGTTAACCGGTATAACGATAACCGGTATTACGTTAACCGGTATAACGTTAACCGGTATAACGTTAACCGGTATAACGTTAACGTTTTACCGAACAAAGCGAACATAAAGAATCCAATTGAATTCTGTCCCATTCCATGTCCAATTGAGTAAAAACTCACGGTGCACCGATTCACGCATCTATGTGAAAGCGTTAACCGCTAGACTTATTTTGCACCTCGTCTCGGAATTCTCGGTTACCGGTATTACGTTAACCGGTATTACGTTAACCGGTATTACGTTAACCGGTAATTCGTTAACCGGTATTACGTTAACCGGTATTACGTTAACCGGTATTACGTTAACCGGTATTATGTTAACCGGTATTACATTAACTGGTATTACGTTAACCGGTATTACGTTAACCGGTATTTGTTTTTATCGACTTTGTTTTTATCGACTTCGTTTTTATCGACTTTGTTTTTATCGACTTTGTTTTGCTTTGTTTTCCAATTGAGTAAAAACTCACGGTGCACCGATTCACGCATCTATGTGAACGCGTTAACCGCTAGACTTATTTTGCACCTCGTCTCGGAATTCTCGGTTACCGGTATTACGTTAACCGGTATTACGTTAACCGGTATAACGTTAACCGGTATTACGTTAACCGGTATAACGTTAACGTTTTACCGAACAAAGCGAACATAAAGAATCCAATTGAATTCTGTCCCATTCCATGTCCAATTGAGTAAAAAAACTCACGGTGCACCGATTCACGCATCTATGTGAACGCGTTAACCGCTAGACTTATTTTGCACCTCGTCTCGGAATTCTCGGTTACCGGTATTACGTTAACCGGTATTACGTTAACCGGTATTACGTTAACCGGTATTACGTTAACCAGTATTACGTTAACCGGTATTTGTTTTTATCGACTTTGTTTTTATCGACTTTGTTTTTATCGACTTTGTTTTTATCGACTTTGTTTTTATCGACTTTGTTTTGCTTTGTTTTGCTTTGTTTTGCTTTGTTTTGCTTTGTTTTGCTTTGTTTTGCTTTGTTTTGCTTTGTTTTGCTTTGTTTTGCTTTGTTTTGCTTTGTTTTGCTTTGTTTTGCTTTGTGTTGCAAAACAAAGCAAAACAAAGCAAAACAAAGTCGATAAAAACAAAGTCGATAAAAACAAAGTCGATAAAAACAAAGTCGATAAAAACAAAGTCAACACAAAGCAAAACAAAGCAAAACAAAGTCGATAAAAACAAAGTCGATAAAAACAAAGTCGATAAAAACAAAGTCGATAAAAACAAAGTCGATAAAAACAAAGTCGATAAAAACAAAGTCGATAAAAACAAAGTCGATAAAAACAAAGTCGATAAAAACAAAGTCGATAAAAACAAAGTCGAATGATGACAATGAGTGATTTTGTTTTGTTTTTTTTTTTATAAACATTTTGTTAATTTTCATTTTATTAATTTTTCCTCTAAGATCATATTCTAAGAATCTTTAATTATCTTTAACAAGTTTTGATTTTATAAAAAAAGTATAATTAGTTATTATTTTAAACTTTAATTACTAACTTAGGTTGAGGTACCTATCTACAATAAAAAGCTGATTTATCTTAAGTCCAATGTGATTACGGGAGGTTTTTAACATAAGTATTATTTGACTGCCTTTCTATTACAGAAACTTCGATAATTCATTAGAAAACAAATAAAGAAGTCAAAATGTTTTTATTTTTGTAACCTAACTGAAGCTTTCTTAATTGTGGCATGTATGGAATCACCCTCATTTTGTGTATATCCTTTTTCAAGGAAAGTATGTTTAATATTAATACTAAGCTGTTTAGCTGCATAAAGGTTTGAGGTCGGGTGATCGCGCTGGCCATGGAACAACAATTATCTCCGGGATCACCCGGAGATAATTGTTGTCAATCATCTGGAACCACTCACGCACAATGCTCGCCCGATGAATAGGACAATCGTCCTGGACAAATGTCAATTGTGTCAACTCATCAGCTGGGTGAATGATGCGCACAGTAGGTAGCATGACATCGTCTAATACTTCTACATAAGTAGAACTGTTTAATTCAGAGAATTACAGTATTCTTCTAAAACAAAAAGAAAAGTGATATTAAGCAGTTATAACAACATACTAAAGTGACGTCATTTTATAATTTTTATAATCATCATCATCAGCCTATAAATGTTCCCACTGCTGGGACACAGGCCTCCTCTCTGTGAGAGGGAATTTTTATAATAACATAAAATAATATTTTTTTTAAATAACAGTAACATTAAAACTCTGCATTTACAAATGCAATAATAAACACTAATTATTTATCTTTTAGACCTCATGATGGATAAAAGTTTAAGTTACAATTCGTAAATATAATACTCACATTCAAACCGGTTTCATCAGATATTTGTGTTCTATATTAAGACCACTTTTATGCAGCGCAATAATAGTCGCCCTCACCTCAATATTCGATAATATTTGCCTGCATTTTGAGATCACACCAACAGAACCACCCAAATCAAATCGATAACGTTTATTCCGATCAAGTCAAATATTCATTAAACTCATATTCTACCTTATGAGGTAGAATATGAGTTGAATGATGCTACTACTATTATTACTATTATTTAAACTTTACGAAATGTGTGAACAAAGCGAACATAAAGAATCCAATTGAATTCTGTCCCATTCCATGTCCAATTGAGTAAAAACTCACGGTGCACCTCGTCTCGGAATTCTCGGTTACCGGTATAACGTTAACCGCTATTACGTTAACCGGTATAACGTTTTCCGGTATTACGTTAACCGGTATAACGTTAACCGATATAACGCTAACCGGTATAACGTTAACCGGTATTACGTTAACCGGTATTACGTTAACCGGTATTACGTTAACCGGTATTACGTTAACCGGTATTACGTTAACTGGTATTACGTTAACTTGTATTTTTTTTTATCGACTTTGTTTTTATCGTCTTTGTTTTCATCGACTTTGTTTTTATCGACTTTGTTTTGCTTTGTTTTGCTAGACTTATTTTGCACCTCGTCCCGGAATTCTCCGTTACCAGTATTACGTTAACCGGTATTACGTTAACCGGTATTACGTTAACCGGTATTACGTTAACCGGTATTAAGTTAACCGGTATTACGTTAACCAGTATTACGTTAACCGGTATTTGTTTTTATCGACTTTGTTTTTATCGACTTTGTTTTTATCGACTTCGTTTTTATCGACTTTGTTTTCATCGACTTTGTTTTTATCGACTTTGTTTTTATCGGCTTTGTTTTGCTTTGTTTTCCAATTGAGTAAAAACTCACGGTGCACCGATTCACGCATCTATGTGAACGCGTTAACCGCTAGACTTATTTTGCACCTCGTCTCGGAATTCTCGGTTACCGGTATTACGTTAACCGGTATTACGATAACCGGTATTACGTTAACCGGTATTTGTTTTTATCGACTTTGTTTTTATCGACTTTGTTTTGCTTTGTTTTGCTTTGTTTTCCAATTGAGTAAAAACTCACGGTGCACCGATTCACGCATCTATGTGAACGCGTTAACCGCTAGACTTATTTTGCACCTCGTCTCGGAATTCTCGGTTACCGGTATTACGTTAACCGGTATTACGTTAACCGGTATTACGATAACCGGTATTACGTTAACCGGTATTACGTTAACCGGTATTACGTTAACCGGTATTACGTTAACCAGTATTACGTTAACCGGTATTTGTTTTTATCGACTTTGTTTTTATCGACTTTGTTTTTATCGACTTTGTTTTGCTTTGTTTTGCTTTGTTTTGCTAGACTTATTTTGCACCTCGTCTCGGAATTCTCGGTTACCGGTATTACGTTAACCGGTATTACGTTAACCGGTAATTCGTTAACCGGTATTACGTTAACCGGTATTACGTTAACCGGTATTACGTTAACCGGTATTATGTTAACCGGTATTACGTTAACCGGTATTACGTTAACCGGTATTTGTTTTTATCGACTTTGTTTTTATCGACTTCGTTTTTATCGACTTTGTTTTCATCGACTTTGTTTTTATCGACTTTGTTTTGCTTTGTTTTCCAATTGAGTAAAAACTCACGGTGCACCGATTCACGCATCTATGTGAACGCGTTAACCGCTAGACTTATTTTGCACCTTGTCTCGGAATTCTCGGTTACCGGTATTACGTTAACCGGTATTACGTTAACCGGTATAACGTTAACCGGTATTACGTTAACCGGTATAACGTTAACCGGTATTACGTTAACCGGTATAACGTTAACCAATATAACGTTAACCGGTATTACGTTAACCGGTATAACGTTAGCCGGTATTACGTTAACCGGTATAACGTTAACCGGTATAACGTTAACGTTTTACCGAACAAAGCGAACATAAAGTATCCAATTGAATTCTGTCCCATTCCATGTCCAATTGAGTAAAAACTCACGGTGCACCGATTCACGCATCTATGTGAACGCGTTAACCGCTAGACTTATTTTGCACCTCGTCTCGGAATTCTCGGTTACCGGTATTACGTTAACCGGTATTACGTTAACCGGTATTACGTTAACCGGTATTACGTTAACCAGTATTACGTTAACCGGTATTTGTTTTTATCGACTTTGTTTTTATCGACTTTGTTTTTATCGACTTTGTTTTTATCGACTTTGTTTTTATCGACTTTGTTTTTATCGACTTTGTTTTTATCGACTTTGTTTTTATCGACTTTGTTTTGCTTTGTTTTGCTTTGTTTTGCTTTGTTTTGCTTTGTGTTGCAAAACAAAGCAAAACAAAGTCGATAAAAACAAAGTCGATAAAAACAAAGTCGATAAAAACAAAGTCGATAAAAACAAAGTCGATAAAAACAAAGTCGATAAAAACAAAGTCGATAAAAACAAAGTCGATAAAAATAAAGTCAACACAAAGCAAAACAAAGCAAAACAAAGCAAAACAAAGTCGATAAAAACAAAGTCGATAAAAACAAAGTCGAATGATGACAATGAGTGATTTTGTTTTGTTTTTTTTTTTTTTTTTTTTGTAAACATTTTGTTAATTTTCATTTTATTAATTTTTCCTCTAAGATCATATTCTAAGAATCTTTAATTATCTTTAACAAGTTTTGATTTTATAAAAAAAGTATAATTAGTTATTATTTTAAACTTTAATTACTAACTTAGGTTGAGGTACCTATCTACAATAAAAAGCTGATTTATCTTAAGTCCAATGTGATTACGGGAGGTTTTTAACATAAGTATTATTTGACTGCCTTTCTATTACAGAAACTTCGATAATTCATTAGAAAACAAATAAAGAAGTCAAAATGTTTTTATTTTTGTAACCTAACTGAGGTTTGAAAATATTACGTCACCAAGTAAGATAACGTATAAGTGTCAATGTGAATTGTCATAAAATAATTATATTATTATTGTTTGTTTATTTATTTATTTTAAATATTTTCTATAAATAATGGACTATTCAAAAATATTAAATACACGTTTTTTTTTTTCAAAATTAGCTTATGCCAAGTAAATCATCTAAAGTGACACTGGCCTTTTTTTTACTAGTCTTTTTCAGTATAATTAAAATAAAAAAATTACGTATAAAGGCATATCTACATTAATTAAAAAACTAATATATATACAAATAAATCGATATATCTAGAATAACGAACATATGTTTCATAGTAACTATGCAAAGTTTCACAAACATCAGTTGAAGCATCTAAAAATATATCAAATTGAAACTTTGAGAGCCTCTATTGAAAAGTTGTGAATTTGCACATTGGCCCTTATACATAGGACCTATCGATTTAATGTAACGTCACATATTCTATAACCACCGGACAACCAAGACGCTTCCAATGATACCTCATTTGTCAAATTATGATTGGTAGTTAGAAGTTATGAAGTAACAGATGAACATACATGCATACCGGTCAAAATCATAACCCTCCTTTTTGCTTCGCCGTAGTCGGGTAAATAGACATGCAACTGTGACCAACTTGTAAGTAGCGCTCGTCCGCCGCCGCTGCCGCGGCGCACTTTTGTGTAATTTTAGATGTCATGTAAAAGTAGCAGAGTTAACGACTTTCGTTGCTGACCGTACCTAACAAAAAGTACCTATCAACTTCTTATCTTCTTCTTGAAGGTCAATTATTCTTGTTATGCATCTAGATTCGTATTGTGTTGCATAATTCTAGCACTGCTATGCGACCATCTCACAGAGATAATTCCCTGTACTTCTAATTTGAAGGCCACATCTAGTAACTACAAAGATCAGCAAGTCTGCTGATGCGCTTAATCTTGATTTGATGTTTTCTCTTAAGATATTACATTTTTCCGTAATATTATTACGTTTTTGGGTAGTACATAATGCGTACAATTATTTAGTGTATACTATGTCCAGGTACGCCTAACAACTCTTGGTGGCGCGGCCAGGGAGTATACTCCCTGGCCGCGCCACCAACGACAGGCAATAATTTCTAAAGTAATTAAATTTGCGAATCTCTTGATAGCGTACGGAAAAGAACAATTCCGGTACAATTATTTAGTGTATACCATGTCCTGGTACGCCTAATAACTTTTGGTGGCGCGGCCAGGGAGCATACTCCCTGGCCGCGCCACCAACACAAGGCTATAATTTATAAAGTAATTAAATTTTTGAATCTCTTTATAGCGTACGGAAAAGAACAATTCCGGTACAATTATTTAGTGTTTACTATATCCGGGTGCGCCTAGTAATTTACAAAAACAGTGGTGGCGCGGCCAGGGAGTATACTCCCCAGCCGCGCCACCAAAACTTCATTATATTTCATTATTCGTTGAGGTACAATTATTTTCATTACACGTACCGTATAGTACATAAATGGTACAATTAATCTAGAAACATGTTTTTTTAATTTTCCACTGTGGCGCGGCCAGGGAGTATCACACGTTATTACTATTCCGATATCTATCAATTTACCATTACCATTGACAACTTAATTTGGTCGGGTTATATGTGGAGATTTAGTATGGAAAAGTAATGAAAGCTAATTTCGCTTAAAATACTATACTTAGGAATCTGAATTTTTAGTCGTTATAACTTCTTTCGGAGTACTAATTTTTGTATAAATGTGAGAAGAAATCACAGAGTTTCTATTAGGGAAATCTTGAAATTGTAGGGGTTCCTGAAATTAAAAATGTCCGCACACTCGTTAAAAACAGTTTAATGATAGTGAAACACACCGTTTACACAATATTTTAGCAATTAGGTAACAGGAAGATAAAATAATGGCGTTGGAACGCAGATGGAACGCGCGTGCATCCTTTGATTTCGCTGTGGAGCGGCGCGACTGCGGCGCGGGGCGCCCGCTGCTCCCGTTGCGATTGGCGGGGCCGGCGCGCGGCGCTGGCGCTCATCGACTTTGTGGAGCGGCCGCTGGATGTCGGGCCAGGCTGCGGCTGCGTCCGAGTACGTGTTTCGATATCAATGGAACGGGCGAGGCGAAGCATACCCAGAAAATTCGTAAAATCCTCACTCCTCAGGTGTTTTCGTATCCGTGCGTCGAGTAGGCCGTATACCATGTCGACTTGCGCTTTATCGGATATTTCGTCGGCGGGAATTTTTGAAAGTAACGCACGGCATTTAGCAACGAACACGTTCGTATTTTGATTGCATTGTCTTTGTTCAAACAATTCAATATAAATACGGTGCGGGGGACTTTTATCACCGTAGGTGTTGATCAACAATTCTATGGCATCATTCCATGTATGAATCCCATTCTTCACTCCCTGGTACCAAATTTTGACGTTGTTCGTGATGTGCATCTGGACTGAGAGCCATTTTTTTTTCTTCCAAAAAGTTGAGACTTACAGGGAAATTAGTTAAAAATAGGAAAAACTTAAATGTGCGTCCACACGCACATTTAAGTTTTTCCTATTTTTGTGGCCCTCACACCACTGTGAGGGCCACTTTGTTAAAACTCTTTGAAAATGTGCTTAGGATTTAGTGAACATTCCCAAAGAATTGTGAAAGTTAGAATCAGATTTTGTGAAAGTCAAATAAGCAAGTTATGGACTGTAAAGTTGGGCCCTCAGTTCTCACATAGAGGATTGAGGGACCATCTGTACCTGATAAACTATGGACACTACAGAAAAAGTCTTTATGCCAAAATCTAAGCTAACGCCAAACAAAATTTGTGAAAACAAGATATAATCGCAAAACACTGTCCTACCTTGTATATCTTCGTTCAAAATGGGCCCTCAATTCTCATACACGTAAAAGTTTATTACGCAAATAAAATGAAACCATTAACTTACAGCTACTGTTTGAAATCCTATATGCTACTAAATAAATTGTGAAAATTTGTGAAAGCAAGAACTGGTCACCACTTCTTGTTGTTTGAAAGTTATGACCTTTGAAAAAATTCGGGCCCTCAGTCCTCCATATCTTTTGTTTTAAGACAAATACAAAATTGACACTTTTTGTGACAATAATTGTGCAACAAATTCGATACTTACCAAAAAAAAATTAAAAGTAATGTATGAGAAAATCGATTTTTATTTTTATTCTCTGAATTAGGAAATAGGGTGACCACAATTTCTTTTAGATTGTAGTAAAGATTAGTAAATGTAGTGTCATAAGTTTTAATAAGTTTTCTTCGATTTTTCGGTTATTTTCGTCATAGCATTTGAAATTATTATTAATTAAAATATGACATTTGTAATGACCAATGCCATCAGAGGTGGAGGAACGAGTTCAGCACAGAGTATGTAACTTTGAATTAAATTGCTTCGATAAGTTCGTATACCTTTGATTTTATTCTTAGTGTGCGTTATTTCCTGCAGGCAATACTCACCAGTACCTACCGTTGAAATCTAATGCAATGACAAAATGTAATTCGTAGTTGACTGCTACGTTAGAACCACAAGTAAGACAAGACTTGAATGATTCGTCAAAACAAATTGCGTCTTCCAAACACTCGATTCCAAAAACGGATAACATATCCGAATTGAGTGGTAAGAAAGTAAATTGTCTTTCTATTGGAATCGATGTGCAGTAACTGTTAACGCATCGTTTTGTAAATAAGGCACTGTAAAAATGGTTCAATAGAACTGTTTCAAGATAACTAGCTACATTGCTTTGGCAATCAACAATAATGACGTCATTATTTGATTCTAGTTCAGTTTTTTTTTTTTAAATGCTTAAGAAACAGAACCCAGTCCACGGATATTTTTAAGTTTTACAATTATTTTCACAAAAGTGTCAATTTTGTATTTGTCTTATGTTTCATACGATAAGCGTAATAAAAAGAAAACAAAAGATATGGAGGACTGAGGGCCCGAATTTTTTCAAAGGTCATAACTTTCAAACAACAAGAAGTGGTGACCTGTTCTTGCTTTCACAAATTTTCACAATTTACTTAGTACCTAGCATATAGGATTTCAAACAGTACAGCTGTAAGTTAATAATGGTTTCATTTTATTTGCGTTATAAACTTTTACGTGTATGAGAATTGAGTGCCCATTTTGAACGAAGATATACAAAGTAGGACAGTATTTTGCGATTATATCTTGTTTTCACAAATTTTGTTTGGCGTTAGCTTAGATTTTGGCATAAAGACTTCTTCTGTAGTGTCCATAGTTTATCAGGTACAGATGGGCACTCCATCCTCTATGTGAGAACCGAGGGCCCAACTTTATAGTCCATAACTCGCTTATTTGACTTTCACAAAATCTGATTCCAACTTTCACAATTCTTTAGGAATGTTCACTAAATCCTAAGCAATTTTCAAAGAGTTTTAACAAAGTGGCCCTCATACCACACGCACATAATCTTTCATGCAAAAACTACTGAACGGATTTTGATAAAATTTGGCACACAGTGTGTAACCTGGATTAACACATAAGGTACTTTTTATCTCGATATTCCCACGGGGTCGAGACTTATGCGGGTGCAACTACGGGGCACTGGTAGTAATATTCCAAATGCGAAAGTGAGTTTGTTTATTTTTGTGTTACGCTTTCACACCAAAACGGCTGAACGGATTTAGATGAAATTTGGCACATAGGTAGTTCATGACCTGCAGATAGACATAGGTTTTTTCATCCTGGATTGCAGACGAAGTCGCGAGCGTCGACGGTACCGTCATTTATTGTCTTGTATGCAGTTTAAGGTTTTACCTTTTTTAAATCATATAGGTACATCTAGATCAAACGAAAATATTTTACTTTGTCCACTTGGTTTTACTTTTTAACCGACTTCCAAAAAGGAGGAGGTTATATGTTCGTCGCGTATGTTTGTTTTTTTTTTTATCTTTTTTTATGTATGTCCACCGATTTCTCCGTCAATTGTGGACCGATTTTGAAAATTCTTATTTTGTTTGAAAGGGTGTGCTCTCGAATTGGTCCCATATAAATTTTATTAACTTTGCTTGGATAGTTTTTGAGTTAGCTACAAAATACGTATTTTTTTCCCACTTTGTATGTAGATGATATGATGAGTTTCTGTCACTGGTAGCAGGTAGTGGTATTCGAATGTGTGTGGGGTAGGTACCACAACTAAAAAGTGAAAAATAAAACTTAAAAAAAAAACTTTTTTCAAAAAAAAAACAACCGTCTTCAAAAAAAACACTACAAAGTGAAAAATAACTTTAATTTCGGAAGCCGGTGTCTTTGGTTTTGAATTTTCGTTCTTTGTCACCGACTTCCGAAATTAAAGTTATTTTTCACTTTGTAGTGTTTTATTTGAAGTCGGTTGTTTTTCTTTTTTGGAATTTTTTTTTATTTGTCACTTTTTAGTTGTGATACCTACCCCACACAAATTCGAATACCACTACCTGCAATGTAAATAACAGTGACAGGAAGTTATCATAATATCATCCACATACTAAGTGAGGTAAAAATACGTATTATTGAAGCTAACTCAAAAACTGCCCGAGCAAAGTTAATAAAATTTATATGGGACCACCTCTGAAGTATGATCTACCAAACAAAAAAAGAATCATCAAAATCAATTCATAATTGACGGAGTAATCGCGTAACAAACATACGAAAAAAGAAAAAAAAAACATACAGTCGAATTGAGAACCTCCTCCTTTTGGAAGTCGGTTAAAAACAATCGACCTCCAAAAAAAACACTACAAAGTGAAAAATAATTTTAATTTCGGAAGTCGGTGGCAAAAAACGAAAATACAAAACCCAAGACACCGACTTCCGAAATTAAAATTATTTTTCACTTTGTAGTGTTTTTTTTGGAGGTCGGTTGTTTTTTTTTATCACTAAAAACATTAATTGTTGGGGTTGAAGTTACTGAGCTGCGACCTGTATCTGATATATCGTCTGGTGATATATCATCTGTTGATACATCATCTGGTGTATTATACTGTAGTTCTTCGAAATTATAAGCTGCTTTATTAGTTTTTTTTTTTAAAGCCATATATAAGGCATCATTTTGGCACCTAGTTGCCTAGGCACTGACTACCTGCAGTATTGTCTCTCATTTTCCATTTAAATCCATCCAAAGGTTGTCTGTAAAAGATCGCTTTTAGCGATAAGACCGCCCATTGTGTCACCCAATGTAAAATTTCTATATTTATGTCTGTAATTTATATGGTGTACATAATAAAGACTATTCTATCTATCTATCTAGTTCTTCGGACATAAGGGTGAAGATGGGGTCATTATATTTTAGGTAAGGTTTTTGTAACTCTTTAGTATATCTTTTAAATCATTCATTTTGCGTTTTCCGATCTACTTGCAATTTTCGACCCCTCTTTTTCATAACTTCGCTTTCTATAAAATAAGAATATTAACATTAACATAGGCGAAAACAAGTTAGTTTTCAACTGAATAAAGTACACATAACATCACGCCTTGTTTCCCCGAGAGAATAAGCAGAGGTGTACCTATAGTACCTACACCTAAATTTCGTTAGAAGTCCCATGTAGGTAATAGGGGGCGAGCCTATTGCCATCAACCGGGCACAAATCCAGACTCTTGGCTGCCTGCTGAATTCCTGATAGAAGAACCCAATAACACTTTGCTCGACCTGGAAATCGAACCCAACACCTCATGCTCAGCAGTAGCGCTTGCGGCCAACTACAACTAGACCAACGAGGCAGTTTGAATAAAGTAATACATCAAGTGATAGGTACTTACTTCGATCTCACTAAAACGGAAACACTGATGATATAAATAATAAGTATATACAGTGGCGAAACTACGGTTTTCATAAACCACGAAAATAAATTCACTCAAAAATTAACGTCATTCCTTTACTTTTATAAATTAAACACTATTTATGGTCAGGTAGCAGAACCAAAGAGGCGCCTCACTACATGAACAAAATGATCAATGTTCTATGTTATAGGGTTTGGTTTCCGGACTTAGTCCGTAAAGTGGACCATTGTGCGTGATGATCAATGTTGTACGGAAATAAAACTAGTTATTACAGATTATAGTTTTATTTCTGAAAAACGTTCAATTTTTTTAAACACTACCTATGTTTTTCAAGTTTTCTTTAGTTTTATTTATTTTATCTGACCTATAATTTTATATTACATTTATGTGAGTTTAAGTTATTTTGTAAATAAATGTTTTTGAAATAAATGATTTTAGTATATGACTTTCTGACTGCGCTTTACAAAATTTATTTTGAATACTTCTATTATGTACCTACTTAAGAAGAACATTATGGTCACCCTACCAAATTTGCTCCCATACAAAAATTGAAAATGATTATCTCTTAAAGTATGGCATTTAGAACGACGGACGATAAGTCAAATTTTAATTAAAATTTAGTAAAAATACTTGGTCTAATGGTTGAGCCTAGTCAATAAGGCGAAAATATTGGGCTCTCAGTTCAAACGTTTTACGAAAATTCAACTTTCGTTTACTTTTCAACCAATTGCTTTTAAGCCATTATTTCTTTTTAACAAATTCACAGAGATGTTTAACTATAAGATATAAAAGCCATATTTCGTCCCTTTATTGGTAAAACCGATTATCTGCACTTTTTTTCAAAAATGAGTTATTTATACCAAGCTACTCAACTTTTTGAGCTCTATCTACAGGTAAAACCGATTTTTCGATACGATGCATAGTTTCCGAGATAGATACGCAAAAAAACAATTATAATTATAAGCTTTAAGTAACATCTGCATTCAATAACAGCTAAAGTCTTATACCTGTACGATTTTTTGGAAGCCTTGCAATCAAAATCACATTCCGTTTCATATCTTATTTTAGTTGCAATTTACTTATACTCTGAACATACTGTAGCATTGTACTAATACAAATTAAAATACTTTAAATGGTTCTGGTACTGCTGAATTATTGGAAAGTACTTAGAATCTTACACATTAAAAAGAAAGTAAGTAGTTCTACTTGCTTTTAACAGAACATAATCCTTCACACTTGTGCAGATTTTAATTCAATTAAAAGAGATTATGCAGCTTTATTTGTTTTTTCCACAACATCAGAGATCGTATCGTTAAGATTTAAATACAAGTAAAAGCAACTATGAAGAGAACTATGAGAAGAACTGTTAAATCCAGATTCTGTTCATGCTGCTGAAGAAATAAAAAAAATTGCCGTCGCAAAGCTATAGCTCGGCTGTTTGGTAATAAACAAAAACCTCCCAAAGATAACAATAATAATGAGTCTTTATTAGTAGCAAAATCAATAACTGTCGAGCTTTTTCAACGTTGTTGGAAGGTCTTAAAACCACGAGCTCGTTGGCACCAAAGAAATCCTGAAACCTGGAAAGTTAATGTGGTAAAAAAACAGCGTGCTGAAGGCTTGCCATATGTTACAAAAAAGAAATTTAGAAGATCAAAAAATCCTTAGCCTGTTGATTGTTCCAAATGCAAATTTGAGTGCAATGATAAAGTTACAGATGAAGACCACCAAATATTATGCAGAAAATATTGGAGTCTAGACTATGCCTCAAAAAAATCATTAGTTTGGCTCACGTAAGGGTTAAGTCAGTAAAGAGACTTCTTGTAAGTAGGAAAAGAACGACACGACGCTCTTATGCTTAGCAATGCTTTTTCACAATAGAAGGGAACGAAATATATGTTTGCCAAAAGTTTTTCTGCCAAACATTATGCATTGCTCCGTGTGTCGTAGCTGATGCTATAAAGCACCGTGATAACTTTGGACTTTTTGCCGAGCAAGGAGACCCCCGCGGACGTCATGAGCCTCCGAATAAAACTGCACCTGAAAAAATTGAGTACATAAAAAAACATATATCTTTCCCTACTATGGAAAGCCATTACATACGGAAGAAATCTAAACGCAAGTATTTAGACAGAAACCTTACATTATGCAAATTGTATTCTTTGTACGTCAAAAAATGCGCAGACGAAAATATGGAACCTGTGTCGGAGATGACATATCGTAGAATTTTTTCTACAGAATATAATTTGGGATTTTTCATGCCGAAAAAAGACCAATGTCTTTTGTGCCCTAGGTACAATCGCGCTAATCCAGAAGGAAAAAATAAAATACAAGGAGAATATCAGAAACACATTGATAGGAAGCAAATTTGTAATCAGGAAAAGATACAGATAAAAAGAGAGCTGAAGATGAAACAAATTTTCTGTCTGCTACTTTCGATTTGCAGGCAATTTTACAATTGCCATGCACTGATGTTGGTCTCCTTTACTATACAAGAAAATTAACTTTATACAATTTAACGCTGTACGAAAGTGCGCCTCCTAACGAAGCTTATTGTTTTGCATGGTCCGAGACAAATGGTAAAAAGGGTAGTTCAGAAATCGGAACTATTTTGTGTCACTATTTAATGAAATGTGTACCAGAGGAAGTCACGGAAGTCAGTTTGTCCTCTGACACATGTGGAGGACAAAATAGGAATCAATTCGTGGCTGCTATCCTATTGTGGGTAATTCAAAACAGCAACCATTTGAAAATCATAGAACATAAGTTCTTAGAGTCAGGTCACAGTTATATGGAAGCTGACTCAATGCACAGTGCGATTGAGTCTGCCAAGAAAAATGTTGATCTTTTTTGTATGACTGACTGGATTAACATTTTCAAACGTGCTAGATCAAAAAAAAAAAAAAATACAGGAAAGACACAAAGACTATAACAAAAAATTGTTATCAAGTCAAGGAATTTAAATTCAATGAATTTAAAGACTTGAAAAAATTGGCGAATACAATAATTTTGAATAGAATCAAAAACACGGATGGACAGCAAGTGAAATGGTTAAAAATAAAACGGATGAAGTACATAAAAGGAGACAAAAAAATATACTATAACTATGACATGACAAATTCATTTATGACAATGGATGTAACTGTTTCAGACACACAAAATAAGATTAATACATATTCAGCATCGACATCTTCAGCACATGGAGACCACATCTATGCAACAAGAAACAAAGCAAAGCGATTGGCAGCAGAACAGGTAATTGAAATATCAACTACCTCGGAACTCCAGTTCCCACCGCTAGAACAATGGTATGATAGACCTCTTCCAATAACGGAAGCTAAGAAAAAAGATCTCATTAATCTATGTGAGAAGGGGGTTATACCAGAAGAGTACCATGGATGGTACAGAAGTTTGCTTGTAGATAGGGATCGCGTTGAACGCGTACCTGATGTGGCCGCCTCTGAAGAGTCTCAATCTGAGTCATCTGTGGACTCATCAGCTGATGAATGAAAGATACATTATTTTAGTTTTTAGATTTTCTAAGTATACTAAACAATTTGTGAAAACACAAATTAATTTCATGGTTTCACAAATTGTTTTGTATAAGTACTTAGATAGAAAATCTAAATTAATTAATTTTTTCACAAATTGTTTTGTATACTTAGATAAAAATAAAAAGTTACTAATAAAGTTGATTATTTCCTAATATATCATTCTTATTATTTTTCTACTTTATTCAGTTTTTACTTTCATCTAAATAATGATTTTTTGGTATTTTTGTAATTATAAAAAATTTACAATGACCTGGCCTGCTGTAGTTCCTTGTATGAACATTTTGAAGATAAAAAAAAATAAAAAAATGTTAAATTACTATTAACCTATGTTTGGAGGCACCTTTTAAGCACTTTTTAAGCAGATAGTCTACCACAATTCTTAATTTGACTCAAGTAAAACCAATTATCATTTTTTAAATTTAAATTTGTAGAATGTTTCATAATGTTATTTTTACAGTTGTTTTTGGTACGTTATTACTTTCTGCAAAAGGTTACGGTGACCCTATAAGACAAGCTCCAAGTGATTTAATTAATGATATATATGCTTATGTCGTTATTCAGGAAAAACCAACTAAATGACCTCCCTGAAGATAGTGTTTGGCATTTTTTCAAGCATTATCAATGAAGTACTTTTATTTTTATGATTTACAAACATACTTTATAAAATTTTTCATTATAATTACATGATTGCAGGTAAGATATATGTAATTTAGTTACATAATTTTTCTGTCAAACTTTTAAATTATCATTGCCACAAGTTTAGTTTTCGGTAGATAATCGGTTTTACCAATAAAGGGACGATTTGCAAAAGTTATTTATAAGGATGCGGATATATTACACATTAAAGTTTAATAACAAGGCATTTCGTAATAGTCGAAACCGAAGAAAGTATTTTTCTGTAGCTAATTTGTAATTTTGTTATAAATGTGTGATTCAATATGTGTTTGTATTATTTTATGTTTGCTTTAATAAAAAAAATTGTCCTTTATTTGCAAAAATACTACATTATGCCTATTAAAAAATAACTGACTAGTAAAATAATTTACTAAGCAAATAATTTAAACACAAGCTCTTAGTCTATGATTTCAAGGCGTTTTTTTTTGGTCAGTTGCAAGCACAAAACCACAGCTTTCATTCATAAAACTGAACAACTTTCCCCAAGAAACATGGGTTGAAATATGAAAAAAAAATTGGACTTCCCATTGTACCTAAATCGATCACGTGATCAGCAAGTTTTGTAAAGGAAGTCCTAATTTTTTGTTGGGGTGTCTATGGATAGGTCTTTAAAAATGACATTGAGGTTTCCAAAACCATTTTTTCTCAAAGTCAATCGTTTGAAAGATAAACTCTTCCGAAGTGGTAAAATGTGTGTCGCCCCCCCCTCTAACTTTTAAAGTAAGAGAGTAAAAAATCGAATAAAAATATATGCTGTAGATGTCAAAAAACACTTTCAACGAAAATTGGTTTGAAGGAGATATAGTTAGCAGTTTTTGAGATATAGCACTTTTTCAAAAACCGCAAATATAACTTTGTCATTCACACAAACAGGTAAAACCGACCTCACAAACCCTAAACCCAGACAACACATAAGTAAAAAATAGAACTTCCCGGCCCTTGCCAATTTCTAGGCACTGAATTAAAATTTAGCTAAAAGTGACAACCCTGAGACAGGCAAGTATGGTAGGCAATTATATCGCGGATTGGGCCTGAGATAGCCTACTTGAACTCTTTATACTATGCCACTAGGCACTCATCCTCCCTGTCTATACCCGACAGGGAGGGATAACATCCCCGGCATACCCACCGGGGAGATAGTTTTAGGAAACGATAGGAGATATAGTCCCTCCCTCCCTCCCTCTCTTAAAATACCTCCCCCGCTTTCACTATGAAAGATTACGACAGATGCCTTCATTACGAAAGATGCCTTCAGCTCTTTATTAAATTCTTTCAGGGCGTCCTTGCAAAGGAGCCCGCACTCAAAGAAAAGTATGAAGTTCGGTTCGCCGCACTCCAAACTGATCTCCTAGGTCCTTCTGACACCAGCGTCGCTAACTTTAGTGACGCATTAGATACCCCCCCGGCTTTAGAGTCACTTAGACCCCCCACCCCGTCGGTGTCAATGGACACTGACGCACCCATCACCACCCCGCTTCTTCAAAGCGTCCCACTACCTCGTACCCCTATGGTTCGGAGGAAGACGAGGAAAAGTCCGCTGCCTCCTCTACCTCTTCCTCCCTCTCCGACGACGGCTACATAGCCGTCCAAGGAAAAGGGAGAAAGAGGAAGAATAGGAAGCAGAGCTCTGCACAGGCCAGTAAGTTCGCCGCAGTAGAGGACTATGACTCCTCTTCATCCGTAATAACATTAAAATCCACCCCAGTAACTTCACGTGCTACCACCGCGACTTGCACTACCGTAGCGTCTTCCTCCACCGCCCCTCCGACCGCCCCTCCGACCGCGTCGTCATCCTCCGCCATGGATACCCCCGCGCCCTCCGCCCCACCGATTGCGTCATCCTCTGCGAAGGATACCCCCGCACCCCCCGTCCCTCCGATTGCGTCATCCTCCACGAAGGATACCCCCGCGCCCCCCGCTAAAAAGACCCCCCTCCACCTCCCTTGTTCATTCAGGACAAAGGGAAGTATCCAAATGGTGTGCCGATCAAAAGATCGGTTTCACCAGTGCCCGCAACACCAGGGTATTAAAGTCTCTGTCCCTACGTCCCGCGACTATAGGGACCTAACTCGACTTTTGAGAGTGAGAGGTGTGTCATATTACACCTACTCCCTCCCAGAGGAAAAACAGCACCGCGTTGTGATAAAACGTATCCCTCGCGAAATTCTCCGGTCCGAAATTCTTGCCGACCTTCAGTCGCAAAATGTCCCCGTCGATGAGGTTCATCGTATGTACCGCTCTAGAGGCGGCGAGCTATAAGATATGATCCTGGTCATTTGCCCGCCCGTTGAGGGCCACCACCCGATCTACCAAATTCGCTCCCTGTGCAATCTCACAGGGTCGAAATTGAAAAACCCCTAAAGAGTGGCATTGACGGACAATGCCACCGATGCTAGCTTTACGGCCATTCCCAGAGGAATTGCCATGCTACACCTAGGTGCGTAAAGTGCCTGGGCGAGCATGGCACTTCCAACTGCTCCCGCCCCAAAGACCGTACCTTATGTACCGTACCTCCTAGCTGCGTTTTATACGGCAAGGAAGGCCAACCCAGCCAATTATCGCGGTTGCACAAAAGACCCTAAGGCTTCTTCTCCCAAGCTGGCCAAGCGTTTCGACGCTCGCCAGCAATGGGAAGCTCCCTCCTCTTATAGGATCCCCTCGTCCCATATGCCCCAGCGACTAAGCCCTCAGAGGCCTAGTCCGTGGAATTATCTCCACCACCAGCAGACTTTCCCTGCCTTGGTGCCCTCTCAATTCACTTAATACCCTCCCCCTCCCCCCACCGCACCCCCCCGTCTTACGGACCCCCGTATCTGTGCAGCCGCCCGGTTATCCGCGCCCCTCGTACCTCTCGCGCCCCTCGCGAAACCCGCACCCGCTCCTAAAGCTACGCGCCCCCCTCCATCCCGGCCGCTCCCACGGCCGCGCAGCCTAGCTTAGACTCTTTTAACATAGTCACATCGACTTATATGTCCTTTGTCTCCCCACGCGCTAAGTCGATGGCAAACCAAATCATTTCCGCTCAAGGCGATCTCCCGCAGATCCAAGCCATTTTTAATGCGTACCCGGACATTACGCAAGCCCTGGACTCCCTCGCCAAAACCCCTAAAACCATTCATGGATAATACGGTATTAGCTAGGCTCAAACCCCGATCCCTAACTTTGGCATATTTGACCACCGCTCGGTAGTCATTAGATTAGACCCCCGCATAGGTCTCCCCGACCCTAGTCAAGCCCCTATCACTAAAAGAGTGACGGACTGGAAGAAAGTAAGCACTGAGCTGAAATCTAACACGTCCCCCCCAACTAGACTCAATCCCCGATCAGTTCGACTCTATCGCAGACACCACGGCCGCGATCGACTCACTCACTGATCACGTACAATCGGTCCTGAACGAATGTTCAAGGGAAGTTCCAGTGACGGTTGACCCTCGCTGGAGCTTGCCTCCGGATGTGCGTGATCTACTGACTGAGAAGAACGCGGCTATGCGTGCCTATGACAACTTCCCTTTTCCCGCTAACAAAGTCCATATGCGCTATTTACAGAGATCTGTAAAGAAACGTATGTCGGAACTGCGTGACGCGGGGTGGGACAAGATGCTCAGCGACCTAGAGCCCTCTCATCTGGCCTTTTGGGAACTTCAGAGGAAACTCAAGTCCCAGCAGACCACAGCCATGCCCCCCCTGACTCACCCCGACAAGACCATAGCTTTCGAGGATGCCGACAAGGCTGAATGCCTGGCCGATAGCCTCGAGGCGCAATGCTCACCCAGCACTCTGCCAGTAGACAAAGCTCTCCTCGATGAGGTTGACGCTGAAGTCGAACGCAGAACCTCCCTCCCTCCCGTTGATGACCCTGATAATCCTCTGCCTCCCGTCACTCCAGACGAAGTGCACGATATCATCAAAGGTCTTAAAGCCCGCAAAGCTCCCGGATCAGATGGACTCACCAATAGGGTGATTCAACTTTTTCCTGCCCACTTGATAATGCTCTTGTGCACCATCTTCAATGGTGCCATGAGCAATAACATCTTTCCCCAGTCGTGGAAAGAGGCCACCGTTATCGGTATCCGAAAGCCCAGCAAGCCCAAAACCGAGCCCTCCAGTTACCGTCCCATTAGTCTGCTCAAGGTTCTCGGAAAAATCTATGAGAAGCTTATTTATAAGCGACTCAGAGACTACGCCGAGACCAAGGGCATCATCCCCAACGAACAGTTCGGCTTTCGAACTGAGCACTATAGCGTGCATCAGGCTTACCGGATAGTAGAACATGTAGCTACCACTCATCACACCACGTTTTTGACCTTCTGAAACCAACATATCAATCGATTGATTGAAGCCTGCATATGTCGTCACGGAAGTTACCAATACCTTACCATCAACCAAGATTACCATACAAAGGAACAGCACCGTTACCTTTACCAAGCGAACCAAGAGCTGTACTATTCCAACTGTTACCAAGCAGCAAAAACAAGTACCTACGGCCAACGTGACGTCACAGCCCGCCGTCATCAAAACAACACGCACGGGCCGTGCCATCTAGCTGCCGATACGCTTCGCTTGAAGGCGAGTACTGTAGCCACCACTCATCACACCACGTTTTTGACCTTCTGATACCAAGAAACTTGGATCACAACAGTTCTCAAAAGAACGTTGGGCATAGCACGTTTTTGACGCTCTGAACAAGAAACAGGGAAATTGTTAGAGGAAGCACAGAACAGGAACTGTCGACGCCACACGCCACTAGATGTACTCCAGGCTTCGTCCCTGTCTTCTGCCGCACGCGCGCACTACACTCACACCATCACTGGACAACGCCGCCTCGATGAATGCCGGTGCGCGTGTGTCACATATATTTATAACCACGGTGTCAGAGCGCGACGAGATGTGCGCGCGCGTCTATGGCGACACCGTGCGGATCAAACAGTCAACAACGTGCTGTGATCTGATTGGTCAAACCTTTTGTAAATATATGTAGTCTTACTAGTTAGTTGATAGTTGTAAATAGTATATAAGCAGGAACATTATTTAAATAAAGATGATTTTTCATTATTCTGTACAAATCTGGAGTCCGAGTATTATTTCTATCTACCTACGACAATCCTCCAAAGTGGTGACCCCGAACAGAACACACCCGGACAAAACACACCTGAAGACAACTACAACTGCCGAAGAATAATCCTATTTCAAGATGCCAAATCCCAGTCCAGCGGAAAACCAGTCAAACCCATCGACTTCACACACCGTCACGAAGGCTGAAGCTGCCGGCATATCTGTCACCATGCGCATTCCACCATTCTGGCGCGATCGACCACGACTCTGGTTTATTAGCTTCGAAGCCGCAACAAACGATCTCAGGAAAGGCCAATCACAGCTTGCCCAGATGGTCATAGCAAAGCTGGAGAAACAGGATATCGAGCAGATCGTGGATCTATTGTACAACCCACCAGAGACGGATCAAGTCAAAGCCATCAAGGAAAGACTCATATCCGCTTATGAAGAATCAGACAGCCTCCAGTTCCAAAAGCTGCTATCGGACATGGAACTCGGAGATCAGAAGCCGACCCAATTACTCCTCCGCATGAGAAATCTTGCTAGAGACAAAGTTCCCGACTCCACCCTACGTCTCATGTGGACCAACCACCTTCTATCGCACGTACGCTCAGTCCTCGCAGTTAGCGAATCATTCAGCACAAAGACAGCACTCGAAGAACTTGCGCTACTCGCCGATAAAATGATGGAGCAGACTGCATCAACAGAAGTCGCAGCCGTACAATCACCCGCACCACCTCCACCATCCACACCGCAAGCAGACACGCAGTTTCTCATCAACGAGATAAGGAAACTATCACTAGAAATAGCTGAGCTAAAAGCGAGACCTCCATACGACAACCATCGTCGCAGCCGCTATCCATCTCGTCACCGTCACACATCACGATCACGCCATCGATCAACATCGCCATCAACATTCTGCTATTATCACTGACGTTTCAAAGAACAATCTAGACGCTGCACATCGCCATGCTCATTCAAGAAGCAAAATGCGGAAAACTAGAAAGGACGTTGGCAGAGGCGGACACCGGCGTTCTAGATAAATCCCACCGCTTATACATCACCGATAGAAACTTGAAACTGTCATTCTTAGTCGACACTGGAGCAAACATATCCGTGCTACCGAGGAAAAAGGGACAAGCAGCGACGCCGTTACCATTTCAACTATACGCAGCGAACAACACCACTATAGCTACGTACGGCGAGAAAACATTATCTCTCGATTTTAATCTACGACGCCCGTACAAATGGATATTCATCGTAGCTGACGTTTCGAAGCCAATACTCGGAACCGACTTCTTCAAGCATCATCAACTTATCGACGATTTGAAAAACAGAAGACTAATCGACGGTGTTACGAGCTTAAAGGTCAACGCCCCGATACGAGTATCAAACGTGCCTACCGTACGCAGCATCGACATGTCGCAATCATACCACGACATTCTAGCTCAATACCCCTCAATAACAAGATAAACATCGATGAAATTAAAATCCAACATCAACGTGCAACATTTCATCGAAACACAAGGTCACCCGATATACAGTCGCGCCCGACCAATCCCACCGCATCGCTTCGAAATAGTCAAGAAGGAATTTGAAAACATGATCGAACAAGGATTATGCAGACCCAGTAAAAGCCCGTGGGCATCACGTCTACATATCGTACCCAAGAAGAATGGCGATATTAGAGTTTGTGGTGACTATCGCCGACTCAACTCGATCACCATACCAGATCGATACCCCGTTCCACGCATCAAAGATTTTACTCATCATCTATCCGGAAAAACCATTTTCTCCATGATAGACCTCACCCGTGCATACCAACAACTGAGCGTAAGAGAAGAAGACATCGAGAAGACAGCTATCATCATTCCAATGGGATTATTCGAATTTCCACGTATGTGCCCAGGTTTAAAAAACGCGGGACAAACGTTTCAACGGTACATCCATGAAGTACTACGAGGATTGGATTTTGTCTTCCCATTCATCGACGATTTATTACTGGAATCCGAAAAGGAAGCTCAACATCGAGAACACCTTCACAGCGTACTAAAGAGATTAGAAGATAACGGTATCACTATCAACCGCCTCCAAATGCAACCTAGGCCAACCAGAAGTTCAGTTCCTAGGATACACTGTATCAACAGAAGGCATCAAACCTCCGGAGCATAAAATCCAAGCAATCACCAACTATCCTAAGCCGACTACAATCGAAGAATTAAGAAGATTTCTCGGCATGATCAACTTCTATCGCGATCACATACCTAACGCTGCATCACTACAAGCACCATTGAGTGCATACCTACATAATGTCAAGAAAAGAGACAAAACTCCAATCACGTGGACTGACGAAGCAACTCAAACATTCGAGCAATGTAAAGCTAGCATCATAAACGCAGCTCTCCTCGCTCACCCATCGCACCATGCAACACTTGCCTTATTCTGCGACGCATCCGACAACTCAGCTGGCGCCGTACTACAACAGTACATCAACGAAACATGGCAACCGCTCGGATATAACTCCAAGAAATTCACCAACGCGCAGAAAAAGTATTCTACTTTCGATCGTGAACTAGTCGCAATCTACATGGCAGTCAAACATTTCCGAAAAACATTCTAAAGACGTCATCTCATCATATTCACCGATCACAAGCCGCTAACATTCGTAATGTCGAAGACGAACTTAAACTCATTAACACCGAGGCGAACGAGACAACTTTTGTTTATCAGCGAATTCACCACCGACATAAGGCACGTGAGCGGTAAACAAAACATCGTCGCCGACACACTCAGCCGCATAGAAACAATCTCATGCCCATCTACAATAAACTATAACGACATATCCAGCGCGCAAGAAAAGGACAGCAACATTGAAAAATTATTATCACAATCAAACATCATTCTCAAGAAAATAACGATACCAAACACCGACATCGAGTTATTATGCGGAACATCTACTCCATATATACGTCCGTACATACCCGAGAAATAATGACAAGAAGTTTTTGACAGTGTGCACAATATTAGTCATCCCGGTACGCGCACGACTCACAAACTTACAACACAAAAATATTTCTGGCCATCAATGAACGCAGACATCAGCCGTTGGACTCGAACCTGTATACGTTGTCAGAAAAGTAAGATACAGCGACACACTTTCTCGAACATCTCATCCTTCCCGCCAAGCGAGCGTTTTCAACATGTACACATCGACATCGTCGGACCGCTACCTACAACAGCTCAAGGTTACCGTTACTTAGTAACAATGATCGACCGATTAACGAAGTGGCCCGAAGCAATACCCACCGACGAAATAACAGCTGATCGAATAGCCGATATCGTCTATCAACATTGGATAGCAAGATTTGGATGCCCGACCACACTAACAAGCGACCAAGGTCGCCAGTTCGAGAGCCATCTTTTTTAAAACCTCATGAAGCAAATGGGAATCAAGAAAACTCGCACAACACCCTATCATCCTCAAAGCAATGGAATCGTCGAACGGTGGCATCGTTCGATCAAAACTGCATTACGCACCAAAATCTCTGACACAAGTAAATGGATCGGCGAGTTACCTACAGTTCTACTTGGATTACGAGCCGCACTTCGCACCGACACCGGTGTGAGCGCCGCAGAACTTACCTACGGTTACAACTTGCGTTTACCCTTCGAATTTTTTTCTGCAAGTACCCTCACACCCACAATGGATTTTACTTACGTCGAAAAACTGCGTGATATTATTCAAGCAAACAAGCCGAAAGCCATCACAGAGCATCACAGCAATAATAAACGCATGTTCGTGCATGAAGATTTACGCAAGTGCAGTCACGTATTCATCAGAACAGACGCAGTAAAAAAACCACTTCAGACTCCATACGAAGGCCCCTATCGAGTAATAAGCCGAACAGATAAGGTATATTCCATTCAGCTAAATCGGCAAACCAACATATCAATCGATCGATTGAAGCCTGCATATGTCGTCACGGAACTTACCAACCTTACCATCAACCAAGATTACCATACCAAGGAACAGCACCGTTACCTTTACCAAGCGAACCAAGAGCTGTACCATTCCAACTGTTACCAAGCAGCAAAAACAAGTACCTACGGCCAACGTGACGTCACAGCCCGCCGTCATCAAAACAACACGCACGGGCCGTGCCATCAAGCTGCCGGTACGCTTCGCTTGAAGGGGAGTACTGTAGCCACCACTCATCACACCACGTTTTTGACCTTCTGATACCAAGAAACTTGGATCACAACAGTTCTCAAAAGAACTTTGGGCATAGCACGTTTTTGACGCTCTGAACAAGAAACAGGGAAACTGTTAGAGGAAGCACAGAACAGGAACTGTCGACGCCACATGCCACCAAACGTACTCCAGGCTTCGTCCCTGTCTTCTGCCGCACGCGCGCACTACACTCACACCATCACTGGACAACGCCGCCTCGATGAATGCCGGTGCGCGTGTGTCACATATATTTATAACCGCGGTGATCTGATTGGTCAAACCTTTTGTAAATATATGTAGTCTTACTAGTTAGTTGATAGTTGTAAATAGTATATAAGCAGGAACATTATTTATAAAGATGTTTTTTCATTATTCTGTACAAATCTGGAGTCCGAGTATTATTTCTATCTACCTACGACAATCCTCCAAAAACATATAAGCGCTGGTTTCCAACGCGGTCATATGACAGGCGCCGTATTCTTCGATATCGCGCTCGAGCGTTCGACAAAGTCTGGCACAACGGCTTATTATATAAGCTTTACAAACTCGGAGTGCCGGATCGTCTCGTGCTCATCTTACGAGACTATTTGTCGAATCGCGTTTTTCAATATCGCATAGAAGGTGCACTGTCCTCCCCCCGTCCTATTCGTTCAGGAGTCCCTCAGGGCTCCGTGCTAGCTCCCCTATTATTCACGCTGTTTAGCAGCGATATCCCTAAGCAGCAGGCGCAGTTGACTCTGTTCGCAGACGATACGGCCATCAACCTTAGGGGTACTTCTCTCGATAACTTAGCCCGCATTCTCCAACGAATCGTCAATAAACTTGGCGATTGGTTTCGAAAATGGCGGATCGAAGTTAATCCCGATAAAAGTCAAGCGGTTCTCTTTACGAAACCGCGCACGACTCTTAGAAATCCCCTCCCTCGACCACTCACCATGTTCGGCAAGCCTATCCCTTGGAAGAAGCGAGCCAAATATCTAGGTGTCGTTCTAGACCACCATCTCTCTTTCGCAGAACACATAAAACAGACCCGTTCGCGAGCCGCTTTTGTTCTCGGTAGGCTCCATTCCGTCCTAAATGCAAGTAGCAAATTGTCACTGAAGTGCAAATTGCGGATCTATACGGCTTGCATTCGCCCAATCATGACCTATGCGGGTTCCGTCTTTGCTCATGCAAAACCCCATCGTATCCATAGGTTACAAACCCTTCAAAATCGATTCCTCCGTAGAGCTACCGGCTCCCCTTGGTTTGTGAGGAACGAGAGCCTCCATATCGATCTTAAAATCCCTACCATCCATCAGTTCCTCAAACGCGCTTCTAAGCGTTTCTTTGAATCCGCGGCCAAACATCGCAACTCTCTGGTTGTTGAGGCCGCCAATTATGTCCCCAGTAAAATCAGTCATGTTCGCCGACCAAGGCATATTCTTACCGACCCAGACGAAACGACTACCATCCATCAGGAGTCTAGTAGGGAAACGAGTACGTTAGGACACAAGTACAGACGCTTCCCGTCATTCCGACCTAGCCGTCGAGGTCCTTTGCGATCGCGACCGCCGCGCCCTCGAGTAAATGTTACTCCCCCCCGACCCTTGCTCAAAAACTAGGTGCCAGCAGTTGTTGCCGCTAAGCACGTAGCTTTAAATTCTCCGATTAATAATCATGATCAAAATTTTGATCCAGCCCGTCCCATTTTTTTTTTTTGGGTGGGAAATTACGAACCCCCGGCAGGCATTGGCCCTAGCGGACCCCGTCAATTCTGCTGACATCTCTTTGAGGCGCGCGTGGAACACAACGCGCCGTCGACCCGGGCTTGGTCCTTATCGGACGGCGAGCTACCCATTGCTCACCGTCCGCAAGCCCGCGCCTACGCCCTAAGCCGAGACTCGTACACCACAGGGGGCGCCCTTAGCGAGCGTTCACCTAGTTTATAAGTTTAGTTTGTAAGTCCCTGGCTGGAGGTTTGAGTGTAGCAGCTTAAGGCACCCACAGGTTTGCTCGGTTAAATAGGCATGGCCTCAGAGGCCAGCTATGAGATGCCCAACAAAAAAAAGCATAGATACAAGCCGCGCGCGGTGCGTTTGTATGTTTTGAAGTTTCCTCAGTACAGACTGAGGGACCCAGTTAAATCGCAATAAATCTGTAACGTCCAATTCTAGCGAGTTGGAAATTTCTTAAAAGATTTAAGAAATTCATAACTAAATTCTAAAATAAAAATTATTAACACAGTGGTAGTACTTTCTGAGATTTGTGGTATGCCACTTTATGCAAGCGTCTGGACTGAGAGCCCAAGTCATTTGTTCATAAAAGTTTTAATTCGCGTTTAAGAAATTTATGGACCTTTGCTTTAAGTTTTTACTATTTTTAACAAATTTCCCTGTAAGTCTCAACTTAATTTGGAAGAAAAAAATAAAAAATGGCCCTCAGTCCAGATGCACATTTGTTCGTGAGCACTTTCCATTTTCCTCCGAAACATTAGCGCAGTCCTTGTAGCTCTGGATGGCGTCTATGAAGGCGTCCGCGGACTCGTCAGCGTCACCGCCGAACCGGGCGGTGCAGTGCGGTTGGCGTCCTTGGCGGGCGCGCTTGCTGCCAACATCACGACGCTGTGAATTGTGTTTTGAGACGTTCGGAAACGTGCGCGCTACAAAATGAAAATTTAACACCGTGACTACCGCCACCGCACCCAATGGCATGGTATATCTCGTAAACTACTGAAGAAATAATTTTGAATTTTGGGCACTAATTTTATCTTGCAGGGTACTAATTTTCTATATAGGTTTGAAGAAAGCGACAAGCTCCTCAAACTATGAATCAACATTCAAAGTCGTGGTCCTGCTGAACGAGCGCACGAAAGTTATCATCGTTGATTTCTCGGTAAATATGTATAAATGTTTCAGTTCTGTTAACGCAATGAATCACATTTAAGGGTACTAATTATTTGTATACTTAGAATAGCTGTAGCATGCCCCCTTTTTCGGCGCTCATCGTGGTCCTGCTGAAGGGAGCGTGACTACCGCCGGACCACCTTCAAAGTAGAGTTTCTAGAAAACTACTAAGGTACCAATTTTGTCGTTCGGGCATTAATTAGTTCCAATTGGGTACTAATTATTTACTAAATATGGAAGTCCTGCGTATGTCCTGCGGTAGTCACGGATATCGAAGGGTGCCATTGTTTCCACTACTACCGTGCCACCATTACTATGCAAACTGATGTCCGTGAACTTGGCAGATAATTTCCCAGAAGAGCATGAAAAATGTGAGTTCTATTGGCATGCGGGTGAGTTCTAGAGTTCTTTATACTTCAAAAAATAGTTCTGGATTTTTTGCGTGAAAAAAGTCGAATGAAAATATGCTCTGCTAACTTCCGTCAGCGGATCATTTTTTCCAAAATTAAAATTATAAAACTGATTTAAGTGCACAGTGGTGAGCTATACTATTCTGATATACTGTTCCTAATACTATTCCGGAAGAGTTCTGCTGACATAATTTAAAAAAAAAATTGGCCTTTTACTAGAAAAAAACAATCATTTTGATAAAATAGCCGTGAATGACGTAATTTGTGGATTTTCATAAATGTTTTGGGCTAAGATTAATAAATAAGATTCCAGTAACAGAAAAAAAACTAAATGAAAGCAAAAGATCAGCAGAAGTATCAGCAGAGCCTTGTGAAAAAGATAGGTTGGGAGAAATCGAGGTTTCATTAAGTGTTTAAGTTAGTAGGATCAAAAAAGAATTTGAATAGGAATAAGGAGCATGAATGCCACGTTTTCTGATGCATCTTTGATAGAACTATCCGACAACATGAAACAATAACCCAGAACTGTAACTCAGTTCTCAGCAGAGCATGGTTGAAAAGTAAGATTAGTAAAAATCGAGGTTTAAGTCTTTATCGTAAAATCATTTTAAAAAACCAGAACATCTGAGGAGCCGGAACTCCTCGTTTCCTGATGCATCTATAACAGAACTAACCGACAATTTGCAAAAATAACTCAAAATTCTGACTCAGGTGTCAGCAGAGCGTGGGTAAATGTTTAAATAAGTTGAAATTGATAATTAATTCAGTGTATCAGTAAAAAATATAATAAAAAATAAGTGGCACTGAGGAGCGAGAACTCCTCGGTTCTTGACATATCCATAATAGTACAATGCGAAAACATACTTGAGTAATCAAGAACTCTCACTCAAATGTCAGCAGAGCATGGGTAAAGATTTAGCTAAGTTGAAATTTATATTTAATTCGGTATATCAGTAAAAAATACAATACAAAATTGAGTAACTCCAAGGAGCGGGTACTCTTCGTTTCCTGATGCATGTATAATAGAACTATCCGACAACATGCAATACATATTAGAGAATGGGATACGATTGCAGGAAGAAAATACTTATTTGTAGTGCAACAGAAAAATATAATTTTAGACTTAAAATTACTACGGTTGCTAGGACACAGTAAACAGTTAGTAGACAAGATGCAGTTTATATTAAACTTATAGGTTTGCAACCTCTAACACTGCCACTTAAACTTATCTTGTAAACATACATCGGTAGCCAAACCTAACTCGTTTACAAAATACTTATGTTTCTCTACAAAGACAAAGGTTTAGTTAAGACATCCGCCGTCATTTTGGACGTTGGCATGTAATTTATTTTTACTGCACCATTGCTGACCGCCTCCCGGACGAAATGATGACGTACGTCTATACGTTTTGACCTACCATGAAACATACTACTTTCAGTTAATTTTAAGGCCGACTGATTATCATTGAAAATAGTTATTTCAATGTTACTACCTATACATTCGTGCAAGAAAGTTTTTATAAACAGTAGTTCTTTACAAGCATCGGAGAGCGACATGTACTCCGCCTCAGTACTCGATAACGTTACGGTACGCTGTTTCTTACTTTCCCAACACGTAATAGAATTCCCAATTTTGAAAACATATTCCGTATAAGAACGTCTATCAATTTCATTAGAAGCCCAGTCTGCATCAGCAAAACCCGTCACAGATAAGCCAGTATTCTAATAGGTAATGCAGTAATCTGCTGTACCTTTAAGATAACGCAACACGCGTTTAGCTGCTTTCCAGTGGACATCGGAAAAACAGTTATTGTATTGGCTTAATACGCTTACAGCGTGACATATATCAGGGCGCGAACAGACCGCTACATACATAAGACAACCGATCAATTATTATCGATACTCCAAACTGTCATCTTTTTCTTCAGCTTTGTTCAATTTTTGGCACTGCATTGGAGTTTCAACAGATTTGCAGTCTTACATTTTGTATTTCTCTAATATCTTAATAATATAAGCACTTTGATCTAGAGTGATCTTGCCATTCTCTTTCCTGATTCTTAATCCTAGAACTCTTTCTACAGGACCAAGATCTTTCATCACGAATTCTTTCATCAGCAATGATTTAGTTTTAGTTTTTTTCGCATTACAATTGTTAAAAATTATTAAATCATCAACATACAATGCAATAATCATAAACTTGTCGCCATTTCGCTTTATGTATACACATGGTTCAGAGACTAATTTCTTAAACTTGAGTTTGTTGACAAGAATATCGATTTATCTTTTCATTCCATGATTTAGGCGCTTGTTTTAGACCATACACAGCTTTGTGTAGTCGATACACCTGTTAGAGTCAACAAGAAGGTAGGTTTTATATTACCTTTAAAACCTCCTTTTATAGATTTATTTTTCTTAAGTTTAAATATTTTATATTTTCTTTTGTTCTTTTCCTATTGTCATCTCATGTATGCACTAAAGTATCTAAATAAATATTTTATAATATTCAAGTTTTGTTTGCTTATGTCTAACAAAAATGTTTTTTTTTTTTAATATATATGCCAGAAAAATAAAATAAATTTACTGTAAGTTACTTAAGTATGATCAAAACAAAATAATTTGTACACATCATAGTTAATTAATAAAAATAAAAGGTATGAATCCAATCAGCTGAGAACCTGTTTCATCTTTAAATCCGAGACATGTCATGTCAAACATAAGTAACATTTTTGTTTTTCTAAATAATAATATTGTAACATCAGTCTTAAAATCTTTTAGAGATAATCTACAAGTAAAGTATTAAGCTACATGTAACAAATAACTATAATAAAAACTTACTTACTACATATTATGTCAATTAATTAAATGTTAGGCAACATTTTTAAATCATTTAATGTTCTGCAATAATATTATAGCACTATCTCTACATACAAGTTAAATAACTAATACTATTTATATCGAGTTCGTAAATAATATTGTTCATGCTACCACATTTTAATTTCATATGAGATATGTGGATCACAGCCTCTAGAAAAGATGACTGCTGGATTATAGGACCCAGAAGGCCATAACATTTTATTTGTCAACTTTGATGTATTATTTACATGATGATTATCCACATTTAAGTCAGGTAATTTAGTGTTATTCGAATTGAACGATACATTTGTATGTACAATTTTAGAATGATTCAATTGTTTTACTTTGGTTGGGGAAATATTATTTACAAGTTTAACTGACAATGCGCCATTTAATTTGAGACATGGCACAGTTACCTTTGTAAGGAATCACTAATTATTAGAGGACTAGTGAAACCCAGAGGATCAAACTGACTGCTTGCTATCAATACTAATGGTTTCGAATTTATTTGTGAAGGCAATTTATCCTGAACACTATTATAATTTACAGAAACTGACTCCTGTGGTATTTTTTTACAATGCGCAAGCTCTGGTAGTTTCTCAGAGTATGATTCTGGAACTCTTTCGACCAGAGACTCAAGATCGGGAGTGTGCGCTGCTACTGTATGCATAGCAACTGAAGTATTTGTAAAAGATGGAAAGAAGTCACCTGAAATGACGTAGCCAAACCGTGTATTGAGCAGTATCGGATCCTCTGGACCTCCCTCGATTTTGCCATCTTTTATGATTTTAGGGAAAATGTCAGCAGCTAAGAGCAGTGTGATTTCACCTGGAATATTAAATTCATTATCAGCAAGTGTCACATGTTTAGGTATCATGAATCTTGATAAGTTTATAGGCCTTTGTGGTAGCCTACCTGTGACCTTATCGACTACTGAACAAGTGACAGAAATATTAAAGTTTTCTGTCATATGTTAAATTGACAGCTTTATCAATTTTATGTATTGGCTGACCCCCCAATGACACAACATTATGTTGCTGCGTGTATGTTGGGATTCCCAGCTTATTAACTAAAGTGTTTGTGCAAAAAGATGTTTGACTGCCACAGTCTAACAATGCACGCACTATATATTTATTTTTCTGTAAGTCTGAAACTAAAACCTTTACAGTAGGTAAGAGCACATTAGTGCTTGATTGCTTGGACGAATGCAAACTTACCTCAGGTTGCGATATTTGCTCTTGACTTTGATGTGCTTGAGCATCACTCGGCACAGACCTGTGCTCATCACGATATATTAGAGTTATGAAATTTAGAGGCACATACTGTACATTTGAAATGAAAACAGCACTTGCTAGGATGGGAACACAAACATATTTTACAAAGGTTATTCGCCTTAACGTATTCTAGACGCTCACTTATGGACATTAAAATGAATTTAAGACATTTGAATATTTTGTGAGATTGACCACACAGTTTACACTTTGACGCTTCGGAAATCTTTAGAGAAATTAACAACAGCCTTGCTTTTACTATTTAAAAAAGATGGGCTTACCTCTAGGGACATTGCTCTCTTATCTAAAAATATCAATAGCTCATTTATTGTAGGCATAGCCCTGTCTGCGTGAAATAGCCTGACGGTCAATGGATCAAGCTTGCGGGATAATATGCAAACTAAGATTGAATCCCAGTAGTCGACTGGCTCCTTCATATTCTTAAGGGCAGCTATCTGCTGCCGGACCTGCGCCACCAAATCTCGTAGCTGTTGTGCCGTACCTCGGTGAATTGCCGGCAAATCGAGTATCAACGTTACGTGATTGTTGACAAGCAGTATCGGATTGTTGTAGCATGTCTCCAAAATCTTGACAGCAGAGTCGTAGGATTCGTTGACCAGCGGCAAGTTGTCTATTAGTGTAAGTGGTTCTCCCTTAATATATTTCTTCAAATAAAAAAGCTTTTGGACATCAGATAGCCTTTTATCTGTGTGTATTATGGCCGTGGACCTCTTGTCCATGAATGGCTTGTAACAAGCAATATCCTTTCCATCAAATGTTTGAATATCAATACTTGGTAAATGAGCCGTTTTGTATTTCTCAAATGAGCCTTCTTGGTTAGATTCCTGTGAAGATTTCATAAACAGCCTTTTGAGTCTTTCAATCTGCACAGAAAGCTGTGTGACTCGGTCGTCGACCTCATCTGAGTCAAGCTCGTCGTCCTGCACTAGAAGCTCCATTTCTACGGCCTGATATTGCTCGTAAGATTTTCGCAATTGTTCCTGGCGAAAGGCGACATCTTCATAGTCAAGTTCCTCAATGGTATGAGCCTTGAAGTAGTTTTCAAGACGCGTTATCGCCGCCTTTTCTAGTCCGCGTTCAATACGAAGCCTTTTTACAAGATTTTTTGCCATTATTTTAGTAGTAGACGTGGAGGAGCGGTCAGAAAAATAGATGTCGCTCTCCGTTGATATTGATATAGCAGGTTAGTATTGTACTTAGCTGTGCTTGTTATGGCGATATTCCTTGGCTCCAATCGCACACGATTTTTACACTAATAATAGTTAGGCACTGGAAAATAACTCGCGCATATACCTACTAATACCTGTCACTTTATTATATTTATTTCGGCACCAAATTTGTAGACATTAGCTAAACAGAATTGGTTTTATACGGTATCCCTTGGTTTCGGCACCATTTTTGTTAGACATAAGCAAACAAAACTTGAATAATATAAAATATTTATTTAGATACTTTAATGCATACATGAGATGACAATAGAAAAGGAACAAAAGAAAATATAAAATATTTAAACTTAAGAAAAATAAATCTATAAAAGGAGGTTTTAAAGGTAATATAAAACCTACCTTCTTGTTAACTCTAACACACCTTATTATTGCCTCTACCTTTTTCAAAACCTTCTGGTATTTCCATGAAAATGGTTTCTTTTAAATCACCGTTTAGAAAGGCTGTTTTTACGTCCATATGGTCAATCTCCATGTCATACTCGACAGCCAAAGCTAATAACATTCTTATGGTTTCGTATCTCACTACAGGTGAAATTTTTTCAAAATAATCCACTCCATACTTTTGTGTAAATCCTTTTGCCACTAGACGTGCTTTGTATTGTAATAGTTCATCGTTAAGCCCTCTTTTCCTCTTAAATATCCATTTGGTCTTTATTGGTTTTGCACCTTTCGGCAAATCGGTTAAGGTAAAGCACTTATTGTCCAAAAAGGGTTGATACTCGTCTTTCATAGCAGCTCGCTACTGCCTGGCTTCAGGACTATTCAACGCTTCTTCAACTGTTCTTGGATCATCACTGCCACACGCTTCTCCCGTCAAAAACCACACAGGAAGATGTTCTCATCAGCTTCTACGTATTCTGCTCTAGAGTCATCTGTCTCAAATGAAACATCTGGAACATAAGTAGCATCTGAGTGATAGCATCATCAGTAGTCACAGAAGTTTGTTCCGACTCTGTTCTATGCTCGGATACACAAGGAGTCTTAAGTTCTATAACCATATCTGATTCTACTTTAGTGAAGTTCAGATGCTTGAGGAATTGATTCTCAATGAACTTAACATTTCTCGCTATTGTTAGCTTATAGCTCTCAACATCCAAAAGCCTGTATCCTTTTGTGTTCTCACAATATCCCGCGAATATGTAAGGTTTAGATTTGCGATCCAGTTTATTACGATTATTTTGTACAGCATATGCTAAACAACCAAACACACGTAAGTTATCTAAGTTTACCTTATGTCCAGTGTAAATTTCTTCTGGAGTTGCACCTCTAACTGCCTTTGTAGGTGAGCGATTTTTAATGTACACCGCAGTGTTCACAGCCTCAGCCCAGAACCGTTGATCCAAACCTGCTTCCAAAAGCATACAGCGCACCGCCTCCATAATCGTGCGGTTCGCGCGTTCGGCAACTGCATTTTGCTGTGGACAGTGAGGGACAGTAGTATGATACCGGATTCCACATGTACTTGTGAATAAGGTGCACTATTGAATGCAGGTGATTAGCCAAAGAAAAAAACGTCCTTTCACATTGATCGCTTTATTTGTACTAAACATACCGCCCTCCAAAAACAACAGTTTTTTACTAATTTATTAAAAGACAGGATTCTAACAGTTTCTTATCTTGTTGAAACAAATATAATGTAAATACATCACAAAAGAACTTACACTAATTGCTCAATGAGGATAGGCAACCGCTAACATTATTAAATCGATACCGTTACATTGTATCGTCTAAATAAACGTCTGCGCTTAACTCATTATAACTACCTACTAATAATTGTGTCCGTATGAATTGATCGTCCGACTGCTTGCTTATTTTTTTAAAGCAGAAATGGGCTCCCGTAAAACTGGAATGTATCTGACCGGTACTTCCCATCGAATCGGTTCAGAATCATCTAAACTAACGATTTTGTACGGTTTTGACCGTTGAACGATGTGACATGGTTTTGGTCGTGGGCTCTTGTGCCATACTAAATTGTTAAGGAATGTTTATTTTGTTAATATCTTTTGAAATACTGAATGTACACAATTTTGGATTACGCCAATATTTAGTAGAAATTTCTACTAAATATTGGTGCTATTGTTATCCGATTTGATCAACTACTTTAGTAGCTATGCACATTTATTTTCTACAGACCGTCAGGATTGAGGAGCCACATAAAATATGTTGTATTAGCGAAATTATGTAGTTTTTCATTTTATTTTTATACTACAAATTAGAACGTATTTACTACTAAATTATACTAAAAATATGTTGTAATTGGTTGATTACTTTCCGAGAAACAGTGCGGTGAAATTTATGGATTTTTATGAAATATCAAAACATTGTAGCTATCTCAAATTCAGCCGTACAAAACCCATTTTTTTTGTAGAGATTACGCATAAGTACTACTAAATCCTACCAAATTTTCAAAAATATCCATCGGCTAGTTTTAGAGTTGTAAGGTGGCACCTCAATTCAGACGTCTGAATTGAGGAGCCACCTTAAAAGTCGTGTATCTTTTAAAGTGTTTTACTACAAATTCCAGGATCGGGCCTACAAAATCGCTTAATTTACTTCAAACCCCCCCCGGTTTTCTTGGAACCCCCGGCAGGCATTGGCCCTAGCGGACCTCGTCAATTCTGCTGACATCTCTTTGAGGCGCGCTTGGAACACAACGCGCCGTCGACCCGGGCTTGGTCCTTATCGGACGGCGAGCTACCCTAGTATAGGCCTACCTTACATTCCTAAAGAAAGTTACGCGTCATTCTTAGATTGCCTATAATATAATGAACAAACAACGGGTACCTATCAATAATTTTTATCATGTAATACCTACGACAAACTAAAATATTGACACCATGAAAAAGTATTCATTTAGGTACTTAATTACTAAGTGGACTGTATGTTATACATTTATCGTCTCCTAGAAAGTAACAAGTAAAAAACTTTTTACAAAAAAAAACAACCGACCTCCAAAAAAAACAATAAGTACAAAGTGAAAAATAACTTTAATTTCGGAAGTCGGTTTCTTGTGTTTTGTATTTTCGTTTTTTGCCACCGACTTCCGAAATTAAAGTAATTTTTCACTTTGTAGTGTTTTTTTGTAGGTCGGTTGTTTTTTTTTGTAAAAAGTTTTTATTTTTCACTTTTTAGTTGTGTGTGTGTAAATAGAGACAGCCCACTGCATTCGAATTCAAATTCAATTTATTTGCCATAAGTGTTGGTACAATTTTGGTGTTAAAATAAATAATTATACAGATCCATAACACTTAGTCACAATAATGTGACATGCAAACATTTGGGTTATTATTATATTCAATTAAAATTAGTAGCATTATTGTTATAATATTAGTTATATTATTAGTTAATACATTAAAAAAAAAGAAATACTGTTAGTGTCAGAGGGTAAATAGTTATGATTGTGATTGTGAACCTCTTATCTATAAATAGGTCGCTTACTGAGTAGAAATTCTTTTCCCTTAACCATACTTTAAGACACCTTGCAAATTTATTAGCTGGTAAGATTTTAATACTGTCAGGTATAGCGTTAAATATGCGAACACACATTGCATAGCTATTTTTACTGTATAATGCTGTTCCAGGAAATAAGGGCAAAACTATTCTATTTCTATACCTCGTACTTTTTGAAAATATTTCATGAACTTTTTTAAATAGCTCCGGGTGCATTTTAACAAATTTAACACATTCGAAGATATACAGACTTGGAAGGGTTAGCATCTTGAACTTTTTGAAAAAGGGTTTGCAAGATTCCCGTGGGTGTATTCTCGCTATGGCGCGGATGCATTTTTTCTGTACGATGAACACTCTCTGACTATCTGTTGAGTAACCCCAGGCAATAAGACCATATCTCAACACAGAATCAACGTACCCATAGTACGCAAATAGTACGGTTTTTAACGCTGATGTTTTTGAGAGTTCGAATTTCACGTACACGAATTTATTTATTTTATTAAGATAAGATAAGATCATTTATTTGTCCAAAACATAAGTATACACACATGGCATGCAAGATGTTACATAAGATTATAGCACAGTCATGTTTTGCCTTAACTGCGTACAAATATAAACACGTTGGTTATTTTTATTAATTAAACATCAAATAGTTATAAATTTGTCCATTATTCAAAGCAATTAACATTTATTAAATTAAAACTTAATCAATCAAATTATAATGAATATACTGCAGAATAGTGTCATCAACTCGTCATAGAAATTTATAATAAAATAAAATTAGCCAGTCAAAAGTCAAAGTAATTAGGAATAAAATCTACATATTATGTCACACAAGTCAGATTATAATAACATATATTAAAATAACATTAGTAATGAACAAAACAAACAACAAAAATAACACTATATCAATACTTTGTCTGTAAAAAACTCGGAAATACTATAATCTAGACACGCGGCAGCGTGTCGAGCCAAGTTTCTAGGCAAGACACGGCTGCAGTGTGTTATATTACACGAACCACTTGGAGCCACTTTTGACCCCTTAATAACTCAAAATCTATGTAACATAGACTCATGAAATTTGGTTTATTTATAATAACCCCTTAGATTAACTAGAACTCCAAATTTCATAAATAAAACTCAAACGGTTATTGAGATATTAACGTATAAAAATCGGCATTTTTATCAACGACCTGCCACTAGACATCAAAAACATTTAACCCATTTCCGGGTGACCTAGAAAGTTGAAAAGAGATTTCCCGAAAGCAGGCCCATGGTATGATACTGTGTCAAAGCTTATTTATCAAAAATTATGTCGTATTTTTTTCAAGTCGTTTTATCAAAATTTATTTCTTCTAGCATTAGAGAACCTAATAAATATTTATTTTGTTGATACTTAAAGAACTACATCCGCCATTCAATCCTAACCTGAATGTTGCCAGATGACAGACTATTCCAATAAAATAATTTGTAATCGATTGAAAATATCGATACTAAGCCACATGGAGTAGGTGGAGTATCCACTACACGAGTATGTTTTAAATGCTATTTATTATACTCAAATACTGTAAAATTATGATTTTACAATAAATAAAATATTATATGGTCTGAATATACTCAACAACTTAAAAGTGTTTCGAGGCAGTAATGTTATTTTATAAACTACCAGTGATCAGAGTAAGTAGATTGATTTGAGGTCAATGAACTGGCACGTATGGATACGTCTCCGGGATTCCGGGATTTTGAAATTATTAAGATTTTTTAAGGAATTTCAAATGTTGTAATGTGTAGAATAAAGAATACATCAATATGAATAAGAAATGTTCAACCCTTTTGCTGTCTGTTTAATAGTATATAGGTGATCGGACTCCAAGAAAAGGATAGATATACTATAAAACAATATAATATATTTTAAATATTTATCTATCGCATTCTATAAATTTCTAATGTAGTAGTTTAAAAATCCTTACTTTAACAATATTTGATTCAATCCCGTAAGTACCAAAATGAAATCCCGGAAAAAAGGCTTATCCATGTTATGATTTCTATGACTATTCATGATGCGAGTACGTAAAATCAATCTACCTACTCCGATCACTGATAATCACCCAATCGATTTCGTCAATCGATTACCAAAATAATTAAACCTGGTAACACTGACACCATGCATAATGTCAAACTGTCAAAAAAAATCTGTCAGATCAATGGCATTGTTGGCTGTTTGTTTTACGTTGATTTGAATTTATTTTTCCGTATTTACTTTATACTTATATTACGTTACGATTTAATGCTGTCAATTTAAATTGAAGCCAGAGGAACTATTGCTTATCTTTCCATGGCCCTGGGTAAGTTTATTATGTTCTCTAAATATTTATAAACACCGTCGTATTGTATAACCTCATTGATTTTAGCAGCCTATTAGTAGAAGGCCTATGTTCAGTCAGGGGTACGTCGCGCGTCGTCAGCTGTAAATGTCTATAGTATGATGTAATTATATAGCATAAGTAAATACACTGAATTTTTTTACCTTTTTCAGGTATGACGATGACATGTGTTATTGCAAGACTTGACATTATTGATTATATTATCTACAACTCTATCCTAAGTATTACTTGCTCAGGAAAATCTAAGCATATTATGTTCTGTATGTGGCATGTCAATTGCAAGTCACAGAAGTCATCAGGTTAGTGTTTTTAAAATGGCAGAATTACTATGAGTGATATAATTATTATACAAAAGTAAATAAACAACAATAAGAGTATTTTCTTACTTTCTAGGTTAGGTATACATTTGGATAAAGTTTGTCATGCTTACTGAGAGAGGCTGCTACCAGAGATGTTTATAGGCAAGCAAGTGATGATAAAAACAGAGCCACCCTAGAGTGTAAAAGATTTACCCATAATAGATCAAAACAATAATCTGGTTAGGGCCAGAATCAAATCGTGACATGTGAGCAGCAGGACTTAGTGTACATAATTATTGATAAGTGAGCAAAATAGGACAAATTGTTTAAGAGATCATCATTACTTATAACTGTTTTGTGGGAAAGCGTACATCTACCATCTACCGTACCTACGCTGCTTTCATACCATGACTACGTTATGTGAATGAAGCTGAAGCCGTTTTAAATTCTATGAGAAATAAAATGTTTTTAGTATTTAGGTATTGTTGTGTTATTTGTTAAAGTAAACCTTCCTATAGAAGCACTGAAAATGCTGCTGCCAATGAGATTATTCATCTTTAATTAAGAGAGTTGGCTAAAATAATGTTTATGCCATTAAATCTTTCATATTTAGCGCGCAAGATTATTAATTTACCTTTATAAAATTCAAGTCTGTAAATGTGATAATCGCCATTTTGATGACAGTCGAGGTCGAGGCTAAAAAACATAAAAATTGGGGATTGCGAACATCCAAACTCCACCATAAGGACAGCGACTATTACAACATTTAATTATTTGACGAATTCATCCATTTTTCAAGTTAAATAAGTAGTAGTAATGAAGTTTTTGATATCAAAAGTCGAAGATTCGCGCCAATCGTGCGTGTTTACATTTTAACTTTTCACAATTAACACACATACACATATCTGATACGACTTTAAATGTGACAAATGTGATTAAAAATATAATAAGTAACTAGAAAATGCCCAGATCTTTACTTATTATACGAACACATGTTCATTACTACTACTCAATTTGTGTTAAAAATCGTCGATCATTGTTTTTTTTTTTATTGTAATGATGTGCGAAAACGATTATGCCAAACGTTTTTTTTTTTTTCAATTTTGATTGTCTCGATTAATTTATAATTATGTCGAATGTCTGAAATCTATACTTGAACATTAAAATAAAATTGTTTTAAGCATTAAATACAATAAACATTGTTTAAAATAATTATTTATACTTTTCTAGTGTTTAATCGTTTTTAGAACATTCAATATAAAACGAGTCAACACATAGAATGAGGATAGATACTTACCTCATTTATTGAATTTCGCGCCGAATTGTTTCTATTTATTTGAATTTAAATTCGGAACGTTGTTCAAAATTATTTTTAATTATTTGGACAATTATTTACTGTGGATTTTATTTTTGATACTTTCTGATATAGAATGCCTAGTATATATTTTTTAGGTAGGCTTAAGAAAATTTTGTTTGGGAATGATGTTAAATTAATTATATAAATTAGGTAGGTATTCCGCAAACACTTTTAAATGACGTCTATATTTTTAAATTGAAACTTTTATTACATCGTCTCAAACTTTTTCGTCTGCGTGTTGCATGTCGCGTGTCGGTCGGCCGCGGAGTAGGGATAAAGTGAAAGGCGATCGTCAGAGCAGCCAAGGCCAATATGGCGGCGCCTATAGTTCGCAGCAGCTGACCGTGTAAAGTTTCACTTTTCCCGTGGTTTCATAAAACCAACAATCATTTTTTTTAGTTGTATGAGTTTGATAGTATTTGTTTTTAATAGGATAATCTTACTCGAGTAATAGAAATTGTTTATTTTTGAGGTAGTTTCAAAACGAAATTTAAAAAAAACTGCCCAAGTGTATGTCGGACTACGCACAGTGAAGGGTTCCGTAATTGGGATGAATATTTACGCTTAAACAAAGCATTGTATCAATTTTATCGACTGCAAAAATAAGTTTGTATTTCTCGAAAAAACTATAACAAACAAAGTTAATTCTGCGGTTGTAACCGAAAATAAACTGTATCTCAAAAATTATTGATTTCAAAAGCAAAGTCACTTAGAAACATCTTAACATTTTAATTATGAGATCCAACAATACACGCTTTATATGCATAGATTTTTTTCATGTCTCGGTTATATGTAAGTATGGAGAATGCCACCCCCACTATTATGTCTATCGTAATTTCACTACATCATTGTTTAACGGTGCAAAAAATACACCTTTTTCAAAATTTTCATCGATAGAGTGTAAATAGTCTCCATGTTAAATGACTGTATGACATCCGGACGCACGGACAGACGAACTTGACGAAATTAAGAGGTCCGTTTTTTTACGGATTTTGATTATCAAGTTTACAATTGGCAAGAAATTGATGTCTATGACAATTGATCTGCAATATTATTATTATTTGGAATAGCCGCCATCTTAAAATCCAGAATGTCCATCTAATTCGATATCAGCACTATCTCCCGAAAACTATGAAAATGACAGTCATGACGACAAATTTTCAAATGGGGTTAAAAACTGCCACTTGCTCACTTCAGATGGCGCTGATCTCCAGCGTCTTATAATTTGACAGCTAACTATACATTTTTGATTCGAATGCCAAAAGTTGATGTAAATTCCTGAATTTCATGACTGAATTCAAAACACCCCGTCGAGTCAACTGATGTGTCACGTGTCAAAATCATGGTCCCTAATGTTAGGCGGCAGTGAATTCATTTCATTCATTCTCTGATCTCGAAAAACGTTGTTACAAACGTCAAGTTGGTATGTTCAAGGTAGTTGGTAGGTTGGTACTATGCTTGAGACGTTTTTGAATTGATAGATCGTATGACTATTGTTTTAGGGACTATTGTCGTTTAATTTTTTATATAAACTTACGAATAGTTAAGTCCATAGTGAGGTCAAAATGTAAATCCAAGGGGCGGCTGCAACGGCGGCGGTGATCTCTCGCGTCCGGCCCTGGTTCAGGCCATGGTACGGAGCGAGAGGAAATGGCAGGCCTTCACCTCCTTCTGCGAAGCGGTAATGCTCGCGAAGGAGGAGGCGGAACGCGTGAGGTAGAGGCAAAGTTTGCACCCTCACGCCCCTAACCGCTGCAGGAGGAGACGCCCGGGGCGGGAATCGCGAGCCGATTTCCGGCCACCGTAGGCGCGGGCTTGCGAACGGTGAGCAATGAGTAGCTCGCCGTCCGATAAGGACCAAGCCCGGGTCGACGGCGCGTTGTGTTCCACGCGCGCCTCAAAGAGATGTCAGCAGAAATGACGGGATCCGCTAGGGCCAATGCCTGCCGGGGGTTCGCAGAAAACCGATAGGGACATCGTGGCCCCCGGCAACAGGGCAACCGAAGGAACACGGGTGGGTTTTAGTCAGTAAGAGTCTGATACGCCCTCCCACTCCGCCCAGAGCGGGAGAAGATACTTAAAAAAAAAAAAAGGGGCGGCTGCAAAAATTAAATAATTAAATCATACGTGAGAAGGAACTTTGTTCCTGACGGGGTCAAAGTCAAAGTCAAATCATTAATTTCAAATAGGCCCATGTATGGCACTTTTGAACGTCAAAAATTACAAAATAATAAAATTGATTCTATTCGCCCCTTCCAAAAGGTAGTTTTCGTATGGAGAAGAATGGGCAAGAAACTCCACCGTTACTCTTTTAAATTGTTTTACAATTGTTTGTATATGTACGTACATTTGTTAAATAATAATTATATGTGAAGACGGTGCACCTAGAATAAAATTACTATACCACAATAGGTAAAAAGATTTAAAAATGAAACAACGACAGATAATTTAATATGTGATAGATACATGGTGTTCACATATTTTCAAACATTGTAAAAGTAGACGATTTTCCTAAAATTTTACAGTTAATAAGTCAGTGTGTGAGGAAGTAATCACAGAATGTAAAATCAATGTCATAAAACACAAAGTAATAAATTTTACAATTAAATTAACAAACAGTTTGATTTTGTCTTGATTCTAAATTGTCCTATGGAGCAGGACCAGCATGTTTCCAAGCACTCTTATCTTGGATATAATCCTCTAATTTGTAATATGCTTGTTTACAAAGTGTATTTTTAATATGAGTTTTAAATTTTCTTTCATTTAATTGCAAAATGTCACAAGGTATTTTGTTGTAACATTTAACACAGTACCCCATAAAAGATGTATGTACTTAAGATAATCTAAAAAATGGTTGATCTAGTTTATTTTTATTTCTAGTATTAAAATTATGTCTATCACTTATTTTATTAAAGAGATGTGGATTTTTCCTTACATACATAATATTTTCATAAATGAATTGGCAAGGTACCGTCATAATATTAATCCTTTTAAAAAGTTTCCTGAGAGATTCGCGGCGACGTAGATTATAAATGGCTCTGATAGCTCTCTTTTGCAAAATAAAGATGGATTCAATGTCAGCAGCCCGACCCCACAGTAAAATACCATACGACATAAGGCTCCCCGACTGTACACGTTTTTTTTTAATAATAATACTTGCCGCGCCGGCTCAGCGATCTGACATCATTGCGGAAAATTGTAACAATTGTTATGAAAGAAATACCTACATTCTTACACAATATTGCTACGCATATTTACAAAAAGAATCTAATAGATCACGTTTGATTGACGAATAATAATAATTTCTTTACAAAAAGTAATGATATCCCATCAAAAACATAAATGTGAAAATGGGAGCCAAATTCCATAAATATGGTTGTCGACTTCGCCGACAAAAGAATTGAAATCTAAATGGGTGCCAAGTTCTGTAGATAATCCTGAAATTTATTTATAAGAACATGCAACTTTCTAAAATAAAATTAAAACACAAATTCTTGTTTTTTCTGCTATAACAATGTTTGCTATTTAAAAATATAACTTCTTAAATTTGAGCAGTCGAATTATTTACACAAAGCACTTAGGATAAATTGAAGCTCAAGATTTGACTTGGCTAGTTTTTACCAGCAAGCTGTAATTTTAGAGAAAGAAGATATTTTGACCTTACAGTTACAATAAGAAACAGTAACTTGCGCATAACATAAAGAACAAATATATAAATACGCCTAGGTAGACAGTCAAAGCTGTAAACAGTTACAATAAGAAACAGTAACTTGCGCATAACATAAAGAATAAAAATATGAATATTTTACTTTATTTATTTGGCTCACCAACAATTAAGTACACCGATACAAAGATATGAGATACATGCAATAAACTTAAAGACTAGTGTACAAATTTCTTACAGGTAGGCACATCATGAATTACTTATTTGATGTTGAGTGCCTACTTAAAATTAAATAATAATAATTAAATATGCCTAGGTAGACAGTCAAAGCTGTAAACTCGATAAAAAAATAGCGTCCAACTGTTAGCCGCTTAATGCACGCACACTAAAAAAGTAAAATTACAGCACAATGACGTGGCGCGAGTGTAAGACGTAGCTGTAATGCACACCAGCATAAAAAAGTTACCCTGTTTGTTTTAGTTCTTTTGCACCGCGACACTGTAGACAAATATAAAGATGATAAATTGATTAGCCAAATATAAGATAACTTGTATGTAAAAACTAGCCAAGTCAAATCTTGAGCTTCAATTTATCCTAAGTGCTTTGTGTAAATAATTCGACTGTTCAAATTTAAGAAGTTATATTTTTAAATAGCAAACATTGTTATAGCAGAAAAAACAAGAATTTGTGTTTTAATTTTATTTTAGAAAGTTGCATGTTCTTATAAATAAATTTCAGGATTATCTACAGAACTTGGCACCCATTTAGATTTCAATTCTTTTGTCGGCGAAGTCGACAACCATATTTATGGAATTTGGCTCCCATTTTCACATTTATGTTTTTGATGGGATATGCTTTTTTCAAGCCATTGGATTGTCTTCAAGCCATTAATGAAGTAAATTAATGGATTGGCTCTATGGATTATCTTGGGGATTGGCCCGGTCTAAATGGTCCTTTATTTATCAACATACGTTGATGAGCAGACGATTTTTTTTAAACATAGGCCATTTTCACACTGCGACGTTAACGAAACCGACATATAGTTAGCTCGAACGTCAACGATATCGGCCGACAATATCGGGACGATATCGGTATGTGGCGAGATGTAACCAATAGCTTATTGTCATGCGGTATGCCAGAGCAGCCTCGAATAGTCGCGTTGCGCCAGCAAAAGCTTACATCGCCGCGCGAATCCAAAAGTGGAATAGTTTATTCGAAGTAATAATAGCGGCAGTGAACAAGTGCACTTTGTCGTCCGCCGATATCAGCACGACAATCGATGTCGTCGACGATATCGTTGAGTAAACCGACACAGTGTGAAAGCATTTTGTTGTAATTGTATGAAACTATACTCCGTTTGAAATAAGATTAGACGTTTAACTAAACCTTTTTTACAGTCCGTTCAACCGATTTTGACTTCTATTGCGTTGGTGGCATGATAAATGACAGCTGCAGTAAACAGTTGGTTTGTAACCACTTTTTTTGCTTTTAGTGCCATCCTTATGCCTTTTTTTTTTTTTTTTTTTTTGGGTGGGAAATTATCAAATAACTTCTCCCGCTCTGGGCGGAGCGGGAGGGCGTGTCAGACTCTTACTGACTAAAACCCACCCGTGTTCCTTCGGTTGCCCTGTTGCCGGGGGCCACGATTTCCCGATCGGTTTTCTTCGAACCCCCGGCAGGCATTGGCCCTAGTGGACCCCGTCAATTCTGCTGACATCTCTTTGAGGCGCGCGTGGAACACAACGCGCCGTCGACCCGGGCTTGGTCCTTATCGGACAGCGAGCTACCCATTGCTCACCGTCCGCAAGCCCACGCCTACGGTGGCCGGAAATCGGCTCGCGATTCCCGCCCCGGGCGTCTCCTCCTGCGGTGGTTAGGGGCGTGAGGGCGCGAAATTTGCCTCTCCCTCACGCGTTCCGCCTCCTCCTTCGCGAGCATTACCGCTTCGCAGAAGGAGGTGACGGCCTGCCATTTCCTCTCGCTCCGTACCATGGCCTGAACCAGGGCCGGACGCGAGAGATCACCGCCGCCGATCGCCTCTACGAGAACACGGCGTTGCTCCGCCCAAGCCGGGCAGACCTCCACCGTATGCTCCACCGTGTCCTCAGGCCGATCCACACAATGGTGACACCCGGGTGTTTCCTCCCGCCTTATCCTGAACAGGAACCTCCCGAAGCAGCCGTGTCCGGTGAGGACCTGCGTCAGGCGGAAGGTGAGAACGCCGTGGCGTCTCTCCAGCCACTCCTCAAAGACGGGTCTTATCGCCGCGATTGTGGCGTGCCCAGCGCGGGGTTGCGACAATCGCACCCTCCATGACGCCATGAGATCCCGCCGGAGCTCTGTCCGCTGTGCCGCAATTTCTTGCGGCATCGGGGTTAAGCCCCGGCGTTTCGCCTCCTCGCGCCACTCCCAGACGTGCGCGAGGACCTTTGCCTCCAGATCCCATGGCGGTAATCCGGCAAGGAGGCTCGCCGCCTCGCAGGAGACCGTGCGGTATCCTCGGGCCAGCCGGATGGCCATGACCCTCTGGGACGCGTTCAACCGGCGGGCTGGCCGCAGCCTCAATGAACGCGCCCACACCGGCGCCCCGTAAAGGGCCATGGACCGCACGATCCCCACATAGAGCCTCCGGCAGGAGGCGTTTGGATCCCCTAGATTGGGCAGGAGCCGCTTCAATGCAGCCCCAGCCCGGTCCAGTCTGGGAGCCAAACGTCGGAAGTGTTCCACGAAATTCCACCGGCTGTCGAGGACGAGTCCCAGATACTTCATCGTCGACTCGACACCGATGTGAACCCCTCCCGCCATTACCTGGGAACCCGACGGTGGCGCATTCCGAGGACCATGAAAACCCATGGCCTCAGACTTGTGCAGGGCCACCTCGAGTCCCAGCTGCCGGATCCTGTCAACGATTGTCGCAACCCCGCGTGTCGCTAAATCGGCCGCCGCCTGGTACGACCCCCCCTGCGCCAGGACAAGCGTGTCGTCAGCGTAACAAACGACGCTGACGCCGCTAGGGAGGTCGGCGCGCAGCACCCAGTCGTATCCGATGTCCCACAGATGCGGCCCCAGGACCGAACCCTGTGGGACACCGCACGACATCTCTTGCCGGTTCCACTCTCCTTGGTGACCGGGGTAGATGACGGCCCTGTCCGTCAGATAGGCCTCGACCACACGACAGAGGTAGGTCGGCATCCGGTGATACCGGAGTGCCTCCCTGATGCAACACCAGGGCAGGGTGTTGAAGGCATTGGCGATGTCTAGAGACACCGCCAAGACGACCCCGCCCCGGGCCACAGCATCCCCCGTCGTGAGGGCCCGCACGCGCATGATGGCGTCCACCGTAGAGCGCCCCCTGCGGAAACCGAACTGGCTCTCCGCCAGATCCGGCCCCACTCGCACCAGCTGCCCGACGAGGCGGTCTGCAATGACTCTTTCAAAGAGCTTGCCCACCTCGTCGAGCAGCACAATGGGCCGATAAGCAGACGGAGAGTCCGCTGGGCGCCCCGGCTTCTTGATGAGGACCAGTTTCCCCGTCTTCCAACGAAGTGGGAACTGGCCCCTCTCCATGCATGCGCTTAGGAGCCCCCTCAGTCGAGGCCCGAGAGCCCCCATGGCCAGGACCCAGGCTTTTCCGGGTATGCCGTCGGGTCCTGGGGCGGTATTCTTCGCACTCATCTTGCGTACCGCCACTCTCATTTCTACCTCAGTCACCTCAGGAGAATCGTCGTCGTCGGTGTGGTCCGCATCGGGCATCGCAGTAGGCGGAGCCATGGGCGGAGCAGTATGATCCCCTCTAGAGGGGAACAGAGCGCTCACCACGTCCCCCACAAACTGGGGCCGGAGACTCTGCGACCCCACGGGTCCCTGTTGAGAGTCTCCAGCATCTCCTCGCGGGCCAGCGCCCTGGCCCGCAGGATCTCCGCTTGGAGGGCGGCCTTCGCCGCTCTGTACCCCTCGTACAGCTCCGCCTCAATGGCTTCCGTATCCGGAGGGCGGATACGGAGCCTGCGATGCCTGGCGTACCGGCGTCGCGCAGCAACACACGCCTTGCGTAGAGCCTCCAGCTCTTGCGACCACCAGTACAGCCGGCGCGAAGCATGTCTAGGATGGACCCGGGGCATTGCCATGTCACACACATTGGACATGGCCTCCCGGAACCACTCCGCCTCGTCGTTGATGTCGGCAGGCCTGTCCGGTGATGACACCCAGGCCTGCACGATCGAGGCTTCCAGGAGAAGCTCCCGGTCCAGTTGCTTCAGCGCCCACCGCGGACCACTCGGGGCCTGTCGGACTGGCGCACTCGAGGTCTGGGTGGAGACGTCAAACCGGATGTACCGGTGATCGGAGTAGGTCTCCACCCCCTCCATGACGCGCCAGTCAATGACACGCGGCGACAGAGCGGGGCTGGCGAACGAAATGTCCACCACCGATTCGCCCCGCATCCGCACACACGTGGGGACAGAACCCCGGTTTAGGACGACCAGGCCTGTCTCCAGAGCCCAGTCCTCCACATCCTGCCCCGTATGTCCGTATACCGGGAACCCCAAGCCAGGTTCTTGGCATTGAAGTCCCCGAGTACAAGCACAGGGAGGGAACCAAACCCGACGACGACGACTCTTAACTCCGCAAGGGAGTTGTGGAACTCGGCAAGAGTTCGGTTCGGGGAGAAGTAAACACCCACCACGACAATCTCCCCGAACCGTGCTGCAACGCAACTCCGTCCTCTCTTGACCGACTCGAGGGACGGAGTACCGGCGGCGGCCGACGAAATGAGGGTCACTGAGCCGCTCAGGTCCTCCACCCAGTCATCCCTGGGCGGGACAAAGTACGGCTCAGCGACCACGGCGATGTTAATCGACCACTGCGCCATGCTCTGGAGCAACAGATCCTGAGCGGCGGCGCAGTGGTTGATGTTCGCCTGGAGGAGGCGTAATGGGGCCGTTATTGGCATTCCATCTCTGCCTCGCCCCGAGCCCCCTGCGAGGGCCCTGCCGCGGCGGCAACGGCGGTGGTAACGACGGTGGAAGCGGCAGTGGCCACGGTGGAAGTGGCGGCGGCTGCGGCGGTGACGACGGTAGAAGCGGCAGTGGCCACGGTGGAAGTGGCGGCGGCTGCGGCGGTGACGGTGGTGGTGGCGGAGCGCTTGCCCCTGCCTCTGGCCTCGGCGGGTGGAGCGCAGGCCCTGCTCCCAGCCCGGTGATCGGCCGGCTTGCCAGCCGCCGCACATACGACACAGTGCGGCGTGGCGTTACACGAGCCGGCCTTGTGACCGGGCTGACCACAGCGGAAGCAGAGGTCACTGCGGTCCACCTCCGAGGTGCATTTGACCCCTACGTGGTGGCCCACCTGGCAGCGGAAGCACCTCAGAGGTCTGGGCTCCAACAGTTTGACCTGCGCCGAAACCCAGCCCACCAAAAGCCTTTGGCCCTCCCCGGCTATCTTTTTGGCCGCCGTCACGGGGCAGCTCACCCTAATGGCTTGCATCCCCGTGTGATCAGGATGGATGGTGCCTGCCTTGATCTGATCGACAGAGCACCCTCCAGCCTTAGCGACGGCGGCCACGCCATCCTTATGCCTACGGTATAGAAGTCAAAATCGGTTGAACGGACTGTAAAAAAGGTTTGTTTAAATGTCTAATCTTATTTCAAACGGAGTTTAGGTAGGTACCAGTCCGACGATATCGTGTCGTTATCGTCCAATGTGAAAACGGCCATATTACTATGGTAAAATTCCCTTCAAAATCCTTCGCATTGTGATAGAAAGTGTGCTAGAGCGCTCTTCAAGACATGTAGACGTTCAGTTTAACAATTAAAATTCAACTTCGATTAATTTTTTCCAATCAAGAACTGCAATAAAATTTTATTACGCTTCTCGTTTTTATGTTCGTTCCTTTGCTTTGGATGTCATGAAGTGTTTGCCATTTATTATTACCCTTTATTTGGGAAGATTTATTGATGTGGTAAGAATGTTTTGTCTAGTTCATTAGCCTTCTAATATTTACTCCATAAGGAGGATGCGCTAAGGCCAAGGTAGCCCGTGTATTTCAAATTTTCTTAAGTTTTTTGCAATAAACAGGACAGTGTCAGATTGTAGTTGATCAAAATGTGGTTCGCGATCGTAACTTACATCTGTACACATCATTATTATCGTTAGAATCATTAATATATACTCTCTATTCCCTTTCTTTTCTAACTAGCAAGGAGAAAATAACGCAGATTTCGGCGGCAGCGATGGCCCACTATTGAGCAAAATATCAGAAGAAAAACCTCCAGAAGAAACTGACAACGAAGCTGACGAAAATCCTTTGGTAGCTGAAACAGAGAATCCTCCAGAAGAATTAGAACAAAGTTCTAATGATGACAAGTTTGACATCAGCGATTCTACGGAAGCTGAAAGTTCAGAACAAGAAATACATTGGAATACGAAAGAAAATAAACAGGATATTTTGAAACCGACGGAAAATTCCACTGATGAGGAAACATATAAACACAATGAGGTAATATATAAAATCTAGGGAAAATTATGGGAAAAGACGTGAGTTCATACACACTTATCTAAGTGATAAGAACTGTAGCCTTTGACAGAACCCAGAGTCCAGCAACATTTAAAAAACTACGGGGGCTACCTTGTATAATTAAGGAATTCCTCCGACCACCTTCCTGTTCTGTCATCGAACCCTGGACTCTAGCTAGGGCTTCAGTTTTTGTCGAGACAAATCCAACAAGATAAACATGACGGGGGTTTCATGTTTTAGTTGAGGAGTTTCTATGACCTTCCGACGCATCGACACATCAGCTCCATGGCAGTATATTATAACTAGACATCGGATTATATGCACTATAAATTCAAATTCATTTATTTTAAAAAGACAACTTATTGGTCCACAGGTAGGTGTTTGTAGTACACGTAATATATCTATTAAAATGCCAAAATATGCACTGAAAAAACCGGCCAAGTGCGTGTCGGACCACGCACAATGAAGGGTTCCGTAGTTGGGATGAATCTATCCCAAAAACAAACTTAACTTTGTAGTTGATAAACATGTTCTCCCATACGGAATGTATGGGAAAACATGTTTTTGCAACTGCAAAGTTAAGTTGGTCGATTATTACTCGATAACTAGTAAAGTCTACTTAGCTGTGATAGTTTTCCTTTTAATTTCGTTATATAAACTACTGCTGTGATTTTTTTCACACATCCAAAACCAACCATTTAGCTGGCGGAGGGGGGGGGGGACACTTGACTCTAACAAAAATTAGCACTTTAAAGCTTAATATTTTGCAAACGGATCCCTGAATCCAAAAATGGTTTTCACAAACTCATAATGTTTTTGTAAGACCTTTCCAATGATATCCCACACTATGGGATAAAAAAATAAAAAATAAAACATCACCACTTTACGTGTATACCCTAAAACTAAAAAAAATGTTTTTCATAATTTTGTTTTACCACTTTGTCGGCGTAATTAATATGTATACCTATGTCAAATTACAGCTTTCTAGTACTAAGGGTCTCGGAGCTAGACCACGGACAGACAGACGGACATGACGAAACTATAAGGGTTCCTTGTTTACTACGGAACCCTAAAAAGGGCGAAATATGCAAAATCAAAATACTATTAGAACAAAATATTATTAGAATTTACGTTTATTTTCACAAAATATTTATGTCAATAATAACCAGAGGTAGGTAGATTAGGTAGAGTTATTTATGTACTTACACTGATTTCATACAACGAAAGAATAAAGTGGATAATGCCCTAAATCCCGGGATTAATTTTGAAGAGCAGAAAAATCCCGTGATCTATTAAATAAAAAGTTGTTTTAAACCACTGCACGCGCGACGTTGCCAAATTTACATCAACGACATCGCATGTCCGAAGTTGCAAAATTCCAATGCGCACACGTGTGCATTGTGAATTTAATACTAATAAAAATTGTATGTTAATTATCTTTGTTTTGTTTGTCTTATCTATCTCTGAGGTTTTTATTATTATTTATTTGTAATATTGTTGATCACATGGGATTGTCTATTAGAAATCCCGGGAAGATCCATATTAATATCAACATTTCGATGCAAGTACATAAATAACTCTACCTAATTCCGACCTCTGATAATAAGTTGTAATTCTTGTGACAATATACAATTAAATAATTTTCTACAGCAAACATGTGACACTATTTTGTCACTTAATAATAATTTGTAGGCTGAAAATGACCTATCTATACTAGATAGATTTAGGTAGTTAAATAAAGGTAAACAAAAAATACCACGTGACGAGACAGCTGTCAAGTAACCGACTAAACGTAATACCTGTCACTTCAGTTATTATGTTACGTCACAGTTGAACTCTTCAATTTAGCAACGTTATATTTCGTTGACGTTTAGAAATTGGGCTCTTTACAATAGACAGATTACAAAATATCTATACATATAATAAAATCGTAGCGAAGTCAAAACTGTACATTGAATATTTTTGAAAAAAAGTAATTGCTACGAGGTCTAGGATCGATTCTAATACCGAAAATATTTTTTTTAGAATTTTTGTCTGTTTGTCTGTTTGTCTGTTTGTCTGTATGTATGTTCCAGCATCACGCAAATTCTACCGGACAGATTCTGTTAAAATTTTGCATAGATATTCCCTGTGTGTCTGGTCAAACTATAGGGTATAAACTATCACGCTATTTACTATGGGGGACGAGCAATATTACATTATGTTGTATTTTTATGTTCTAGCATGACGCAAATTCTACCGGATAGATTCTGTTAAAATTTTGCATAGGTGTTCCCTATAAGTCTGGTCAAACTATAGGGTATAAACTATCACGCTATTTACTATGGAGGACGAGCAATATTATATTATGTTCGTATTTTTGGGAAAAAACGCGCCAAAATTTTAGGATATTGTAGATGGTTATCGATTTAACTTTTTAAATGATTATCATCACGCTATACCTTTATGGAACTAAGCAGTCAATCAAAAAATATATAGGAACGGCTATTTTAGACAAGTTTCAACAAAGCAATTAGCTCAGCGGTTGGGCGGTTGCTTTGTAAACGTGGGGTTGTAAGTTCGATTCCCACCTACGGTTTTTTTCTTTTTTTTCACATTTTGTTATACGATTATTATTTTTTTTGATAATCTACCTATAATCTATAGATATAATAAAATCGTAACGAAGTTAATTTTTTTTAAAGAAAGTAAGAGGTAAGAGGTCTGGGATCGATTCTTATGCGGAAAATAAAGTTTTTAGAATGTTTGTCTGTACCAACCGTAGGGCATAAACTATCACGCTATTTGCTATGGGGGATGAGCAATATTACATCATGTTCGTATTTTTCTCTGCAAATTGTAAAAGGACGCGCCAAAAGGTTGGGATATGGTAGATAGGTAGTTACCGATTTAACTTTTTAAATGATTATCATCACGCTACCTTTTATATAGGAACGGCTATTTTAGCTAACTTTCAACAAAGCGAATAAGTAAGCGATTGGACGAATGATTTGAAGTCCTGAGGGCCTACCACCAGCTTAAAAGCAGTATTATTTTAATATTACTTTAGTTTACTTCAGTGTGGGAAAGAGATGAAGCTCTACAGGATGTATAGCTCCATCTCTTTCTCCCACTGAAGTAACATTAAAAAAATACTGCTTTATGAGCTGGTGGTAGGCCGCCCGGGGTAGTAAGTTCGATTTACATCTGTTTTTTTAAACTCTTTTTGTAAAACGATTTTTTTTTGGATTGTGTATGTAATAGTTCATAGAATGTATTAATTCACAAAAAATGGAAAACTTCGTAAGCTATGGGAAACTACTAAGTTACAAGTACTTTACAGTCACAAAACATTCAAGGTTGTATTCTGATCATTTTAGAGCAAAAGACTGTAGGAATAAAATGTTTTTTTACAGATTTTGACAGCAGATTTGTCCTAGCGATTTTATAATATGTATGTGGATCTTCTGGAATCGCTGCCACACTGCTTCCTGGTGGCAAAACAGCGCACGTCATGTTTAAGATTCCCATCGATTTAGAGAGCAACGAAACACCTGTTTGTGGGGTGTCACGCAACAGTAACAAGGGATGTGTGCTTAGGGGATTGCGCTTCGTCGTATGGGATGAATGCGTTATGGCAAAAAGGAAAGCAGTGGAAACTGTAAACAGAACCCTGCAGGACATCCGCAGAAACCAAGATATGATGGGTGGTGTCACAGTTTTGACAAAAAAAGTGAAAACTTCGTTGAAAAGGTCGACTCTATGGTCGAGAGTTCATAAACTGCGCTTGACCATCATCATACGAGCTCGGCTTGGCGGTAATTCAAATGCTCAAGAATTCTCCGATGTTCTTCTAAAAGTTGGTGAAAGCACTCTACCAGAGACTCTTGGTAGAGTAGATCCCACTTTAGAAGATCTTATTTGTCTGATATACGGGGATATCAGTCAAATACCGTACCAAGAGAATTCTTAGGTGTGTTTCCGTTTTAACTCCGAAGATGAACAAGCTACAGCGATCAACCACAGTATTCTCTCACAAATTGAAGGGAGTGAAGTGATATACACCTCCATTAATAGTGATGTGGAGGAAGATGATGCCAAATATCACCCCGTAGAATTTCTCAATTTACAAATAGAAAGAAAAGAAAGAAAGATAGAAAAAACATTTATTTGGACACAGTTCGCGAAACACAAAACACAAATTACAGTGGAAATAAAAAATAGTGTTTTTAAAACAATAGTGTGTGCCTCACGGCTGCGCCAAAAAGGTTCATTTCAGCATTAAATGGCAAGTGGACTTCCGGTTGTATATCTGTGTAACGGAAACCAGCTCAAAGTCATGTCTTTGCAGAGAAACGTCATCGAGGTGGAAATTCTAACAGGTTGTGGCGATGGTGAGACAGTGTTTATAGCGCGTATAAAGTACAAATTCCCCACCATTACCAGTTAAAGCGCGTGCAGTTCTCTGGGAGTGTATGCTTTGCGATCAACAAGTCACAGGGGCCGACACTAAAGGCTGAAGGCTGCGGGTGTCGACCTCAGGATAAGCTGCTTCTCACACGGACAACTGTTACGTCGCTTGCTCCCGAGTCACCATTCCTGACTCTCTGTATATTTTGGCTGCTGAGAATAAAACTACAAACGTAGTATACAGGGAAGTTTTATAAAAATGTGGCTGTTATTGTAGTATATTGTGATGTCTTACGATTTCCATGCGAACGAAGTCGCGGGCAGAAGCTAGTGTATTATAAATCTAACAAAAAAATTGTGCTCAAGCAGTTACATCTACGAAAAGTAGTTTAAGAATAAACGATAAAGTTTATCATACATGAATAAAAGAGGAAACTATAGTAAAACAATAAAAAACAATAAATAAATTTAATTTTGTTTAATCGTATTTTTAAACAAGAAAGTGTCATCTATAAAAACCCTTTTTAAGATTTGTTTACCTTTTTTTAACTACCTAAACCTATGGAGTATACGTCTGACGTTACTAGACAGAACTTGAAGTTTGGCGCCATTCCTGCAGAAACCTATGCAGCCATGCAGGCAGTTTGGCCGGTACCGTCGATAAATGCGTTAACTTTCTTTATTCCTTCAAAACACGGGTTTTTATAAGAACATTTTTTTTTTTGATTAACCGCTGTTAATGAAAGAGTGCATTTGTATAAACAAACATGCAATTTTTTTTTTAATACTTTATTAAAAAGAACCAGGTTCTTAATAATTAATTACAATCTAACCTATAAGACTAATAAGCAATTTTAATCTAACTAAATTTTTTGCGTAGTGATTATTTTAAAAATTCGTTCCACTTTCTTAGAGTCTGATATTTTAATATAAACACTTTGTTCATGTGTTATATGTGTGTCATTGGCACTATTATTTCTACACTTTTTACACTACACTTTTTACACTACACTAACTCAAAAGGTTTTGTTCGTTTAAGGCACACGGCACCACCTACCGCCGCGGTAGGCGGTGCAGCGGATCTCATGTCGCATTGACCTCTAATAAATCCGTTGATGCCTCACACACGTACACCGCCCGACCGCGCGGTCTAGGGTGCTCTCACCTGTCAATTCCGCGGCGGTGCGCGGTGCGGCACCGCGCACCGCCGCGTTAGTCTTCGCACTGTATTTGTTTGGTCTAGCAGCTGAATTGCCTCGATGTTCAAATGTCGGTGGAGTCGGTGTTCATAGGCCTCAGCAAACATGCAAATGCATTTAATCCGATATCTAATTATAACATTGCCACTAAAGTTACGTAAGCTTAATCGGAGAACTATCCTATCTATTAAGTAATTAAATGAGCATTATCTATTTTCACCCGAGCAGAGCTCGGTCGATCATGTACTTATATTTTACATTCCATTTCACGTTTCACAAGGTGTACTTAAGTACTATGTTCTAACTCTGATTGCACCAAATAATGTCCCTGAAAGCAAAAGCAAAAGAAAAAAGGAAAGGAGTATGTAAGGATCGTAACAGGTGGCATTCTGTAGTTTCTGTCTACCCCCATGGGAAGAAAATGTGAGTTTATGTATGTGGGGTTGTGTGCGTGTGTGTGGGGGTGTGTGCATGTGTATGTGCGTGTGTGTAAGTCCCCGAAAGTAGGTACTTACTTGTTTTGGAAAGCTGAGAGTCCATTAAAGTTTTTAACCGACTTCCAAAAAGGAGGAGGTTATATGTTCGTCGCGTATGTTTTTTTTTTTTTTTTTTTTATGTATGTCCACCGATTTCTCCGTCAATTGTGGACCGATTTTGAAAATTCTTTTTTTGTTTGAAAGGGTGTGCTCTGGAATTGGTCCCATATAAATTTTATTAACTTTGCTTGGATAGTTTTTGAGTTAGCTACAAAATACGTTTTTTTCTTAGTATGTAGATGATATGATAAGTTTCTGTCACTGGTAGCAGGTAGTGGTATTCGAATGTGTGTGGGGTAGGTACCACAATTAAAAAGTGAAAAATAAAAACTTTTTACAAAAAAAAAACAACCGACCTCCAAAAAAAAACACTACAAAGTGAAAAATAACTTTAATTTCGGAAGTCGGTGGCAAAAAACGAAAATACAAAACTCAAGACACCGACTTCCGAAATTAAAGTTATTTTTCACTTTGTAGTGTTTTTTTTTGGAGGTCGGTTGTTTTTTTTTGTAAAAAGTTTTTATAAACTACTATTGGGTCTGGGTCATTTCTTGCCTTCTTTTTAACCGTCTTCCAAAAGGAGAAGGTTCTCAATTCGACTGTATGTTGTTTTTTTTTTTTTGTATGTTTGTTACGCGATTACTCCGTCAATTATGAATTGATTTTGATGATTCTTTTTTTGTTTGGTAGATCATACTTCAGAGGTGGTTCCATATAAATTTTATTAACTTTACTTGGGTAGTTTTTGAGTTATTTTCAATAATACATATTTTTACCTCGCTTAGTATGTGGATGATATTATGATAACTTCCTGTCACTGTTATTTACATAGCAGGTAGTGGTATTCTAATTTGTGTGTGGTAGGTATCACAACTAAAAAGTGAAAAATAAAAACTTTTTACAAAAAAAAACAACCGACTTCAAAAAAACACTACAAAGTGAAAAATAACTTTAATTTCGGAAGTCGGTGACAAAGGACGAAAATTCAAAACCAAAGACACCGACTTCCGAAATTAAAGTTATTTTTCACTTTGTAGTGTTTTTTTTTGTAGTCGGTTGTTTTTTTTTGTAAAAAGTTTTTTATTTTATCGAACTGTACTAATTTTGTTGAATATTTTTTTTCCCTTTTAATTAAGTTTAGGCACTTTTGATGATGATTGTTAATGTTAGACACTGTTTAATATCGTTTTTAGCACATGTTTTAATTTAAGAATTTATATCAATTTAAATATTTATTAAAATAAAAAAATGACACAGAAAGAGAAAAAAGAACTGAAGTCAGGTGAGAATTTTCCAACTACATAGGGGTGTTTCGGGAAGCCCATGGATAGAGGATTCAAAACTTTCCTTTTGGACGTCATTTCATGGGCCACCAAGGCCACCCTGTATGGTCGCCCAAGGATTGTACCGTCTTTGTGTGTTTGTTCAGGAAACTGTACGTCTGTACCTAGCTGAGTTGAACGCGGGTGACACCGCAGATCTAATTGGCCAAAATCAACATATCGAGCAAAGCAACTTGTATCTAGATTTGGGACGAAGATCTGAAGCACAAGTAAGTATAGGTACCTACCGAAGTCTTGAGAAACTTAATTCTTCCAGAAATAAGAGAAATTGCTTAAAATATTGGTAGATACGAAAACCATTCTGCCAGTAGGTACCTACAGCCAATCGATTATGTTAAAATCTTGAAGTAAGGTGTCATTCTACCTGTGCTTGGGATTGACATTTGACAGCTCTCTTTAAACTAACTTCAACTTAGTTTCATGGTGAAATTTTTACAGAATACATTGGCAGATAATGGTGCCGATTCTCTTGTACACCGAACTAAACTATCACTAAAATTCCTTAGTTTTGAGAATCTTATAGCTATTCTGCAAAACAAATTCTCTAAATTTAAAAATAATTTTGACACAACTAAATCGAATTTGACAATCGCGACTCTACGTGGTACTTGTTTGCCCTACTCCGTGCATTTTTTTTAGAGCCGGGAGCGGGCGCGCTGGAGGGGGGCAGGCTTGACGTGTTTTTTTCAGGAATTTTTCAATTTTTGTATGGAAAATAAAAATAAATGTTACCTACATGTTGTGTTTTAGGGGTTCATGAATTTAATAAAGGGGGTCGAAATTGACATAAGCTAAATAAAAAAAAAGTATCTAGGTACTGTTTTTGCACCTGAAGTCGAGGTGTTTGGTGTGAATTTTAGTTCATGACAACAAATTTTATACCACATCTTTTTGATCGCGATTAAAAATAGTCAGATTTAGTTAGTCAATCAAAATTTTAGATGAAAAACGTCGAATTTAGAATAGGAAAATTCCCATTTTCACTAAATTAATATCTCAATGCTATCTTAGTGCTGTCAAACTAAAATATAGTTGTATCACTTTAGTCTATTTTAGAATGGGAAATCGTCGTTTGACAGGAATAAACAAAATTTTGGTGATTTTTAGTCTAGTTTAGAGGCATTTGTGACAAGAGCTAGCATCTTTTTGTGAGGCATGCATTTACGATGCCGTAGCGTGTGCTTCAAAACTGGATTCAACTAATTACATCAGTCTGGCGATGGCGTTACAAGTGAGGCATGCGTTAGGGGCGCCACACGCAATTATGTTCCAGGTCGGCGACACATTCGATTCGGCAGTATTTGTTGAACAACGAAGCGGATCCCAAGCAATTACTAGACATACTTATTCGGTTTTCATTCGGCTAGTGCCGATCGGCAAAAATCATTCTGTATCTTTCTTCGCTTTGTCATGTTCGAGTCGGCTCGGCACGATATTTATGAGCTAGTTATGCCAAGCGGCTTTTTCCCGAACATACCTATCGTCGCTCGGCATCCAATACCGCGAATGTGACATTTTTGACGAAAATCATTTTTAAATGCAGGATCACGTATTTGAACGTGAAGAATGAAATAAAACAGAAATCTGAGTTTCGTCAAAAATGTCACATTCGCGGTATTGGATGCTGACCGACGCTATCTATACATATAATAAAATCGTAGCGAAGTCAAAACTGTACATTGAATATTTTTGAAAAAAAGTAATTGCTACGAGGTCTAGGATCGATTCTAATGCCGAAAATATTTTTTTTAGAATTTTTGTCTGTTTGTCTGTTTGTCTGTATGTATGTTCCAGCATCACGCAAATTCTACCGGACAGATTCTGTTAAAATTTTGCATAGATATTCCCTGTGTGTCTGGTCAAACTATAGGGTATAAACTATCACGCTATTTACTATGGGGGACGAGCAATATTACATTATGTTGTATTTTTATGTTCTAGCATGACGCAAATTCTACCGGATAGATTCTGTTAAAATTTTGCATAGGTGTTCCCTATAAGTCTGGTCAAACTATAGGGTATAAACTATCACGCTATTTACTATGGGGGACGAGCAATATTATATTATGTTCGTATTTTTGGGAAAAACGCGCCAAAATTTTAGGATATTGTAGATGGTTATCGATTTAACTTTTTAAATGATTATCATCACGCTATACCTTTATGGAACTAAGCAGTCAATCAAAAAATATATAGGAACGGCTATTTTAGACAAGTTTCAACAAAGCAATTAGCTCAGCGGTTGGGCGGTTGCTTTGTAAACGTGGGGTTGTAAGTTCGATTCCCACCTACGGTTTTTTTTTCTTTTTTTTCACATTTTGTTATACGATTATTATTTTTTTTGATAATCTACCTATAATCTATAGATATAATAAAATCGTAACGAAGTTAATTTTTTTTGAAGAAAGTTATTGCTAAGAGGTCTGCGATCGATTCTTATGCGGAAAATAAAGTTTTTAGAATGTTTGTCTGTACCAACCGTAGGGCATAAACTATCACGCTATTTGCTATGGGGGATGAGCAATATTACATCATGTTCGTATTTTTCTCTGCAAATTGTAAAAGGACGCGCCAAAAGGTTGGGATATTGTAGATAGGTAGTTACCGATTTAACTTTTTAAATGATTATCATCACGCTACCTTTTATATAGGAACGGCTATTTTAGCTAACTTTCAACAAAGCGAATAAGTAAGCGATTGGACGAATGATTTGAAGTCCTGAGGGCCTACCACCAGCTTAAAAGCAGTATTATTTTAATATTACTTTAGTTTACTTCAGTGTGGGAAAGAGATGAAGCTCTACAGGATGTATAGCTCCATCTCTTTCTCCCACTGAAGTAACATTAAAAAAATACTGCTTTATGAGCTGGTGGTAGGCCGCCCGGGGTAGTAAGTTCGATTTACATCTGTTTTTTTAAACTCTTTTTGTAAAACGATTTTTTTTTGGATTGTGTATGTAATAGTTCATAGAATGTATTAATTCACAAAAAATGGAAAACTTCGTAAGCTATGGGAAACTACTAAGTTACAAGTACTTTACAGTCACAAAACATTCAAGGTTGTATTCTGATCATTTTAGAGCAAAAGACTGTAGGAATAAAATGTTTTTTTACAGATTTTGACAGCAGATTTGTCCTAGCGATTTTATAATATGTATGTGGATCTGCTGGAATCGCTGCCACACTGCTTCCTGGTGGCAAAACAGCGCACGTCATGTTTAAGATTCCCATCGATTTAGAGAGCAACGAAACACCTGTTTGTGGGGTGTCACGCAACAGTAACAAGGGATGTGTGCTTAGGGGATTGCGCTTCGTCGTATGGGATGAATGCGTTATGGCAAAAAGGAAAGCAGTGGAAACTGTAAACAGAACCCTGCAGGACATCCGCAGAAACCAAGATATGATGGGTGGTGTCACAGTTTTGACAAAAAAAGTGAAAACTTCGTTGAAAAGGTCGACTCTATGGTCGAGAGTTCATAAACTGCGCTTGACCATCATCATACGAGCTCGGCTTGGCGGTAATTCAAATGCTCAAGAATTCTCCGATGTTCTTCTAAAAGTTGGTGAAAGCACTCTACCAGAGACTCTTGGTAGAGTAGATCCCACTTTAGAAGATCTTATTTGTCTGATATACGGGGATATCAGTCAAATACCGTACCAAGAGAATTCTTAGGTGTGTTTCCGTTTTAACTCCGAAGATGATCAAGCTACAGCGATCAACCACAGTATTCTCTCATAAATTGAAGGGAGTGAAGTGATATACACCTCCATTAATAGTGATGTGGAGGAAGATGATGCCAAATATCACCCCGTAGAATTTCTCAATTTACAAATAGAAAGAAAAGAAAGAAAGATAGAAAAAACATTTATTTGGACACAGTTCGCGAAACACAAAACACAAATTACAGTGGAAATAAAAAATAGTGTTTTTAAAACAATAGTGTGTGCCTCACGGCTGCGCCAAAAAGGTTCATTTCAGCATTAAATGGCAAGTGGACTTCCGGTTGTATATCTGTGTAACGGAAACCAGCTCAAAGTCATGTCTTTGCAGAGAAACGTCATCGAGGTGGAAATTCTAACAGGTTGTGGCGATGGTGAGACAGTGTTTATAGCGCGTATAAAGTACAAATTCCCCACCATTACCAGTTAAAGCGCGTGCAGTTCTCTGGGAGTGTATGCTTTGCGATCAACAAGTCACAGGGGCCGACACTAAAGGCTGAAGGCTGCGGGTGTCGACCTCAGGATAAGCTGCTTCTCACACGGACAACTGTTACGTCGCTTGCTCCCGAGTCACCATTCCTGACTCTCTGTATATTTTGGCTGCTGAGAATAAAACTACAAACGTAGTATACAGGGAAGTTTTATAAAAATGTGGCTGTTATTGTAGTATATTGTGATGTCTTACGATTTCCATGCGAACGAAGTCGCGGGCAGAAGCTAGTATTACATAAATTCGATTTTGGCGCCCGGCCTTTGCCGAATCATGCCCAGCTGAACATGTGTGTAGCACCCCTAGACGAAAGATGAAAAAAGTTGGCGATGAAAGACTGATGAAGTGATGAGGAAAATCGCATCATGAGTGTGAACATACATTTACGTAATAGGCCTGTGTCTGATGTCCTGATTGATGTCTTAAAACAATGTCGACAAAACTCACCTTTTTTCATACCTACCTAATTAATAACATTTTGAAAAGGTTGTTATATGAAATTAAAAAAAGCAGTTTATTATCCAACCCTGCCTATATACATACCTACCTACCTCCCCTACTTATACCTACCTAAAACCTTTTCCTGAGTATTCTCACGACGAACACAACAAAAAAATATTTTATCTAAATATGTTATATACACGGTACCTGCGTCAATAATATCAGTTACGCAGACGACATGGTACTGCTGAGGCGCGTCAGTCTGCGGGTTGAGAAAATTGGTTGCTCAATGTGAGGCGTATGCTATCATGGCTTGGCATACAACACTAAGAAGTCGGAAGTTTATGGTCTTTGACGTTCTTTCGACCCTACTGTACTAGTTTTTACACGTGCAGCCTGTGGGCTAGATATACGCAAAGATCATATAGCGCTCTCTGCGTTCAATATAACAATGCGTTTAGGAAACTGGTGGGACTGCCCCGTTTCTGTAGTGCGTCAGGGATGTTCGCAGATGTGCATGTAGATTGCTTTTACGCAACAATGCGTAAAAGGTGCGCTTCCCTGGTGCGCAGGGTGTGGGGCGGCTCCAACAGTGTCTTAAGCATAGTTGCGAGTCGCCTGGACTGTGAATACGTGGGTCACTGTTGTGCCCTCTCTCATGGGATGTCGCAGCGGTGACCAACCGTTATTGATTGTATTGTTACCCTAATCTTGCTATGAACAAACTTTATGAAATCTTGACACCCATATTGATAAGGAACACTATATATAGAACCATCCCCTGTAAACTTAAAATTATTAAACCCTGAATAACGGTTGGTCTGCTGAGATGTATACGCAACCGCGATAACATGCACAAAAAATCTAACAAAGAACCTCAAAACGCGATTTTAAAATTAACATATTTGCGCTATCGGATTTTTGGTAACAATCTCCTCAAAAAACTTAAAACCGCGTATGAACAAAAAGCTTATTCTGATGCTAAAAATAACCCAAAAAAGATGTGGAAGGCCATCCGCAATGTACTTGACACAAATAAAAAGACCTCACCACCGACTGATCTCCTTAAAATAGACAATGACCCAATCATGTCGGTCAACGCCGTGAATAGATTCTTTGCTGATATCGGCAGAAACCTGGCTAACAACATCCCGCAAAACTTAAGTAACGCTCAATGTACTCCTTCCCGCCCAGTCTCGATGCTTAACTCAATTGTCCTACTGGAGACAGATGAGAAACAGGTCAAGGCTATCATAAAAGACCTCCGCGTGGACAGTGCCTCTGGCTGGGATGATATCCCTCCCAAATTGATAAAAACTTCCAGTCACAAACTAGTTCCGACCATTACGCACATTTGCAATCTTGCAATATCCACTGGCACTTTCCCTAAGACCCTTAAAAAAGCTATTGTTCATCCAATCTTCAAAACAGGTGACAGAGGCAGTGTAAATAATTACCGACCAATCTCGGTACTTCCAGCAATTTCCAAAATACTGGAAAAAATTATTCATAAAAATCTCCTCAACTTTCTGAATAGATATAAAATCATTGCTGAAAACCAGTACGGCTTCAGAAAGGGGGTATCGACGGAAGATGCTGTATTATCTCTACTGGACTCTGTTTTCAACAAAATTGACTGTAAACACAAATGTGTCGGCATATTCTTAGACCTTTCTAAGGCCTTCGACACTGTCTCTGTCCCTATTTTACTAAAAAAATTAGAACGAATTGGAATACGCGGCACAGCTTTCAAATTACTTAAGGATTTTCTATCGGACCGAACCCAGTGCGTTAAATAGGCGAGTACGTCAGTAGTCAACAACTACTAGACTTCGGTGTGCCACAAGGAAGTTTGCTCAGTCCCCTCCTCTTCCAAATCTATGTCAACGAACTTTGCCTACTTAATCTCCCTTCTACTCACATTATAGCGTACGCCGATGATACGGTCTTATTGTCCAGCGGAAATGACTGGGAAACGGCTAGATTGGCCGCTGAAAGGTCCTTGACCCAAGTTATGATGTGGTTGGGCAATAATAGCCTAACCTTGAATATCAGCAAAACCAATTTTATAACCTTTGGTTCCAGACCCTCTACCCTTCCATCTGACCTCTCACTACAAATCAAAGCCCATGTTTGTGACGAGCGTGACAGCAATAATTCCTGTTCATGCCAGACATTGACGAGAACCTCTTCCGTTAAGTATCTCGGCCTTTATCTTGATTCCAGTCTAAGCTGGAAAACCCACATTGAATTTCTATCTGCGCGCACTAGGAAACTCATTTACGTGTTCAAAAAGTTAAGAACTTCTGCCCATAACGATATCCTAAAAATGGTATACACTGCCCTATGTGAATCAACATTAAGTTACTGTATCGTTGCGTGGGGTGGTGCAGCCAAAACAATCCTCATACCAGCTGAAAGAGCCCAACGTGCAGTAATCAAAGTCCTGTTGAGCAAACCCTTTAGGTATCCCACGCAGCAAGTTTATTCGGACTTTAAGGTACTGACAGTCCGCCAAATGTATATGCTTCGTGCGATCATGCGTACACATAAAATTACCCCTCTCGATAGATGTAAAAGCCCTACGCTCAGAAGAAGACCCAAACCCGTTTGTCCCCAAGTTTGTGCAAAGACCACCTTTGCACGTCGGCATAACCGTTATCTAAGCACATTACTATACAATAAACTCCACAATGCATTAAACATACATTGTTTGAACAAAACCCATTGCAAACAAAAAATTAAGGAATATATGCTAACCCTAAATTATAACGACACAGAAGAATTACTAAAATCATAACTTAAACAAATCAGGCACATTCACACCTACACTCACTCATACATATCTACACTCACACTTACACACCTACACCCACTCATACAACACACACCCGGCAATTAATTAGATACTACCTTTTCCATGTCAATAATGAATTTAAACCCCTTTACTTTCTTCCCCCTTTTCTTATCCCCAAAATCATTTAGTCTAGTTTATTTTTATTTAATTTTTTTACATAAGTGCACATGACTAAATTGTATGTAAGTTTTATAACATCCATAATGGACGAATGGATGACCCCTGTAACACAGGTTTTTCCTAGCATGGGGGTCATTGTTCAATATTTTGTATTAACCTATTTCCACGTGTAATAAGTTTCAACCTGTATCTGTGTACTTTTATGTCAAATAAACATATTAATTATTTATACGTCTTTGACATTTCTCGGGACCCAGGGGTCTCGGACCTTTGGAAGGCGTACGAGGGGCCGAAGCCAACTCGCAGAGGCCCCTTAGACGTTTTTAATTAAATGAGGTACCAACCGACGATTATCCCTGTTCGCACTATGCAAGTGCAGCCAAGGACAACCCCCGGTTGGTGTAGGAGTATTGTAAGATATGGAAACAAAGATATCGGACTATGGGTTTGGGTTGCTAAAGTGGACTAGTCACCTGGAACTATGGAAGGACTATGGCCCCTGCCTGATCTATGTTTTATATGCACACGGATAAAATGGCAGGGGGTGACTTGCACACTCAATAATGGGCCCCCGAAAACGGTCGCTAGCACATAGTGTCGTAGCGAAAAGGGGGCAACACGTCCTGAGGTGCTTATGAGGAGTGGAGAGGTATTCCACGGCTATCAGGACAATCCCGGAAGTACGGTCAAGATCCCTACCAGCATCTTACTGGAATACTTCCTTCCTCCGAGCACGTTTGCTCTTGCGAATCTCCACTCAAGCCGGCCAATTAAGGCAAGAATGAGGCGGGAGCTCTGTTCCTCGTCAGTGTTCACTCCAGCCGGCCAATAAAGGCAAGCCAGAGGTGGGGAACAAGACTTCTCCCGGGAGATAGGGTCCGTGGGTCGCTACTGCCCAACAGCTCGCCACATGCTGCCCTGCGGGTTTTTGTATCTCTCTTGGTCTGGCTCCTAATCCCAGACCTGTTCTAGCAAAGTAAACTCTACCGGCACAGGCCTAGAGTTCGGAGCGCGCAAGCCCCACCACGACGTCAACGTAGAGATACGACGGTGGGGATATTATTATTATATTTAATTGTCTTTGACATTTCTCAGGACCCAGGGGTCCCGGACCTTTGGAAGGCGTACGAGGAGCCGAAGCCAACTCGCAGAGGCCCCTTAAACGTTTTTAATGCAATGAGGTACCAACCGACGATTATCCCTGTTCGCACTATGTAAGTGCAGCCAAGGACAACCCCCGGTTGGTGTAGGACTATTGTAAGATATGGAAACAAAGATATCAGACTATGGGTTTGGGTTGCTAAAATGGACTGGTCACCTGGAACTATGGAAGGACTATGGCCCCTGCCTGATCTATGTTTAAATGTACACGGATAAAAATGGCAGGGGGTGACTTGCACACTCAATAATGGACCCCCGAAAACGGTAGCTAGCACAAAGTGTCGTAGCGACAAGGGGGCAACATATCCTGAGGTGCTTTTGAGGAGTGGAGAGGTATTCCACGGCTATCAGGACAATCCCGGAAGTACGGTCAAGATCCCTACCAGCATCTTACTGGAATACTTCCTTCCTCCGAGCACGTTTGCTCTTGCGAATCTCCACTCAAGCCGGCCAATTAAGGCAAGAATGAGGTGGGAGCTCCGTTCCTCGTCAGTGCTCACTCCAGCCGGCCAATAAAGGCAAGCCAGAGGTGAGGAACAAGACTTCTCCCGGGAGATAGGGTCCGTGGGGTCGCTACTGCCCAACAGCTCGCCACATGCTGTATTATATTATTATTATTGTTTTCCTTGTTTTTGTTTAGTGTCTGTGCTTACTAACATAGTCGTAAGTTCTACTAACAATCTTGTTGAGTCTTGGTTACTCGAATAAAGAAAAATAATATTCTATTCTATTCTTAAATCGGTTCAGCCGTTTAGTAGTTATGAGGGAATATACAGACGGACATACACACAAACATACATACAGGTTAAACACATAACCCTCGTTTTTTGGCTTCACCGCAGTCGGGTACAAAGGAATACGATAAAGAACCCTAGGGGGTTATTGTTACTCGTAACAACTTTAACTATGAAATCGCGAAGAAAAACTAGCTGTTCAATATATATTTAATTTTGTGTTCACTTATATAAATCGACGGAATGTAGGTAATACCATGGAGGAGCTGTTGTGTTTTTGCATTTTCTTACTTGGTTCCATTGTTAAAGTTATTCGTATTGATGAGTATAATGAGCTCTTTCATGGTATATTAAATTTAAGCAAAAAGCTTGTATATATACATAGTAATATAATCTTCTTCTGGTGACTGCCTCGTTGGTCTAGTGGTCGCAAGCGCTACTGCTGAGCATGAGGTCCTGGATTCGATTCCCGGGTCGGGCAAAGTGTTATTGGGTTTTTCTATCTGAAATTTCTCAGTAGCAGCTCGGAGTCTGGATTTGTGCCCGGTTGATGGCAATAGGCTCGCCCCCTATTACATGGGACTTGAACATAACTGGCGAAATGTGGGTGTACCTGCTACAGGGACACCTCTGCCCAACCCTTCGGGGAAACAAGGCGTGATGTTATGTAATATAATCTTGTCATTACCGATGACAAGACTATACCTACAACTATGTGCAAAAAGAAAAAAAACAGTGGCACTCCGGGAGTGCCAACAGAAGTGGAAATTTGAACAAGATCGTCTTGGTGGAAGAAAAATACTTGTATAGAATATTCGTCCGTAACCTTATCTAAATGAAGAGCACAATCGCGTTTACAAAAAAAAAATACTTCCAAAACCTTAAAAGTAAAAATACTCGCATAGAACATTGATCCGTAACGTAATATAAATAAAGAACACAATCGCGTTTACAAAAATGAGGTGTTGGTAACGGTGTCGCAAGTTCAATTGTTTTTTCCCATATCAAAAATGCCCAACGCGCCTAAAGAAGTTTTCACTTCAAAAACAAGACACTATACACAGAAATATTTTTACAGGAAATTTTATTTAGGCATCAGTAGAAAGCTGCAGACAGTAGTAGACTTTTAATGAAAGATTTTTTTTTGCCAGGCTTTGAAAAATATTGCGGCAGAAAACGTTGATTACCTCACTCCTGAAAAGGTACAGCAATTTTAAATTACTTATGGCATTAAATAAACGATTTAAATAAAACGTATTTATTAAGAGGGTTTATCTTAAAAGTTGGCAATGTCGTAAATAGCTGTCAAATATTTACCTGTTTTGATTAATTTTGCAAAATTACTGTATGGAATTAAGAAATGTGGCTAACTAGGGAATTAAAATATTGATTATGAAATGCAATTATTAATATCGTAATACCGAATATTTACTTTTAGATGTAAAAAAAGTATTTGGAAACTTTCCTAATGCCTTTTGCACCAAAAATTGTTACAACATCAAATTCAGTTCATCCAATTATAATTGCAATTCATTATTAATATTCTAGGGAACTACACTCCGTTTGAAATAAGAATAGACATTTAATCAAACCTTTTTTACAGTCCGTTCAACCGATTTTGACTTCTATACCGTAGGCATAAGGATGGCATTAAAAGCAAAAAAAGTGGTTACAAACCAACTGTTTACTGCAGCTGTCATTTGTCATGCCGCCATCGCAATAGAAGTCAAAATCGGTTGAACGGACTGTAAAAAAGGTTTAGTTAAATGTCTAATCTTATTTCAAACGGAGTATAGTTAGCCACATTTCTTATTTCCATACAGTAATATTGCCAAATTAATCAAAACAGCTAAATATTTGACATCTATTTGCGACGTTGCCCACTTTCAGAACCACAAAATGCAGTAACATCTTCTATCATGTTAGACCAGAATCGATAATTTTTTAAACAAAAAAAATAACAGTAGGATGAAACCCATTAGAAAAGGAAGAAAATATAACAAAAATGAAAGGAAAAATAATTTACGAGCGATCTGAGGTCGAGAAGTGGATGAGGGTGAGTTTGTAAGGGTAAAAAACGGTTTATCTCGATTTCCGGCAAGACTACAAGTCCTATGGAAAAAAGTTAAATGGCAAAGTTGTAGGTAACAAAAAGATTTACAACTTTTTCATATAACCTCAAAATTTATGTGAAAAATTCAAATAATCAAGTTTTTGGTTTTTATTTTTATCTTTTTCAAAAAATTATTTTTTTCTACGAAATTTGGTGAAAACTTACCTTTTTATGTCCCAAATACAATAATAATTTATTTGATTTAAAATATTTATTTTTTCATCTTATTTTGACTTAATATCAAAAAAGCACCTTAATTTTCAATCAAAATTTCTCGTGTCAAAATATCAACTTTTTTAAAAAAGTCGGTAAGCTTTTTGTTCGTTGAAATCTCTACTTTCTGACGGTGTAAAAAAAAAATATACATTAAACCGTTTTTTACCCTTAAAAACTCACCCTCATCCACTTCCCGACCTCAGATCGCCCGTAAATTATTTTTCCTTTCATTTTTGTTGTATTCTCTTCCTTTTCCAATGGGTTTCATCCTACTGTTATTTTTTTTCACTTTTTACCATTTTCAAAGGTTTCAGCCCTGGTCTATGTACTACTTACAGAGTTTTAATTTAATATAATGTAATTATAACTTAATCCAGTCATTTATTTAGAATGAAGAAATAAAGAACTTTTTATAATAGGTCAGGCTAAAATTAAATAGTTTTTTTAAAGTGATGTTGGTTGTTGTAACGGAACACACGGAAGGGAAAAGTATAGAATTTTAGTGGTATGAGAAACAGGGTGTAAAGTTCACTCATCCATCTTAGAAAAGGGAGGATCCTCCGAACAGATGGGTGTTGTGTCTAGCGGGCAACTGCCCAACGGTTTGAAGTTGAAATCTTGTATGTATGTCATAATATGTCGATCGCTCGATAAATTCTAACTGCGCGATGCAGGATTTGTGTGACGTCATGTCTTTGATGCGTAGTTCGTATGTGGCGGTGTAACCGCTACATCACTCCCCTCCGGAGACCGGAAGTCAATAGTGGGCTGAATCTTGCGATGCTTCACAGTGCCAGCTGTAGTTCCAGTGAGTCGGAACTGGGTGCCACATAGTTCGCGGTGAGTTGGAACTGCCTGTGGTGATTCCCCAGTGAGCCGGGGTGATTGAGGCGATTCCCTAGTGAGTCGGGGTGATGAGACTGAGGGTGATGACCAGGAATGCGCGTTCGCTGCATGCTGGTGATCAGGATACCCCTTGAAGCCTTCGGTGCTGGCTGGCTATGTGACTCGCCTCACGAAAGCTTGCAGGAGTGATGATGATGACGCCACGCCGAAGTAATTGTAGGAAGGCTGCGTTGACGTTCATACTCGGGGTCACCAATTTAGTGGTATGAGGAACAGGGTGTAAAGTTCACTCATCCACTATAGAAAAGGGAGGATCCTCCGACGAGACGGGTGTTGTGTCTAGCGGGCAACTGCCCAACGGTTTGAAGTTGAAATCTTGTATGTATGTCGATCGCTCGGTAAACTCTAACTGCGCGATGCAGGATTTGTGTGACGTCATGTCTTTGATGCGTAGTTCGTATGTGGCGGTGTAACCGCTACAGAACCATTATCTATTGTTTTTGTTCGATAGATACTTAGCCTATATCGATGATTGTGAGACGACATTGAAGGACAGATAGAATTATACTGTCTACCATCAATAGTGACCTGTGTTTTACCGAAAATGGTTCATTGGGTTCGGCCGTATGTCGGTAAGCCTGTTACTAACACAATATCTTATCGTGTTACCGAGAAACTGGGTTGTGTGTACTAATCAGCTGTATCCGGTTAGACTGTGAGCCGACCCCAACATAGTTGGGAAAAGGCTAGGTAGATGATGACTTAGTCTTAATAAAAAGTTTTACAGGCTCCTCCTGAACTTGTGTTACTGGTGGCAAAAGAATCTGCATTGTTGAGAGCTGGCAAAGATACAGACCTAGGAAGCGATTTTGATCGGAAAAAAATATTGAGATCTGGGGTATGTACCTACTTTATTTAAGTTTTCTTTGGGACATGTATGAACGTACACACGGCTCCAGATCAAGTTATACATTTCCAGTTTAAGCTGACCTCGCATTGTACGGAAATCCTATAAAATGTAAGATAAGCTTTTATTAGAAATGTATAGCTTGATGTGTAGCCGTGTGTACATAAAGGAAGCAATAGGAATATGCAAGGATCGTAGCAGGTGGCCTGTAGTTTCTTTTCACACAGTAATATAAAATTAGTGTGGGACACCTAGGGTTACCATCTGACAGGCATTTGCCAGATTTGACAGGCATTTTACGGTTAAGACAGGCGTGCGGCCGGCGCTAAGCTGAGACAGGCATTTTTGAAATTCCCTAATAAGTACACAGTTGAGTAAAGAAAGGAATCGCTTGACTTGAGTCAGAAAAAAATGAATTTTTGACGAGAATGACTTCGGAAAAATATCACTCAGTGTGGTAAGTTAGTTTTTTCTAAATTCGTTTAGTGTTAGTAAATAATTCATACTTTTGAACTTTTCATTTTGAATGGATACATCTTTCAAACGATCTGCTGCGTATTATTTATTTTAAGACGTACAGTTTTTTTTACTACAGACAGGCATTTTTCTGAAAAATCAGGCATTTTGTACATCCTAGACAGGCATCCTCCCTTACATAGATGGTAACCCTAGGAACACCCCACGATTAGATTGATCGACGATCTTTGTACGATTCCGTAGCCGACTGCAGACAGCAGCCGCAGGCGACTTCATAGAAATTCGATTCGATTTCATAGAAATTATGTTCCATTGTGAAAAAGGGTTAATGTTTTGAACAATTATGGCTTTAACACGTCATAGTACTGCCCCTGATAAACTTGAGCATTCACTTGTAATTAGCATTCTAGTAATGCTCTTTACAGGCGCTTTACTTTGTGTAAATTATTTCATCACCACTGCTCTCAACACGGTGAAGGAAAACATCGTGAGGAAACCGGCATGTCCTAGAACCGAAAATTCGAAGACATGTGACATCTACCAACCCGCACTGGGCCCGTGTGGTGGTTTACGGCCCACTCCCTCTCACAGAGAGGCAGCTTGTGTCCCAGCATTGGGAACATTTATAGGCTGATGATGATGATGATGATGATGATGATGAGCATTCTAGCGAATGTTACATTACAGAATAATAAACGGGAGTGTTCTAACGAGCATTCTAGCGAGCGTTCTAGCGAGCATTCTAGCGAAAGGACAGTTAATTTGATTCGAGCTTTTTGCCGAGCCGAGCCATTCTGTCATTGTTCCGCTGCCGTCCCTCTATGCCTCCCGCACCCCTTGACGAGCGATGTTTGGCTCTATGCTTGGCTCTGTTCGTTGTTCAGTTCGACAAAGGAGACGTTTCATTTTTGTATGGGACTCCGGCCATAACATGTACACTTTGGAAAACCTGGGAAACGAACCCCTAAATACAATAAAGACTGTTTTTTCCATAATATCTAATACTTTTTGGGCACAAAATAAAAACCGAAAATGTTTGACGTTTGTCAGGAGAAATACGACCATCGACAGTTAGCCATTTTCGTCCAGAAGTACCTACAAATCTACAATCCACAAAAGCAGTTTTTTATTTTTATGATGAATCACACTTTCTAATTAATCAAAAAAGTTGTATAAGATAGCTATCTTAATATAGTACAGAAATACATGCCTTTCATATTTATTTAAATGACGTCTACGTGATATTATTATGTTAAAATGTAACATGATTTCTGGACAAAAGCAGTATGCAAGTAAAACGACGCCATGATGAATAGAATATGGCAATAATTTGTAAAAACTATTATTTTTTGTGCCGAAGTAATCAGGGGTATAAACAGGAAAGAATATTTTTCCTCAATTCGTGGAATTTTATCCTTTTTTTACATTAACGTACACTTTATGGCCGAAAATGAAACATCTCCTTTAAAAACGGCGAATGCTCGATGTTCTATTACAAGTGAATGCTCAAGTTTATCAGCACCTTTAAAAAAACAGGATGGTGCCCGTGACCGATTTGCGGCTCCATCATCCTGGTCACCTGGACACCATCTAATTTAATAGCACTTGTCAATACATAACCAATGAGTCCTCGATTGTGCCATCTTGTTTAATTGAGGAGTTCCGACGGCCACTTTCCTACTCCATCATCAGACCCTGGGCTATAGTTCTCGTCAAGACAAAACTATCGAGTTCAAAATCCATGACGCTATCTTATTAAGTTGAGGAGTTCCTATGGCTATCTTCGGGCTCCGTCATGAGACCAGCATCATGGTATCATATTTTTTTAATGTAGTTGTACAAGTATGCTAAGTTTCAGCTCAACCAGATGTCAGAAAGTGCTTCAAAAATGGATGACAATTGGAGTAACTGCAAACATTCGAACGAAGCAAGCAAATTTATGGCTTGTAAAAACCAGATCCTGTACATATTTTATTACCAGGTGTTTAAATGTTTTAGGACTACTGGAATGGAGTATGGAAAGAAGAAGTAAATCCAAAAACCGCTATGAGGTCTTCATCACAGAAAAAAAAACTAGTGAGATTTCTTTTTCAACTTGTAAACTTAAGGGCTTGCTACACGGCTGCCAACCGCGTCCCTAACAGAGGTGACCTTGGTTGGCGACAGGCAGAGCTGTTTGAAATTTGGTCATAAGCCACCAACTCCAAGGTTGTAAACCTCCAAGGTTACCTCTGTTGGGTGGGACGCGGTTGGCAGCCGTGTAGCAAGCCCTTTAGTCTCTAACGATTTCAAAGGTTAAACCTAGTAGCCAGTTTTTGTATTTTGATCCTTATTCAGACTTAATAAAGTTCACTGTAAAAAAAACAGAATACCCGTAAAATTTCGCGTTGTTGCTTAACTTTTAGTCGAGATTTTAATTCATATTCTCTAAGGCACCTCTTTAGGTCATGAGCTGTCCGAATATCAAAAAGCATTTGGCCAGGAGGAGGTGGCGTGAAAATTGATTCGCTGTTACGACTTCTCTTCCAAGAAGATGGCGCCTAACTAATAAAAAAACAAACAATAGACTTACAACATTTTTATAATTTTTTTACAGGGATCAATAAAAGCGAAAATTAACCCAGGCACGGAATTATATAAGGTGGTGACACGAATGAAGAAAATATCTCCACAATTGCTTTATATTATAAATAAAAAACAGCCTTCAAAGTATTAATGAATTCTGTATTTAGTAAGTCCTTTTTAGGGTTCCGTTGCCAAATGGCAAAAAACGGAACCCTTATAGATTCGTCATGTCTGTCTGTCTGCCTGTCCGTCCGTATGTCACAGCCACTTTTTTCCGAAACTATAAGAGTTATGCTGTTGAAACTTGGTAAATCTACTTACCAAGTAGTATTCTGTGAACCGCATTAAGATTTTTACACAAAAATAGAAAAAAAAAACAAATAATTTTGTGTTCCCCATATACTTAGAACTGAAACTCAAAAAAAATTTTTTCATCAACCCCATACGTGTGGGGTATCTATGTATAGGTCTTCAAAAATGATATTCAGGTTTCTAATATTATTTTTTTCTAAACTAAATAGTTTGCGCGAGAGACACTTCCAAAGTGGTAAATTGTGTGTCCCCCCTGTAACTTCTAAAATAAGAGAATGATAAAACTAAAAAAAATATATGATGTACATTACCATGTAAATTTCTACCGAAAATTGGTTTGAACGAGATCTAGCAAGTAGTTTTGTTTTAATACGTCATAAATCGTAAACCGCAATTTACCTTTCATTCAATGTTACTTGCTGCTACGGAATCCTTCATGGGCGAGTACGACTCGCACTTGGCCGCTTTTTTTGTTTACAAAACCTTTCAAGTAAAAATACTTGCATAGATCATTGATCCGTAACTTTATATAAATAAAGAGCACAATCGCGTTTACAAAAAATGAGGTGTCGTCATGGTGTCGCGAAATCAATGGTTTAGTCTCATCTCAAAAATGCCCAACGCACCTAAAGAAGTTTTTACTTCAATAAATCCTTTAATATTATAAATGCGAAAGTAAGTTTGGTTGTTACGCCTTCACGCTAAAACGGCTGAACGGATTTGGATGAAATTTGGCACATATATGTATAGATGATGCCCTGGAAAAGAACATAGGATACTTTTTTTTTCCCACGGGGTCGAGACTTATGCGGGTGAAACCGCGGGGCGCAGCTAGTAAATAAATAACTTTGCTAAGGTAACATGCATATTAGCTACGCCACCGAGTTCGAGCCGTTGACTAGTGAAACCTTCACAATATTGATGAATCTGTTACTAATTTTACCTGTTACAAATGAATTTAGTTTTTTTTCTAAGAAAAAGAGAGAGAGAGTTTTTGTTCGCGTTAGAATTTAACTTGAACAGGGTTTGTTTACACTTTTATCAGATAATTTTGCAACAGGCTTTAGTATCATTATAATGTCAGTCATCTGTCATGACCAGTGATCGGATAATCAGATGCATATTTACCTAAAGTTCATATTTGGTTAGGAAATTATGGAAGCGGCTTCTTAAAACATATATTTTTAAATATAAATCCCGGGATTCCAGAAAATTCGAGAATAAGAAACTAGTCTGTAACATGGTGAGCAAACGTCGTCTTTAGCAATTGGTATTTATTTTAAAAAAAAACGGGATTACATAATAATATGTATTTACTTGAAGTTAATTTTAAGCTCCCCATCAATTTATGACTATGTTGAGTGTAAGAGGAATAGTAGGTAGTAGGTACTTACACACGATTTGACTCTATAATAAAAACAGCAGTTGATTCCGAAATCCCGGGATTTTTTCGATACAAAAGTGCATTTCATAACATTAGCCAACACCTTAAACTAAGTAAATATTCCTACACCCGATTTGGTTCTATAGTTGATTGATCTTGTCTAGGGCCTTCGACCTGGTTGCGTATGATATTCTTTGGGATAAATTGGACAGTATTAACCTGCCGCGGGAACTTGTGACTATCTTCAAGTATTGGTATACGAATCAGGTCAACAGCGTCAGATGGGCGGGGGCAATGTCGGAGCCGTATCAGCTTGAGTGTGGAGTGAGGCAGGGTGGATTGACCTCGCCAACCCTTTTCAACCTCTACATGGATGTGCTGGTCGTTGCGCTCAGCAGTCGTCATGTCGGGTGCCACGTTGACGGTGTCTTCGTCAATAATCTTAGTTATGCTGACGATATGGTGCTGCTGAGCGCGTCGATCTGTGGCCTAAGGGAGCTGGTGCAGATCTGTGAGAAAAACGCGCGCGCGCATGGCCTCAAATATAATGTTGACAAGAGCCAAAGTATGGTCTTTGGAGCCTGCGGTGCTAAATCACCGGAAAATGTACCACCAGTTTTTCTCAATGGTGTTTCCCTAGACAGAGTGGACCATTTTAAATACTTGGGGCATATAGTCACGGCTGACTTCAAGGACCATGCTGACATCGAACGGGAGCGGAGGGCCTTATCGAAAAGAGCGAATAATCAAGTTAAGGTCACTCTTTTCAAGGCATATTGCACCTCACTGTACACGTGCAGCCTGTGGGCTCGCTACACACAAGCGTGCTATAGCGCCCTCCGTGTCCAGTATAACAACGCATTCAGGGCAGTGTTGAGGCTCCCCCGGTTCTGCAGCGCCTCGGGCATGTTTGTGGAGGCGCGCACCGACTGTTTTCACGCCACCATGCGCAAGCGGTGCGCGTCCTTAGTGCGCAGGGTGCGGGCCAGCTCCAATACTGTCCTGAAAATGATCGCTGAGCGATTTGACTGCCCCTACATATGACAATGCTGTAACAAACATGTATAGCCAGGGCACTTAATCTGATTGACACTGACCTATATTATTATTAATGACTTGTTTGATTAAGTCTATAATTTTTAATTTAATATTAATTCTGTGATTAATTCTGTGTAATTTGACATATCATTTTAATTTCAATTCTGTGACCCTATAATTTGTATTACTCATTAGTTTATTTTAATTGAATTTGACATTTTATTTTTATTTGAATTCTGTGATCTTTATAATGTGTAGCTACCTATTTTAATTGCATTGACATTATTTTTATTATATTGGTTTTGTTAGATTGTGTGTTGCAGTATAGTTAAATTTTATTTGATGTAATATGGGTTTTGCCTGAATTAAATGTTTTTTTTTTTATAGTAAAAAAAAACTAAATTTGTCGATTCCGAATTCCCGGGATTTTTTCGATACAAAAGTACATTCCATAATAGCCAACACCTACACTTTACGTAAATATGCATCCGATTATCCGATCACTAGTCATGGCATAAATAATTACTTAAGCCGCATTCCGAATTACGCTAAAAGTGATAATATCGCGAATCCAACCAAAGGAGACGTTTCATTTTTGTATGAGACTCCGGCCATAACATGTACACTTTAGAAAAACTGGGAAACGAACCCCTAAATACAATAATGACTGTTTTTTTCCATAATATCTAATACTTTTTGGGCACAAAATAAAAACCGAAAATGTTTGACGTTTGTCAGGAGAAATACGACCATCGACAGCTAGCCATTTTCGTCCAGAAGTACCTACAAATCTACAATCCACAAAAGCAGTTTTTTTATTTTTATGATGAATCACACTTTCTAATTAATCAAAAAAATTGTATAAGATAGCTATCTTATTATAGTACAGAAATACATGCCTTTCATATTTATTTAAATAACGTCTACGTGATATTATTATGTTAAAATGTAACATTATTTCTGGACGAAAGCAGTATGCAAGTAAAACGACGCCATGATGAATAGAATATGGCAATAATTTGTTAAACTATTATTTTTTGTGCCGAAGTAATCAGGAGAATAAACAGGAAAGAATATTTTTCCTCAATTCGTGGAATTTTTTCCTTTTTTTACATTAACGTACACTTTATGGCCGAAAATGAAATATCTCCTTTAATCGTCATAAAATATAAGGGCTATTGAGTAATAATTGTGACTATAATATTTGGTCGGATTCGCGATATTATCACTGTTAGCGTAACTCGGAATGCAGGGTTAGAAATTATCATTTTTCTTATGTCATAAAGGAGCTTCCCTTCTTTTTGATTTTTTTTTAACTTTCCAATACAATACAATGCATTACTGTGCGTTTCTTTCATCGCCAGAATAATGACATCTTCCGATATTTTTTGTTGAAGCCATTCGTAGCATTTCCGTTGGCAACTGTCTCGTGATGCGTGGTGATCTGAAAATAATGATAATTAATAAACAATCACAAAACTGGCGCCTGACCTGCGTGCATAACATAAGCATGCATAACCCCGCGTTCTAACCGAAAAAGATCGTTCGCGCGAATACACGATCATCGCGTTCTTATTATGATGTCACTCATTTGTACGGAAAATCGGAAGACGCCCTCTGTCGACGCGACCACGCGGTCGTGTTCGCCGAACAAAATGATGAACATATACTCGCGTGACAATTGCGTTGTTTCGGACGCGGCCTAATAAACACTGGAAAGGTGCATTGCGGCCTTTTTTTTAGGTGAGAAATTATCAAATAACTTCTCCCGCTTTGGGTGGAGCGGGAGGGCGTGTCAGACTCTTACTGACTAAAACCCACCCGTGTTCCTTCAGTTGCGATGTTGCCAGGGGCCACGGTATCCTTTTCGGACTTCTCCGCAACCCCGGCAGGCATCGGCTCTAGCGAACCCCGTCAGTTCTGCTGACATCTCTTTGAGGCGCGCGTGGAACACAACACGCCGTGTGCATTGCGGCCTGCGAAACTGTGTGCGGAAAAACGATAAGACCACGTATCCCTTTTCAAGAGGAGAGATGTCAAGGCCAACATCCTAAACCACCATTCTATAAATGACGCTTCATAAAATCTGTCAGTCTTTTTATGACTATAGAAGGGGAGGGCAGAAGACAAGAATCATAATTTATAAAAAAAAAACATTTTTTTTTTCTCTTTTTTATTAGGGATTTGTACCATTAACAGGTCATGTCAGCCCCATCATTTCCTTAAGGCTCCTGGCTGTGAATTCACTCGACAGAGTTTAGATAAATTCTTGCGATGCTATGTTTGTGTGCACCGTTCACGCACACACGCCTAAACATCGAGCGTAGTGATCGCTTAAACAGTTTTGATCCTATAGACGGTATTTTGTTAAGTTACGTAGGTACGCTTATGAAATAAGTCTGGAATGTTTGTGTATATTCGTTTAGTATATTTATAACAATTCTGTTTTATATGGAATTTTATACTTTTTGTATGGAAAACATGAAAAATTATTACCTACATGTTGAGTTTTATGGGTTTATGGGTTTCATAAAGGGGGTCGAAATTTTCATTATTTTTGCGATAAGACACAATTTTCGAGATATAAGCAAAAGAACAGAAAAAAGATAAAGTACAGTTTTTGCAACTGAATGAGTTATTAATTTAGTGAAAATGAAAAATTCGCTATTCTGAATTTGACTTTTTTCACCTAAAATTTTGATTGGTGCCGATTCTCTTATACACCGAACTAAACTAACTAAACTATCACTAAAATTTCTTACTTTTGACTATGAGAATCTCAAAGCTATTGGTGCCGATTCCCTTGATCACAAACTAAACTAAATTTAAGTTCAGTGCATCTTTTTCTTACAATTTCATTAATTTGACAGGACTAAACTAAAATTTATCTCCTGTCCTTTTCTTAATGAAATAGAAAGAAAAAGATGCACTTAAATTTAGTTTAGTTTGTGAACAAGGGAATCGGCACAATTATGCAAAATAAATTCTCTAAGTTTAAGAAAATTTTTGACACATCTAAATCAAATTTGACAATCGCGATTCCACACGTGATACCTAACCATGTGAATCTTTTTAGAGCCGGAGGCGCGCACGCTCGACGTGTTTTATATGGAACTTTTCACTTTTTGTATGGAAAATAAGAAAAAATATTACCTACATGTAGAGTATAAGGGGTTTAAGGGTATTATAAAGGGAGTCGAAATTGTCATTATTTTTGCGATTGGACACACCGTTTTCGAGATATAAGCAAAAGAAAAAAAAAAGATTCAGTACTTTTTTTGCATGTGAAATCGAGGTGTTGGTGTGAATTTAAAGTTCATGACAATCAATTTTATTCCACACGTTTTTAATCGCGAAAAATAGTCAGATTCGGTTAGAAAATCTAAATTTTAAGTGAAAAACGTCAAATTCAGAATAGTATTATTGCTATTTTCACTAAATGAAAATCTCAGTTCCATCTTAGTGCTGTCAAACTAAAATCTAGTTAAGTTGTGTCACTTTAGTCTATTTCAGAATGGGAAATCGTCGTTTGACAGGAATAAAACAAAATTTTGGTGATTTTTAGTCTAGTTTAGAGGCATTTGTGACAAGAGAATCCGCACCATGTCTAACTAAATCTGACTATTTTTAATCGCGATTAAAAAGGTGCGGAATAAAATTAGTTATCTTGAACTAAAATTCACACCAACACCTCGCTTCAGGTGCAAAAAATCTTTTTTTTTCTTTTGCATATATCTCGAAAATGGTGCGTCCAATCGCAAAAATAATGAGAATTTCGATCCCCTTTATAAAACCCTTAAACCTCTGACACTCTACATGTAGGTAATATTTTTTCTTATTTTCCTTACAAAAAGTAAAAATTCTATATAAAACGTCAAGGCTGCCCCCTGTGCGCCTCCAGCTCTAAAAAAAATTCACGGGGTAGGGCAAACAAGTACCACGTGGACTCGCGATTGTCAAATATAATTTTAGTGTGTCAAAATATATTTAAATTTAGAAAATTGTTGTTGCAGAATAGCTTCAAGATTTTCATAGCCAAAAGTAAGGAATTTTAGTGATAGTTTAGTAAGTTTAGTTCGGTATACAAGAGAATCGGCACCATATTGCCATCTTAGTGCTGTCAAAATAAAATATATTCTATAATTATTTGACGATGGGAAATCATCGTTTGACAGGAATGAACGAAACTTTGGTGATTTTTAGTCTAGTTTTGAGGCATTAATTTGTGACAAGAGAATTGGCACCAGTATCCATAAAGGGATCTGAGACACTTGCGCGAAAGACATTTTCGCGAAAGACACTTGCGCGAACCCACTTGCGCGAAAAAGTTGCGGAAATGAGATTTCTTCATAACATCACGCCATCAATTTCAAAGGGCCCAACACTTTGAAATTGATGGCGTGATGTTATGAAGAAATGTGAAAATTTTCGCAGCCGCCATCTTATATTTACGTTTTGACATCAAAATCTGCTTTAGAATCCTCGAAAACTTTAAAAAAGACACCCAAAACTAAAATTTTTAAAATTGTCACAGCCGCCATCTTGGATTTATATTTTGACCTCACTATCAGCTTTAGCATCCTCGAAAACTATGAAAACGATACCCATGACGAAATATTTTTAAATGTTCGCAGCCGCCATCTTGGATCTTTATTTTGACTTAAAGTAGTCTTCAGTAGCGTTAAAGAAACTTCGTTCCAAAAATACTTCACTTATTGCTACAACAGCATATAGGCGCGGGCATATCGGTGACGCGAACCCATAACTTTTTCCCCTACCAAAAATCACTCAAAACTATGAAATATAAAGTCAAAATATAACTAGTGAACCCAGCAGGCAGATGTTGTCCTGCGACAACAGCGCCACGCGAGTCCAACTATAGTTATGAACCATCCAAGTTACACAAAAAGAATTTAAAAAAAAAAACATCTAAATCAGTCAAGCCGTTTAGGATAAGAAGAATTACGAACACACGTACACCGGTATTTTATTTATTGCCAGGCATGCAAAATTTTAATGTTCTTCAAAAACAAGCAAAGTACTTTAAAATAAAATGCGGATCAAAATGTGGTAGTCGACGTACAATTTCTGGAATATGTTAACATCGGACACGTACGTGCGTGTGTGCGTGCTGCGACACAAAGTGGTACGTCCTCACGCTGGGAAGGCCCGTTCGCTACTGACGGAATAGATTTTCCGCGATCGTTTATATAGTTCACTTTGCCATTTATTTACGTAATGAAGTAATTGTTTATTTATAAAATAAAATTTAGATTCTATTAAACAATTAACTTAAAATTAATATATAATTTTTTAAATTTCTTAAAAGTGTTTCTAAGTATTAGAAAAAATATTTATTTGGCTTGAAGTTTTGAGAAAGTTACGTTATTTCAACATTTTTTTTCTGCTATATTTTGTATGAACGTTGTAAAAAGTGGTTCCCCTATGTACAAGTAGACCATATAATGATGTTGATGATATTTTTTAATTTTCAACATCAAAAGCAGTTTCTTCTAACGAAACGATCAAACGTCAGTCTCGCGTAATTTTTTGGAAAACTTGTTGCGAATTTTAGTGATTTCCCACGAATCCTTAATTTATTTCAAAAATCCCTTTCCCCTATGTACAAGACGAAGAATTGGACTTTTCAAATCACAAATAATTTTGTTTAAATTCTCGTCCCCTTTCTCACAACGAATAAACAAAATTGATCAAAATCAGTGATTTCGTACGGTGCGGCAGCACGGAGCCTTAAGTAAGTTACTTACGAAATTTTCTTAAGACTATTAAATATCTACTATATAAAAATAAGTCGGGTTTTCCTTCCTGACGCTATAACTCCAGAACGCACGAACCGATTTCCACGGTTTTGCATTCGTTGGAAAGGTTTCGGGCTCCGTAAGGTTTATAGCAAAGAAAATTCAGGAAAAATTTCAACAGAATGGCGAAAAAAAACCAAAAATATTTTTTCACATACAGCGCCATCTCTGATACATAGCATGTACTACAAACCAATATTTTAAGTAGATGGCGCCGGTGCGTGATACATTGTTTGACAGCTACTCATTGTTCTCTGCTCAGTTAATTTCATGTGACAAACCGGTATTGTGTTCACTGTGAAATTGTGAAAAAAAAGTAAAAAAATATGTTATTCGTTTCCTAACATTTCAATTGGAAACCATCAAATCAATCACGTGTATTGTGCAAATTTTTATTCAATTTCAACAGCAGGCATTTGTCTTTAAGGTGGTAAGTTGAACTGTGTAAATTATGTGGATCGTGCATTTGAGGTTAAATTCACCACTCTGTCCATAGTCCAAAATGCCTAGAGGACGACGTGCGAACATCGGCCGCCGCACAAGACATGCAAGCCAGCAACAAGTGTATTCACAGAACTTAAGCGAAGAAAGACAAAATATAATAAGAGAAAATACCCGATTGAGACAACGCGTGAGCACACGAAGATCATTGGCATCATACAATCGCTTGGCATTCCAATATGATCCCACTGCGAACTACAGTGATGATGAAAATTTAGATATTGGACCAATGACGACTATATGCCGATATTGCAATGCGTTAAAGTTCAAAAGAGAAACGGCTGGATTGTGCTGCGCAAGTGGAAAAGTCAAACTGGATCCATTACTTACACCACCACAGCCACTGAAACCATTGTTCGATGGAAGTGATCCCGATTCCAGCCATTTTCTTCAACACATCCTTGAATACAATAACTGCTTTCGCATGACTTCCTTTGGAGCTAATATCATTCGAGAAGGCGGCTTCATGCCGACTTGCAAGGTAAAAGATACAACACACATAACCAATCACTCACACCAACACAATGAATTGCAACACATAACAACTACATATACACCACACACTACACCATCACACGATCAGAAGTTACACCGTATTCTTCAACAAATTATTGTTTGCAATTACAGATACAAGGACAAATATAGGTATCATTTGCATGGTTCAATGGTGCCAACACCAGATGAACCGCATCAATTTCTGCAAATATATTTCATTTCGTCGATGGTGGATCAGCTGAATGTGCGGTGCAATATACAGGGAACACAACAGTTAATCCAACAGAATTTTTGAACTCTCTGGAGTTACCAGGATTTCCACCACATAACTTGCAACTCAAAGTTGGTACAGTTATTATGATATTACGTAATTTGAATCCACCGCGACTTTGCAACGGTACTCGACTTTCGGTAAAAAGACTTATGCCGAATTTGATTGAGGCAACCATTATTAACGGAAAGTACGCAGGTGAAAATGTATGTATTCCTCGAATACCAATGATTCCGACTGATCTTCCGTTTGACTTCAAACGATTGCAATTTCCAGTTCGCCTTGCGTTCGCAATGACAATTAACAAGTCACAAGGCCAATCGCTTAGTGTTTGCGGGATAAATTTAGAAAATCATTGTTTTTCACATGGGCAGTTCTACGTTGCGTATTCACGAGTTGGGAAACCATCCGCTTTGTTTGTGTTAACGTCAGACCAAAAAACAAAAAATGTGGTTTACCAAAGAGCACTTCAATGAAACGGATGATTTGCGGACACGTATAACGCTTCGATTCAGTATTTACTTTGGATTCACTTTCATTTACTTAGAGAAGTTCAACTAAATAACACTTCATTTTTGTAAGCGAAATGAATACATTACTGTTGTGAAATGAAATAATGAAATGATTTTTTTCCTTTTCAAATATAAAACAAAAAAAAAAAAAAATCTTCTTCTTTTAATCACCAAACGAAATGTTACATAAAACGAAGCCATCTGGTGGCGAAACGGAGTTCGCCGGGTTTGCTAGTAAACTTATAAATAAGCTTAGCTTTATTGCTTGCAGGGTAAGCCAGAATACTTTACCCAAATCGAATGCACTTAATTATATGTTTTTACATAAATGTTGCCTTTCTAAATCATTACGAATACAATCTATAAGGAGGTGTTGAACATCTTCTGATTTATCACAAATACACATGTTAGGTGAAAGGAATTTCTTCATTAAAAGGAATTTTTTTTTAGTGGTACATGTCCAGATCGTAAAAAACAATTTAATCGATGTTTTTGTTTTACAGTACGGAATAGACCGCGTCGTTGGTCTAGTGGTCTCAAGCGCTACTGCTAAGTATGAGGTCCTGGGATTCCCGGGTCGGGCAGTGTTATTGGGTTTTTCCATCTGGAATTTCTCAGTAGCAGCCCGGAGTCTGGATTTGTGCCCGGTTGATGGCTATAGGCTCGCCCCCTATTACATGGGACTTTAAACATAACTGGCGAAATGTGGGTTATACTATAGGTACACCTATGCCTAACCCTTCGGGGATTACAGGCGTGATGTTATGTTATGTATGTTAGTACAGAATAGCAATGAGGGCCTTTTTCCTGTCACGCGGGTTTGCGCCCGCATGCGTGAGTCTAATGGACCCGCAGACACCCGCGGGATGTTTGCGGTTCCATTAGGCTCCCGCTTGCGTGTGGCATGCTACAAACTTTTCCTGTCCTGCATGCCATGCAGGCAGGAAAAGTTTGTAGGTACGAAACGATAGAAAGCGGGCGGCGCGCATACCGACCAGGGGGCCTACTCTTTAAGTCTGGTTTTACAGCTGTCCAGGAGACCCGTGCGAGCCGCCCGTACGTGCTCCCGGAACTGAGACACATGTAAGGCGCTAGAACATTGGTTCACAGCGACGTTGATTGGTCCGTACGCGACCCGCTCCGGGTAGAGCCCGTAGAACGCTAGCAACCGTATCGTACTAACCATAGAAATATAAAAAACAGGAGAAGTGGCATGGGGGCGTGTCTGTGTCCGCGAGCCATGATCAAAATGCTCATGGTATAGGCAAATGGCCGTTTCCGCGAACTAGTGCGCTTTCGACCGCGATCGTGACAACATTTAAGAATACCGTGTTGTTCAGTGGTTTCTTGTAAAAATCGAAGCCAAACTAAAATCTTTATAAATCATGGAATCATTTATCATTTAACAGGACAAGTATTTTACTATATTTGTCTTGAAAATCATGAAAAACAACAAATCGTAAAATATTTCTTGCCTTTACTACGTTATTTTTGTTTTCATATATCACAGCGACTATACTATTTTTGCAGCAAATACATTGCTTCTTGACCACTACCTAAGTATGTCACTTACTGACTGGACAAGCAATGTAAAAATCACAAAACGATACTTTAGTTACGCAGTTGCATCGCGTAGTACGGCCGCTGAATCTTGCGACGAGTTAGTGATGTGCTTGTGCAGATCCACTAACGTAGGATATCGACAACAATGTCTATTGTCGTACGAATTTATATTACTTTGAAAGTTTATTCTTCAATTTGTCACCAGTTATAGCCGGGTTGGAAGACTGATGTGAAATCTTGTTTTATACTGATTTAGATTTTCTCATAATGTTGAAACAATTGATTTATTTAATTTTTTTGGAGTTTACTCCTTAAGAAACGATTTTGATATTTAGCCCGCGGTATGAAAATTTTATGAGGAGTAAAATCGAGCGTTAACTAAAAGTGAGGCGTTACGTTCCTTTGCACGCCTTTCACTTCGAAATTTATGTATGTATGTATAAATAAAGTATATTCAGCTTACTAAAATGCATATAAAACACAAATATAAGGTATTTACTTAAGTAATTACACCTTTTTAGAACGAACATTTACAAATGATTAACTAAACAAATAAAATGACCGTATCTTTTTGTTCCATGGGCCGATTTTCGTGAACTAAACGTGACAAATGGTTTTAAGTTTAGTCCTTTCATTTAAGACCAAAATTAAAGAAATATCTTTACAAACAAAAAAGTGAGTTTTCAAGTTACGTAATTATGAAAATTTCTATTTGCTAAAATTTCTTTCTAAAATAAAATCAAAATAAGTATTTTAACACGAACCTAATAAGTCTAATATGTATCTACCTAGATCACAACATAATAACAATTGTATGCGCTGCTGAATGGGTCGCACACACCTTGGGTGATAGCTTGAATGATAAGTCACGGATAGCCAAAGATGATGGTTTATTGAATATATTTAACTACCACGTAACTAATGCTATATGAATGTTGTGTGAATGAGTACAGCTTATTATGAACGCTGACTGTGTACTGTCGCGTTGCACTATAATTTGTGCAAGGTGACGGAAAAGTGCTGATGTATGCAATGCGCGCGTGCCATGTACGATACATGACTCGTACATATTCCCGGGCGAGAGAGATGCGAATGGATGATGAGAATGAGTTTACAAAGTGCTTAAATGCTAAACTTATAAATTTCACCCAAATTACAATACATGAATTAAATCTATTCTTAGCTATAACTTAATTAGTCACTGTCACCAGACACCGGTGTGACGAATGCAGGAGGTGTCTTTTTGTGGCGTTTGATGCTGTTGAGTAAGCTAGAAAAGTTTCTTAATTCAACCGCCTCTTCTCGTGGCTGTTTTGAGTCTCTAGTGCGTGGCGTGCGTGGTGTCGGATTGACGACGGGGGCCGCGTGCTGTGTACGCGCCGGCGGCGCCGGGGGCTGCGTCTCGGAGTACGATTATAAATTGGCGCTCCTCTGCCAACGACGACAACTCCACCGACACAGATAAACTGCGACTGCTAGTACTGCGCCCGACAACAACACGTAGATTACTGAATACTGATGGATATCGTGGCTTGAAATTTCTGAGTTCAACGCGTTTTCTGATTTCATCTGCTCGATCTGTTCTTTGATGTGCCGCAATGAGGTTTCGTGATCAGTGATGTTGATTTCAAATTGTGGCAAGGTGACGTTGATGATGTGGTTAATAGGTGCGATTTGCGGTGATTCCAAGTCAGCCGCAGTTTTAATCTCCGAGTATCCCAGTTTGTGTGAAAAACGGTAAAATCTTCTCCTTTAATTACGCAATCTGAATCCAGTGTTATGACCCCGGCCTTAGCGATTTGTATTGCGGTAATCTGATGCTCGCATATGACACGAAGTGCACACTGTCCGCAACAATAATAAAGGTAGGTATTTATTTTGTTCAATTCCATCCAATTATTGCGGCATGCTGCTATGTTTGTAAGACATCTGTTTGTGCCCTTATCTTTAATACACATGCTGTCTTCTGACTTAAACTGGAAAATGGGTTTTCGGGAGTGACAGAGGCGACTCGACTCATCGTATTGAACACATTGTTGTATGTCTCTCGCCGTCGTTGCCAGATAGGTGTCTTTGCGTAAATTAATCGCGATGTAATCTGATATCGGCACAACGGCGACTGTAGTGTTTCCATGTTGTTGTGGTATTGATATGAGTTGATATAGGTCGTAACTCTCTCTGTTGACCAATGGTATTCTAATTTCAAATATGAGGTACTGCTGTGTTACCCTTGTTTTGACCTTCAGAAGGTGGTAAATTTTTGATAGTTCAGTCTGTATGTTTTCTATCGGTAAGGATAACTCACGCGATAATTGTCCTGAGATTATGCTGAGTTGGTCTCGTAATTGCTTCGGCGTTAGTAAATGGACGTTGAACATTCCATGATGGATATCTGTTATTGTGTCGATTATTGTGTCTTGTATGGATTTTAGCTTCGTGAGCATATTTGTAGCAATGATGGTGGACAGTGCTAGCTCGTTCATCACTTCTTGTTTTTGCAAATTTTTATTCAACATATTGGTGGCCTTCGTTAGATTGTTTAAATGTTGATTGATGGCCTTGTGTTGCCGATTAATTGACTCTTCAGTTCTCTTGAGTAAATTATATTCTGCTTCTACTACTGAGGTCTGGTTTTTCCATAAGAGTGCCAAGTGATTTTCATTTCTTTTTATCAGAGAAATATCTTGCTTATATTGATCGGCGAAACGTTGATCTAAAACTCCAAATAAACTGTTGGCAACGTAACCCACACCGTCAATGAGGCCTCGCCGCCGTCGTGTGCGTTCTTCGAAATGCTGATTCAGTAACATTCCATTGTAGTACTTCAGTTCGTCATGAGAGTGACGTAGCTGCAGTAGGATGATGTCACATAGTGCTTTGTTTGTTCCTCTGTCACATACGCTGTTTATTTGTTTGAGATATTTGTCGAAGGTTGCCGAACCGTCCCAATAAGGGTTCATGTCGTAATACACGATGAGTTTCCATTCGTCGCGAATGAACTGCATGTTTGAGATTCGGTCAAAATAGAGTGCTTTGTGTATTGTTGTCAAAGTATATGGAGATGCTGACTGTTCGTGGCCAAAGACGGATGTCATAAAGAGAAATAGCGTAACGAGAGTTGCTATCAGATTAGACACCGTTCCAGGTTGTCGTTTCGATTGGTTGTCCTTGGTCTTGACATTGTGGCTGTCTGACATTTTCCGTGTCTGCTCGGTAACTGTAGTTGATTTGGGGTCAGATACCAGCACTGACAGTTTAATCACTGGGCGCTTGAGGTACCCATTTTTTGTTTTCAGAGTGACAACCCTGACCAATCCATCGGTACCGGGATGTAGCTCAGTGACTCTGCCTAGAGCCCATCTTCCCGCGGGGAGGTTAGGCTCATGAATGATGACAACGTCATCGACGCGAACGTTTTTGTGTGGTCTCTTCCATTTACTCCTTGTTGAGAGTACCGCGAGATACTCGGATTGCCATCTCTTCCAAATATCTTCGAAAATTTTCTGTGTTCGTTTCCACCTTGTCCTTTCATCTTGTTCGGTGTCTACGATTGTCAGTATGGGGCCGCTACTCAAAAAGTGTGAAGGAGTCAGATAATTCAAATCATCTGGGTCCTCTGTAAGTGCGCACAGCGGCCGACTGTTGAGACCTGCTTCGAGTTGAGCCAGTAAAGTACTGTATTCCTCGAACGTGAGTTTTTGTTCGCCAACAACACGTCGAAGATGATGCTTCAGACTTTTTACCGCTGCTTCCCATAGCCCTCCTGCACTTGGCCAGGCGGGGGCATTAAAATGCCACTGTATTCCCAACTCATTGATCTCTGTATAAAACTCGTCGCTGAATGTCTTGCTCAGTTCTGCCATTTCTTGCTGCAGTGCTCTATTGGCCCCAACAAAATTGGTGCCATTGTCGCTGTAGATATGATGTGGTTTACCCCGACGTGAAGACATGCGTTTTAGAGCAGCTAAAAATGCCGATGAGCTCAAGTCTGATACGAGTTCGAGGTGCACAGCTTTGGTCACCATGCACACGAATACTGCGATGTATCCCTTACTTGTCTTGACCCCTCTCCCTTTATTGCATTTTACGTCAACGTATCCAGTGAAGTCCACGCCGGTGTGATGAAAGGGACGTGAAGGATTGCTTCGAGATTCAGGTAAGTCTCCCATCATTTGCTTTTGTATGACAGCTTTATGCTTCTTACACGTAATGCATGCATGTAAGCGCTTCTTTACAGCTCTGTTACCGCCTAATATCCAGTAGTTTTGTCTGATACTCGCGAGCGTCGTCCGAGCCCCCGCATGAAACGTGCGGCGGTGGGCTTGGTCGATAATAAGGTCAGTAACGTGGCTGCTGTGTGGTATGATCAGTGGATGCTTCATATCTTCGTCAATGTCCGCATGCTTGAGTCTGCCTCCCACTCTCAAAAGTCCATCCTTGTCCAAAAATGGGTTGAGGCACAAAGTTTTACTTTTGTTATGTACTTGCTCCTGTTTTCGCAGCTTGCTAATTTCTTCCGAAAATTGCGTTTTTTGAACATATTTTATAATCATATGTTTAGCGGTTTCTAATTCATTTTTGTGCAAGTAAGCAGATCGCTTGCTGTGACGTCGTGTGATACGTAGCACCCATGTAAGCACGCGCACAGCGCGTGTCAAGTTACTGTTTCTATGTAGTATGGATTCTATGACATCATCGCTTTGAGGTTGACGAATTGTGACGTTGCTTTGTTTTGATTTTCGCTCCTCTTGATCCGTGACGTAGACGCACGTGTCTGCTACTGATGACTCATCGAATCCAGGGAGAAACTGCGGGCCGCTCCACCACTGATTATGTTGCTTCAATTGCTCTGTTGTGATGCCACGGCTGGCACAATCAGCTGGGTTGTCAGCAGATTTTATGTAATGCCAATTGTTTGATGGTATGACGTCTTTGATTTGTTTGACTCTGTTCGCTACGAATGGTGTCCAGCGATTGACATTGCCTTGAATCCAACCAAGAACTGCAGTGGAGTCACACCAACCAAAAACTTTGATTTTGCGTCCGTTGAGGGCTTGCTGTATTTTTCTCATCAATGTCGTAAGTAACTGCGCCCCACTCAGCTCTAGACGTGGTAAAGTGAGCTTTTTGTTCTCTGGCACAAGTCTTGTTTTTGCAGCGACGAGTGTAATGTTGGCGTCAAATTTACAATAAACAACACATGCATATGCTTTTATTGATGCATCGCAGAAGCCGTGTAGTTGAATTGTGTCTTGCTCTCCTATCTGATACCATCTTTGAATTTTAAACTGGCTGATGTTTTGTAGCTCTGCTTTAATTTTTTCCCACTCGGTGCTTATTTCAACCGGTAGCTGGTCGTCCCATTGAATGTTGGACAGCCAAACTTGCTTGAATAAAAGTTTTAATTTTGTTGTAACCGGAGCCAACCAACCGAGTGGATCAAATATCTTTGAAATATCTGATAGTAATGAACGTTTCGTATGTTTTTCTGTTGGTTTTGTTTTGTTTTTTTTTTAGCTCGAACGAGAATATATCTTCATTGGGGTTCCATTTCAGCCCGAGCGTCTTTGTTGATTCTGCTTGCTTGAAATCGAATGATGGTTGATTTGACGACGCTCTGCTGACGTTTTGAAGTAATTCTTCGTTGTTGCCGGACCACTTGCGTAAGTTGAAACCTCCCGACTGTAGTAACTGGATCAAATCGCCTTGCAGTTGTTTGGCTGACGACAATGTGAAGCTTCCACTTACAAGGTCATCCATATAAAATTCTTCTTGCAACGCTTGTGCTGCCCTGCTGTGCTGATACTTGTGGCCTTCATCAGCTGCCAACTGTTTCAAAGTCATCATAGCTAAGAATGGCGCTGCTTTCATGCCGTAAGTGACTGTCGTGAGCTGATATTCACGTAAACGTTGGTCAGGACAGTTTCTCCATAGTATTTTCTGATAGGTTTGATGTTCTGTGTTGCAAGTTATCTGTCGATACATTTTTTCTATATCTGCCGTATACGCAAACTGATATTGCCTCCATCGCAAGATCAATGACATGAGGTCTTGCTGTAAATTCGGGCCACGCTTCATGAGGTCGTTCAAAGTATAGCCCGTGGATGTTTTTGCTGACGCGTTGAATACTACTCTTAACGACGTAGTTGTGGAATCGGCGCGCTGAACGCAATGATGAGGTAAATAGCAAGTCGGTGTCACGTTACTAGTACACTCGACCATATGGTTCAATGCTTGATATTCATGAATGAACTCTCTGTATGCTTCTGCTAATTGTGGCTGTTTGCTAAATTTTCTCTCAAGCTGCCTGAATTGTGCCAAAGCCATGGGTTTCGTTGCTCCTAGCTTTTCTTGAAAGTTTGGTTCGAACGGTATTTCCACAATGTAACGACCTTCTTCGTCACGAGTTGTTGTATTTTTGTAGTGCTGCAAACAATCCAGATCATCCTGCGACATTCCCGCGTTTTCTGCTATGTCTTCTACTGTCCAAAATTGTTGAATATCTTCAATGTTATTCATCACAACGTTACATTGAAATGTTGTTTGCACGTTTCCACATAAAATCCAGCCCAAACGTGTTTGCTGTGCGACTGGTTGTGATTTTTCGTGCCTGATGATGCCTTCTTGGATTATGTTTGAGTATATCTCAGCCCCGAGTAAAATGTCTACAGGACGACTCTCATGAAAATCTGGATCAGCCATCGTGATATTTTCTATAAATGTCCATAATTTTGGTTTTGTGAATGATTTGTTAGGCAAATTGTTGATCAAGTTGCGCATAATGAAAACATCGGTGTCAAATGTATAATCACTGTGAATGGCATTGCACGTGATTCGTATGACGCCTTTGCAATTATTTTCTTTCGCCCCGACGCCGAATATGACCCCTTTGCAGCGGCCACGCGGTAATCTTAGTTTTTGTGCTGCTTTTTCCGTTATCAGGGATGTTTGTGAACCCTGATCAAGAAGCGCTCGTAAAGTTATCAGGGACCCATCGTATGCATGCACCTTGATCAATGCTGTGGTAAGCAGAGTTTCTGATAAATCTTCTTGAGACACGTGATTGCTGCTGTCACTTGCTGTTTTCTTGCTATCAGTGCCAGCTGTTGTTTGCTGAACTGAATTGCTGTTTGATTTCTGTCCAGCCCCCTTGCCGTAAGCGTCGTGAAGCAATGTATTATGATCTGAGTTGCAGACGCGGCATGTTTTTCTTGACGAACATTCCTTGCTATTCGTATGTACGTTTAGGCAGTTTTTACATAAATTGTATTTCGCAACTGCCTTCCGTTTTGCGTCAGGTTGTAATTCGAGAAATGTTTTGCACGAAAACAACTTGTGCTCTTGATTGCAATGTGGACAGTTTATTGCACTTTCATTGTCTTTTGTCAATGAATTTGATTTATACTTATTATATTTGTTCTGATTTGCGCTGAATGCTTTATATGAATGAAATTTCTTGTTTGTCTGTGCAGGCTCCGACTGAGATGTTTTTGCTGTTTCTGGCCTACGACGAGACGATTCCCATGATGTAAATTTTCCTTCTAGAAAATCCAGAAAATCTGCTATGTTGGGTAGCTCACGCGGCTCTGCCAGTGACTCTAGGTAGTCGTTATGAGTCACCGTATCCAACTTTTGTGAAAGCAAGTGTACCAATATTGGGTCCCACGATGACGTGTTTACACCAAGGTTCTTGATCGCATTGATGCATTCTTTCGTCGTATCGTGGAGTTTTTTAACTGATGCTGCTGATAAATGTTGAGTGATAGGAACACCGAGCAATGAGTTAAGATGCGACGTGAAGATCAGCTTACTGTTGTTGTATCTGCGGTTGAGAATCTCCCATGCAGTCTCATAATTTTCCGAGCTGATTGATAAATGCTGAATGAGTTTCTCGGCTTCACCTTTCACTTTGCTTTTGAGAAACTGCATTCTCTGTGCGTTAGAAAGAGATGGACTAGAATGGATGGTCTCAACAAATAAATCTTTGAATGCTGTCCAGTGTTCGTAGCTACCACTAAAGGCAGGAATTTCGATCTTCGGTGTCGACCTTTCTCGGTGAGTAACTGACCACATTTTAGAATTGATGGTTGCTTTCATTTGGTTGTAAACGAGTTCGCACGTATTGTAAGACATCTCATATTGCACGTCGGCTTCATTCGGCAAACTGTCAAGGTCCCAATAAAGTGAATCAACTGCTTTCCACCTTGACTCTAATACCTTCAAGGCGTCTTCAAACTGCCAATTTTCTTTGAGGAGGTCCACGTTGATGTTTGAAGCGGTTCTTTGGAACGCTTTGATATTGCTCCTTTGTTTGCGTAGCATCTCCTCTGTTTTGCTGTTGCTCGCGATTTCAGCAATTTCCGGCACCTTTATTGAAAGGGTTGATTGGTTACCGCGTTCAGCTCCACCTGCACCTTGATCTTGAAGGAGTTTTGGCTCCGATGACTGCGAGGTCGACGGTGCCAGCTCGAATGTAAAGGCTGACGGCTTGATTATTGGTGAAGCTGGTTTTTGTTCCTGACTTAAATACTTGACAAAGTATTCCCTAGTGCTTCTGTAAAATTGTGTTGTCTGCTCATAGGAATCTTGCACAAAGTACAGATGAGAAGGATCTTCGCGCTCGCGAATCTTCTCGTGGTTATTTTGAAATTCTGCCCAATACTTGTCAAGAAAGTCTATTTTCTTCTGCACACTGTCGGGAGTCTTACGGCTTGCTCCGTCTTTTTTGAAATTGATCAGAAGTTTATGCATTGCCTCCATAACTTGATATTGAGTTTGAATAACTCCCTCCATGACGGAAAAATTAGTTAATTAATTAGTCACCAAATATGTTTCTGACGATACTGCTTATGTGCTTCGGTGATCTCTTGTATCTGCTGCTGCTGGTGCAATGATCTCCGCGGTCCGTATCCTCTGTCCAGGTGCTTCCTCTGTCGAGCTGGTGAGATGCTGCTTCTGATCGGCCAGTCCAACCGAATCGCCACCGCACAAAGAACGCGGAACACTTATAATCTTGAGGCTCGAAGGACCAAAAAGATGTATGCGCTGCTGAATGGGTCGCACACACCTTGGGTGATAGCTTGAATGATAAGTCACGGATAGCCAAAGATGATGGTTTATTGAATATATTTAACTACCACGTAACTAATGCTATATGAATGTTGTGTGAATGAGTACAGCTTATTATGAACGCTGACTGTGTACTGTCGCGTTGCACTATAATTTGTGCAAGGTGACGGAAAAGTGCTGATGTATGCAATGCGCGCGTGCCATGTACGATACATGACTCGTACAACAATTTCTTACTGAAATCCAGTCGTGCGTCGGAGCTGACACACACTTTTATTTGTGCCGTTTCCTTTATTCAGTTTATTCATAATCATCTTATTATATGTAAATCGTTTTTATTTATAATTTTTCAGGAAGTTCCAAAATGTTTAATACAAAAATAATAATAATTAATGGGAGAATCGATAAGTTTCCGATTTAGTCAATCACTAGCGTATATGTAAAATAAATTGCTCGTGCATAGCACAACGATAACTTTCGTGTGAGTGAGTTGTACGGTGCATTGTAAATGCACGCTGTATTTGAAAGCATAAGGTTTATAATTGACTGTGTAGTACGTTATGATTTATGAATTGCAAGTGTGAGCGCGACTTCGTATCTATTAGGTTTACTGATTGCGTGTGTAGTTGTGGCGACGTGGTGGGGACAAATTGGAGACATTGGGTTTCGATACATTTTCAACTACCGGGCATATCTCCTTCTTTCTTATATCTATGGTACTAACTCTCTCGCTTCAGAGCACTGCGGGCGCTACCCGTACGGGTCTCCCGTGTGCGCGTCGGCACGCGTCGATGGCGGGCGGCTGTCGACGAGTGTGTCGACAGCTGCAGTTGCCTCTGTCGTTAACGCGTGCATAGTTTATGTTGGAAATTGAAACCAACACAACACAACACCTTGCACGCGGTCTGCACTTACTGTTTGTCCGGGAAAGTTATACTTTTGTAATAAGCACGGCATTAAACCATTGCCTAAAATACAGTCCAGTCTTTTATTGCTCCACGCGCTAACAGCTTATTAGTGACATTCTGTTTGCCCTGCCTCACCGAGCATGAATTATTTTAATCGACTCTGTGTTTTAGGCCTATACATTTACTAGCATTCTCCTTTGATATTAAAAACTTTCATCTATTACTTAAACATATGGGTGAAGGTCGTCTTTAGGTCGAATCTTAGACCAATAATTGCAAAAGTAGGAATAGGTACGGTCAACCACACGTCAGTGGTAGTACTTGAACTATGAAAACAAACCATATTGCTACGACAAAAATACACTGTCAATGTCAAACTGTTACCATGAACATGCGGTTAACTATACCTACTGCAGCGGCTTATAATCTTCCAAACTCCCATGCATTTTGATTTTACATAGTTAAATTGGAATTTTGTTGAAATAATATCAATAAATCATTGTAACAACGTCAATTCAAATTCTCAAATTGATTTCATTCCCACTTAAACAAATATCAACTTTATGACAATGTCCTTAAGTTGAATTCAAAATGACTAGTACTATAAAATTTATTTAAGTTATATCGGAAAATAACCCTTATGTGCAGGTCTTAAATTACTATTGCGAAATCACATAAATCGGAAACTGAATTGTGCAGCAGTTGAAATTGGGTTATACTCTATGTAGTAAATGTCAGTTGCCTTGATAGGCCAGAAATGGTGTAGCTAAAACGATTTGATTCCAAATCCATGCCTACCATGTCATTTATACATTTGTTTTTTTGTTTAATTTTATTTGGGTTTATTATACAGGTAATTATTACTATTTTTATATTACTAATGACTCTACTGCCTTGTGTCTCAAGCGGTCAAGTGGTCGCAAGCCCTAATTCTGAGCACGAGGTCTTGCGGGCAGTTTTATTGGGTTTTTCCATCAGGAAATTCTCAGCAGCAGCCCGGAATCAGGATTTGTGCCCGGTTGACGGATATAGGCTCGCCCCTATAAAACTGGCGAAATGTACGTAGTTGTGTGTGTATGCATGTATGTGTGTGTGTGGTGTACTCTAGTTACACCTCTGCAACGCCCTAGCCCTTGATCAGGGTAGAGCGAGATTGTCTTTCGGCGCCCTTTTATCAACGCTTTCAATTCACGTAAATTCTAAATACCCTACGGATTTTTAAAAATCTGATCTGGCAACACTACTCCCGCGCCTGTCAAAATTTTAGGTATTTTGCGCTGGAAATTGTTTTTTGCATTTGGCTTTTTGGCGCCCCTTACCGTCTAGCGTCTAGAGCGACTGCTCCACTCGCACTATCCCAGGGCGCTGTACCTCTGCCTTACGCTTCGGGGACTAGGCGTGATGTGATGTTATGATGGTAAGATTCTATTACTTTTGCATCGTGGATTGGATTTCGTAAATAAGCAAACGTAAGTTAGGACGCTCTCAGGTTAGTATAGTATAGGGTTGCCAATTGTCCTGTTTTCCCAGGACATGTCCTGCTTTTTGGGATGTCCTGGGGTGTCCTGGATAGTTTTTAAGTAGGTCACGTCTAAAGTCTTATATTTTAAACGCGCCTTCAACCTCACGTTTATTGGTCGGTAACGCAAGGCTAAATATAGATGTAACCACTCTGCTTGTTGTCTCTTTCTCATTATTATTTTCGCGCACTAGAGCTCTCTCTATCTAACAGTTAGATGGAGAGAGCTCTATAGCTAGTGCGCGAAAATGGAGTTTAATTGAACCTGTTTTTATTGCGTATAAATTTTATACAGCGTCCTGTTTTTAAAGGGGAAGCCTCAGGGGAAATTAAAATTTTCTTACGTTTTTCATGAAATCATGACATTTTCGACAGCTTTGCTAACTTATGGAGTTGTATTGCTGATTGAAATGATTATAATTGAGTAAAGCCATATTTGTTACGGCTGCGAAACATATTTTAATCAACATAAAACCTAACACTGACCTGCAAAATGCAAAAAACGTAAGAAAATTTGAATTTCGCGGGCTACCCTGACGCTTCCCCCTTAATCCTTAATGTCCTGGTATTTTCACCTTCTACTTCTGGTTTTCAAAATTGGGGATGGCAACCCTAGTAGGTATAGTAGGACTTAGGAGAGACAATCTTCGCAGCATGGATAGGGTAAAATGGCGTCTGATTGGGGAGCCCTATGTTCATCAGTGGACTGCTGTAGACTGAAGGTGTCGATGACAAATAAAAAAACATGATGATAAAAAATTCTGTCGGTAGAGACATGATATTAATTCAGTTCTGTTTTATAGGGTAATTGGTTATATGTCGGCAACCGGTTGAGGGGATAATAATAATAATTATTATTTTAATTGACCCCACATGACCTCTGTGCTAATTTCAACAATTTTCGAGTAATTTGACATTTTATATTTTAAAATGTATGAAATAAAACCGCCGTCCTTCCGTCCTCGCCGCCTAGGCCCCGTCCATCCCCACCCCGACCCTTGCTCGAGCCAGCCCGCACCGCTGAGCCTGTAGCTTTAAATTCTCCTAATAATGATATTAATCCGATCTAGCCTGTCCCTTGCTGTCCTCCACCAGCGACGCCCTAAGCCGAGGTCCGTACCCCACAGGGCGTCTCTTAGCGTGTAGTCGCTTAATTTCTAAGTTTTATGCCCTGGCTGGAGGCTTTAATTTATTGAGGCAGCCACAGGAAAGTCCGGTTAAGTAACCGACAACCTCCTAGGTTGACCTGCAAGATGCCATGCAATAAAAAGTAAATGGCCTCCTACATCCCCTTTATGGATTGCCGACATATAACCAAAAACCCTGTTTATCTACATGTTCCTAATGACAGAAAAAGGAAAGAAAGAAAATACATTTATTTAGCAATCATTTCATTTTTTTTGGTTTTTTATGACAATTATGTCATTTGGTTTTATTATTTTATTTATCTTTTTTATAGATTGTTTTATATTTTGTGAATGTGAGAACGTTGTAAGCCTTGTGGACTGAATATTAGTTGACCATTTTTTTATTTTGTTAAGTAGGTACCTGATACTTGTTGAGAGGTCTACACTGTCCTCCCATACCTATCCACACTGTAATTTGAAAACATTGTAAAAGCCAATTACTTCTAAAACGCCACGGTTACTCAACTGTAGTTTCTTGTCGGCTCTTCTCTATAGGAAACGACCTATCTATTGGAACCGTGTACCTAGCTTCTGAAGTTTCATAGGTGCCCATTTTATGTGCAATCAAATATTTTGATTTTGAGACATGATGATGCTCTACAAAGCTTCAGCTTTCTTTCGGCTTTTCTTTTAGTTTCTTTCTAAAACTCGACGAATATTAAGGTCATCAACATCCTATTCCTTTCCCAACTATGATGGGGTCGGCTTCCTGTCTAACCAGATGCAGTACCAGGATTTTACATAGAGCGACTGCCTATCTGACCTCCACAACCCAATATCAAGTGGGTAACACGATACCCCTTGGTAACATTGGTTGTCAGATTTTCGGGCTTCTAACTACCCGTAACGACGGTCAAAAATCTACGAATGACAGTCGGGACCACAGGTGTAGGCTGCGTTTCCACCAGAGATGTGCGAGGATGCGTAGCGAGGGATGTGTTTGTTAAGAGGCTTTATTTACTTAGCATCGCTTAGCACAGCTCCGGTGGAAACGGCTTAGCGGTGCGAGGTTTTTGTAGTACGTACAAAACAAACGAGGGATGGGTGCGAGGGATGTGTGCGAGGGATTTATGCGAGAGATGTGTGCAAGGGATGTGTGTGAGATATGTGTGCGAGAGATTTATGCAAGAGATGTGTGCGAGGGATGTAAGCGAGAGATGTGTGCGAGGGATGTGTGTTAGGGATGGACGCGAGTGAGAAATCGTATCTGAAAAGAGCCCGCTACACATCCTCGCAGCGCTCATCTGCGCACCGTTTCACAGCGTCGCTATACCTACATCCTCGCACCGCTCAGCAGCCTAGCACATCTCTGGTGGAAACACTCACATAGTTTCACAGCTTCGTTACGCATCCTCGTACCGGTCGGCTACCTCGCACATCTCTGGTGGAAACGCAGCCTTAACGTCTCGATCGATTTGTGTGTCTGTTGACTGTTGTTTTGACGTTCAAAAGTGCCTTTTATGTGCCTAAGGGCCTATTTCACGATGTCCGAATAGCCACTATTTACCGAATAAGTTCCAAAATGGAACTGAATTTGTAGGATATAATCTGCCAAGTAAGTTAACGAGAACCTAATCGGAGGTGGTGAAACAGCAGGAGACGCCCGGGGCGGGAATCGTGAGCCGATTTCCAGCCACCGTAGGCGCGGGCTTGCGGACGGTGAGCAATGGGTAGCTCGCCGTCCGATAAGGACCAAGCCCGGGTCGACGGCGCGTTGTGTTCCACGCGCGCCTCAAAGAGATGTCAGCAGAATTGACGGGGCCCGCTAGGGCCAATGCCTGCCGGGGGTTCGAAGAAAACCGATGGGACATCGTGGCCCCCGGCCACAGGGCAACCGAAGGAACACGGGTGGGTTTTAGTCAGTAAGAGTCTGACACGCCCTCCCGCTCCATCCAGAGCGGGAGAAGTTATTTGATAATTTCCCACCCAAAAAAAAAAAGGCCCTAATTGATATAAATTATTTGCCTTTGTTATTACTTAGCCATGAGCCCTTCATATTATAGGTGTCGCTTTATTTACATAACATAAAATCACGTCTTGTTTCCCCGAAGCCCCCGGAGAGACCCCTTATTTATTTTTTAAAGTAGAGACGTTTAAACGTCAAAAACATATGGTAGGTAGCGGTAAACAGTCGCTAATCATTAGGTATTTAACTTTAAGTAATGTTTATGAATCAATCTGCCTAGTCTTTTCCCAACAATGTAGTCCGCTTCCAGTCTAACCGGATGCAGCTGAATACCAGTATTTGACATGGAGCGACTACCTATCTGACCTCTACAACCCAGTAACTGGGTAGTGCGATACCTACCCCTTGGTAAGACTGTCAAAGATCCACGAATGACAGCCGGGACCAACGATTTAACATGCTTTCCGAGGCACGCAGAAGTTTCGATATGTAAAGATGGTTACCCATCCACGGACCAACCTCGGCAAGCGTAGCTTAATCTGGTGGATCGACCCGTGCGGCTGTTGTTACTTAGCCATAAGCTCCTAATGTAAGTAATGTTTATAAATGAGCCCCTAAAAGTATTGTAACTGTTCTAGATTGAACCATTGAAGTATGAAGTGGCACCAGAATTCAGGTTCATGCACTATCCATCAATGAGTTACTATGCAGACAGGAGGAACGAAATCAGACCGGCTAAACCACAGAAAATTTCTAGAGTAACTATGAAGCGAAGAAGACTTTGACTTGTCTCTATACCTACGGACCTTAGACGTATTTCAAAACAAGAAAGACCACTACTTAGTTTCTGGAGACCAGCGTAGCTATCCGCATCGAACATAATCATTGTCAACGAAGGAGTCCTTTAAACGCTGTTCACAAATCCGAAACCCGAACATTTTGACAGTTGAAACCAAATAGACGACCACTTTTCTTCTGACAGCTATTTGCTGTCGGGGACTAAGCAAATCAAGTAACCGAAAATGTGTCATTTTCGACTCGGAAGCCTGTCGAATGGTTGTGAATAGCTATGCAGGTCAATTTTCTATACAAACATTGAAAACACTGATGAAATATTTTAAAAATGGCCGGTTTCAATAACGCTAGACAAAGATGGCACTATTTCATACTGACGTCACAGTCAATCTTTAGTGCCTAACTCAACCATCCTCCAGTACAATTATCCCAAAAAATGTGACCCTCTGTCATGTTTTTTTCTCATATTACCTATTGCTGTTTTATTTTTGTGTATTTTCTGAAATAGGCTGTTTCATATGTACTATCGCGGACATGTATATCTGAACACCGTAAGGACTAAGCCCAGGTTCGCAGAGCGATTTTTTCCGTGGCGATTTTTTTTCACGCACTAGATTTTCAACACTCTGCTTAGCGCCGAGAGTTGAAAATCCAATAGTGTATTTTGTCGACGCGCTGGGATGCACTCTGTTGGATTCTCAATCCAGTGCGCGATAGAATCCCGCAGCGATATTTTTACGTCCGTGCGAACGTGGGCTAATACTGCTTGCAGCGGTAATACTTACCTACGAAAAAAAAACCGGCCAAGTGCGTGTCGGACTACGCACAATGAAGGGTTCCGTAGTTGAGATGAATTTATTTATCCCAAGAATAAACTTAACATTGTAGTTGAAAAACATGTTCTCCCATACATTCCAACTACAAATCGTCGCTCGGCATCCAATACCGCGAAGGTGACATTTTTTTACGTTTTTTTTTTTAAATTGCAAGATCACTTATTTGAACGTGTAGAAGAATTAAATAAAACAAAAATCTGATGTTCGTAAAAAATTTCACATTCGCGGTATTAATATAATAATAATATAAATGTAACACCTTTAAACGAGCAATTCTTGTATATATGTATATATATAATCTGAATCTCGGAAACGGCTCCAAGAATTTTATGAACTTTTATTACGCAGGGGGTTTCGGGAGCGATAAATCGATCTAGCTAGGTTAAATTTTTAGAAAACGTCGTTGAAAAAGAAAAATGGTCACGATATTTTCTTTATTCAAGTAACAAGGGCTCATTCATTGTGTTAGTAAACTTATGAACTATGTTAGCTTATTTTACCAGGTCACTCAGAAAGTTTTGCGATTAACAGTTTTTATCTATGGGATACTGGCTGGTTTTGATATCGATAAAAATATGACTATTTATTACAAAAAAAAACATTACATTCTAAATTCCCTCCACATTTTTTTACGAGCAAAATCAAAAAGAAAGAAAGAAAAGAAAGAAAAAGTATTTATTGAGACTCGCACAGGAAATCACAAATTAAACTAAACACCTTCATTAAGAACATTAAAAAAAAAACAATAAATAAACAAGTTAAAATTAAAATAAAAGCAGAAGGAGAAAAAAATAGAGAGAAATGGAGAGTTCTTTGAAAAGATATAATATTTTATTTTATAACCTGTAGTATATTTTTTTCTAGTATCGCAAAACTTTCCGAGTGCCCCACGTAATCTAGTTTAAATTTATTTCACCCCATGGGAGATGGCACTGCAGTGATTGATGTACATGCAATCCAGCCTGCTAGTGATCATTTTTAGGATATTGTTGGAGCTGGCCCCCACTCTGCACAATAGAGATGCACACCTCATTCGCATCGTTGCATAAAAGCAATTAACATGTGCGTCCGCGAACATTCCCGATGCGCAACAAAAACGGGGCAGCCCCACCAATAGGTACCCTGAAAGCATTGTTGTATTGGACACGAAGGGTGTTGCACGACCTTTGGGTATATCTAGCCCATAGGCTGCACGTGTAAAACGTTGTACAATAAGCTCGAAACAGAGTAATTTTGACTTTTTAAATGAGCAGCGTGCAAACCAGCGAGCCAGCATTTTCGCCCTTACCGACAACACCCTTCGTTCCCGCCAATATCGAGTCCGTCATTCAGGTCAGGGGTCAATATATGACCAAGATATTTAAACGTAAATACTATTTGTAGTGGAGTCTCATTGAGTAATACAGGTGGTACATAACCTGGTCTACCCCAAGCCTCAAAGACCATGATCTCCGACTTATTGGAGTTATACATCAAACCATGTATTTTGGCATATTGCTCACATTTGGCGACCAACTTTCTGAAACCACAGATTGACGCACTCAGAAGCACCATATCGTCTGCATAGCTAATATTATTTACACAAATACCATCTATATAGCTACCTGCTCTGGTGCTGTTGAGCTCGCCAATCAGCTCGCTCGAAAAGCGAGGGTGAGCTCAACCCTCCCTGCCTCATCCCGCATTCCAACCTGTATGGCCTGGAAAAAGTTCCAGCCCATCATACACTATTGATCTTGTTACCATACCAATATTTAAAGATGTTTATAAGCTCCGTTGGCAACCTATCCTTCTCCATCTTTCTCCGCAATACGTCATAAGCAACCGTAACACGCTGTGTATAGTATGTGACAGTATACTTAAGACACAACACTGCACTTTCTGTTGACAAACCACGCCGAAACCCGAATTGGGTGTCATGAACATTTACAGTTTTATTTTTTAGTTGTGTATTAAGCAGACTGTCAAACACTTTCGATATTTTGTTGTTGATATTATAATAGCTAGAGAGATGGGCCTATTGAATGCCGAGCGACGAAATGTAAGTTTGCGCGCACAATATTGAGAGCCATGTTATTTACCATGTTATTTTAAGATCATGGACTTCTTATAGGTTTTCCTGTAATCTATGAGTAAAGAGCCATACTATGTATTTTTTTCAAAAATTTTGGTCCAGTAGTTTCGGAGATAAGGGGGGGGGAATGGTCAATTTTCATTGAATTTCTTAAATATCTTTAAAAGTGTTTATTTTAAAATGATACAAAAAATATATTTAAGATCCTCATAACAAGTCCTTTCATTTGATATGTCACACGGTACTGTTAGTAAAACTATTTTTTTGAATTTTCTTGTTTGCCCCCCAAAAGTGACCCCTATATTCAAAATTCATTTATTTACGTTACACATTCGTGTTTGGGTCACAGAAATACATATGTGTACCAAATTTCAACTTAATCGGTCCATTAGATTCGGAGTAAATTGGCTGTGACAGACGGACAGACAGACGGACAGACAGACAGACAGACAGACAGACAGACACACGAGTGATCCTATAAGGGTTCCTTTTTTTCCTTTTGAGGTACGGAACCCTAAAAAGGGGCGATAAACAGATGTGGTCATCGTGTGCACGGGATTTTGTTTTTAAAGTGGTTAGATTTATGTATGACCGCGAAGGTAGGTACATAAGTACCAAGCATTAGCTAGAAAGGCTAGCAGCCTTTCAGAAACTGTGGATTAAATCTCTGTCTATACTTCCTACAGTTCGTTTTTTTTATCCCAGAGACTAAATTGACAGGTGCAAATGTCAAACTCCATATTGAAAAAACAAACAACAATCACTTGAAATGTCAAATTAGTCTCTGGGATTAATAAACGAACTTTACATACTTAATTATAAGCTTTTATTTGCTATTAAAATAATAACCCAAAATAAAATGACTTTTATTTATTTATTTGCACAATGTACACACAGTTGCAGGTTATGACTAGGATAAAACTTGAGTACATACATGACCCTTCTGTATGAGAAACGGTGTAAAAATTCCCTCATCCTCGATAGAATAAGGAGGATTCTCCAACCAGATGATTGTTGTGTCTCTATATTAAAAAGTACTCTGTGTTGTGTCTGGTGGCCTACTGTTCGAAGATTGATGTACCTTAGTGCCTTAGTCTCAGGCAGTGTTGTTATCGTAAAAATCTGAGCTGCCGTATGACAGTCTGGTTTGCCGTATTTTAAGGGGAAAAATACAAAATTGCCATATTTATATAAAAATTTATAATCATCATTTTTTTCTTTTCCATAAAGGTTTCTTATCGTTTCTATTACTTACCTACTTTAGATTCATGTTTATCTAATGTGTACTTGTCCTTGCTATTCGCACATGTAACAAGGCACCTTAAACTTTGTACAGTATACTTGATTTTTTGCCTTGTTTTTAATTTAGTTGTCATGGATTTTTTTTGTCATTTTCAATTTTGACAATTAGGTGGTAAGTAGTTTCTGGGTTAGTGGCAACATTGACGATTTGTTTCCTCAGCCTCTTCAGGTGAGAGAAATTTTAGTTTCATTTTCATTTCATTCATTACACTTGTGAAAAATTATTCGGGTCACCCATATTCAATTGCTTTATTTTGTGATACGGCAATGAGAGGCCTACCGTATGCCGTATTTTCCGAAAAAAATATCGTGGAATGCCGTATAATACGGCAATTGCCATATCAATAACATCACTGGTCTCAGGCACTAGTGGTCTGCTACAGGCCGATTATAATAATTATAGAAAAAAAAAAAAGATTTTTTAGGTTTTCTATACTAGGTCAGGTGGTACCTTTTAGTAATCATCCCCAAGACTCAATTTTCGCATGAGTAAAATCTTCAATCTTCAATCTTTTGATACTAGGAGGTAAGTTATTGGCATAACTGTCCAAAACGCTATTGTAAATCCATGGGAAGGAATGAGTGACTCCGTTACAATCATACATAACTGTATTTCCATTGCTTGTATCGTCATGTTCATTTGTTTTATCGTTCAGAAGTTTTTGAACAAGCTCTTCAAATGATGGAAATATAACATCTTTGGGCATGTTTTTTGATGCAACTGAAAGAAGAAAAAAAATATTGCATGTTTTTTTTACACAACGTCTAAATTACAATTAAGTAACATAACATCACACTTGTAGTTCCCAAAGGGTAAGGCAGAGACGTAGAATTATATTATCTGTAAGATAAGACAACCATTTGTGTGCTCAAACATGAGTACAATACATACAACACAAATTGTGAGCATGCAAGAGATGTTAAAAGTATACATAAATACAGATCGTCACGTTTGCCTTAAACAATGGCATGCAAATATTAATAAAAATAAAGTATAATGTCACTACGAGTCTAATTATTTAAAAATGTCATGATAATATAGATCTTTAAAAATAATAAATTAGTAAAACATGGTCAAAATTTCTCATCTAAAAACTCATTTAAATTATAATAAGCTTTATTTGCTAGAAAATTTATTACTTTCTTTTTAAACGCTACGTCACTTAACTGCTTCCAGCTTTTAGGCAGTTTATTATACATTTTTGGAGCCACGCAAAAGACACTTTTCTGCATAAGTGTCGTTCTACACTGATGTACAAAAGTTTGATTATTGTCATGTCTATTACGAGGAAATCGATCTGCCATGCGAGAAAAGAGGTGAGGGTTGGATCTTAATTAAGAACATTGCATTTTCTAATATATAGAGTGATGGTAATGTCAATATTTTGTATTTTTTTAAATAAGGCTTGAACTCTGAGTGGCTTTAAGTTTGAACATCAACCTAATGCAACGCTTTTGAGTTTTAAATATAAGTTCCCAGTCAGTTGAGTCACCCCAAAAGATAACACCATATCTTAAAATCTTATCTGTGGCCGAGGTGTATCTTAAATAATACAACCACATTTTGCCATTTATGTTAAGTCTCATGTAATAAGAGCCTATTGCTATCGACCGGGGACAAATTCAAACTCCACGCGCGCCTCAAAGAGATGTCAGCAGAATTAACAGGGTCCGCTAGGGCCAATGCCGGCCGGGGCTGCGAATATGGGCCGAAAGGGAAATCGTGGCCCCGGCAACAGGGCAACCGAAGGAACATGGGTGGGTTTTAGTCAGTAAGAGTCTGACACGCCCTCCCGCTCCACCCAGAGCGGGAGAAGTTATTTGATAATTTCCCACCCAAAAAAAGGCTGCTATTAAAAGTTCCATATGGAAAACCTAATAACGATTTGGCTGACCCGGGAGTACTCATGCTCAGCAGTAGCACTTGGAATGACAAGACCAATGAGGCAACAACACGTAACAAAAAAAGCTGTACCTTGTTCTCTAAGAGCTTGTATTTGTTCCACACTGTAATGTGAATAGCGGCATATGCTTCCAAACTGACATTCTCCATTGGCAAATCTTGTACACGGTTTCTTTTTGCTCTCCTCTGCTAGAATGGTCTCGGGATCTGAAATATTACATGAAAATTAACTTTTTAAATTATATTTCGGTTGTACACAGTATACACAGCAGATCTAACAGGCTGATGAGGTTACTAACATCAACATTTGCTGATGACACCGCAATACTTGCCAGCCACACAGATCCTGCTGTGGCCTCACACATGCTACAAGGGGTCTCGACAAAATAACCACATGGCTACAAAGGTGGCGCATAAAGACGAGCGCAAGCAAATCGGTCCACGTCACATTTACGCTGCGAAAAGGTACCTGTACACCTCGACAATGTCACACTATCTCACCACGACAGCGTAAGATACCTAGGGTTACATCTAGACCGACGTCTAACGTGGAAGAAACATCTTAAGACTAAGAGACACGAACTTAATATCCGTTACAAAAACTTACACTGGATCATGGGACGAAACAGTAAACTGAGTACCAACAACAAACTCTTAATATATAAAATGATCTTGAAGCCGGTGTGGCTTTATGGAATTCAACTCTGCGGCAGCGCCTGTAACTCAAGCATTAGCATCATACAGAGAATGCAGAATGCTATTTTGAGGTCAATCAGTGGTGTTCCTTGGCTTGTCACGAACCCTGAAATACACAAGGAGTTATCAATGAATACCATCATGGACGAGATAAAAAACATCACAAAAAGATACCAGGAAAGACTGGAAAGCCATCCCAACAATCTGCTGCCGCACTGAAAACAAGAAGTTACAGGAAAAGACTTAAAAGGAAAGACATTGTGTAGTCCACCCACACTTGTGTGGACCTAAGCACAAATACGGAGTAGATGGCTCGCTGGAGTCATGCTCTTCCCGCCAATAATTACCTCCACCTCATTCGATAAAAGTAAAAACTGATCGCGGATTGAAACAGAAAAAAAAAAAAAATTTGGTTGTTTACAACGTTGTAACGAAGGCGAGCACTAAGACAGGATTTTAGGGGATGAAAGTTAGAATCGTGGTATTGGCATAGATTGACTCGTCATCTCATCTTTTTCTGTTGTCGATCTCTATTTCATTTATCATCTCCAGGGTACCATTCTGTCAGAATTGTCACAGTCATTCTCACAGCAGGTTCAAACTGGAGAAGAGTTGCAAAAGACAGAAAGCTATGGAAATCGTTAGAGGAGGCCTTTGCCAAGAGGCATACTGAACTCTGTGATAAATTGGAACTCAGGAAACAAACTAACAGCAAGTAAGGAGATTCAGGATAACAATGTAATAGGCATTTAGCATGCGACTTGCATTAAAAAACATACCCATCGAGACCCAACATGATTAAGAACTCCTACAGAGCAGAGTACATTTTACCATAGAAATAGCTTTATCACAGCAATTAAAATCTTCAACAATATTCTATAAGAAACAAGAGCACTCCCTCTGAAATACTTTAAATCCAAACAACATAATTATATGGGTTATTGATTTTTTTGTGTGAAATAATTTATTGATAAAAAGTAACAGATAAATATGGTTAATGAGATTTCATTATATTTTATTACTACAAGTAAGTACTATTCAAATTGATACGCAACTCTATTACTCTATTAATGCCTAGCTAGCTGTCATTGGACATGTTATAATATTTAATCAATTTAACAAATTAATGTGTTATAAAATATTTTTTTAGCATTTTTAAATATTTGTATGCCTGTCCATCCATGGTGGAACATGTAAGATCATAACTAAGAATTGAGAATAATGGCTCTTATTAAAGACCTTATCGTACAATGTTTTAAAGCTAATAATATAAATTATATATTATTATTTTTTCACTTCTCTGGTAAATGTTAGTTGTATCTTGGCTTTTTGAAGAGAAGTTTCCGACGGGAAATTTTATCGGGCACACGGTTTGTTAATAATAATATTATATTTACCTTTGAACTGTTGGTAGTGTTCTTGAACCAACTTTTGATGTATCAGCCCGTTGTTGTGCGTCCGCACTATTGCTGGTGCCGCCACCATTGGCTTGTCGCAGTAATCACAAATATATCTTTTACCCATGATTAATTCACTTGTTGCACAGAATGAAAATAAATTGTTCAGAATTCAGAGAGCAAATAGAGGAACAGAGCGGATACTTAAAAGTAAATAAAAAACCATTCCGACTCAGAATTTGATAAATTGACAATGACAATGACATTGACATTTGATTTTGAAGTTGCGTTTCGTTCGGAAAAAATTATAATAGCATTATGAATAAGAATAGTACAGACGCCAGCACTTCAAGCTACTACAATCTGTCAAATTTATTTAATAGATTTTCAACTTTATCGCTGAAGGTTCAAAGTTGATTGGGAAAATTTGCCAGTTTCGGGTAGCTTGATGTGCTGGCGTCTGTACCTACGTTTATTTATTTTAATTCTCACTACTTGAGGAAGATACAAACTTTTTTTTTAAACGTGTAAGTAATCCGAATTTGAGTAAACAATTACGAACGAAGGCGGAATGCATTTCAAGCGTTTTTATTTTATCACAAACTTTTTTTTTTGTGTGAAACATCTACAGCAGCGGCCGCGGGTCAGACCGACTGTTGTGTCGCCACGTCAACAGTGCTATTGCCAAACTAACGCCAACGCCAATGTTCGGGTTTGAGATATCTTTATTTCCCATAAGAAACACTGACAATATGAGAAATATTTAACTAATTAAAAAAAAAAAAAACATACCTAATTGAATAACGTACAGTTTTGGCAAAACATAAATAAATTACAATACACAAAAATATTCAAAAAGTGTAGGGTAATCGCTAATAATTTAATACAGCTAAAACGTAAACATACACGGAACGCGCGCAACTAGATGTGGTATGTAACTGTGCGTTCGCACTGGCGAAACATTCACAATGAAACATGTTGGAATCTCTAGTGCCTGTCAATTTTCCATACAAAGTTTGACAGGCACTAGAGATTTCAACATGTTTTGTTGTGATGTTTCGCCAGTGCGAACGTATAGATAAGTACAGATGCCAGCACATCAGGCTACAATCTGTCAAATTTAGATTTTCAACTTTATCGCTGAAGCATAATGTTCAAAGTTGATTTGGGAACATTTGACAGTTCTGGGTAGCTTGATGTGCTAGCGTCTGTACTAAGGTGTGCTCGCTTTATTTTCATTAAACATAATGTAATTTCTTTCTGTCATTTGCATTTCTGAGCCTAATTTTGTGTATTTGATGTTTCTTTGTAAACTATATTAGTCGATTGGTCGCCCCAGGCTAAGTACCTGGGTGTGACCATCGACCGCCGCCTCACGATGGGGCCCCATGTCCGCAAGGTCGCCGCACAGGGTAAGGTCGCCCGCAACCTCCTCAGACCCGTGCTCTCGTCCCGCATCCCGGTGTGCGTCAAGCTGAGCGTGTACAAGATGTACGTGCGCCGAGTCTTGACGTACGCCGCTCCCGCTTGGTTCGCCCTCACGAGCGAGTCGAGCCGGAAGCTGCTCCGCACGCAACAAAATCTTGCGTTGCGGACCATTGTAGACGCTCCTCGCTACGTGAGTAATGACGTCATCCAGCGGGACCTCGGGATCGAGAGCCTGGATGACTTTATGAGGCGACTCGTGAAGGCCATGTTCGCTCGTGCCGACGCCTCTGACTGGCCCCATGTCAGGCAGTTAGCGCCATGGCACGCGCGGCCGCCTGACGCGAAAGCCCTGCCCCGCGACCTGATAGCGGACCCTGACCCCATCGCACCGGATTGACGCCTCGGGTAAGCAGCATCCAGGCTACACGCAGCTTACCCGAAATAATAAGACTACAGATGTACACATACACCTGTTGTGTGGCGTGTGCTAAGTTAATATAGGCACGTCACATAACTGAATACAGACATCCATCACTATACATGCACCTATACACAACACGCGCGGGCGCGATGCGGGTCGCGATGCACGTTTACACTGAGCGGTGTTACACAACAACACTAGCCGCTCACACATACGCGACTGCCTACCCCTCAAACCGTAAACGGTTCGATCTGTAAGCGGGGCGAGGGGGAGACTACATATTAGACCTGTAGAGCGTCGAGTCGGCATCTCCGTCGCTGGTCGTTCTCGCTGGGCCTCCCCCGGGTAACCGGGGGTCTCACCTGGCGGGTACAGACCGCCGGGGTGTCGTGAATAAAGCGGCGCCAGGAGCTGGCGTCGTGGCGCACCTACAGAAATATTCAGAGCAACCAATCACATAGACGCACTTTTGCTTCACAAAAGTGCGGTCTTTTCTATTAGCCGTCTGAGGCGATCCAAACTGAGGGGCCCATATTAATGGGTCAATGTATGGCCTCCGCGGGCGAGGGGCGAAGCCCTGACCCCGCTCGCCTCGCCCCCTTGTGGGGGCGTCGCGACATCTCAATTCCAATGTGGGTCATTCGCTATCCAACCTTTGAAGTGAACACACGTGAACAGCTACAGCAAGAAAATACCCCAGAAAATGGATACCACTGCAGATGAAGCCGCTCAAGTCATTGCACTACTGCAATCAGAGATGTGGCAATGTTGTTCGGCAACTGAACTTAAGTTGTTTTTCCGTTCGACGAGTGTTCCAACGCTTTCAAGAGACTGGTGGCTATATCCGAAGACAACGGTGCACATCCGAATGAGACGATCGCTTCATTGTTTCGACGTCTTTACGTAATCGGTTCTCCAATGCTGTTGAGCTGCAACAACAACTGCGATCAGCTCGCAGAACTTCTGTAAGCGTCTCCACGATTAGAAGAAGAATGCGGGAGAAGAAAATTGCAGCTCACATGGCTGCTACAGGGCCAAAATTGACTGCACAGCATAGGAGAGACCGGTTGCAATTTGCCCGTGACCATGTGGATTGGACAATAGACCAATGGAGAGCTGTACTCTTCTCGGATGAGACGAGGGTGTGTCTTTTCTGCAACGACAGGCGTAGAAGAGTATACAGGAGGCAAGGGGAACGATTCACACAAGCCTGTATTCAAGAAACAGTGGAATACGGGGGTGGCTCGTGCATGTTCTGGGGCGGCATGTCAATCGACGGCAAAACGAACCTTATGTATGTTTCTCGGACTGGAAGTGCTCGCGGGCAAGGGTCGCTGACTGCTCATCGGTACATAACAAAAATCTTATAGGAGCAGGTTGTCCCTTATGCGGGTTTTGTTGGCAGTAGGTTCACGTTAATGCACGATAACGCCCGCTGTCACACCGCATTAATTGTAAGTGACTACCTGCAAGAAGTTGGGATCCCTGTTATGCGCTGGCCGGCGCGTAGTCCAGACCTGAACCCTATTGAGCACCTTTGGGATGAACTGAAACGTCGAGTACGGGCACGTGATCCTGCCGCTACCACTCTCCAAGACCTCCAAGATCCGTCGTTGCAGAATGGAACATTCCTCAAGAGACTGTTGTCACATTAATTAGGTCCATGAGAAAACGCATGGAAGCAGTCATCAGGGCTAGGGGGGTAACACTAGGTTTTAAGTTGTTTTTATGGACTTTGTTGCAATTTTTTCTGATAAAATTAAATTGAACTTTTTAATCATTTGCATTAGCTTGCTTTTTTATTCCCTGGTAAACAAAAAACCAAATCTATTGATTTATTCTGAAATTTAAATAAATTGCCATTCCAATGATACCAATATAGTCATATGTCTACCATTGATTAATTTAATAGGGTTAAAATGACTTTGAAGGGAATTCTTAAAGAGGTGCGATTTTTGTGACGCCGCGCCGAGTGTATTTAGTGATTTTTTATTAAACGTTTAAACTATCATTCTTGACATTAGAGCCATCTGATATCCATTTTTGCAACTTTTCAGAAGAGCAAAATTAAACCTTTAAAATTTATAATAATAAAATTGTTCTATAATTCTGAAAATAAATAATTGTAGCCGTGGTAGCTCTACGGCTATATTATTTCTGCTTGGTTATTAGAGATTCGAGGGATGCCAACTTTTAAGCGATTCCATCCATAAATCCGGAGAAAAACTATAGGTAGGTACCTACATTTTTTATCCGAAGGTATATAGTTACATCAGACCCAAGTTTTAGGGTCCAGTTGCAATCAATATTTTTATGTTTTAACAGACCGTTTGGTTCGAAAAACTAAGTATTTGAATGAATAAAAATATGCTGAATGATGTATGTGGGCTAAGACCACTACAACATGGGTTCCTGAAAACGTCCAGCGGCATCGTGGAAGACCCAGGTGTAGATGGCGGGACGAACTTGACGCTTATAGGAGGGATTGGTCTATATTGGCTCAGGATCGGGTTGGGTGGAAAAAGGAAAGGGAGGCCTTTGCCCTGCAGTGGGACAATACGGGCTAATTATTATTATTATTTTCATGTCTTTGACACATCTCGGGACCCTGGGGTCCCGGACCTTTGGAAGGCGTACGAGGGGCCGAAGCCAACTCTCAGAGGCCCGTTAGACATTTTTAATGAAATGAGGCACCAACCGACGATTATCCCTGTCCACACTACGTAAGTGCATCCAAGGACAATCCCCGGTTGGTGTAGGACTATTGCAGGATATGGAAACAAAGATATTGGGTAGGTTTGGATGGCTAAAGTGAACTGGTTATCTAGGACTATGGAAAGACTATGGCCCCTGCCTGATCAATGTTTTATATAAAATACACAGATAAAATGGCAGGGGGTGACTTGCACGCTCAATAATGGACCCCCGAAACGGTCGCTAGAACATAGTGTCGTAGCGACAAGGGGGCAACACGTCCTGAGGTGCTTATGAGGAGTGGAGAGGTATTCCACGGCTATCAGGACAATCCCGGAAGTACGGTCAAGATCCCTACCAGCATCTTACTGGAATACTTCCTTCCTCCGAGCACGTTTGCTCTTGCGAATCTCCACTCAAGCCGGCCAATTAAGGCAAGAATGAGGCGGGATTTCTGTTCCTCGTCAGTGTTCACTCCAGCCGGCCAATAAAGGCAAGCCAGAGGTGAGGAACAAGACTTCTCCCGGGAGATAGGGTCCGTGGGGTCGCTACTGCCCAACAGCTCGCCACATGCTGCCCTGCGGGTTTTTGTATCTCTCTTGGTCTGGCTCCTAATCCCAGACCCGTTCCGGCAAAGTAAACTCTACCGGCACAGGCCTAGAGTTTGGAGCGCGCAAGCCCCACCACGACGTCAACGTAGAGATACGACGGTGGGGTTATTATTATTATTCGTCTTTGACATTTCTCGGGACCATGGATCCCGGACCTTTGGAAGGCGTACGAGGGGCCGAAGCCAACTCGCAGAGGCCCCTTAGACATTTTTGAGTATTGAGGCACCAACCGACGATTATCCCTGATCGCACTATGCAAGGGCACCCAAGGACAACCCCCGGTTGGTGTAGGACTATTGCAGAATATGGAAACAAAGATATTGGACTATGGGTTTGGGTGGCTTAAGTGGACTGGTTACCTGGAGCTATGGAAGGACTATGGCCCCTGCCTGATCAATGTTTAAATGTACACGGATAAAATGGCAGGGAGTGACTTGCACGCTCAATAATGGGCCCCCGAAAACGGTCGCTAGCACATAGTGTCGTAGCGACAAGGGGGCAACATGTCCTGAGGTGCTTATGAGGAGTGGAGAGGTATTCCACGGCTATCAGGACAATCCCGGAAGTACGGTCAAGATCCCTACCAGCATCTTACTGGAATACTTCCTTCTTCCGAGCACGTTTGCTCTTGCGAATCTCCACTCAAGCCGGCCAATTAAGGCAAGAATGAGGCGTGATTTCTGTTCCTCGTCAGTGTTCACTCCAGCCGGCCAATAAAGGCAAGCTAGAGGTGAGGAACAAGACTTCTCCCGGGAGATAGGGTCCGTGGGGTCGCTACTGCCCAACAGCTCGCCAGATGCTGCCCTGCGGGTTTCTCTCTTGGTCTGGCTCCTAATCCCAGACCTGTTCCGGCAAAGTAAACTCTACCAGCACAGGCCTAGAGTTCGGAGCGCGCAAGCCCCACCACGACGTCAACGTAGAGATACGACGGTGGGGTTATTATTATTATTATTATGTATGAATCCGACCATTTGGTTCAAAAATATGTGTGTAAAAAATATCTATTTGTATGTTAACAACATAACCTATACAGGTTCGGGGAAAATATCATTTCAAATAACTACCTACTTATTTATGACGCCGAACTAATTTTATTATGCTTTTTAGAAGACAATTTTTCGCACTGTTTCTTTTTATTGGTATTGAAGTATTGTTAAGTGAGTCTTCATAGCTTCTTCCATTATAATTTATACCTACATTGTACTGAATTGTTGAATGAATTTTGTGGCGCAAGGATAGGCAGAAATGTGTAGTCGTACTTCAATTGAATACGATTTCCTAAGGTACTGCAGTTAGCCAATAAAAGGCTTGTGCATACCAACGCAACACGCAACGCGACACAAAGAGACCGCTCGTCGCGCGACGAACGGTGCCTTAGTCGCAGGCCACGCTGGTGCGACGCGTCTTGTGTCTGCGATGAGCGGGAAAAATAATAATACGGGTTGAACGGGGGGTGCCATGTTGGCGCGACTGGCGTGCGCGTCGAGCGACCGCGAGCAGCGGAGGGAATAGTACGAGTTCGCGCGTCCTGCGTATTTATAAAATTTTGTTGAATTATCCGCGATGCAAAACATAAATACGGAGGAGTTTATTAGTGAAATATGGAAGGAGAAGGAGAACATCTAAAGGCTGATGATGATGATGATGATGGAAGGAATTTATAATGGATATTGGCGTAATTCATCGTACAGTCTACGGTATTCACCAAACTGATTCCTGTTTTTGTTTAAATCATGAACCCCCATTTTTATTTGTAATATATCCTGTGCAAAAAAATACTTCCTTCTAAACATGAAAGTTCTAATTTAGACAAACTCATCACCCCCCCGCAATAATAGCAGATAAAAACCACATGTCACGCGGCCGCTTCAACGTGGCACACTACAACGGCAAGACGCAGCGTCTTTACTCCTCCCGCCCCCGCAGGTCGCCTCCGCTCACCGCAGTAGCTCTAGCGTGGCCTGCGGCTTTGTGTCGCGTCGCGTGTCGCGCTGGTCTGCCTTAGTGTGGGGATAAATGTAGATAGTGTGGGTGCATGGATAATATACATGAATAACATGGAATAAGTAAATACAAGTTATATTTAAGTGATTAAGGAGTGTTATTATAGCGAATGTGCGTACCAATACAAACCATTTCTGGTTTAATGGTACAAAACAAACATGAACCTGTATCAAGACTGTATGCATAAATAAATAAATAAAAAAGAATATATATATATATGTTTGGATGTTGTTAATCAATCACGCCGTAATGGCTGAACGTTTTCGGGTGAAATATGGCACACGAGTAGACCATGACCTTTTTTTTTTGGTTGGGTAATTATCAAATAACTTCTTCCACTCTGGGTGGAACGGGAGGGCATGTCAGACTATTACTTACTAAAACCCACCCGTGTTCCTTAAGTTGCCATGTTGCTGGGGGGCCACGATTTCCCTTTCGGCCTTATTCGCATCCCCGGCAGGTATCGGCCCTAGCGGACCCCGTCAATTCTGCTGACATCTCTTTGAGGCGCGCGTGGAACACAACGCGCCGTCGACGCGGGCTTGGTCCTTATCGGACGGTGAGCAGTAGACCATGACCTAAGTAAGTATTTTAAATATGGAATTGACTTTCATAATTATGTAAGTATGTTTGTTAATCAATCACGTCGTAATGGCTGAACGTTTTTGGATGAAATATGGCACGCGAGTAGACTATGACCTGTACCCTAATTGCGTAATAGGAAATAATCACAATTTGTTTCGATTTGAAACAGATTGTTAATCCATTGATTCATAAGTTTAAAAAAAGATCTGCTCAACAAGGTAAATAACGCAATGAATGTTGTTGAACTGTCAAAATGAAACAAATTAGGCAAAATTGTTTACGAAAATAAGTTACGCAATTAGGGTTAGTACTGGATTAGGACAATACTTTTTATTCTGATAGTATGTTCTCGAAAGCGCGCGAAACAGTCAGTTTTCAGCATGCTTCTGGTAGATGTAATAGGGGGAGTTTCAACATCTCACTCCCTCTACGGGACGGGGCCGGCAGAGCGTAGGACATTGTAAATCCGAAGCAGCGAAAGTAGCATTCGCACCCGCAGCCTCCCGAAAGTGTGCGATTAACACCGGGGTGGTTTTAGTCAGTAAGAGTCTGGCAGACTTTTCAAGGCAATGGTAATTCTCTTAGTACAAATGTCTCTAAACTAGACTAAAAATCACCAAAATTTTGTTTATTCCTGTCAATCGACGATTTTCCATTCTGAAATAGACTAAAGTGACACAACTTAACTATATTTTAGTTTGACAGTACTAAGATGGCTCTGAGATATTAATTTAGTGAAAATGGCAATTTTGCTATTCTGAATTTGACGGTTTTCACCAAAAATTCTTTTTTTCTTTTGCTTATATCTCGAAAATAGTGTGTCCAATCGCAAAAATAATGAAAATTTTGACTACAACCACACGGTGATCTTCCAATTATCTCTGGCAAGGGGTCGAGGATGCTCGCGTCTTGTCTTGTCTTCACTCCAGGCATTTAACCGCCAGATGTTTAGGCAGCCTACATTGCGGTCACCCTCTGTGACGATGTACGAAGATACTACCAAATATTTTTACACTTTGCTATTTTTTTCTATTCCTCTAGTAGAAGAAAACAACTTTATTGGTTGTCTAGCGACCAACAATATTGTTTTAATGTTGCTTTTTTATTTCAGACTTATATAACAATTTTTATTTTTATTTTTCCATAGATGACAAAGCTTGTTTTTATTACATTTTAATTATAAAATCTTAAATTTATCTTGAAAGGGTACTTCATCTCTTGCGTTTCGACGAACTCTCCGGACGTTGAAAGCTCCAAAGCTCTCAGGATACTGCCGTTGAGTTTGGTAATTACCAGGGAACTCATTAAACGTTCTCTTTTGTGACTTAGGATGATTTGATGCTTCCACAAGCTTTTGGAAGACATCAAATTTGTTTGGAGCAACGATCTGCTGAGGTGGTGCCTGCGTAGTTACCTTCCTGACTGGTGTATAGGAGTAAGTATTAGTATTAGGTCCATAGTCATTGTAGTCATCTATCATCTTAGAATCTTCATAGTTGGGTACTCCAACGATTCTGTTATGGCGTGGCTTGAAAGCCTCTGCTTCTTGATTCATTTGAACTCTATTTGATACCCAGTTGCGTCCTGATAATCTGTCTAAAAGAGATGATCCTGTTTGCATTGGAAATAAAGTCGGTGTATACACAATTCCATTTCTAGTCAACACTGGTCTGTAGCGAGGTACCACCATTTCACCGAAGCTTCTCATAGGGCCAGAATCTGTAAAGGTAAAAAATTATGATTATTATTTAGATTATTCATAAATTCTTGCAACATAAGGAGTTTATTCAGATTCTAAGGACTTTCTGCCCTCATAATACCTCATGTTGAGGTTCCAAACCGAGTAGTGTTGGATAATAAACAATCCCGGTTCCCAGGTTCGAAGGGGATAATGGGGGCTTTGTGCACTCCAGCTCTCGTTATCCCTGCCGAACCGAACCTATTAGAATTGGGGTGCCCAACATCCCAGACTCAAATCACTCGCTCTTGCAATTTGGCTGCTTCTAGTCGAATCACTGCCCGCACTTGCGGTAGCTATTCCGGCAACCAGCGCTATCGACGAAATCAGCGCCATAGCGGAGACTCTCTCAAACTATCATGTTCTTCTTACCTAACAAACCATGATCCTCAGGTGGCCCATAATGTCTTACATTAATTGGCCTTGGATTAAAATGTTGCCTTCTTTCAGGGTGTTTTGATTCCATTCGTCCTCTGACTTCCAAGTCGATCTTTTTATCCATATAGTCTTCGACACTATAGTCTTTGTCATCTTCAACACTTTCTTCATTTCCCGCTTCATTAGCATATTTATTTTCGTCAGAATGAAAATTTTCTGCACTTCTCCAATTATTTTCGTCATCGTCAACAATCGTACTGTCTTCTTGACTTTTTTCATCATGATTGTAAGCTTTAGTAACATCTTCGAAAGCTATAGCTATTTTGTCTTGACCATTGTACTTATACTCATTATTTTCTTCAGGAGAAACAACGTCAGGTATTGATATTTCTTTATTGTTATCATCTCGGTTTTTTATATGTATCTCACCAGAGTCATTAATTAAATCTTCGAAAAAAGCATCGTGTTTGGCTTCAGCTTTCGTTGAATTCGTATTCGTATCTTTTAGAACTTCCGTAACATTTTCTTCTTCGTGTGGACTATTGCCATATTCTACTAAAGGTTTGTCTTGTTGATTTGCGACTGCATCTCTTTGAACCACTTGTATTGAGGCAGACTCATCTTCATCATCATCAGTCTTAGTAATTTCAGTTACATCTGCTATTTCTTCTGATTTATCTGCCTACGAATTTTAAAATAATAATATTTTAGCATTGATAATAGGTACCTATCTAATTTATAAGCATTTTGAAGAAAAAATAAAGTAGGTCGGCCATCTAAACTATTTTTATTATTACTTTAAAAGTAGTTTGATAACGTATATTATCACTAGCTTCTGCCTGTGGCTTTGTCCGCGTGAAATTGCGGCCCCGGAACCACCGCGTCGCGTCGCATCGCCCGCACGCGCTGTTACTTTGTTTTCGCATTACGTTCTTTCTGACTTTTTTCTTTTTGCTCGGCTCCTAATGGTCGCAGCGTGATTTTACATAGCCTGAAGAATAGGGATAGCCTGGGCAAAAAAAGTAATTATATTTCATATGTAAGTCATCAACTCATCATATTAATAAAAAATACTTAGATAATACGCATTATATATGGGAAGTGGGGGCTCACTACGTCACAACTAGGGGTTTCGAATACCGGATTTTTTCAATACCGGTATTAATACCGTATAGAAAATTTCCAATACCGGGATCCCGGTATTGGAAATTTAGATTTTAGAATTTAGAATTCAGACTCAATTTTTTACTTAATATAGTTTTTTTTATAAAGTACCTAGATAAAATAAAATGATTAAATTTGAGTAATCAGTGTCTAAGTAATTACAATTCAACGAACTATTTATCTTTGTTTTATAAAATAAATCTCTTTAAAATCAACAATATTTTTTACTAAAATCACATAAAAATCAGTCAAAATCACATAAAAATCTGTCAAAATTGTTCATGGTGCTTTTAAGGCTCTATCTTTCAGACTTACTAAAGTTACTACTGAGTGGAACATAGTATCTTGAGCTATAAAGTAATATCATGCATATTATCTCTTTAAGGGGGAAGCGTAAGGGTAGCCCGCGAAATTCAAATTTTCTTACGTTTTTTGCATTTTGCAGGTCAGTGTCAGGGTTTATGTTGATTAAAATATGATTTGCGGTCGTAACAAATATGACTTTACTCAATTATAATCATTACAATCAGCAATAGTGATTAAGAAGAAGATAAAGGTGTCAAATGTCATGATTGCTAACTTATGGAGTTATATTGCTGATTGTAATGATTATAATTCTGTAAAGCCATATTTGTTACGACTTTTCCCAACTGTGTTGGGGTCGGCTTCCAGTCTAACCGGATGCAGCTGAATACCAGTATTTTACATGGAGCGACTGCCTACCTGACCACCACAACCTAGTCACTAGGTGACGATACCCCTTGGTAAGATCCCATCACAAGTATCTTCGGATTACTTTCTGGGAAGGCCCGGCAACTAAATTGTATCTAGATTTAAGATAATAAACACTTTTTTTTTTTAAGACTGGTTGTCAGACTTTTGGGCTTCTAACTACCCGTAACGACTGTCAAAGATCTACAAATGACAGCCAGGAGCAACGGCTTAAATTGTTTCACTGTACTGATAATAAAATAAAATCACCAATACCGGAATTCCGGTATTGGATATACAATACCGGTTTTGAAAAAAGACAGAAGAAGTCCGGGATCCCGGTATTAGCCAATACCGGGATCCCGGTATCGGAAGCCCTAGTCACAACTAAGTATAAAATTTACATTGGCGTGACGTCATGCCTCCCACATTTTAACTCAATGTATCCGTAATCTTTTGATTAGATAAAAAAAGAAAAATACGTGTCCAATATTTTTGAAGTGAAAACTTCTTTAGGCGCGTTGGGCATTTTTGAGATGGGACTAAACCATTGATTTCACGACACCATGACGACACTTTATTTTTGTAAACGCGATTGTGCTCTTTATTTATATTAGGTTACGGATCAATGTTCTATGCAATTATTTCTACTTTAAAGGTTTTGTTAACGTGAATATGCTCTTTATTTATATTATGTTACGGATTAATGTTCTACGCAAGTATTTTTACTTTAATGGTTTAACCGGTACAACGTTTTAAGCGAAGTCGTTATAAATGGTTTTGACTGTATTACTATTAATACAGGGTGGCAGAGACATCGATGCGAAAACTGCTACCATGGATTCAGTACATAATTATGAACCCGCCTGCGTTGAAATATTTCGTCGGTTATTGAAAAAAAAAAAATCGTTTTTTTTTTACCTTTTTTGCATTTTTGACCGTTTTTTGCATTTTGCGCGTTTTTTATGAAATAGCAGATTTTTTTTTTAATAACCGAAAAATTTCAACACAGGGGGGTTCAGAATCATGTTCTGAATCCATGGTAAAAGTTTTCGCGTCGATGTCCCTACCACCCTGTATAGATGTCCATCATGTATTAGTAGGCGGAAAATATACACTTCATAATACAACAGGTTCATAAATAGTTAGGTATTACCGAATTCTTTTTCTTCTTTGTGTCACTGGCAGACTGTATTTTAGATCTTGTTTACTCTAATATAGCCAATGACACTCGCGCAATAAAGACGAATTTAACAACATATCATTCATCCAAATCGGTTTAGCCATTTAGTACTTACGAGGGAACATAGAGACGGACACACATACATGATACAGGTTAAACACATAACCCTCCTTTTTTGGCTTCACCGCAGTCGGGTAAAAAGGTAGGCCCTTTTTTCAAACTTTTATTTAACTTGCTATGTTTGTATATGCCAAATGAACCCTATGACTAAGCCTCCACTGTCTGTCCGTCCGTCCGTCTATCGGTCTGTCAGCGGGCTGTATCTCATGAAGACAGTTGAAATTTTCACAGATTGTGTATTTCTATTGCCGCTATAACAACAAATAAAAATTAAATAAAGTTAAAAATTAAAGGGGTCCGTACAATAAATTATTGATATTGAAAAAAAAAAATCATACTCTGGGATTTGGGGTGTCATTATCTGCTCATTCAGTTGACAACAAATAGACATTAAAAAAAATATCTTCAAAAATTAAGAAACGGGGCCGTTATCGTTGTCACTTTTAAGCTTTTTTGTACGAGCTCTATCGCAACAACTAAACAAGTTAGGAATTCGAAACCTCTGTACCATACCATATTTCCTGTATTATTAAACGAGCATCATTTATAACTGCCAATTACAGCTTTATGTAAGCGGGCACGCCCTTTATGTCTGGAGGCTTTTATATAGAAATTTAGTTCTTTTTACGTTTAGTTTTTATTTTTTTAAATATTGCTTGAGTATAGTTCTCGATGTTTTTGGCTGGTATATTGGCGTGTGCCAGCTGGCATATGGCCTATAATTTATCATTTGAATTATGTTTTGTGTTGCATAATGTAAGTTATTTTGAATACTATTGTATAGAATCATTTTTTCTAACTTGAACAGACAGCTGTGCTGCTGGGGAGTTTGTTGCGCCACTTCTTCTTCCCAGCTAAAGGCACTAGGAAGTGGTGAAGGGTGGGCGTTTTTGGGGGACTGTCTTATGTAATTTTGACGTTCGAAAAGTGCTGATTCTCAGCCTAGTTTGAATAAATGACTTTTGAATTTTGAATTTTGAGCAATATTTTATACATATTTCTACGGATTTCTCGGCTCTAACGATTTCGATGAAAGTTGCAATGTACACTGTAGGGTTTACGGGTGCGAAAAATCGATCTAGCTAGGTCTCATATCCGGGAAAATTAGTTTTCTCCGCATCCGAGCAGAACTCGGTCGCCCAGCTTAGAACAAGATAATGAACAATGACATGACAATAATGACATTAGAATAATGATCATGGCAGCATGGAATTAGAAAGTACCAACTATCATGGCAGTATGGTATACATGGATTTGTATGAACTTTCCTATACAGGGTATCAGGGATATCGACGCGAAAACTGAAACTATGGATTCAGTACATGGTTCCGAACCCCCTTTGTTGAAATTTTTCGTCGGTTATTAAAAAAAATCTGCTGTTTCATAGAAAAGTGCAATACCTACGCGGTCAAAATGTACGGAAAAGCTGTTTTTTTTAATAACCGACGAAAAATTTCAACGCAGGGGCGTTCAGAATCATGTACTGAATCCATGGTTTCAACTTTCACGTCGATGTCCCGCCATCCCGTATTAATAAATAAGCATTTTCTATTTTCAGCAGAGCAGAGCTCGGTCGTCTAAATCGTCATCATCATCATCAGCCTATAATGTTCCCACTGCTGGGACACAGGCCTCCTCTCTGTGAGAGGGAGTGGGCCGTAATCCACCACGCGGGCCCAGTGCGAGTTGGTAGATGTCACATGTCTTCGAATTTTCGGTTCTAGGACATGCCGGTTTCCTCACGATGTTTTCCTTCACCGTTTTGAGAGCAGTGGTGATGAAATAATTTACACAAAGTAAAGCGCCTGTCTGGGTTCGAACCTACGACCTACAACTCGTAAGTCGCGGCCGTTACCACTGGGCCACCACTGCTCTCTAAATACTTGTATTTAATCAGCAAATATTAAAACCAGCCAAGTGCGTGTCGAACCACGCACAATGAAGGGTTCCGTAGTTGGGATGAATTTATCCCAAAAACAAACTTAACTTTGTAGTTGAAAAATATGTTCTCCCATACGGAATGTATGGGAAAACATGTTTTTGCAACTGCAAAGTTAAGTTGGTCAATTATTACTCGTTAACCTGTAAAGCCTACTTAGCTGTGATAGTTTTTCTTTTAATTTCGTTATATAAACTATTGTTGTGATTTTTTTCACACACCCAAAACCAACCATTTATCCGGCAGGGGGACACACACTTGACTCTAACAAAAATTAGCACTTTAAAGCTTAATATTTCGCAAACGAATCCCTGAATCCAAAAATGGTTTTCACAAACTCACAATATTTTTGAAGGACCTTTCCAATGATACCCCTCACCGTGGGGTAAAAAAATAAAAAATAAACATTACCACTTTACGTGTATGAGAGGTACCCTAAAAAAAATGTTTTTCATAATTTTGTTTTACCATTTTGTCGGTGTAATTAATATGTATACCTATGCCAAATTACAGCTTTCTAGTACTAAGGGTCTCGGAGCTAGACCACGGACAGACAGACAGACGGACATGACGAAACTATACCCTTATAGTTCGTTTTTAGGATTCCGTAGTAAACAAGGAACCCTTTCCTTGTTTACTACGGAATCCTAAAAACGCCAATTCATAAGGTTTTTAATTTAAATATGGTTGATTTTCTGCAACTGTAAAAACTTTGTAATTCGCAGTATCATTATGAAATACTATTTTATCTTTGCGATTTTTATTTAAATTTAAGATGAAAAATATTCTCCGTTTAGTATGTTCATTTATTTGCTAAATATTGAACGGTGGTATAACTCTTCCTGTGCCAGTCCAACTCGCACTTGGCCGGTTTTATTTATATTTTTTATTGTCTGTTTTCGGGGAGGTACATAGTAAGTACAGCATATCCACTTTGAAATGATGCGCCCTAATATCGCATTTTACATTTAATTATTATAATACATGGTGCCGCGGCGTGTACGTAAAATGCGATAATGGGGCGCGTCGTTTTAAAGTGAATAAGCCTATACTCCATTTGAAATAAGATTAGACATTTTAAACAAACCTCATTACAGTCCGTTCAACCGATTCTGACTTCTATACCGTAGGCATAAGGATGGCATTAAAAGCAAAAAAGTGATTACAATACCAACTGTTTACTGCAGTTGCCATTTGTCATACCACCAACGCAATAGAAGTCAAAATCGGTTGAACGGACTGTAAAAAAGGTTTATTTAAATGTCTAATCTTATTTCAAATGGAGTATAGGTATTTTTTAAGAAGTTACTCCCACCAAATAATCACTAAGTATATTAAAAAAACCTGAATGTTGTTTAGAAACTTGCTAAAAAAATAATTACCTTTCCAGTGTTTAAATAACTGCAAACCAATAAAATAAACAGAACTAAAACTATTTTAGCCATCGTGACATATTTATGTACTATCAGACTGATAATATTTTGTGAACTAATATGTACCTACCTAATGTGAATGCATTGATTATCCACGATCGATCTATGAAATCGATTATCATACTTTGCAAAGTATGCTTTTACGACAGCCGTAGACAATCGAAAAGCTATTTACACCGTAGTTACACTTAAGTACTTATTTTTTTATGTTGATTAATTTTCATGCATGTTTAAGTACACACGGCTACACATCAAGCTATATATTTCCAGTATAAGCTGACCTCGCATTGTACGGAAATCCTATGCAATGCGAGATCAGCATAAACTGGAAATCTATAGCTTGATGTGTAGCCGTGTGTACTCTTAAGGATAGATTACACAGTGCGAGCAGCTGATGTGACAGTAGACAGCTACTGTGCCTGTGTACTCGCATGACAGTAGCTCGACTCGCCTCGCTCGGTCACACCAATGCAAACTGCTGGCGTCGCATTAGACAGCTACTGCACCAGTGTACTCGCATACTACGAGTACATAAAAACACTGCACCCGGCGTGGGCCTGAGCGTACGAGCTACTGTCATTTCGCTAAATCGTACGAGTTGACGATCGAGCGGCGTGCGAGCCGATGCTTGTGGCGTGGTGAGGAAGGCGAGTGGCGAGTAAAAATAAAAAATATTGTAGTAACTCGGACGCGAGCAACTGACCCTCTCGCACATGAAAGTAACTCGTATGATGCGGTCACACGGTGCGAGTACCTGCACCTCAGTAACTAATTAGGTCAGCTCGCATGCCAGCTCGCACTGTGTAATCTATCCTTTACACACGGTTTCTGAATTGTAAATTTGAAATTGAGAACTTGTCATACTCTGCTTGAGGTGATTTCTTTATAAAGTCCGCCAAAATATTCTTATTTTGAATTTGCAAAGAAATAATGAATTTCGCGAGCTTTAACCTGAAGTAATGCTAATGTAGAATTTGGCCGTTTTCATACCGACGATAACGCACCGACATATTGTCAGCTCGGACAACAACAATATCGGGACGATACCGGGACGATATCGGTATGTGACAAGATGTACCCAACAGATTATTCTCATGCGGTATGCCACAGTAGCCTCGAATAATCAAAAGACTCCAAAAGTGTAATACCTAGTGTATTTGAGGTAATAATGACAGCAATGAACGAGTGCACTGTGTCGTTCGCCGATATCGGCACGACAATCAATGTCGCTGACGATACCGTTGAGTACAGTGTGAAAGCGTTTAGTAATAATTGTATGAAATTAGCTGTCCGACGATATTGTGTCGTTATTGTTATCGTCCAATGTGAAAACGGCCTTTGACAAGTTCTCAACTTCAAATTCTCATTCAAAAATTGGGTGTTAGTCTTGAATTTTTTACTACTATCAGTCTTCGTCGTGCACACAAAAGAAAATTTCGAACAATTTTTTTCCCTTTTTGCTAAGTTTTAGTCTCCTTGGGTAATTATGACCATACTACGGACAAACGAGGGTGCACTTAAAAAGCCTTTTAAACTTAGCTATAAAAGCTCTATCCGTTATACTGAACTAGCTGCGCCCCGCGGTTTCACCCGCATAAGTCTCGATCCCGTGGGAAAAAAATAAGTATCCTATATTCTTTTCCAGAGCATCATCAAATCCAAATTTCATCCAAATCCGTTCAGCCGTTTTAGCGTAAAAGCGTAACAAACAAACTTACTTTCGCATTTATAATATTAAGGATACATGGTGTACAAAATAATCCATCAAAAAGTCGTTATCTACGCATTCTGTACATCAAACTAAGTAACATTGAACCAAAATAATTGCTGGGAAAGGAGATTTATCTTTGGCGTGAAAAATTGCTTTTTAGGCATTCGGCAATGTTTTGCCGGCCTGTTAGAGCGACCAGCAAAACTTTGCCGGCCGCTCCTTAAAACAGAACGGCAAGATCGACTTTGCTCAAACAAGGTTGTCAAAATAATGACCAGATTACATGCATTTTTGAGTAATAGTACATTACTGCCGCGGTCTATAATGACTACTTTGCTGGTCGCGCTGATGATGGCCGACAGCGCAGCGTAGCGCAGCTCCAGGCCGACACAGCGCGGTCAGCGTGCAGCACTTGATGGACGAGCTGAGATAAAGGCCGAGGCCGTAGGTCGAGGCCTTTACAGCGAGGACAGCAAGGGCTGCAATGATGGCCAAGCTGGAAGGCCTATAGCGTAGCTAGGCTAGCTCGAGGCAATCATAGCGTGACCAGCGAAGCAGTCATAATGGGCCAAGGCTTGTATAGTGCTTTACTCAAAAATGCAAGTACTTAATCTAAATAAAACCAGCAAGTAAAGATTTAGATTTCCTACTGATTTTCCTCTGCACAAATTTTTCATATGCAAGCTTATATTTTTCCTTTGAGTTTCGCAGTATTAAATTTTCAACCACTAATTTAGCTTCATCTTTAATGTCTGGCGGTGTTAAACACATTGAATAGGAATAATGTTCGCTTTGAGAGCTCATTTTTAGCAAAAAAGTCACTAAATAAAAATAAAATTTTCGCTGAACGGTGCTTTTGTTACTTCTTTGTTTTTTTTTTTTAACAGTGGTAGTTGGAACTATACAGCCAAATATGGAATAAAATCTTTTTGTACCTATCTCTATAAATACAAACAGCTGTGTTTTAAATAAAACCTTTTTGCATTTGATTTTTTAAAACGTTGAAACGTCAAAATAGCAGCCGGCAATGTTTTGCCGGCCTGTTAGAGCGACCAGCAAAACTTTGCCGGCCGCTCCTTGAAACAGAACGGCAAGGTCGATTTTGCTCAAACAAGGTTGTCAAAATAATGACCACATTACATGCATTTTTGAGTAAAGAAATATAAAATACCAAAACAAAACAATACAGATGGTATTGCAAGGTTGCCTATATCCGGCAAACCATACCTATAATTGTGTTCAAGGTGGGTTTTATATTCGACAGACTTATTCTGCCCTGCTAAGCCCAAAGGCGGTATCTTAACCGGAGTAAGTTTTGAGAAAATTGACTTTTTAACCGACTTCCAAAAAGGAGGAGGTTATATGTTCGTCGCGTATGTTTTTTTTTTTATGTATGTCCACCGATTTCTCCGTCAATTGTGGACCGATTTTGAAAATTCTTTTTTGTTTGAAAGGGTGTGCTCTCGAATTGGTCCCATATAAATTTTATTAACTTTGCTTGGATAGTTTTTGAGTTAGCTACAAAATACGTATTTTTTCCCACTTATTATGTAGATGATATGTTAAGTTTCTGTCATTGGTAGCAGGTAGTGGTATTCAAATGTGTGTGGGGTAGGTACCACAACTAAAAAGTGAAAAATAAAAACTTTTTACAAAAAAAAACAACCGACCTCCAAAAAAAACACTACAAAGTGAAAAATAACTTTAATTTCGGAAGTCGGTGGCAAAAAACGAAAATACAAAACTCAAGACACCGACTTCCGAAATTAAAGTTATTTTTCACTTTGTAGTGTTTTTTTTGGAGGTCGGTTGTTTTTTTTGTAAAAAGTTTTTTTGTAAATTGTAATGTATGGAAAAATGGAGATATAAAAAACTTCTTAGTGGTTTTTTTTAATGTTTTAAGTTAGATAGCGCTATTTCGCTTATACCATTAGATGGGAAATTGTTAAAGCTATTGAAAGGTACAAAAAAAACGAAAAGGGCGTATCTTAGAGATACCGCCTTTGGGCTTAGCAGGGCAGTATTGTAGCTAGGACCTTGGGATCCGGCAGTGACATAATTTCCTTTGGCAAGTTTGTTTGCCCAATAACCTAATTTCAGCATGAGCCTAAATCCGGCAGGAGCCTAAATCCGGCAGGAGCCTAAATCCGGCAGGAGCCTAAGTTCGGCAAGAGCCTAAATCCGGCAAGAGCCTAAATCCGACAAGAGCCTAAATCCGGCAAGAGCTTAAATCCGGCAAGAGCCTAAATCCCATTCCCGGCCATGCCCTATTTCTGGCAGTTCCCTAAACTGCCCTAAATTGACTCTTTACGTTCCTCTCCTCGAATTTCGAGTAGCGGAACATGACGCGAGCCAGTTGAATTGAACTACTGCGGATTTGCTGCTATGGTTTCGCGGCGGAGGTGTGCTACCGGCGTCAATCACTGTGCTTGTATGCTTGCTTGACTGTGCTTACTAATTTTGTGTGAACTTAATAACTAACCTTGCACCTTCAAAACAATATTGTGTTTGTAATCGTTTACCTCCTGTGATTCTGTGAGAAAATCAATATACCACTACCACCTATTAATTACGTGAGTAAAATTATTATTTATTATTTCAGTTACGTCAGTGCTATATAAAAATGTACTCTGTGCCTCAGTGTTCAACCTTGTCTGAAGTTAAATGCACGCTTTATTCTGCTCCTAAATCTAGACTCTATTATAAACTCTAAAATAACTCTAAATTGCTTCGGAATAAAACGTATCCAACCTGGTACAGTTCGTCACTAATCAAGACTATTAAGGAAAAACACAAATACTTCACAAAATTTAAGATATACGGCAATAAAAGCGATGAATTAACGTTTAAGCTTCTACGTGAAAGGGTCAAAGTATTAGAATCTCAATGTTACGTTAACTATTTGAATTTGACAGAAAAATCTATCAAAGATAACCCTAAATATTTTTGGACCTTTGTGAAGAAACGTCATAACTCAAATGCAATGCCAAGCACTTTACATTATAATAGCGAAGCTTTGCGTACCGGCGAATCTATATGCGAGGCATTTTCCGCATACTTTCATTCTACTTTTCTCGATACTAGTAATAGTCATACATCTGTTTCTCCCCTTCTTACTGAATCTTCTAACCTAGCATCTGATATTTGTGGCATCAAGGTCAACGTTGAAGAAGTTACTAACTTACTTCGTAAGTTAGATACAACTAAAGCAGCGGGTCCGGACAATATCTCATCTAAATTTCTTGTACGATGTGCACATACGATTGCCCACCCTATCTCGGTTCTATTCAGAAAATCCCTGGGTATTTGTGTTGTTCCTGAGCTTTGGAAATCGGCGTTTATAACGCCCGTACATAAAAAAGGAGTTAAAACTGACGTGGTGAATTATCGACCGATATCCAAACTCTGCATTATAGCCAAGGTCTTCGAAAGGATAATCTATAACCAGGTATACGCAGCTCTCAAAAATTCATTTAGTTCATCTCAACATGGGTTTTTGAAAGGTAGGTCAACCGTCTCGAACCTGATACTTCTCAATGAATTTATCACCGACGCCATGGCTTTGTAAACAGATCGATGTCGTTTACACTGACTATAGTAAGGCCTTTGACCGAATTGACCATTGCATCTTGTTATCAAAGCTATATGGCCTGGGAATACTCGGGGACTTACTCAGATGGTTTTCTTCTTATCTGATGAACAGGTCCCAAGCCGTAGTATTGAATAATTACATATCCAGTTGGGTTCCTGTCCCAAGTGGAGTTCCTCAGGGTTCATTGCTCGGTCCATTACTTTTTATAATCTACATCAACGATATCGACTCTTGTCTGACCTCATCCAAACTGTTGTGTTTCGCTGATGATATGAAAATTTATACCACAATATCATCGCAGATGGACGCGATAGTACTTCAGGATGATCTATATCGTTTACAGGAATACTGTCGAAGAAATAAACTGGATCTGAAATGCTCGGTTATAACATATTCTCGAAAGCGCTCCACCATAACCACATCTTACACCTTAGGTGGTCAAGTACTACCCAGATCCAATTCCATCCGTGATCTGGGGGTCCATCACGATTCCAAACTCACCTTTGAATCACATGTAGATGCAATTGTTGCTAAGGCATCGAGATCACTGGGTTTCATAATGAGGCCATCCAAGTGCTTCACTCAAGCCAAAACCTTAAAAATCCTATACTGTACTTTTGTCAGAAGCCATTTGGAATACGCGTCTGAAATATGGAATCCGTGTTACCACAAATACATTGATCGCATAGAGAACATCCAAAAGAGATTTATAAAGTACTTATGCTACCATCAAAGAGTACCGTATCACTCTGAAAATTACCTTAACCTCTGTAAGAAATATCATTTATTGCCCCTTATTAATCGTCGTGAGATCTCCGACTGTGTTTTTTTACTAAAGATCTTTAATAATAATATTAATAGCCCTGAAATTCTATCTAAATTTTACTTTAACATCCCCGGAAGGTCGAAGCGGTCCAATCCCCCGCTCCGTGTGCCGTTTGCTCCGAATAACTACAGGCAGAACTCATTCCTTGTGCGTGCAAGCAGAAACTTTAATCGGGTATGTGTACAACATGACTTCGATCCGTTTACAACAGGTGTATCTGTGGCCAGAAAGAGCTTGAGCCTTAACTTTTTCACCTGATGCGTGATATTGCTCAGATTATGTTAGCGTCAGTAGCCTAATTTTACCACATTTATTGTAGTATTGTATTATATTAGTATTCTTATGTATAGTTTTGTATAGCTTTGGCGGTTTATTGTTTTCGTTGGCAGTACTGTGGTGTTCACAGATTTCTTTTATTATTATTCTGTTGATTATATGTGAAGACTTGTACTTGGCTGTCAGTCATATTTTCAAGCTATTAGTCTGTTTTGTTTAGCTGTAAGTCTTCCAAAGGAAATAAATAAATAAATCATTCTAAATTAGCTCCAATCGTTTCGTGTAATATTTGTTTTGTTCGTAAAACTTATCCTTCATTCTCATCACAACTTATGACATAACATCACACCACACCACACCACGCCATACTACACCACACCACACCACACTATAGGTACACTACATCACATGCACTAACTAGGAATAAGCTTCATAAATTTAAATTGCAACTTTGCTCATAGATTTTAATTTTTATTTTCTTAAGATTAATAAATTTAAGCTAAATACAGAAAAATGTACCTACTTACATTATATAGCTATCCTTATATGTCTTACAATGTTGTGAAAGAGCGGAGCCTTCTAATACAGGCAGGCCCTTGTTCACAAACTAAACTAAATTTAAGTTCAGTGCATCTTTTTCTTTCTATTTCATTAAGAAAAGGACAGAAGATAAATTTTAGTTTAGTCCTGTCAAATTAATTAGCGCTTGACGTATATTGACGTAATTTTAGTTGGCAAGTTTTTAATCACGTCTAAACTTGTATGGAGACTGACAGGCGCTGATTAATTTGACAGGACTAAACTAAAATTTATCTTCTGTCCTATTCTTAATGAAATAGAAAGAAAAAGATGCACTGAACTTAAATTTAGTTTAGTTTGTGAACAAGGGAATCGGCACCATTGTTTGCCTAAAAGGAGGCTCCCAAACACTTTAAAATGTAATGTAATTTTCTACTATTTTGAATTTATATTTTTGTATTCTTATCGTTGTGTTGTAACATTACGAGGTAGGCAGTAATACAAGTAGTTTTGCTTCAAAAGTAGTTTTTATTGAGTTCTACTCATATCTCTTCAAAATAAAATCTAACCATTTTCTACTTACTTAATAAAATATCTTACAAAATTGCTTCAAGGCATCGAAGTAGAAAACTACTGTTGAACTTAAAAAAAAGTAGGTATATTTATAACAATATTAAAAGTATTTAAATTTACAAGCTTGCAATCAATCCTTTAGCATTTGAGTAGGTGCCGGCTATGAATAATAGCACTCCTACTATTAGAACTATGACGTTCTTCCATAAACGCCATTTATACTTTCCCAGGCCAGGAGTTTCCCATACCACAAGCAGTTCAATGATAGCCGGGAATATGAAACCCATGTTCGACAAACAAAATGCACCGAGCTGAAAAAGAAAATCAGTGTCAGGATCTTAGATTAACAAAACACTATACTCCGTTTGAAATAAGATTAGACATTTAAACAAACCTTTTTTACAGTCCGTTCAACCGATTTTGACTTCTATTACCAAGGCATAAGGATGGCATTAAAAGCAAAAAAAGTGGTTACAAACCAACTGTTTACTGCAGCTGCCATTTGTCATGCCACCAACGCAATAGAAGTCAAAATCGGTTGAACGGACTGTAAAAAAGGTTTAGTTAAATGTCTAATCTTATTTCAAACGGAGTATAGATACCTACAATATCACGTAGATTAGGCCTGAATTCCTCTTACGCTGACGTCAGTGGCGCGTACGTACGTAATATCGAAGAAACGCATATCTATGTATACACCGTAAGGACTATTTCTGCTTGCAGCGCTCGGCTACTGATATAGTGCCGTACTTTAACTAGAAAACCGTTAACCCTCAAATGGCCAATTTTTACTTTTTAACTGAATGTGATAGAGGTCAAAATTCTCTATCTTTCTGTCTAAGAAACATTTTACAATATAAATAGTTCCAGAGATATGAAAATTTTGTAGGCCGTTAAGTAATACAATTTATGATGATTCCATGACTTGAAAGCGTCTAACCCACACTTCTTCTTTAAGAGTTTCTGGACAGAAAGGATTCTTTAGGATAAACAGAAAAGAATATCAATTGATGTGTCCAACAATCATAATTTTTAAGAAACAACGATTCCCGCGTTTTTTGTTTTTTGCCATTTTCTCGGAAATAACTTTTTGGGCTTAACGGCTAGAGGGGACGATAACCGACTTTTAATGATTTTATACTGAAGATGACGTCTAAACGAGTAGTGTTAGTGACTTGGATAAAATATATGTTAAATTCCAGCATTTTCCTAATATTTTAATATAGGCATATTTTTTATTATGTTTATATTACATAGTGAAATTAATTTGTAAAGTTATGTCTAACGCGGATAAAAAACTGAGAATGACGCAAAATCTATCGAGCATATTTTTCTGAAAACTTCACCATTTTAAAGGTAATTAAATTATTGATCTTTTAGTATACGTGTTTTATTAAAATACCTTTTATTTTACGTGTAATAAATTAATAATGCGTCTAATTTGGGACAGCGCTCCTTGATGGGTGAGTCCTATTACTGGCTGGACGTACGATACGTTGCTTGAGCTGAGTACAGAACACGCAAGCTAACCATTCAAGGTCACTGTCATATATCTGCGTCTTAAAGGACGGCAGTATAGTAACGCTTACCTAGGAAAAAAAGGATCGTGTGCATGAGATTTTGTTTTCAAAATGCTATGCGTACCCCGTACTACGCGACCGACATCAGCATGAGAGGAATCCAGGCCTTAGTACAAAATACTCTAAAAGCGTCTGTACTTTCTTATCACACAATCATGTTTTAGATGATTCCTTGAATAAAAATTAAAAAAAAAAATCCTTACGATGCAATTTGAAAAAAAGCGAGAGTTTTTGAATTTTGCGGGCTACCTTAAGGCCGTCATGACGGGACGTCAACGAGAAGGAGATCACGACGCCGAAGTAGCGACAGTACATTTACTACGGCCACGCAATTGCGTTTCTCGTTCACATCCTGCTCACGGTGCAGCGGACAAACAGTGTTAGTCTGTTTATCCACTGGCACCGTCAAAAAGAACGTCAACGAGAACGAGATGACGTCGCCGAAGTAGCGATGCATACATTTACAGCTATGGCCGCGTGTCCACCGTACACCACAGCCGGGACGTCATGTTCGGTACAAATCGCTGTCCCCGGCGAATAAAATAGTAATGTGCTATTAATATAGTTTTAAATTTATTGCATATTCGAAATTTAGAGGTCCGATTAAACTCTGTCAATTTTGTTCATACATTTTCTACGGTTACTTCAGAAGTTACGAGATTTTAAGGTGTATTGTCATCTTCAGCCTATAATGTTCCCACTGCTGGGACACAGGCCTCCTCTCTGTGAGAGGGAGTGGGCCGTAATCCACCACGCGGGGTGTGGGGTGTGGAGGTGTATTGTAATGAATGTAAAAAATTACTTTTCTTTTGGTATTTTAACAGTTCTGCTATGTATGGTTAATAAGTTATTCACAAAAAACTGTTTTTTATTTTTCATGTAAAATTTAGTTTTTACGATTACGATTTTATTCGCCGGGGACAGCGAAATAATCTCTTATCTCGTTGACGTCTCGTTGACGGTGGCGGTGGACAAACATTGTAAAGGCGGAGCCCCACTGCTGCGCACGGAGAGACTACGCACGTATGTCTAGCTTCGCTTTGCAAGAAAATGTATGTGATAACGTCCACTGCAACCAACAAACACGCTACGTACGAATACAAGATTAATGACGTTATTGCTACACGCGTGGCTTGCTCGAAAAAGGCACCCACGCAGTTCAATGCTGTTAATGCTATGACACGCGGTACACGGAAGCGTGCGTCTGCGTAGCTTCACTGCGGGAGGTGGGACATGGTGACATAGTCGTGGGTTAATATTCGTGTATAGTGTGTGCTGCAGTGAAAACGTAGACCCACGTTGTCAAACAATTGAACCTACGCAGCTAGAATGCGCCGCGTGCCCGTGCACAGCATGCGCCGCGGTGGATCTGCGCCTTTAGTCGAACGACTGCAACGCAGAATGTGCACGGAGATATTTGCCACATTAGCTGCGTGATTTATTTGTTTGCCAGGTCTCATTCATCATAGCGTTGCCGTGGACGTCGATTTCATCGAGATTTTCATACAAAGCGAGCGAGCGATTTGTTATTTCACTATATGCTGCACCGGTTGACGTCATCACGTCAGCGCCGGCTATCGCTGAAAACCAGCGCTGGGGCTCTGTCTCGCATGGGGTCGCAGCTTTATGCTGAGCGATGGCCGTTTTGCGTGGATGTGAAGCATATTTTCCCCCAATTTGTTATTTACGTGTTTTTTTTTAACCTTTCTTTTGCGTTATGTTTACCGCAAATAAATCTATTTTCTTTCATTCTTCTTTTTCTTTCTAAGTGCACGTGCGTAGGTATCAGCCGAGGGCTGCTGTGGAGCTGAGCCTTTATAGAAGAATGGAGGGGAAGAGAAAGAAAGGGAAATGTTTGAAAAGTTGGCAGGATGACTTGGTGAGGACGGCAGGAAAGACATGGACAAGACAGGCAAGGAACAGGAAGAATTGGAAGGGGATGGAGGAGGCTTTTTCCAAAGGGCACACAGTCTTAGAACTAAGATAAAACGTTTTTGTAACAACTGTAACTCTGAATAAAGGCTATAAATAAAATAAAAAATATTTACCAGTCCCATTAGATTTCCTATATTTGGAAAAGCGATCGCTAAAGAAGTGATGATGACTATGAACGTAGCTCGGTACACCCTCTCCCAAATCCAATACTTCTTAGGGTCATGTTTTTTGGACACGTAGTACCAGACTAGATTGAATGGGGCCCAGAAGTTGAGTGCGAATGTTACAAAGATCATAATTGCCATTAACACCTTCAGAATTGTTGGGAAGCTGTAACAGAAAGGTTATTCATTGATGTACAGACAAACTATGTTCTTTACGTCCCTCGGCAATCTTCGTGTTTCGTCAGTCGTTTCTACCAATTGCCCTTTGCACTTGGTGCAGACCGGACGCTCTCAATCGACTTGGAAGTATATAGAGTTGTTACTTTTAACTTAATGTAATTAATTTAAAAAATGGAAGGAAAGCCGCTAAAGTCGCAGGCACGACAGATAGGAAAATAGTTTTACAGCTCTATATAGTTCACACGGAAATCAAAACAAAACAACAATAAAGTATTTAGTTCTGAATTAAAATTATTATACACGATAAATCTAATAATTGATGAACATGGAAATTAGCATTCGTTTGTATTCGAAAATCCGATGATACCCGAGGGACATTAATAAAATAGAAATACAGTAGATACTATCGCGGACACGCATAATCTGAACACCGTTAGGACTATTCCTGCTTGCAGCGCTTGGGCGATCTAGTAACGCTTACCCAAAAAAAAAGGGGGCGGTAGGTAAACAGATGTGGTTATCGTGTGCATGGGATTTTGTTTTCAAAGTGGTTAAATATGCGTGACCGCGATAGTACCTACTTTTTCAGAACAAACAAACAGACAATATAGGACCTTTCCAACTAATCTACGAAAACAGCGATTTTAGGATTCGTTATTATAAATCATTAGAATCATTGCTAGCTACTGCTGAGCATGAGATCCTGGGTTCGATTCCCGGGTCAGACAGCGTTATTAGGATTTTCTATCTGAAATTTCTCAGTAGCAGCTCGGAGTCTGGATTTGTGCCCGGTTGATGGCAATAGGCTCGCCCCCTATTACATGGGACTTAAACATAATTGGCGAAATGTGGGTGTACCTGCTAAAGGGACACCTCTGCCCAACCCTTCTGGGAAACAAGGCGTGATGTTATGTATGTATGTGTAGAATCATCAATAAAACTCCGATAGTTAGAATTGACCTTAAAAGTCATGATAATATCATTCGATAGAGCAATATGATTTTAGGTGTATTGATGAATTTAATTATTATAACTCTAGTTAAATGATTCAGGTGTGACCTTGCGGAAATTCATTATAAATACATTAGCCATACATGTCTGCGTTCAGCGCTCGGTGTGGCAACACGCCGTGTTCGGGTTCGCGACAAGTCTCGTCATCCTGAGGATGCCTCATTGAGAGGTGAAACACGTGTCGATTTCATTCAGGGTTTTTATGGCTCTTTAGAAATAGCTAAGCGGAACAGGTTACTAAATATATCCACGTCTATTGTATTTTATTATAATTCTGTAAATAAATGGAAAGTGGGCTTGTGGTTAAGGAATAACAGCCGCACGCGTCGATGGATCAGGTTAAGCTACACTTGCCGCGGTTGGTCTGTGGATGAGTGACCATCTTTACATACCAAGACCCTGCCGTGCCTCGAAAAGCACGTTGTTAAGTCGTTGGTGTTATTTGTAGATCTTTGACAGTTATTACGGGGTAGTTAGCATCCCAAAAGTCTGACAACTAGTCTTACCAAACGTGTTACCTAGTAACTAGGTTGTGGAGGTCAGATAGGCAGTCGCTCCATGTTAAATACTGGTATTCAGCTGCATCCGGTTAGACTGGAAGCCGACCCCAACATAGTTGGGAAAAGGCTAGGCAGATGATGAATTCTGTAAATAAATATTTGATACGATCGCGAATCATGTTTTGATCAACTTACAACCTGATACTGACCTGCTAATTGTAAAAAACGTAAGAAAATTTGAATTTCGCGGATTAAATCTAGACACCAAACTGCTACTGAGAATTATCTATTGTGAAAATTCAATAAAATTTTGCTCTTACCGGTGATTTAACGTGGGTTACGTTCAGCAGTTACGCATACGGCTATTTAACCAATGCGACAATACTTACTGTAGCGTTATGAGCGGTCTCAACTAATATTAGTCGAGTGATCAATTAGTAAGTAACTAACCACATCACTACAAACGTGGCACAATACTAATTTCCTAAAGACACTCTAGCATTTCGACTGCCGCTTGCCTCCCTGAAGGGAGTGACCCTCAGGACTGTGTGCCCCGACCTAGGGGCTCTCTGTACGGGCTCAGGCTGCACGCGGTCAAAGGCCTGCCTACCTGCGGCCTACCGCCGCACGCCTGTGCTGACAGGCGACCTTCCACGTGTGGCCAATGCCTGCCTACCTGCGGCCTACCGCCGCACGCCTGTGCTGACAGGCGATCTCCACACAGTCGCGTACTACTGACTCTAACTACCAGCAGTCTACGAGGGCCGTCCGACCTACTACGGTGCCTGTGCTGACCAGGCGCCCACATCTACCATGTGCTACCAAGGACGGTACCCTTCCTATCTATCCTAAGTGTGCGAGTGCTTAGACTCAGGTCAGGATATTACCCACGACCTAGCCGTGTTCTTCTTACTATCTATATTATATCTATAAACCTATCTAACTGTTTTATTACCTACAACTACTACCTGACCGTTAACGGCCTGCGCAGCCTACCCTGCGCAGCCCTAGCCGTTACATTACATCTATCAATCTGCCTAGCCTTTTCCCAACTATTTGGGTTGTCTTCCAGTTTAAACGGATGCAGCTGAGTAGTATTTTTTTTGTCCAGTATTTTACATGGAGCGACTGCATATTTGACCTCCACAAAGTCAAAGTCAAATAATTTATTTCAATTAGGCACAAAAAGGCACTTTTGAACGTCAAAAACAAAAAATAGAATTGATTCTAGTCGCCCCTTCCAAAAGGTAGTATTCGTATGGAGAAGAATGGGCAAGAAACTCCACCGTTACTCTTTTAAAATGTTTTACAATATTTTGTATACATTAATTATATAATTATATGTGAAGACGATGCACCTGTAATAAGACTACTATACCACAATAGGTAAAAATAATTAAAAATGAAGCAATGACAGAAAAAATAATTATGTAATGAATACATGGTGTTCACATATTTACAAGCATTGTAAAAGTAGGTACCTATACGATATTCCTAAAAAAATTATTACAAGTTATACTAATTTGTCAGTGTGTGAGTAATCACAGAATGTAAAAAAAAAATTATAATATTTAATTACGCAATTAAATTAGCAACCAGTTTGATTTTGTCTAGACTCTATATTGTCCTATGGAGCTAGACCAGCATGCTTCCAAGCATTCTTATCTAGGATATAATACTCTAATTTGTAATATGCTTGTTTACAAAGAGTACTTTGATGTGAGTTTTAAATTTTTTTTCAGTTAACTGTAATATATCACAAGGTATTTTGTTGTAACATTTAACACAGTACCCCATAAAAGATGTTTGTACTTTGGATAATCTGAAAAATGGTTGATCTATTTTATCTTTATTTCTAGTATTAAAATTATGTCTATCACTTATTTTCTTAAAAAGATGCAGATTTTTCCTTACATACACAACCCAGTCAGGGTAATACGATACCCCTTGGTAAGACTGGTTGTCAGACTTTTGGGCTTCTCACTACCTTTAACTACTGTCAAAGATCTACAAATGACAGCTGGGACCAAGGGCTTAGCGTGCTTTCTAAGGCACGGAAGGGTCTCGATTATGTAATGGATCACCCATCCACGAACCGGTGCGGTTCTTATTATTTAACCACAAACCCCTGTCACCACTAAGAGCCGGTAACTACGAGGCAGTACTTACATCTCTGACGGAAAATTCAATGTGACTGGTGATATTGATTTCTCTCCAAAGCCCCAGTATCCAAAGAATCCGACGAGAATCAGGAATGAGACCACCACCGACATTCCTGGAGCAGAAAATTCATCATACAAAAGTGATTTAATAGATATGATCCAACTTATTGAATGTGATTATGGAAAAAGAACTTCAACGCCTACTTATTAAGTTCAGTTTCCGTTATAACTTCTATAATTATGTTTGTCACGTTTTCATACTTATCAGTCTGAAATCTAATTTATCTATGTATACTATATAATTACTAGCTGACCCCGGCAAACGTTGTTTTGCCAATTATTTGTTTGGGGTGGACAACCCTTATCACTTAGTGGTATGAAAAATAGATAGTAGCCGATTCTCAGACCTACTGAATATGCATATAAAATTTGGTAAAAATCAGTAAAGCCGTATCGGAGGAGTACGGTAACTAACATTGTGACATGAGAATTTTATATCTATACTAATATTATAAAGAGGTAACATTTGTTTGTAAGTTTGTAAGTTTGTATGTAGGGGGTAATCTCCGGAAGTAATGAACCAATTTTAAAAATTGTTTCACTGGTAGAAAGCTACATTATTCGTGAGTGCTATAGGCTATAAATTATAAAGATATCATGCATATTAGCCGAACTATCTCAATTTTTGTCTAGCCAGGCGGAAAAAAATAGCTCTTACAACAGAGTTATTTGCATGCGCTGCCTTAACAGTTGTATATAATTGAAAACAATGTATGGCAACCTGGTCCGCTTTGAATAGTTCTACAAAAAAGTCCGCGACACCATATTTCTATCTTTTATATTTTAGCAGATATAGTAGCTTTTATGTGTTAAAAAAAGTATTTTTCGACGTACTTACCTTTGGACGATTTTTTAAACAACAAACTATTAAACCTTAAAAAAATATATTATTATGATCACAAGAACATCATAGAAATACGATTTGCCCAAAACAGTATGTCAGTTGGTTAAATAGTTTCGAAGATAATATAAAATTACTAAATCGCAAAATGCCGCCGTCCATTCTCGAACCGCATTAGAACATGCTTTGTACGGACGTTTTATCCATTTACCCATAGATGGCGTTCTACAATTACGTCATTTTTCTGAATCGCGGTGAGACAAGCGCAGCTCGAATACGCCGTACGGAAGAGTCTGCTCTTGAAAATCATCAGCGCCTCTCGAGGAATAGAGAAAATACTTCGCAAGCACGCGCTGGGGAATCTAGCTCCGAGCGTTCACAGCGGCTTTCTAACCAAAGCTGGAGAACATCGCAGGTCCGTGCGCGGGAATCTAGCGCTGAACGTGCGCAGCGTCTCAATGATATAAGGTAGCATGTCTCTGCAACAAGGGATAGGGAGTCTAGCGCTGAGCGCTCGCAGAAGCTCGCTAGCCAAAGCGCGAGAACATCGCAGGCCCGTGCTCGGGAATCTAGCACTGAACGTGCGCAGCGTCTTTCTGATTTATATGCAATAAAAACAAAACCCTCCTTTTGGCAGTCAGGAAATAAATCATAGCACTCAGTTCGGTTACGAACTACACTCATAATTTCATCACAAGTTAAAATGTTTACCGCCCAACGAAGTGGGCACGGGTCAGCTAGTATAAGATAAAAATGAATCCCTATTTCCCTTGATCACGGCATCACGCTAAAACGGCAGAACAGATTTGAATGAAATTGGGCATATTGGTAGACCATGACCCGAAAAAGGACATAGGATACTTTTTATCTCAATATTCCCACGAGATCGAGACTTATGCGAGAGAAACTGCGGGGCGCAGCTAGTCATTTATAAAAAATAATCGCAATTTAATACTGTTTGTCAAACTGATCCATAATTTAAAGAGATTCGTCATAAACAGTCCTGAACCCTGTGTTTTAGTTGAAGCGACTGTCGCGCGAATACGCAGTTACGCGATCATTGATATGAATTATGACGTAAAAACGCAATTTGATTGATCGCGCGAGTACTATCGAAGAAACGCATATCTAAGCAGTTTGAAAACAAAATCCTGTGAACAGAATGATCATATCTGTTTAACGGCCGCTTTCTATAGTGGCCGAGCACTGCAAGCAGAAATAGTCCTTTCGATGTATTTATTATTCAAGGCAATGGGCACGTAAAATTTTATCGGAGAGGCAACCGGTTGGCGAGTGGTAATCTAGGTCTTGAAGTGATACCGAACCCCCCGTATCGTCTGAATGGACCCCAAATGGACGAGGGTGGAGATATGGGGGATGGGGGCCAAACATTTCTTTTTTTGCAAAGAATTTGTGTGTATCAATGCCATCTTGTTTTGATTGAAATTCACTCTCATTTTCGTTGATAAATCATTGGTAAAGAGTTTTAAGGATTATATACAGCGTAATACATTATTTCAATTATAACCAAGTTGGGGGTGGCAACTGGATGACAATGATACACACAAATTCCTTGTACATAATAGAGCTTAAATTTAGAAGGCCATGCCAAAAAAATAAAAAAAATTGCCCCCATTCTCCATATTTCAGCCCCCGTCCATTTGAGCTCCTTTTGATCAAAATAACGAGCAGAATCAATTGAACCACTTTTTAATATAGGTCACATTTTTCAAAGAATCTTCATTAAAAACATTGCCGTGTCTATTTATTAATAGGTCAAGTCATCACATACGCAAACCCGCCAAAATAGATAAACAAACACAAATTGTTGTCGACTAATTTAAATTTTCTCATACGCGGGATAGTAATAGTTTTTATTTCAATGCAAATACGAATCTTACGAACTAAAACATCACATAAAACCTTTAAAATTTTTTACTGATTTTTTTCTCGTCTGAAATAGGTCAATTGAATTAAAAATCAGTTGGGGTGTCTGAGGTATTGCGCATTTAACGTTACACGTTGTATAGATTTGCGTTTCGATAATACGTCACGTTCATATAAACGAGCGTGTCGATCGCGTACTCACGCGATTGTCACTTTTGGGTAGGACCGTATAAAATATAGATAGATAGATGGAATATCTACTCTTTGTTTATGGCTCTTTTTAAGGTTGAACTAGTCGCTGGCTCGAACTCACTAGTGGGCGTGGCCAAAATGCACGCTGTCTTTCCTGGCATCGTGTCCGACAGAGATAGTATCATGATGAGCAGTTCGACGCTGGTCTATCCATGCACACAAACACCGCGCACCGTTCCGAACTATTTTAGTAAAAAGAGGTCGTAAAAAATTACGAAAAGTCCTTTGGAAAATCGAGTGTTATGAAAAAACCACTGCATAAATAAATTTATTGAACTCTTTGATAATTGTGAGCTTTGTCGGTGCCGACTTTGTTTTGGGGATTTTACACTTCTTTTATTTATTATTTACGCCCAAAGTTACTTTTAAATTAGCAAGAAAAAGAAATCTTTGTTGGCTCTTAACTTTTTAATGGCTTATTATTTTAGTATTCAATTTACGCTCAGACAAATTAAATAATGAGAAAAAAACGATATCATGTTTAACTTTGGATGTAAGAACAGACGCCAGCACATCAAGCTACCCAAAACTGTCAAATTTTCCCAATCAACTTTGAACCCTACTTTTCAGCGATAAAGTTGAAAATCTATTAAATAAATTTGAAAGATTGTGGTAGCCTGATGTGCTGGCGTCTGTACAATGTCAAACAGTGGAGTAAAACCCTCCGAAATTTGTATGGAGTAAATATCAACTAGTTTCACCTTAAGGGACCTCGCGCAGACGGTCACGACCACGACCGCGACCAGGTAAACTATAGAAACCGATACGAATCGCGCAATTGGTCGCAACGGCCAACTAGCCACACAACTAGCCTCTAGACGGCCACGACTCCGGCCAATCCTGGCCTTCTAGTGCGCGGGATCCCTTAAATGCCTGAATTTAGACTTACCACCACATAGTACCATGGGAAACTGCTTGGGATTCTTCATATTGTTCTCGATGGGTAGCGAGACGCCTATTCCTTCCATACTAAATACTACAATGCCACAGAATTCAAAGAATCCAATGACATCTTTCCACGCAGGCATTTCAGAGATCTTTGGCGCCGACCGTTGACTGTATACAATTGTGGCTATCACACAGGTTACTGAAATATTATGTTTATTAAAAAAAAGGTACTTGAAGGAGGTAACTGAACTCTTGTTCAGTGACTCCTTTTTGGGTTTTGAGTTTGAGTTCGGGAATGATGACACTTCGCGCCCTCACGCCTCTAACCGCCGCAGGAGGAGACGCCCGGGGCGGGAATCGCGAGCCGATTTCCGGCCACCGTAGGCGCGGGCTTGCGGACGGTGAGCAATGGGTAGCTCGCCGTCCGATAAGGACCAAGCCCGGGTCGACGGCGCGTTGTGTTCCACGCGCGCCTCAAAGAGATGTCAGCAGAATTGACGGGGTCCGCTAGGGCCAATGCTTGCCGGGGGTTCGAAGAAAACCGATAGGGACATCGTGGCCCCCGGCAACAGGGCAACCGAAGGAACACGGGTGGGTTTTAGTCAGTAAGACTCTGACACGCCCTCCCGCTCCACCCAGAGCGGGAGAAGTTATTTGATAATTTCCCCACACAAAAAAAAAGGTGTGCTAAACACACGTCTTGTTCGGGTCGATATGATTCGGCACCCATGCCACAACCCGAACAAGTGTGTAGTATACTCCATATGAACAACTTTCAACCCCTGAGATTGCGAAAAATAAAGTAGTTGTTCCGTATATTTTTTAGAGTTATGTATACGGAATAGTAATTATTTTCTCTGCATAATCAGCCTAATACGTTCCAACTGCTGAGACACAGACCTCTTTATGAGAGAGAGCGGGCCATAATTTTTCACGCGGACCAAGTGCGAGTTGTTTTTAATCATTTTGATTTTTGCCTGTTATTCCCGATATTCTTGACGCTGACTGTAGAATGGACTTACCAATAAAAACATCAGCAATTAGTGTAAATGGTGCTAAATACTTCAAGGTTGTGATCATGCAAAGTAGCAGTATGGGCACTAATAAAGTTAAAATGTATAGCCTTAAGTAATCCAGGTTTTCTGTCCCCTCCTCTGTTTCAACCAGCTGCTGTATAGTCTTTGCTATTATGATCTGGTATACGCAGCAAGCTCCAAACAGATCTATACATATTATAACGTCTACTGCATACCTGAAATAGATAAAATACACATTTTGATGCAGATTTTCTAAGCTATTACAGTCTTACTATTTTTTTAATATCCCTCGGGAATCATCGCATTTCCGAATATAAACGAATGCTAATTCCATGTCCACCAATAATTACATTTATCGTGTATAATAATTTGAATTCAGAACTAAGTACCTACTTTATTGTTGTTTTGTTTTGATTGCCGTGTGAAATATATAGAGCTGTAAACTGTTTTCGTACCTGCGACTTTAGCAGCCTTCCTCCCATTTTTAAAATAAATTAAACTAAGTTGAAAGAGTGTTAACAACTATATACTTCCAAGTCGATTGAGAGCGTCCAGTCTGCACGAAGTGCAAAGGCCAACTGATAGAAATCCGACGACTGACAAAACATGAAGTTTGCCGAGGGACATTAAGAAAATAGTTATACTGTACACTATTTTCTAATTTTAAATAATTTTCACACAATAAGTGCAAAGGCCTCCCACAAGATGGACCGATGACCTTGTGAAGGCCGCAGGAATCCGCTGGATGCGGAAAGTACAGAAGGCCTATGTCCAGCAGTGGACGTCTATCGGCTGAAATGATGATGATGAAATAATTTTCAGATAAAAATAAAAATATTTCAACATCATTATTGGTAAGGGGAACCGTATTCAACGTAGGTCTCAAATTACTTTAAAATGGTTAGCATAAGCAAAGCATAGCATAATCACGTTCCCACTGCTGGGACACAGGTCTTTTGTCTATGAAAAGGAGTGGGCCGTAATCCACCACGCGAGTCCATTGCGGGTTGGTAGATGTCACATATCTTAAAAAAATTGGTTCTAGGACATGGCCGGCATATCCTAGAACCAATTTTTTTCCTTACTGTTTTGAGAGCAGTGGTGATGAAATAAATTGCACAAAGTAAAGTGTCTAGTGTGTAGTGTGCCGGGATTCAAATTTACGGCCTACAACTCCACCACCATAGCAGTGCTATTCTGTAAAAATCTTGACGGGAAATCGAATAGAAATAAGCTTGAATTGAGATGTCAATAGTGGCAATTTCAAGCATCAGGTTGAATTTTTAAGCTCAACACACACACAAAACGGGTGCGTGTCGGGCGCGGGTCGGGACGGGAGTTCGGCGGGCTTGTTTAAATTCTAACTCCTTGTATTAAATACAATAGACGTGGATATATTTAGTAAACCAGTTCCGCTTAGCTATTTCTAAACAGCCATAAAAGACCCTGAAAGAAATCGACACGTGTTTCACCTCTCAACAAGGCATCCTCATGATGATTGACTTGTCGCGAACCCGAACACGGCATGTTGCCACACCACACAGCGCTGAACGCAGAGAACGCGCTGGCTCTTTAGAAATAGCTAAGCGGAACAGGTTACTATTATAAATATAATATAACCACGTCTATTGTATTTTATAATGGATATCCACGGTCACGCCTGAATCAATTAACTACTCCTTGTATTGTATGGATGTCAGCACACGAAATGCGGGAGCCGTACTAGCTTTTCGTGTGTTGTCATCTATATAATACAAGGAATTACAATATGTATGTCGTGGCCAGATCTTAGAATTGATTATTTCATGAAATTTTTGACCATTTCATGAAATGGCCAGCTAAAATTAACCATATCGTTTAAACTTTAACTTTTAGTAATCTGAGTCAATGGATAAATAAAACCTTTTAAATAGCTTTCATTCCAGAAGAAAAATAATGATAAGATTTGAATATTTAAATCCTAACATGTGAAATACGTTCCAAACTCCATGGTTTTTTAATGTTGCGGTCGTTTTTTGAGTGACTTTCATAAAAGTCACGTAGCTTGGTATAATAACAATATTTCAATGCACTTTTATCTTCCATTTGCATATTTATAATTGCTTTTCCAATCGAATTATCGTCCGCCGCCATGATGCACAACAAAAACCAAGCGACATCAACGCCTCTATCGGTAGATAATTTAACTATTTTACGATATGATCACAAATTTTTGCGGTCGTTGTTTTATTTCATGAAATGATCAATTCTAAGATCTGGCCGCGACATATACAAGCCCGCCGTACTCCCGTCTCGACCCGCGCCCGACACGCATGCTTGTGTGTGTGTTGAGCTTTACAGAATAGACCCGGTAAATGATATACGTACCTAAACCACTTGCTATATTTCCTCAATCTAGGAAAAGGTCCTACTTCTAGTGACGCCTCTGCGACGTCCGGATACGACATTTGTGGTAAATGCAGCCTCTTGTATAGTAACTGTGCTGAACTAACTAAAATCTGGAAAACAAATGAAAAGGTGGTCCGTGTGAATAAATTATTTTCATACAAATTAGCGCCCGTCTACGTGTTGTCGTTGTGGTGCGGTTGTGGTTGTGGTACGTGTGATTGGGCAGTGGCGTAGCTACCTTGGGTGGCACCCGGTGCGGAAGTTGGTGGTGTCACCCCATCGAAAGTAAAAAGCAATACATTTTATATGATAAAGGACATGGATCATTTATTATTTATAATATTGAAGAAATAACAAAACACAATAATAACTAAGACAGAAAAGGAATTGTTATACAATTAAAATTTCTTCTTTCTAGCTTTGACAGCTGCAAACTCAGCAATAACTTAAGAGCGTTTACGTCTAGCGCGAGAAGTCAAGTTTAGGTAAATTCTTCGCAAAATTCACTCACACAGAAGCGCGCGTACATGTGTGCGTAGAGTTGGCGCGTTCGCTATCTTTATAGTCAGACTAACACACGTTGATCCGTTCGATTTAGAGCAATTGTTTTAGTAAATATTTAATTGGAATTTAAATCCAACTTCAATTTATTGTTACACCTATGATTAATATTATTAAAAAAACGAATTAAATAAATAATTTTACAATATATTATTGGAACAGTTTACATCTTTATACGCTTCTTTTCGTGTTTATTTTATATTAGGCATAACAATTTGATGAATCATATTTATTTCTTTTAAACATCTTATCTTATTATCACTCCGAGTAACAACAAGCGCAACATGTCATACTCATAGTTACATTATGGGTACTGTTAATATTAGCATGTCGGTGTCGCAAACCCATAAGATTTTCCTTTACCAATAATCGCTCATCGCGCCTAAAGAAGCTTTCACCTGAAAAAAAACGTGTGCGTTTGTGAGAACCCACTCAGGAATAAAGTTCCTTCTCACGTATCATTTAAAACAAAAACAAAATTTTCGCAGCCGCCATCTTGGATTTACATTTTGACCTCACTATCGACTTTAGTACCCTCAAAAACTAATGCCTCATTTACATTCTGCCCCTGCCGCTACTGTTCGCGCTGCCAGCCATAATTCTCTAAATACTGCCGTAGTAGGATCGAAAGAACTGCCCTACCACTCATATCGCTTTCGACTTTCAACAATGGTAGACGTCGAAATAATTACAGCGTCGCTGTGTAGAAAACACAATACATAATTATGTTCTTTATTAAAAAAAAAAAACAAATTTAAAAAAAGAAAATTATCTTCGTAGAAGATGGTGGATCCTCTCCATAACATCGAATACAAACCATATCGGATGAAATATATCGTCTGCATCTGCTCCAGTAGGTACCCTAATTGCATAACTTATTTTCATAAACGATTATAACAAATTTATTTCATTTTGACAGTTCAACAACATTCATTGCATTATTTACGTTATTGAGCAGATTTTTACTCCAACTTATGAAGCAATGGATTAGCAATCTGTTTCAAATCGAAACAATTGTGATTGATCGTGCATTACGCTATTTTTTTTTTCTTAGCCTTTATTGTCCCACTGCTGGGCAAAGGCCTCCCTACCCTCTTTCCACCTCTCTCTGTCTAGAGCTTCCAAGAACCAATCTTTCTTAAAGGAGTCCAGCTCATCCCGCCATCTCCGTCTGAGCCTGCCGCGATGTCGTTTGCCATTAAGCGGGACCCACTGGGTCGTAAGTTTGGCCCATTGATCGTTTAACATGCGGCAGATGTGTCCAGCCCAATTCCATTTAAGCGTGGCAGCTTTCCGAGTGACATCAGATATTTTAGTGATGGAACGGATTGTTGTATTCTTAACCCGGTCCACAAGTTTAATACCAAGAATACTCCGTTCCATAGCTCGAGCGGCAAACCTCGAGCGTGGTCCTCTTTTCTATTACGCAATTATTGGGGTACAGATCGGCTAGATGAATTTTTATTTTCAAAAGAGGCCTAAACATGACCATCAGTGACTTCTTTGATTTCAATTCGTCAATAGTAAGGAGTATCTTCTAAAGCTTCACTAATTCTCTTCCAGCACGCGTAGCATGACCACCATAGATAATAGAACAATAGACAAAATGACAGATAAACAATCACAATCTGTCATTTTGTCTATTCTTCCGTCGACAAAACCCGTTTCTATTGTGGTCATGCTACGTGTCCAGACGTCGTGAACTTAGTTTTAATTTGTGGTTTTTGTCATTTAAATCCTACATACTTTTTTTGGATTCCAATAGTTCCAAAAATGTTATAGTGTTTTTATTATTCCACTCGAAGGGCATTTTCACAGATCGTATAAATAGGCGGTACGCACGTCCGATTCGTCCAGGCGCTCGGTAAGAAGTGAGCTGCAGAGCTGAACGTAAACACGCCCTGCCACTCGTGCTGCTCGTTCTTTGACTTCCGCATAAAAAAACCGCTCATTTGGGGAGCGTAGGGCAACGCGAGTAGCAGTGGCAGCAGTATAAGAAGTATCGTGTTTACATACTCATCCTGCCCACTTTCCTGCTCATTGCTGTGGAAGTGAGCTGAATGTAAACGGGGTATATGAAAACGACACCCATGATGAATTCTCCCGCTCTGGGCGGAGCGGGAGGGCGTGTTAGACTCTTACTGAGTAAAACCCACCCGTGTTCTTTCGGTTGCCCTGTTGCCGGGGGCCACGATTTCCCTATCGGTTTTCTTCGAACTCCCGGCAGGCATTGGCCCAAGCGGACCCCGTCAATTCTGCTGACATCTCGTTGAGGCGCGCGTGGAACACAACGCGCCGTCGACCCGGGCTTGGTCCTTATCGGACGGCGAGCTACCCATTGCTGGAATTGGCTCGCGATTCCCGCCCCGGGTGTCTCCTCCTGCGGCGGTTAGGGGCGTGAAGGCGCGAAATTTGCCTCTCCCTCACGCGTTCCGCCTCCTCCTTCGCGAGCATTACCGCTTCGCAGAAGGAGGTGACGGCCTGCCATTTCTTCTCGCTCCGTACCATGGCCTGAACCAGGGCCGGACGCGAGAGTACACCGCCGCCGATCACCTCAACGAAGACACGGTGTTGCTCCGCCCAAGCCGGGCAGACCTCCACCGTATGCTCTGCCGTGTCCTCAGGCCGATCCACACAATGGTGACACCCGGATGTTTCCTCCCGCCTTATCCTGAACAGGAACCTCACGAAGCAGCCGTGTTTTATATAGAATTTTTCACTTTTTGTATGGAGACCATGAAAAATTATTACCTATATGTTGAGTTTTATGGGTTTATGGGCTTTATAAAGGGGGTCGAAATTTTCATTACTTTTGCGATAGATCACACCATTTTCGAAATATAAGCAAAAGAAAAGAAAAAAAGATACAGTACTATTTTTGCAGCTGAAGTCGAGGTGTGGGTATGAATTTTAGTTCATGACAACTAATTTAATTCCACACTTTTTTAATGGCGATTAAAAGTAGTCAGATTTAGTTAGGCAAACAAAATTTTTCAAGAAAAACGTCAAATTCAGAATAGCAAAATTGCCATTTTCACTAAAGTATTAACTCAGTGTCATCTTTCACTAAGGCCCGTATTACAGAACGTCACTCAATACTCAAGCATTACTTAAAACTAGATTCAAGCCATTTGATTGGTTGAAACTAGTTTTAAGTAATGCTTGAGTATTGAGTGTCGTTCTGTAATACGGGCCTAAGATGGCACTGAGTTAATACTTTGGTGTATGCTTGTTTGTTTGTTTGAAAAATATTACGTCAGCAAATGCTGTATTGATTTTTCGGAATTTTCAGTATTTTATTCGGTCCTTTCTTTATTTGTATTCGCATATAAGTTGTCGGAAAATTAGCATTTATAGCAGTAAATTTCAAATTTTAAGTATGCTCATATTTTAACTTTTTTTGGAACTTTTATTACTACCCAAACTAAATGGTGATTTTTTGTCTAGTCATTTGTGACAACAGAAGGCATTTGTGACATGAGAATCGGCACCGATATCAACTTTAGCACCCTAAATTAGTTTTCACTTCAATAAAATATTTTACTGACTAAAGTACTAAGATGTGGCGATCATGCTATATTCGTGCATTATCGTTGTACGCACGACAAAGGTCAACAGCGGTCAGGCAGAGCGCCGAGCGACGCGTCCACTCTCTGACAGGCCTCACGGCGGACTAATTTGAAACGGTTTGCGCGTGGAGTTTTATAGTAATTTTAGAGTAGTTTTAAAAAAATTCTAGAAAAATAACCAAACACATATAGTTAAAAATTTTGATTGCAAATTTTTAAGAAGATGTTTTTCTATTACAGTAACCCTTTATTATATTAAATTAAGGAAGATATATTGGTAAAAAAAATATTTTATTCACCAAAATTTCATTATAATTTCGCATTGTTTGGATTTTTATTTCTCATGTAGGGAACCTAAACTGAAAATTTCTTTTAACTAACTTTTTTCCTAAGAATCTTTGCAGTTAGATAAAAAATATTGTTTGTTAGGGTGATCAGTGATTTAAGATATTTTAAGCGTCAAAGTTGACGCTCGAAGTAAAATTAACAAAACCTCTGTTCAGTAATCTTGATATAATTCACAAATACTCTAATAATCTAAAAATTTTCCTAACTAAGTGTTTAGACAACAATATTTCCTAAAATGATTAGTAATTAATATGTTTTTAAAATAATGTTTGATGGATATTAACTGGATCGAAAAGTACTATTTTTCAGCTAAACAGCGCGCGGATGGCGTAAACGCTCTTAATCGAAATTTATATTTTGTATTGCCTCGTGTTCGATGACTAATATACCAAGATTGGTAAGCCGCGATTGGGTCATTGTTGCCCACAAATAGTTTTTTATTAATCCCCCACGACAGCGTCAGGCTCTTTTGAGGGAATCCCCGAATTATACATACAGCTGAGCTAGTGCTAGTGGAGGAATCCCCGAAAAATAAATTTTTGTGCTAGCGATTTTTTTTTGTTTGTACATTGTTCTTAAAGTTAAGAGACCGGGTGGGTGTCACCCCAAAAAAAGGACATCCGGTGCGGCCCACCCCCGCCGCCCCCCCTTTGCTACGCCACTGTGATTGGGCCTACACATGAAAAAAATTAAACCTTTTTCTGTTACTAAAATAACTTACATGTACGCAATAAGCGATGTAGAAACCGAAGATAACGGTAACAACTAGGGATGTCCAAAGGCCGCATTTCATGTAAGCCTCGTGGATGCCAAGGATGCCCCCGCCAAGGCATCCTTTTATTAAATGGCCTGTTGATTCTAGAGCACTGAAAACAACACAAAGAATAACATTATTTATTGACTTCGGGCTAGGGCGGCACTTCACATAATATTTATTCGACGATGCGATGGTATACGATGAATTCACTTGTCATAAAATATTTATTTTGAATTGCAATAATAACACTGAATTCGATGTTGCATGTTTTAAATGTGTTGTTGATTTTGTTGCAAATAATGAAATGTTACGATAAAAACTATTGCAATTCATAATCAATATTTTAGTGCAATACAGAGCAATATTTCATCATTTCATTTAGGGATACCTATGGATAAATTCTAATAAAAACAGGTAAATTTAAACCCTTTAAGGCTGCGTTTCCATCAGTGATGTGCGAGGATGCGTAGCGAGGGATGTGTTTGTTAAGAACCAATAGAATCGCTTCATTTACCTAGCCTCGCTCAGCGCAGCTCCGGTGGAAACGGCGGTACGAGGCGTACTTAGCGCTACGAGGTGTTTGTAAGTACAAAAAAAGCGAGGGATGGGTGCGAAAGATGTGTGCGAGGGATGTGTGTTAGGGATGGAAGCGAGTGAGAAATCGTATTTGAAAAGAGCCCGCTACACATCCTCGCAGCGCTCAGCGGCCTAGCACATCTCTGTTGGAAACACTCACATCGTTTCACAGCTTCGTCACGCATCCTCGAACCGCTCAGCTACCTCGCACATCTCTGGTGGAAACGCAGCCTTAGGGGATGAATTTTCCATTTTCGTTTTATTATCAGGAACTCTTGTGCAAAATTTCATACTTCTAGACTCAGCGGTTTGACTGTGCGTTGTCTGTCAGTGAATTAATGGATGAATTTAAGATTTTTATTATGTTGAAGATGCGCCCTTAGAGTTAGCCGACGCTCGCACGGACGTAATAAATTCGCGGTGATTTTTTTTCGTGCACTAGATTTTCAACGCTCTGCTTAGCAGCGAGAGTTGAAAATCCAACAGTGTGTTTTTTCAACGCGCTGGGACGAGAGTCCGTCCCAGCGCATTGGTTTCTCAACGCTTAGCTTAACCCGAAAGTAGAAAATCCAGTGCGCGAAAAAATCCCGCCGCGATTTTATTACGTCCGTGCGAAAGTCGGCTTAGATATCCGGTTTAAGTGTCTTAAGGCTCTTTCAAACAACGAGCCTTGATTCGTTCAAATTACCTATTAGGTTAATTGACATGTGTAAAGTTAAATCTATAATTTAACTTTACACATGTCAATTAACCTAATAGTAAACACGCGACGCGACACAAAGGCACCGCTCGTCGCGCGATGAGCGGTGTCTATGTGTCGCGTCGCGTGTCGCGCTGGTCTGAACGAGCCTTGATTCGTTCAAATTACCTATTAGGTTAATTGACATGTGTAAAGTTAAATCTATAATTTAACTTTACACATGTCATTTAACCTAATAGTAGGTACCTATATTAGTTCGTCCGTACGAAACTAACAAATAATTACAATAATGATATCTTGAGCACTGTTTAACGCGCTACAATTTAGAGTAACGAATTCACCGTGAAGGTTGAATCGTTTAAGGATGAATTGCTTATTACAAACAAATTGATGGTAATATTATACGTTCAATAATGATCTAAAATGGTATGCATTGCAATAATAGAATTGTTCAACACGTGAACATTAATTATAAAGAACTAGCAGCGCCCCGCGGTATCAGCCGCAAAGTCTCGATCCCGTGGGAATATCGGGATAAAAATAATTATATGTGTTAATCTAGGTTATAAACTATCTGTGTGTTAAATTTTATCCAAAGTCGTTCAGTAGTTTTTGCATGAAACAGTAACAAACATCCATCCATCTTTAGAGGTATTAGGAACAGGATGTAAAGTTCTCTCATCCTTTAATTAAAGAAAAACCGGCCAAGTGCGTGTCAAGGGTTCCGTAGTTGGGATGAATTTATCCCAAAAACAAACTTAACTTTGTAGTTGATAAACATGTTCTCCCATACGGAATGTATGGGAAAACATGTTTTTGCAACTGCAAAGTTAAGTTGGTCGAATATTACTCGTTAACTTGTAGAGTCTACTTAGATGTGATAGTTTTCCTTTTAATTTCGTTATATAAACTACTGCTGTGATTTTTTTCACACATTCAAAACCAACCATTTAGCTGGCAGGGGGGGACACTTGACTCTAACAAAAATTAGCACTTTAAAGCTTAATATTTCGCAAACGGATTCCTGAATCCAAAAATGGTTTTACAAATTCATAATGTTTTTGAAAGACCTTTCCAATGATACCCCAAACCACGGGATAAAAAAAAACATCACCACTTTACGTGTATGGGAGGTACCCTAAAAAAAAATGTTTTTCATGATTTTGTTTTACCACTTTGTCGGCGTAATTAATGTGTATACCTATGCTAAATTACAGCTTTCTAGTACTAAGGGTCTCGGAGCTAAACCGGACAGATAGACAGACGGACATGACGAAACTATAAGGGTTCCTTGTTTACTATCGAAACCCTAAAAAGGGAGGATCCTCCGACCAGACGAGTGTCGTGTCTGGTGGGCAACTGCACAACGATTGATGTCGGGAAAGTTATATATACGCTGTTTGCGCGATCGATGCAGGATTTTGTGTGACGTCAGTATTTTGTATGACGTCAGGTCTTTTAGTATGCATGTAGCGATGTAGATGTCGCCACACATCCATGCTGGCAAACTTTCGTGTTTATAATAGACTAGCGGACGTCACACGGTTTCACCCGCGTGGTTTCCATTCCCGTGGGAGTACGGGGATAAAATATAGCTTACGTTACTCGCTGATAATGTAGCTATCCATTACTGAAAGAATTTTTCAAATCGGTCCAGTAGTTTTTAAGTTTATTCGTTTCATACAAAACTACAAATCTCTCCTCTTTATAATATTACATTATTAATTAATTAGTATTATTAATTATTATAATTGTATTATTATTAAAACATAACATCACGCCTTGTTTCCCCGATGGGATGGGCAGAAGTGTACCTGTAGTAGGTACAGTGTACACCCACATTTCGCCAGTTATGTTTAAGTCCCATGTAATAGGGGGCGGGCCTATTGCCATCAACCGGGCACAACTCCAGACTCCGAGCTGCTACTGAGAAATTTCAGATAGAAAAACCAACCCTTTTTTGCCCAACCCTTCGGGGAAACAAGGCGTGATGTTATGTTATGTGTTTATAATTTACATAGATACGTAGGTACTCGTGCCAAGTTTCAAGTTTATTAACTCTAGGAATAAGAGTTTTCATACAAATAAAATCCCCCTTTTCACCCCCTTGAAGGTCGAATTTCCAAAAATCCGTTCTTAGCGGACGTCTACTAACTATAAACTACCTCCCTGCCAGATTTCATCTTAATACGTCAAGTGGTTTTCGATATTTCGAGATGAGTGAGTGAGTGAGTGACCTTTCGCTTTTATATATTTAGATTTCCGCAAGGTCAAGCCTGAATTAATTAACTGTTATAAAGTAATAGTAAAATTTAATAAAATAAAATAAAACAGAATTTAAATTAATTAATTAGTATTTTAAGTGCCAACTTGTTACTTTATGAATGTTTTAGTTGTCCTAAATAAAAGTTTTTTAATTTTTTATTGTAGCCCTTTCATAAATCGAACAAGACTTACTTGGTTGGCTTGGCAATGCATCGGTGTGAGACAAAGTCGTAGGTATCCTTTTCTGAGTGCAGTACATACTTCGGGGTGTCTGGAGGTGGTTGTGGGGGCGGCTTTCTTGCAGAGTCCGCATGTTCCACGTTTGTGTGGTTACCCTGAAAAATGTTTGATAAATACTCTTTATCTTACACCAAAAAAAGAACAGAATTTAAGAAAATATGAGTTTAATATTTTGTGTGTGGAAACTTCTAGTGTGCAACCTACTACCATACAAATAGTAGGCACTATGGTCACTACTGTCCGTAATTTCATGGATTCGCATGGGTTGCAGTGACTTATGGGGTGCTACACACTTATTCGGTTGCGCATGATTCGAAACAGCCAGGCGGCAAAACGGAATATAATAACTAGAAAAGTGTGTTTGGAGAAAAACCGCTCAGTTTCGCTCGAATTGTACCGAGCTAACCTGAACATGCTTTAGCGAGAGCTGAATTAAAGGCAAATAATATCTAGTAATTCGTTAGGCTCGGTTTTATTGCTCAATAAATACTGCCGAATCGAATGTGCTGACCCGAACAAGTCTGAAGCATCGCTAATGCTCTAAGAATATGTGAATGGTAATTCTTTTTATCAAACTTGACTCTCACAAGTTAAGAGTTCACGGTCCATAAAGCTTACCTTGGCACCGCGACCAATTTAGCGTTATAATTGATTACAAATGAGACTTTTATTATTCTGTTGTCTTCCTAAGTGAGGACTAGGTCAATGAGGAGTTCACTACGACCTTGATTTCTTTACGCCATCTGCACTTCTGCAATATTTCAAAACAAATTGAGGCCTGAATATTCTGCCATATCCTCGTGGAGGCGATCGGCGCGACGGTGGCGGTGATCTCTCGCGTCCGGCTCTGGTACAGGTCATGGTACGGAGCAAGAGGGCATGGGAGGCTGTCACCTCCTTCTGTAAAGCAATAATGCTCGAGAAGGAGGAAGGTAGAGCGCGTGAGGGAGAGGCAAATTTCGCGCCCTCACGCCCCTAACCGCCGCAGGAGACGATCTGGGCGTCGGGAGTCGGAGGCCGATTCCCGACCACCGTAGGCGCGGGCTTGCGGACGGTGAGCAATGGGTAGCTCGCCGTCCGATAAGGACATGTTCCACGCGCGCCTCAAAGAGATGTCAGCAACTGACGGGGTCCGCTAGGGCCGATGCCTGCCGGGGTTGCGTAGAAGTCCGCAAGGGATACCGTGGCCCCGGGCAACATGGCAACTGACGGAACACGGATAGGTTTTAGTCAGTAAGAATCTGACACGCCCTCCCGCTCCGCCCAGAGCGGGAGAAGTTATTTGGTAATTTCCAAACCAAAAAAAAAACAACATAACATCACGCCTTGTTTCCCCGAATATTCTCCTTCTTACAGTGAGGAGGCCCGAGTCTCAGCAGTGGCATAGATGAATAAGGATGGTCCACTCCGCATTTTAGGTATGAAGCTACAAGTACGAGGCGGACTCGTCTTGTCGGGCCAATAAATTCATTGAGCGTGACGGAGTCAGAAGTTATAAAAATTACGCGATGGAAAGAGAGGCAATTTCTAGGTGAATATAACTGTGGGTAATTAGCGCTATGCAACCTGAATTGTACTTTATTGTGTTGTAGCAAAAGTTGCTTTTTATTTAAATGATTTTGTGGAGTGAACCATCTGTTTTCATCTGTGGCAGCCCGAAGCGGGAACATAACCTTAGTCTTACTCCACAGTGAGACTACCTCGTTAATCTAGTGGTCACAAGTGAGACTTCTGTGGCAATCATGTCATTTGGTTTAAATAGGTCCTTATTTTTATTATTTTCTTCATCTTTTAAATTGATTGTTTTTTTTAGATTTTGTGAATGTGAGAACGTTGTAGGCTTAACAGACTGTAGATTTGTGGACCATTTTCTATTTTGGTAAGTACTTGATACTTACTTGTTGATAGGCCAACACTGTTCTCTCATACCTATTAATACTGTAATTTGAAAACATTGAAAAAGTCATTTATTTTTAAAAGAGTAACCGTGTAGTTTCTTGCCAGCTCTTCTCCATAGGAAACGACCAATTGGAACCGTGCACCTAGCTTCTGATGTTTCATAAGTGCCCTTGTAGGTTTATGTGAAAAAAATAATAATTGAATTTGAATTTACTAAAATGTACCTACTTGGTCAGGCAATGTCATCGGAAATTCTCAATCCGCATTTGTGGCCGGCTAGTGGCAATGGGCTTGCCTGCTATTACATGGTTTTTATAACTTATCCAGCGGAATTACTATACCTACTCTCAGACCAAATAAAAAACCAAGACAGAGCGCTGTCAACAGTGACGTGAGGCCGGTTTCGAAAACATGTGTGCACTTAAAGGTGTAGTTTGATTATAAATGGTTGTACCTAAATGTGTGCGTGTCAGCGTGTATATGTCACCGTAAGATTGCTCACCGTAAACGTGTGAGACGATAAAATAAAAAGAAATAGGTTCCGGTCTTTAAAAAAAAAATCTGTAGCAAAATATTCGTTTTATTGTACTGAATTTCTAAATCTCACACAACCTAACAGTTTTCATTATTTGTAATCTGTTGTAGCGACATCTATCCCACTTCAATGAAACTGCGCAACGAGCCAATGAGTTACCCAATGTTGGTAATGATGGGAAAAATTTAGTTTGCAACGCGCAAGCAAAATTTTCCATTTACAGGATTCTGTGACGTCTGGCGTTGTCGTTATCTGGCAATTGCAGTTTGCTGGCTAGCTGCGTAATTCCAATGTGGTGGGATAGATGTCGCTTTAACCAATACGTGTAAGTGCAGCCGCCATAATAATCAATTAATCATCATAGCATCTATTTATACATATATCCTAAAACTGTTTTAGTATGTGGCCATGCCAGTGTCAGTCATACTGTTACAGTGTGACACTGGCATGGCCACCATCAGGGATTTAAATTTTAATAACACAAAAAAATTGTCGCCAATTAGTCGAAATTTATCGCCAAATATCAAAATTTGTCGGTCACTGGTTCAAAAATTATAAGGGTTTATAGGTAGCCGATCAGTATTCTAATTGTATAATACAACACAATCACAATCTGTTTCGATTTGAATCAGATTGCTAATCCATTGCATAATAAGTTGGAAAAAAAGATCTGCTCAACAGCGTAAATAAAGCAATGAATGATGTTGAACTGTCCAAATGAAACAAATTAGGCACAATTGATTTCGAAAATAAGTTACGCAATTAGGGTACTGGGTAGGATCTCCCCAGCTTGGCCCAATTGAATCTCAAAAGCACCTAGCGAAGATCTGTTTTCTCCTAAATTTTGTCACTAATTAGGCTATTAGCTAGTTCGATCTAGCTTTGGACGTCAGGGTCAGGATGACTGGACCAAGAGCGATTTTTAAAGTTTGAGCAATACCAAGTTTTAGTACCTATTTGGTACTATTTGGTACCAGACATCAAATAATTGGTACCTCGTTAAAGAGGGAAAACTATTACGAGGAAAGTGGCCAGCCATTCTGACTTCAGAATGGCTGGACCAAGTCGACTTCACCTAGTTGTAGGTGCTATAACTAGTTCATCTTTTCGTTAAAATTTAGTACCTCATTGGTACCTCAACATATGTTTTTCTTAAATTTTTTCGTTAAGCCAAAATTAAGTTACACCTACAAGAAGTTTTGCATATATAATAATGTTTATTTTTGTACTAAGAAAATTACCGAAAATAAATCATAACATAAATATTACGTATATTTATTCATTGATTGACACATTAATATTTTTTTACATATAAGTAACAGTGTGCATACATTTGGAGCCCATGTCTGACGTCGAAATTTGCATTAATGATTAACCTAAAAATATAACATTAAAAGGAATAGAGTACCACCTTTTGTCTGTTATAGAATTTGTACCACCTCCGACTCCGAAAGGCGTGGGACATTACAAATCACATTGCCGCAGAGGGTCCAAATGGCAATGTTACGACGACATGTCAAGTAGAATCACAATTAGTAAAAACAAAATGTATGCACACTGTTATTTATATGCAAAAAAATATTAATGTGTCAATCAATGAATAAATATGTTATACGTAATATTTATGTGTGTTATGGTTTATTTTCGGTAATTTTCTTAGTACAAAAATAAACATTATTATATTTGCAAAACTTCTTGTAGGTGTAACTTATTTTTGGCTTATCGAAAAAATTTAAGAAAAACATATGTGGAGGTTCAAATGAGGTACTAAATTTTAATGAAAAGATGAACTAATTATAACGCCTACAACTAGGTGAAATCAACGTGCTTCAGATTACATGCAAAACTTCTTGTAGGTGTAACTTATTTTTGGCTTATCGAAAAAATTTAAGAAAAACATATGTTGAGGTACCAATGAGGTACTAAATTTTAACGAAAAGATGAACTAGTTATAGCACCTACAACTAGGTGAAGTCGACTTGGTCCAGCCATTCTGAAGTCAGAATGGCTGGCCACTTTCCTCGTAATAGTTTTCCCTCTTTAGCGAGGTACCAATTATTTGATGTCTGGTACCAAATAGTACCAAATAGGTACTAAAACTTGGTATTGCTCAAACTTTAAAAATCGCTCTTGGTCCAGTCATCCTGACCCTGACCTTTGGACTATACAAAAAAAATTAACTCATTGTATCTTCTAAACTAAAACCCGACTAAATCTGTGACTTGGCGAAAAATAGCGACTTTCGTTCGCAGCGATATGTCTTGGTTTTTTATTTGGTCTGAGTTAGAAGGTAGGCACTAGACGACTAACTACAGGTAGTATTATATTACATATCTGTGCTACAGGGAAAATGGTTAAGCAGTCTTATACAGTACCTACCTACAGCTATCCAAAACAACCAGTTTTCAAAGGTGTTTAGTTGAGATTTTCCTTATCTAAGAGATCTTCGTATCTAAATGCAATTGAGTAAGGAGTTCGAACGCTTTTATCTATATTTAGTAATAATATAGAGTATAGTAATATTATAAAGTGTTTGTTTGTATGTAGGGGGTAATCTCCGGATAGCCCAATTCTTGAGGAAGATGCTATGTTACATCACGCTACGACCATTAGGAGCCGAGCTTAAAAATAAAAAAAGTTAGAAAGAATACTAAGCGAAAAAGATGTAATAGCGCGGGCGGGCGATGCAATGCGACGCGGTAGGTCGGGGGACGAAATTTCACGCGGACGAAGTCGCGGACAGAAGCTAATTTTTATATAAATACCAGCTGACCCCCGCAAACGTTGTTTTGCCAATTATTTGTTTGGGGTGGACAACCCTTATCACTTAGGGGTATGAAAAATAGATACCTAGTAGCCGATTCTCAGACCTACTGAATATGCATATAAAATTTGGTAAAAATCAGTAAAGCCGTTTCGGAGGAGTACGGTAACTAACATTGTGACACGAGAATTTTATATATAAGACAATATACATATACAACTGACTCGGTATTAACACTAGATGGGTCGTTTTTGTTGTAATAATGTGCCCACCAACTTGTTGGTAAAATAAAATAAAATACAGTTCGAAAACATAAATATATATATCAACATTCAGACTCATCATCTGCCTAGCCTTTTCCCAACTATGTTGGAGTCGGCTTCCAGTCTAACTGGATGCAGCTGAATACCAGTATTTTACATGGAGCGACTGCCTATCTGACCTCCACAACCTAGTGACTAGGTAACACGATACCCCTTGGTAAGACTGGTTGTCAGACTTTTTGGGCTTCTAACTACCCGTAACGACTGTCAAAGATCTACAAATGACAGCCGGGACCAACGGCTTAACGTGCTTTCCGAGGCACGGAGGGGACTTGGTATGTAAAGATGGTCACCCATTCACAGACCAACCGCGGCAAGCGTAGCTTAACCTAATCGATCGATCCGTGCAGCTGTTATTACTTAGCCACAAGCCCCATTCGCTTAGCTTAGCAACATTCAGACTAATTAGTAATAAAATAGATTTTTGTAATTGGTTTTAAATTACTGTTATAATTTGTTTCCAATACAAAATTGCTATGTCCACAGTCGCGCGTATTTCAAAAATGCAGCAAATAATAAATAATGCACGCACTATGTAACCTGATTCAACAATGTTTTGTCAGGTGAAGGGGGTAAGTTATTAGAAATATAATATGAAACAATTTAATTTTAATAAACCATTTATTAAAATTTATTTGCTCATAAACACGACCGTGTCTCTTATTCCATTCCATTGTGTGATTCCTTCTTGTAACTTAGATTTTTTATATTAATAGAAGTAAATTCCAAATTTAGTATGGCAAACCTATGCGTCAAAATAGTTACAACGAGAGGGCATTAGTTTCTTTCGGCTGCACCATTTTGTTTAATAATTGTGGGTTTCGATTCGTGCGCGTCGTCAAAAGGACTTTAAGAAATTGTGTTAAAAGTGCCAAATTATATGAATTCGATAAGTAATATACTTTACAGTGCAGCATGTCAGTGTAGTTAATGGTACTATAATAAAGTCATCTGCATGTTTCACGAGTAACTCGAGAGTGAAATTATAAAAATATAATTTTTGAAGGTTAGGGAAACGTTCATTTTTGTTCAATTGTGTGACCATTGTTATTAGTTTTATGTCACGTGACACTTAGGACTTGTCACAGTACATTTACTTAAATGTGAATAGTAATTTCATTTTCGTTTTAAGAAAGATGCCGTTAACTCCCACTGAACGACAAAGACGTTACCGAGAGCCTTTAAAATCAAAACATCAACAAAAATTGAAGGAAGTAAAAGCAAAAAATTTGATTATATTCGTCGACTTCATTGTGACTCTGCCCTTACTCTTCATTTGTGTTACTTTTGTGTCACAATAACACAAAAAAAATACATACATTGTGAAAACGCTGGGTCGTTTTCAAAATGTATGTAAATTTTTGGCTAAATAAAATAACGCTTTTATTTACATCAAAAAATATTGACGCATGAAACTGGTTAGTGGGTTATCTACACGAGTTTCATTTCTTTACGAATTAATTAACAAGCTGTTCCCCTTGGGTGTATTCGAAAACTAAATTCAAGGCCCCCTTCGAACAGCTATGGTTTGAATTCAAAAAACCCTTTTTAATGGGACGTAGGAGATAATGGGACGAGCTGGATCGGTTCCGTCAAAACTGGAAAAGCACGCGCGGGCTCGCGAGAGACGAAAGTGGTGGAGGGAGACCTTTGCCCAGGAGTGGAAAAAGTGACACAAAAAATGCCATCTTATGTCTGGTAAACCCTTAACCAGAGTTTATCTATATAGTTATTAATGACTCGAGCATCTAGTGGTGCAACGCAGAGTGGAAGGTAATAGGCCATACGGGAGGTCACCGATGAGGTAGACCGATGAAATAAATTGAGTTAATGAATGCGCCACATTGTCATGTAACAGAACCAGATGGAGGGAGATCGTGAGGCGGGCAACGACTACACCTGCGATTGGACACAGTTCATTGTGACCACGACCGCTCTGTCAAGAGTGATACGAAGAAGAAGAAGATATAGTTGATGGCAGTATTTAGTCAATATCTTGATAGTGGGATTCACTTTTTTTTTAGGTATAGCATCTCGTAGTTGACCTCTGAGATCATGACTACTGAACCGGGCTTTCCTGTGGGTGCCTTAAGCTACTACACTTAAAACCTCCAGCCGGGGGTTATTCAACTATGCTAATTAAAACTAGGTGAACGCTCGCTAAGGGCTCCCCCTGTTGGGTACGAACCTCGGCTTAGGGCGTCAATGGAGGGAGGACAATGGAATTCACTTTGTTTAATTTTAAATAGGTAACGTTGTTGAGTCTATGGCCACGGACTCGAAGTCAGCGGGCAGCGGGTCGGCTGCAGCAGCGGCGCAAGAGCGGCGCGCTCAAATAATAGATTTATAATTATGTAACTGGCCTCGAAGCCAGCGGCGCGGGGAGCGAGCGGTTCTATATAAAACTATGCTTTGCCACGCCACTGCCGCCGCCGCCCCGCTTCCCGCTAAATTCGAGACCGAGGTCTTATGCCGCGGAATCGAAGTTAGCGGGCAGTGGCGCGAGAGCGGCGCGTTCAAATGCATAGATTTTAAATATGTAACTGGCCTCAAAAGCAGCGGCGCGGGGACCGAGCGGTTCCATATAAAACCATGCATTGCCGCGCCGCCGCCGCCGCCGCCGCCCCGCTGCCCGCTAACTTTGAGACCGAGGCCTGAGTGGTGCTACAAACTTGTTTGGGTCGGCATGATCCGGCACAGCCGGTCGGCAAAATCAAATACAACTCAAACCATTTATTTCAAATAAACCAAATATAGGCACTTTTGAATTTTCAAGGGGTCAGTCAGTCGGAAAGAAAGAAACGGCTAGTTGCCCATTTCAAAGCATAGTAGGTTTCTATGGAGAAGAACGGGCAAGAAACCCCACGGACACTCTTTTTAATCAAAATATTGTAACAAAATATTGGTTACATAATTCATGTTGAATTATACATGTAAGATCTCATGAAACACAGTAAAGTAGTTCCATTGTTCAAATCCGGTGATAGTAAAGAACCCAACAATTATAGGCCTGTGTCAATTCTGCCAGTTCTCAGTAAGGTGTTTGAAAAGTTGATGCTCAATCAAATGTTACGTCACTTTAATAAAAATTCCATCTTTCATGAACAACAGTACGGTTTCACCAAAGGGCGTTGTACCACTGACGCCGGTGTCACCCTAATAAAGAACATTTTTAAGGCCTGGGAAGAAGCACAAGATGCCATTGGAATCTTTTGCGACCTCTCGAAGGCGTTCGATTGTGTAGACCATGAGACACTTCTGCTGAAACTAGAGCACTATGGGATTAAGAATACAGCTCTTGATTTACTTAGATCATACCTGAAAGATAGAAAGTTCAGGTAAACGGCGTAAACTCATTAGGGTCTGAAATGGCAATGGGCGTTCCTCAAGGTTCGATATTGGGTCCATTCCTCTTTTTAGTTTACATTAATGATTTACCCCAATTACTTCAAAATCAACCGAAGATGGTGTTATTTGCAGATGACACATCATTAATCTTTAAAATAAACCGACGGTCACAAAATCTTGACGACGTGAATAGCTCTATTCTGCAAGTCCAAGATTGGTTTACGGTAAATAATCTGGTACTTAATAAAAAAAAAACCAAATGCATTAGATTTAAATTACCTAATGTTAAAAGTAGCGAATGTGACATCATATTGAATGGAGAAAAACTGGAATTTATTAATAAAACGGTTTTCCTGGGAATCACGCTAGACGAGAAATTACAATGGGGACCTCATATAACATCTCTTGCGGGGCGGTTAAGCTCGGCCGCTTATGCTGTTAGAAAGATAAGACAGTTAACAGATGTAGAAACCGCGCGTTTGGTCTATTTTAGCTACTTCCACAGCCTTATGTCATATGGCATTTTACTGTGGGGTCGGGCTGCTGACATTGAATCAATCTTTATTTTGCAAAAGAGAGCTGTCAGAGCCATTTATAATCTACGTCGCCGCGAATCTCTCAGGGAACTTTTTAAAAGGATTAATATTATGACGGTACCTTGCCAATTCATTTATGAAAATATTATGTATGTAAGGAAAAATCCACATCTCTTTAATAAAATAAGTGATAGACATAATTTTAATACTAGAAATAAAGATAAACTAGATCAACCATTTTTCAGGTTATCTAAAGTACATACATCTTTTATGGGGTACTGTGTTAAATGTTACAACAAAATACCTTGTGACATATTGCAATTAAATGAAAGAAAATTTAAAACTCATATAAAAAGTACACTTTGTAAACAAGCATATTACAAATTAGAGGATTATATCCAAGATAAGAGTGCTTGGAAACATGCTGGTCCTGCTCCATAGGACAATTTAGAATCAAGACAAAATCAAACTGGTTGCTAATTTAATTGTAAAATTTATTACTTTGTGTTTTATGACATTGATTTTACATTCTGTGACTTCCTCACACACTTATTAATTGTAAAATTTTAGGAAAATCGTCTACTTTTACAATGTTTGTAAATATGTGAGCACAATGTATCTATCACATATTAAATTATCTATCGTTGCTTCATTTTTAATTCTTTTTACCTATTGTGGTATAGTAATTTTATTCTAGGTGCATCGTCTTCACATATAATAATTATTTAACAAATGTATGTACATATACAAACAATTGTAAAACATTTTTAAAAGAGTAACGGTGGAGTTTCTTGCCCATTCTTCTCCATACGAAAACTACCTTTTGGAAGGGGCAACTAGAATCAATTTTATTATTTTGTAATTTTTTGACGTTCAAAAGTGCCATACATGGGCCTATTTGAAATAAATGATTTGACTTTGACTTTGACTTTGAAGAACATTGTAAAAAGACGTGCACGTTAAAAGCGTCCGTAATTTTAACTAATATTATAAATGCGAAAGTAAGTTTGTTTGTTGACGCTTTTACGCTAAAATGGCTAAACGGATTTGGATGAAATTTGGCACGTTGGTAGACCATGACCTGGATTAGGTCAGAGAATACCTACTGTTATCCCGAAATTCCCACGGGATCGAGACTTATGCGGGTGAAACCACAGGGCACAGCTAGCAAAAAGATATAAAGACAAAACCGGCCGAGTACGTTTCGGACCACGCACAATGAAGGGTTAGTTAGAAGGCGTAGTTATGATGAATTTATCGCAAATACAAACTTAACATTGTAGTTGAAAAACATGTTTTCCCATACATTCTAACTGCAAATGTAATTATGTACATGTACACACAATATTGAGAGATTTACCATATTATTTTAAGACCATAGACTTGTTATAGGTTTTCCTGTAATCTGTGGGTAAAGAACCATTCTCTGTATTTTTTTTTAATTTTTGGGCTCAGTAGTTCCGGAGATAAGGCCCCGGGGAATAGTTAATTTTCATCTATTTTCTTAAATATCTTAATTTTTATAGTGTTATTATCCACGTGGCGCTGGTACCGGATCATTTATCATCGGAGTAACGCATATTGAAAGCAAAATCCCGTACACACGACCCTTTTTTAACCGACTTCAAAAAAAAAGGAGGAGGTTCTCAATTCGTCGGGATATTTTTTTTTGTATGTTCCCCGATTACTCAAAGACGGCTGGACTGATTTGAAAAATTCTCTTTTTGTTTGAAAGGGTATACTTTCAAGTTGGCCCCATTGTTATTTGGTCACGATCTGATGATAGGATCTTGGAGAAATCGAGGGAACTCTTCGAATATTATAGGCACATCTATAGCGATTTGGGTATTTTTGATGAGCAGTTGACCTAAGGCTATTGTAACTTTGATAAATTACAAACCAACCCACTAAAAAGTGAAAAAAAAAAAAAAAAAACATTTTACAAAAAGTACAACCGACTTCCAAACTACAAAGTGAAAAATAACTTTAATTTCGGAAGTCGGTGTCAAAAAACTAAAATACTGATCCAAAAACACCGATTTCCTAAATTAAAGTTATTTTTCACTTTGTAGTTTGGAAGTCGGTTGTATTTTTTGTAAAAAGTTTTTTTTTTCGTAGGTAAGCGATACTATAGCGACCGAGCGCTACAAGCAAAAATAGTCCTTACAGTGTACAGATAAGCGTTTCTTTGATAGTACAGGAAGACTAAAGCCGGATTCATATTACTGTGTTGTGTCGTGTCGTGACGCCTTCTGACGCAGTGTTAGCCAATCAAAGCTCTTTGTGATTTGACGTAGTCCTGAACAGATTCGTTTGATTGGTGTATCCCGCGTCACGACACAACACGACACAGTAATGTGTCGGTGGCTTTAGACAGACTTTGACCCACTGCCATTAGCAATAGGTACTTTACATCTTTGGTATCGGAAAAACATTGTTGCAAACAATCAAACTATTGATTTCTGATACTAGATCATTACGACAACATTAAATTCATAACATAACATCACGCCTGTGTTTCTCCAAAGGGTTAGGCAGAGGTGTATCTATCTATTTTGCCAGCTATCTTTAAGTCCCATGTAATAGGGGGCAAGCCTATTGCCATCAGCCGGGCACAAATCCAGACTCCGAGCTGCTACTGAGAAATTCTAGATGGAAAACCCAATAACACTTTGCCCGACTCGGGAATCGAACCCGGGACCATGAGCACAATACTAAAAAGCGGCCAAGTGCGAGTCGTACTCGCCCATGAAGGGTTCCGTAGCAGCAAGTAACATTGAATGAAAGGTAAATTGCGGTTTACGATTTATGACGTATTAAAAAAAAACTACTTGCTAGATCTCGTTCAAACCAATTTTCGGTGGAAGTTTACATAGTAATGTACATCTTATATTTTTTTTAGTTTTATCATTCTCTTATTTTAGAAGTTACAGGGGGGGGGGACACACATTTTACCACTTTGGAAGTGTCTCTCGCGCAAACTATTCAGTTTAGAAAAAAATTATATTAGAAACCTCAATATCATTTTTGAAGACCTATCCATAGATACCCCACACGTATGGGATTGATGAAAAAAAATTTTTTGAGTTTCAGTTCTAAGTATGGGGAACTCCAAAATTATTTGTTTTTTTTCTATTTTTGTATAAAAATCTTAATGCGGTTTACAGAATACATCTACTTACCAAGTTTCAACAGCATAGCTCTTATAGTTTCGGAAAAAAATGGCTGTGACATACGGACGGACAGACAGACAGACAGACAGACAGACAGACAGCCAGACAGACAGACAGACAGACATGACGAATCTATAAGGGTTCCGTTTTTTGCCATTTGGCAACGGAACCCTAAAAAGGAACAGACTGCAAGCTTCATACTAACGCTTTGCGCGAGATCACTACTACACGCACAGCTTTGTGTGCGTGCAGTGTCACAGACAAGGCGCGCGGGGGGTGCACCGGCGCCCGCTAGAGGCAAACTGGTTTGAGCCGGCTCATTCGGAAGCCAACGTTCAGGGGTACGCCGCGCGCCGTGTGCCAGAGCGGTACGAGTGACGCGGACATTTAGGTTAATAAAAATGGCAAATTGTTGTAAGTACTGTGTGTATCAATAATAGTAGGAAAAGCAAGGTTTATTTTTTTTATCCAAAGGATTTTGTCAGGTTATTATCTATATCTACCCATACCTACTCATTTTTAATGCTTATTGCAGAATTATTTAGTTACGAGATAGGTAGTATCCTAAATAAAGATGGCCATAAAGTTTTCCCATAAGAATTATTATTTATTAATCTTATGGTTTACCGCCTATATTAGCGAGTTATTGTTTGTCTCCTATTTGTTTCATATTTTTGTTTTAGTAGGTTTGTAGGTACCACTTACGTTCGTGAAATAGTAAAACCAGAAAGGAAACTTTATAGTTTCGCCATGTCCGTCTGTCCGTCCGTCTATAAGTCACGGTATTTTAATAAGTAACCAACTTCAAAAAAAGCAAACAACGTATGCATCTATGTATGTATAACTATTTGACAGTATAAATAATTACTTACATACTTTACTATCGTGTTTTATTAGCATATAAGCTTAATCAGCCTAGGTATAATGTTCCTACTGTTGGGAAATAGCCCTCCTCTTTCTGTGAGAGCGAGTGGGCCGTAATCCACCAAGCGGGCTCAGTGCGGGTTGGTGGATGTCATATGTTTTCGAATTATTGGTTCTAGGACATGCCGGTTTCCTCACGATGTTTTTCTTTACCGTTTTGAGAGCAGTGGTAATGAAATAATTTATATAAAGTGCCTGCTTGGGTTCGAACCCTAGACTCGTAAGTCGTGACCGTTACCACTGGGCCACCACTGCTCATTTTATTACCCGACTTCAAAAATGGGAGGGTCTCAGTTCAACAACGATGCACAATATGATTAATTAAATTACTTAATTTTAAACAAACTGTTAAAATAATTACCGGTTCGGTACCGTAATTGGAAAACGGAAAACTCACGGGATCACCTCAGTCACAGTGCGTGTCCGTTCGTCTGTCCGTCTGTCTAGCTGTCCATCCGTCCATCCATCCCTCCGTCCGTCTGTGCTCATCGCCGAATCTCGACTCGCACTTACCCGGTTTTTTAATCTGTAATAACCGAGTGACAGCCCTATGAAAGTAGGTAAGAATTTTGAACTCTGTTAGGAAGCTTGCCTTCTGCTCGTTTTTTATTCTTGTGCCATGAGACCGCCGAGGCAATCATATTGAATTCAATGTATACATAATTAAAATTCAACTCATGCGCCAGTCTCCTTTGGAGGGGCAGAACTATAGAAAATCACGTGAATATGTGTAATATCTGTTTGGATTTTTCCTCAAAAGACCATTTCAGACACTATCTATATGGTCCTCATATGGCCTGACCAAGATTATGTCTGGACTTTAAAAGAGACTGCGACCTCTGAGTTTGTTTCGGCCTTTCTTCTCAGAGTAGTCAGATAGGAAACGCCGAACTTTAGATAAGTTATTATTTTTAATATTTTTTTAATATGACGTGTAAAAGTGATTCCGATATCCTATTTACAGAATAAACAATTTCATTTCATTTCAACGAATTAGGACTACCTACTTCACTTTACTCATTTTTGGGAGAAAGTGTGGAAAAAATAGTTTTTTTTAGCGTTTCAGCAAGCAGTGATAGCCTAGTGGTGTGATCGTCAGACTGCCAAGTCATAGGTCCCGAGTTCGAACCCAAGGCACGCATTGTATAATTATCACTTGCTTCAAAAACGGTGAAGGAAAACATCGTGGGAAACCGGCATGACTGAGAGATATTTCTCGACAGCATGTGAAGTCAAGTCAGAGGTCCATGGGCGTCTTTAAAACTCTGACACCAGGTTAGTCACAACCACACGAAAAAGATAAGGAAGCGTTTCAACTGTTAGAGCCATTCTATCGCCATGGTGACGTCATCAGGTCACGCTGCCAACTAAATGTGAGTAGGTATACAGCTATACACTGGGTGGCTCGCATTTTTTTTTTTTTTTTTGTTTGGGAAATTATCAAATAACTTCTCCCGCTCAGGGCGGAGCGCGAGCAGGAGGGCGTCTCAGACTCTTACTGAAGACCCGCGTTCCTTCAGTTGCCAAGTTGCAAGGGGCCACGGTATCCCTTTCGGACTATTCCGCGACCCCGGCAGGTATAGGCCCTAGCGGACCCCGTCAGTTCTGCTGACATCTCTTTGAGGCGCGCGTGGAACACAACGCGCCGTCGACCCGGGACGGCGAGCTAGTGGATGGCTCGCCTGGCGTCCGCTTGGTTACGCAGGCTTCCATACATTTTGGTGGTGACGTGTCCTGGCTGTGCTGTCATGACCCCGCTGAGGTATGGCTTTTAGTGAGATGATGAGGACAAAATTTTCATTGTCATTCCAAATTCGGCAACAAAAAATGACCAAGTATTAAAAAAAACTTACATAATTTGAATTCAATTCCATTTTGAGCCACAATATTTAAACACAGCACACAACCATTTCCTCCAGTAGTTTGATCTTGTGTCAATTAAATGTTCATCGCAGACGACTCCATTGCGCGGCCTTCTGTTGTACACTTCAGTGCAAAAAAACACAACCAAATAATATTGTTTTAATTTAAATTATTTTCTTAACAACTTCCCTGTCACTTGTGAGTCATATTTGATTTCGGGTGATTGTTAAACTATTTTCAGCTTCGCAGACGCTTAAGTTGATAATGAAGAACAATTTGTATGTGTTTTTGTTTTTATTTGTGGAACTATTGTAAGTAATCATTATTTTATAATTTTTGTGACGTAATTTTTTTTTTTAGATAAGCTTTGGATCAAATAAAAATAAACATTTTAAATTGTTTTAGTTACAAAAAAAACATAATTTAAATCCTCAGGACCCACTGCACTTATGAACCGTTACATGCAAAGAATAAAGTAAAACTACGAATTCCTCATCCATAGTCACGTGTGGCTTACAAAAAATGTTCACAGTTGATTTTTTATGGTCTTCTTGTAATTATAACAAAATATTATGTGCCATAATCATTGAAGTGATGTATGTTTAGCTTTTTTTCGCTACGCAAATCAGTTGTTTCTAAAACAATTAGCGACTTCGGTGGTAAACTCCTACTTTCATGAAGTTTTACTTTTTCATTTGTATACTTAAGTACTACTAATGTACCTAATATGTACCACACGATGAAGAAGAATTTGTATCCGAGAAAATATTTAATACCTGAAACTGTACATGCACAACATTACAGAACAAAAAATCTCAAGACATGGAACAGTGCAATTTACATACTATAAAAATGTATTTTACATGTGACATACATACCGACATAAGTAGGTTAGGTCAAATAGAATTTAAATAAAAATATGTAAAAACGAGAAAATAACAAAATTAACAAACAAAATGCAATCAAATGACAAAAAAAAAAACGGTTTTTACCATTAATGTTAAATATTTGAACCTATTTATCCAATATTTTGACTTGTAGTGCATTACCCTTTAGTAAAAAACATAATTTGCGCGCTGCGCGGTAGAAACTTGATTTCTGAGAACGTCGACAATTTTTTGTCGACCGGTTGCATTTTTGGCAACTTAAGGTGTAGTATCCGTGAGAGATAAATAAGGAATAATATAGAAACAAGTTATTAGAGACAAATAGGTGAACCCAAGTTCAGCAAATTGTTTTTTTCCCGTCTAATGTTGCCAACAGCTGTCATACCTATTGAAATTGAGCATGCATTGAATGGCGTGCCGTATTCTGTCTGTCTTATAAAGTTTTCATTTTAGTAATGTTTTTTCCTGGTAAAGATCAGATATTTGCGAGTGATTTTGACATCTTATACCAAACTAACGTTTTATGCTAACAATGCTTGTCATGTTTTAAAAGGCATCCATAATTTTAACATAGCATCAGCCTATAATGTTCCCACTGCTGGGACACAGGCTTCCTCTGAACACTGTGTCCTAGCAGGTTGACATCCTAAGTCGAGGTACGTACCCCACAGGGGGTGCCCTTAACAAGCGTTCACCTAGTTTTAATTAGCATAGTTGAATAACCCCTGGCTGGAGGTTTTAAGTGTAGTAGCTTAAGGCACCCACAGGAAAGCCCGGTTAAGTAATCATGATCTCAGAGGTCGACTACGAGATGCCCTACCTAAAAAAAAAAAGCGCTGGCACCCGATGGCGATGAGAAAGGTTTTCTCAAGAATTACCTAGACTATTAAAAAAAATCCAATCCGGATGGTAGTTTCGGAAATTGCCCCTACATACAAACAAACAAATTTTATCTCTTTATAATATTAGTATATATAGGTACGCCAGCAGCATAAACGTTGTACATTAAATAATAAAAGTTGCTTGATTACAACCATGATTGTCACAGCGTTTATCTCAACTCTCATAAAAATCCATGCAATGCCAAATTTAGTGTAGGCAATACTTAATTACAAAAAGAAAAAAATCTTTTGTGTTATTTTTCTGCTAGCAAGTGCATCAAATGTTCATGTACGCAAAGTATTTTAACGTTCTGCATATTTTTGTGCGGTGTGGATGACAGAAAAGTTAACAGTTAAGAGGGTTTATCCTAAAATTTGGCAACATCGCAAATAGCTGTAAAATATTTACCTGTTTCGAATAATTTGGCAATATTACTGTATGGAAATATGAAATGTGGCTAACTAGCGAACTAGAATATTAAAAATGAATTGCAGTTATAACATTGAATTTGATGTTGTAACCGTTTTAGGTGTAAAAAAGGCAGTTGGAAACTTTCCATATGCTTTTTAGGGTTCCGTACCTCAAAAGGAAAAAACGGAACCCTTATAGGATCACTCGTGTGTCTGTCTGTCTGTCTGTCTGTCCGTCTGTCACAGCCAATTTACTCCGAATCTAATGGACCGATTAAGTTGAAATTTGGTACACATATGTATTTTTGTGACCCAAACATGAATGTGTAACGTGAATAAAAAAAATAATTGAATATAGGGGTCACTTTTGGGGGGCAAACAAGAAAACTAAAAAAAAAAGTTATGCTAACAGTACCGTGTGACATATCAGATGAAAGGACTTATTGCGAGGATCTTAAATATATTTTTATATAATTTTAAAATAAACATTTTTAAAGATATTTTCCATTCCCCCCCCCCCTTATCTCCGAAACTACTGGACCAAAATTTTTCAAAAAAATACATAGTATGGCTCTTTACTCATAGATTACAGGAAAACCTATAAGAAGTCTATGGTCTTAAAATAACACGGTAAATCTCTCAATATTGTGCGTACAAACTTACATTTCGTCGCTCGGCATCCAGTAGGCCCATCTCTCTAGCTACTATAATATCAATATCAATATCAAAAGTGTTTGACAGTCTGCTTAATACACAAATAAATAAAACTGTAAATGTTCATGACAACCAATTCGGGTTTCGGCGTGGTTTGTCAACAGAAAGTGCAGCAGTGTTGTGTCTTAAGCATACTGTCACATACTATACTTATACACAGCGTGGGACGCCGATTTATGCTAGCTTCCTCGACTTATTCAAGACTTGATCTGGTTGCTTATGACGTATTGTGGAGAAAGATGGAGAAGGATAGGTTGCCAATGGAGCTTAAAAACATTTTTAAATATTGGTACCTATGGTAACCAGATCAATAGTGTACGATGGGCTGGAACTTTTTCACAGGCCATACAGGTTGGAATGCGGGAGGCAGGATTGGCGAGCTCAGCAGCACCAGAGTGGGTTGCTATACAGTGTGATTCTTAATAATGTGCACATATCGAAATGAGGGAATCTATGCTTAATTTTAACGACAGAAAAAATATTTTAAAAATCTAAATATTTTAGTTATACTTTTATGGAATAAAAAAAAAAATTGTAACAAAACTGTGTAACTTTTAAACTGAATCAGCTATTGTGATGAAACAAACTCCATAATGATTGGAAGTAAGTAGGCGTCCACATAAAATTAAAATTGAGAAAAAAAAATGCCCTCGATTGAAAATAAACATGTTTTTTTAGTAAAAATCTGTATTTTTTTCATCAATTTTTACAATAATTGTAAAATTTATGAATAAGATGGAAGAGAATAAAAAAAAACAAAAACAAAATTTTGACCATTTTTCCGTCGGTAAAATTAAGCATAGATTCCCTCATTTCGATATGTGCACATTATGAAGACTCACACTGTATAGATGGTATTTGTGTAAATAATATTAGCTTTGCAAACGATATGGTGCTTCTGAGCGCCAGTCAGTATCCCATAGAAAAAAACTGTTAGTCGCAAAACTTTCTGAGTGACCTGGTAAAATAAGCTAAAGTTCATAAGATTACTAACACAATAAGTCCTTGTTACTTGAATAAAGAAACATATATGGATGACTATTTTTTTTTGAACGACGTTTTCTAAAAATGAAACCTAGCTAGATCATAAAAAAAAAATTTCATAAAAATTCTTGGAGCCGTTTCAGAGATTCAGGTTATATAATATATACATATATACAAGAATTGCTCGTTTAAAGGTGTTAGATTTTTATTTTTTCTACACGTTCAAATAAGTGATCCTGCAATTTAAAAAAACGTAAAAAATTACACATTCGCGGTATTGGATGCCGAGCGACGATTTGCAGTTGGAATAAATGTTAAGTTTGTTCTTGGGATAAATAAATTCATCTCAACTACGGAACCCTTCATTGTGCGTAGTCCGACACGCACTTGGCCGGTTTTTTTACATCTAAAAGTAAATATTCGATGTTACGATATTAATTATTGCATTTCATAATCAATATTTTAGTTTGCTAGTTAGCCACATTTCATATTTCCATTCAGTAATATTGGCAAAAAAATCAAAACAGCGAAATATTTGACATCTATTTGCGACGTTGCCAACTTTCAGAATAGAAAATTAAATATGAATATTGAAACAACATATGAATTGAATACTAATTACTAACAGAGAATTAAAATACTGTTCCATTTACATTTTATTTTAAACTTGAGTTTTGCATAACATAATAATAAATAAGTCGTGATGGTTCAGAAATGATTACGACTTATTCTTGTTGTGTCTGGTGATCTTCACCCTCTGTGTAAAGAGGCCCTGTTGCTTCTCGCTCGAGTGCTGCTATGCGGATTCTAAAAGTAACCAATGTGACTTTTTAAATCACCTAATGACTTTCAAGGACACCATTGACATACAGTGTGAGTCTTTATAATGTGCACATATCGAAATCAGGGAATCTATGCTTCATTTTATCGACGGAAAAAATATTAACATTTTTGTTTTTTTTTAGTATGTTTTTTTTTTCTCTTTGGCATCTTATTTATAAATTTCACAATGATTAAATACAGTAGAAGTGGATACACCAAGCGCCGAGCGGCAACACGCCGTGTTCGAGTTCAGGACAAGTATATCGTCATCCTGAGGATGCCTCGTTGAGAGGTGAAACACGTGTCGATTTATTTCAGGAGTATTTTATGACTCTTTAGAAATAGCTAAGCGGAACAGGTTACTAAATATATCCACTTCTATTGTATTTTATAATGGATTTCTGCAAGGTCACGCCTGAATCAATTAACTGTCTTTTACAATTATTGTAAAAATTGATGAAAAAAATACAGATTTTTGCTAAGAAACATATTTATTATCAATTGAGGGTAGTTTTTTTTCTGAATTTTCATTTTATGTGGACGCCTAATTACTTCCAATCATTATGGAGTTTGTTTCATCGCGATAAATAATTAAGTTTAAAAGTTACACAGTTTTGTTAAAAAAAAAATTATTTCATAAAAAGTATTAAAAAAAAGTGACTTTTTAAATGTTTTTTATGTCGTTATAATTAAGCACAGATTCCCTCATTTCCATATGTGCACATTATGAAGAATCACACTGTATTATACTTAAGGAAAAGTTTTTGCCATTCATTTGCACTACAGTGTAATTCGTTTTTAATGATAATTTAAATACACTGCAGATCACAATAAAGCATTATCATTTTATCTTTCTAACAAAATTTACTTTTGTCTTAAGATACTGAAGATTTATTTACTTAGTATGAGACCAAGATGTCTGAAATTTTACTACTGAAGCGTTTTACATGGAACTATATGGTTTAATTGTATCTATATAAAAATAATTAATATGAAGCGTCTTTTCTCTTTGTATTTGAAAGACGTACTTTATCTACTTATAATGTTTTCATTCTAATTCAAGGTTAGGGTCGTTTTAAAATTTTGGGTCAAAAATGTACAAACATGAATTTAAAATTTATGATACTTGCGTATTTTTAGTATTTAGGTGCGTTCAGTAATTAAAAACTACATAGCAATCAATGATTCCACTTATTTATCTTAATAGTACGCATTAAATCAAGTTTTTGAGTGACACAAATTATTAATATAATTTCTGTAATGATATTTTGTGATTTACTAATGAGAACTATGGTTACAGTCATCATCATCATCATTTCAGCCGAAAGGCGTCCACTGTTGGACATAGGCCTCCCCCAAGCACCACCACTTCGACCGATTGTGCCCTGCCCATTGCCACTTAAGTTCGGCAATTCTTCGGGCTATCGGTTACCTTGGTTCTCCTGCGAATCTCTTCGTTTCTGATTCGATCACGTAGGGAAACTCCAAGCATAGCCTTCTCCATTGCCCTGGTTACACTAATGATAACATTATTTTTTAATTAAATATTCTTGGTTTATATTTGTCACAAAATAATTTAAATAACATAAAAATTGTAGATTTATTCTAAACTAGCTTCTGCCCGCGACTTCGTTCGCATGGGAATCGTAAGACATCACAATATACTACAATAATAGCCACATTTTTATAAAACTTCCCTGTATACTACGTTTGTAGTTTTATTCTCAGCAGCCAAAATATACAGAGAGTCAGGGATGGTGACTTGGGAGCAAGCGACGTAACAGTTGTCAGTGTGAGAAGCAGCTTATCCTGAGGTCGACACCCGCAGCCTTCAGCCTTCAGTGTCGGCCCCTGTGACTTGTTGATCGCAAAGCATACACTCCCAGATAACTGCACGCGCTTTAACTGGTAATTATGGGGAATTTGTACTTTATACGCGCTATAAACACTGTCTCACCATCGCCACAACCTGTTAGAATTTCCACCTCGATGACGTTTCTCTGCAAAGACACGACTTTGAGCTGGTTTCCGTTACACAGATATACAACCGGAAGTCCACTTGCCATTTGTGAATTGAGAAATTCTACGGGGTGATATTTGGCATCATCTTCCTCCACATCAGTATTAATGGAGTTGTATATCACTTCACTCCCTTCAATTTGTGAGAGAATACTGTGGTTGATCGCTGCAGCTTGATCATCTTCGCAGTTAAAACGGAAACACGCCTAAGAATTCTCTTGGTACGGTATTTGACTGATATCCTCGTATATCAGACGAATAAGATCTTCTAAAGTGGGATCTACTCTACCAAGAGTCTCTGGTAGAGTGCTTTCACCAACTTTTAGAAGAACATCGAAGAATACTTGAGCATTTGAATTACCGCCAAGCCGAGCTCGTTTGATGATGGTCAAGCGCAGTTTATGAACTCTCGACCATAGAGTCGACCTTTTCAACGAAGTATTCACTTTTTTTGTCAAAACTGTGACACCACCCATCATATCTTGGTTTCTGCGGATGTCCTGCAGGGTTCTGTTCACAGTTTACACTGCTTTCCTTTTTGCCATAATGCATTCATCCCATACGACGAAGCGCAATCCCCTAAGCACACATCCCTTGTTACTGTTGCGTGACACCCCACAAACAGGCATTTCGTTGCTCTCTAAATCGATGGGAATCTTAAACATGACGTGCGCTGTTTTGCCACCAGGAAGCAGTGTGGCAGCGATTCCAGAAGATCCACACACATACATATTTTAAAATCGCTTGGACAAATCTGCTGTCAAAATCTGTAAAAAAAACATTTTATTCCTACAGTCTTTTGCTCTAAAATGATCAGAATACAACCTTGAATGTTTTGTGACTGTAAAGGACTTGTAACTTAGTAGTTTCCCATAGCTTATGAAGTTTTCCGTTTTTTGTGAATTAATACATTCTATGAACTATTACATACACAATCCAAAAAAAAATCGTTTTACAAAAAGAGTTTAAAAAACAGATGTAAATCGAACTTACTACCCCGGGCGGCCTACCACCAGCTCATAAAGCAGTATTATTTTAATGTTACTTCAGTGGGAGAAAGAGATGGAGCTATACATCCTGTAGAGCTTCATCTCTTTCCCACACTGAAGTAAACTAAAGTAATATTAAAATGATACTGCTTTTAAGCTGGTGGTAGGCCCTCAGGACTTCAAATCATTCGTCCAACCGCTTACTTATTCGCTTTGTTGAAAGTTAGCTAAAATAGGCCTTTCCTATATAAAAGGTAGCGTGATGATAATCATTTAAAAAGTTAAATCGGTAACTACCTATCTACAATATCCCAACCTTTTGGCGCGTCCTTTTACAATTTGCAGAGAAAAATACGAACATGATGTAATATTGCTCATCCCCCATAGCAAATAGCGTGATAGTTTATGCCCTACAGTTGGTACAGACAAACATTCTAAAAACTTTATTTTCCGCATAAGAATCGATCCCAGACCTCGTAGCAATAACTTTCTTTAAAAAAATTAACTTCGCTACGATTTTATTATATCTATAGATTATAGGTACATAATCAAAAAAAAAAAAAAATCGTATAACAAAATGTGAAAAAAAAGAAAAAAAAAACGTAGGTGGGAATCGAACTTACAACCCTATGTTTGCAAAGCAACCGCCCAACCGTTGAGCTAATTGCTTTGTTGAAACTTGTTTAAAATAGCCGTTCCTATATATTTCATGATTGACTGCTTAGTTCCATAAAGGTATAGCGTGATGATAATCATTTAAAAAGGTTAATCGATAACCATCTACAATATCCTAAAATTTTGGCGCCTTTTTTTCCAAAAATACGAACATAATATAATATTGCTCGTCCCCCATAGTAAATAGCGTGATAGTTTATACCCTATAGTTTGACCAGACTTATAGGGAACACCTATGCAAAATTTTAACAGAATCTATCCGGTAGAATTTGCGTCATGCTAGAACATAAAAATACAACATAATGTAATATTGCTCGTTCCCCATAGTAAATAGCGTGATAGTTTATACCCTATAGTTTGACCAGACACACAGGGAATATCTATGCAAAATTTTAACAAAATCTGTCCGGTAGAATTTGCGCCATGCTGGAACATACATACAGACAAACAGACAAACAGACAAAAATTCTAAAAAAAATATTTTCGGCATTAGAATCGATCCTAGACCTCGTAGCAATTACTTTTTAGGGTTCCGTTGCCAAATGGCAAAAAACGGAACCCTTATAGATTCGTCATGTCTGTCTGTCTGTCTGTCTGTCTGTCTGTCTGTCTGTCTGTCTGTCTGTCTGTCTGTCTGTCTGTCTGTCTGTCTGTCTGTCTGTCTGTCTGTCTGTCTGTCCGTCCGTATGTCACAGCCACTTTTTTCCGAAACTATAAGAACTACGCTGTTGAAACTTGGTAAGTAGATGTATTCTGTGAACCGCATTAAGATTTTCACATAAAAATAGAAAAAAAACAAATGATTTTGGAGTTCCCCATACTTAGAACTGAAACTCAAAAAAAAAATTTTCATCAATCCCATACGTGTGGGGTATCTATGGATAGGTCTTCAAAAATGATATTGAGGTTTCTAATATCATTTTTTTCTAAACTGAATAGTTTGCGCGAGAGACACTTCCAAAGTGGTAAAATGTGTGTCCCCCCCCCTGTAACTTCTAAAATAAGAGAATGATAAAACTAAAAAAAATATATGATGTACATTACCATGTAAACTTCCACCGAAAATTGGTTTGAACGAGATCTAACAAGTAGTTTTTTTTTAATACGTCATAAATCATAAACCGCAATTTACCTTTCATTCAATGTTACTTGCTGCTACGGAACCCTTCATGGGCGAGTACGACTCGCACTTGGCCGGTTTTTTTCAAAAATATTCAATGTACAGTTTTGACTTCGCTACGATTTTATTATATGTATAGATTAATCATCATTAACATATTACCTGATGGTAACTGTTCAGGGTTGTTGTAAAACTAATAAATTCTTCGGCCCCTCGTACGCCTTCCAAAGGTCCGGGACCCTAGGGTCCCGAGATATGTCAAAGACAATATAATAATAAAAGCAGACACATTTTTTATTAAAAAAAATTCACTCCCTTCTGAAACAGTTTCAAACGCAGAATTGAATTCTTTTTCAAGCCAGACTTTTTTTTAAAGAAGTTCTTTCATTTTTGGCCTAAATTGTTTCCCATCGCTGGACTAAAGTCTCACTGGCCTCAAAACCCAGACCGAACTACCTACAATGTATTATTATTATTTTGTTTGGTTACTTTTTTCTGCCTGTTTTGTATAAGTATTCGATCACTAGATAGTATTCGATTCTTTCAAACTAGCAATTATGAAAATAATGAACTTATTCATAAACGTTTACTTGTTTTGGTTTATGAATAAACACACGTTTACTGTTAGAAGTGAACGAGCGTATTGTAAAGATAATGATTACCTACTTACGATTAGAGACTTGATATGAAATAACTAGGTATAACTGCAAAACTTCTTCTTAGAGTGATTATCACTGCAGGACAAATGCTTCCAAACATGGCAACTGAAGGAACACGGGTGGGTTTTAGTCAGTAAGAGTCTGACACGCCCTCCCGCTCCACCCAGAGCGGGAGAAGTTATTTGATAATTACCCAGGCAAAAAAAAAAAAAAGGGCAAATGTCTCTTTTAATCTTAAGAGGGCTTATACAAAAATTTGGCAACGTCGCAAATCGATGTCAAATATTTTGTTGTTTTGATTAATTTGGCAATATTACTGTATGGAAATATGAAATATGGCTAACTAGCGCATTAGAATATTAATAATGAATTGCAATTATAACACTGAATTTGATGTTGTAACCGTTTTAGGTGTAAAAGAGGTATTTGGAAAGTTTCCAAATACTTTTTTTATATCTAAAACTAAATATTCAGTGTTACGATATTAATTATTGCATTTTTTAAGTAATTCTTTAGTTCACTAGTTAGCCACATTTCATATTTCCATACAGTAATATTGCCAAATTAATCAAAACAAGTAAATATTTGACAGCTATTTGTGACGTTGCCAAATTTTTGTATAAGCCCTCTTAATGCTAATCTATACTTATTAACTCTCGGGCCCTATCAGAATACCAGCGCTGCGACATTTTTTTTTTAAATGTTGCAGCAAATATGCTGAGAAGCCTTTTGGTTTCGTAGAGGACTCTCTGCTTTTATTTTTAATTTTACTTTGTATTTTTAATTGTTTTTTTTATTAATATTTTTAATGAAGGTGTTTAGTTTAATTTTTGATTTCCTGTGCGAGTCTCAATAAATACTTTTTCTTTCTTTCTTTCTATTATAAAGAGGTAAAAGGCCATCAAGAAGGCCAGTGCCTGAAATTGGCGTGTTTTTGTTTTCTACGGCCATCAACCAAATCTTATTTTTCTACTACAGAATAGTGTTACAAACGAAACTTATTTGACGTGCATATCTCTAAACTCAGTCCGAAATGAGATGTAAGAGTTAGAAGTTTGTATGTATTTATTAGCTTTGTAGGCAAGTTTTGAGTCCAAGGTTACGCGGAGTGAGTTTAGAGATAATTCTGTACCTTCAGTGAAAAGTGATGTAACTGGAAAATCATGATTTTGAGAAAATTAATGTTGAAGTTTAAAAAAAACCTGACTCTTGTCTAGTTCACTAAAATGAGTACTGATTACTGACATTGGTAAACAATATCTTAGAGCACGATTTAGTGTAAGAAGAAACAGATTAATATATATAGCTTTTTTATAATTTAATAAGAAATCCAGTTGTATCACGTAACACAACAATGTTAAAGTCGTTTTATGTGTAAATTAATTTAAAATGACTTGAACCATTTTACACATTATTTATTTATTGGTTGGTGTTGGATGATTATGTGTAAATATATCAGTTTGTACAAATTCACATAGATCGTGTAATGAGAGTCACATACATTTATATTAATATACATTAAGGTACTTGAAATATTTGTTCAGTTCACATTGATATTATTTCAAATGTATTTTTTTACACATTAATAAATGTAAAAAATGCTTAGTTAGAACACTTTGCACCAAAATAAACTTGCTCAATTTTAATCTTAGAGGGGTACAATTCCACCGTAGGCGCGGGCCCCACCGTAGGCGCGGGCTTGCGGACGGTGAGCAATGGGTAGCTCGCCGTCCGATAAGGACCAAGCCTGGGTCGACGGCGCGTTGTGTTCCACGCGCGCCTCAAAGAGATGTCAGCAGAATTGACGGGGTCCGCTAGGGCCAATGCCTGCCGGGGGTTCGAAGAAAACCGATAGGGACATCGTGGCCCCCTGGCAACACGGCAACTGAAGGAACACGGGTGGGTTTTAGTCAGTAAGAGTCTGACACGCCCTCCCGCTCCGCCCAGAGCGGGAGAAGTTATTTGATGATTTCCCACCCAAAAAAAAAAAAAAGAGGGGTACAATTAGACCAAAAAATTGCATTTTTTTACTGTTAAACTTAGTATAAGAATATTAAAACTGATATAAGTCAAGATGTATCACTTTTCACTGAAGGTACAGAATTATGAATGTCAAATAAGTTTCGTTTGTTACACTATTCTGTACTAGAAAAACAAGATGGTGTTGATGACCTCGAGATGCCACCTTCTATACTAAAATCGACATTGTCCTTTGTTTTGTTTATTTGTTTGTTAGTAGTTTGTATATAGGGGGCAATCTCTGGAACTGCCAGTCGGATTTGAAAACTTCTTTTTGGATTGGCCCAATTCTTGAGGAAGGTAGTCCTAACTAATATTATAAATGCGAATGTGAGTTTGCTTGTTTGTTACGCTTTCACGCTAAAACGGCTGAACGTTTTTGATGAAATTTGGCAAATGGGTAGACCATGACCTTCGTAAAGACATTCAATATTTTCATCCCGATATTCTCACGAGATTGACGCTGGTAGCACACCTCTGCCGCGAAACCATAACAGCGAAACCGCAGTGGTTCAATTAAACTGATTCGCGACATGTTCTGCTACTCCAATCCGATTAAATGACGCGAGCCAGTTCAATTGAATGCGGGTTCGTTGCTATGGTTACGCGGCGGAGATGTGCTACTGGCGTTAGATTTACGCAGGTGAAACCGCGGGGCGCAGCTAGTATAATTATAATACCTGCTTGTTATGTCCCAAATCAGAGCAAAGACCTCTTCTCATACTGAAAAAACACTAGACAGAAGAATTCTCCAGCCTAGTGCCTAATTTGCAGTGTAATCCACAGAATCGCCGATCCTCAGTGAGTAAAAAAAAATGTGATTTCAGTCTTACATTTTTATTAAAAGTTCTACTGACACTGGCGGCATCTACATCGCCACATGCGAACTACGATCACACTGACCCAAAATCCTACATCGCGCAAGCAAAGTTTACCGCACGATTAGCATAAATACAACGTCTCGACATCAATCGTCACGCAGTAGCCCACTAGACAGAACACCCGTCTGGTTGGAGGATCCTCCCTTTTCTATGGACGATGAGTGAGCTTTACATCCTGTTCCTCATACCTCTTTAACACCATCACCACCCTCCTGTCCTTAAACCAATTTATTTTACTCAAACTGTGGTCAGCAAGGGGTCATCATTATCATTTTAGCCGAAAGACGCCACATCGACCGTTTTTGTGCTTCTCGAATCAGATCCAGCGGATTCTCGCGACCTTCATCAGGTTATTGGTCTACCTTGTGGGAGGCCTACCAATAATGCTGTGTCTTTCGGTACGCGGTCGCCACACTAAAATCTTTTGGCCCCATTAGTTTCCATTCTGTCACTTGAGTTAGGGAATTCTTCTTTCTTACACCTCACCTTCCCCCGCGGGCATGAGGTGGCTCACAAGAGCGGGCAGCGGCACCAGTCAGGGATCATAGAAGGTGGACAAGATCTCATGATCCCCGGTCTAAGTGTGGGAAAGGAACACTGGGGTAGTTTTTAGTCAGTAGGAGTCTGACAGACCCCTTCGCCTGCCCCAGGGCGGAGGACATCCATGAGGATATTCCACTCAGATACGAAAAAAAGGGAGTTCTTCGTACGCAATGTCGGTTAACTTGGTCCAGAGTACGTCGGCTGTATAATTTCAGTATCGTATCGTATTACAGTGATACTACATATTACCATACATGAGAATACTACCCGTCATTCTGCCATGACCCCTCTTATTACCCCCACGGGTAGTTTTACGGCAGTGGACTCGTTGAAATTACACAGCAGCAGTACATCGTGTAGGCACAATATGTCCATTACATATATTACTACGCCAGTATACTGGCTAGAAGGGTTCCCAGGTTCAATACAGATAATTCGGACATTTGTGTGATGTCAAAAGCAAAACGAATCGTTGATCTTCGTGGCTTTTATGGTTGTGAGGTCATTCTGAGTTTGGTTCTCACGTTGATCAATGCACATGCCTTTTCCACGAGCTAGGCAGAAGTACATGCCGCAGCTGTGTAATAGGGAGCGAGCGTGTTAGCATAAACTTCGGGCTAATACTGCTCTTTTGTGGGTGGGAAATTATCAAATAACTTCTCCCGCTCTGGGCGGAGCGGGAGGGCGTGTCAGACTTTTACTGACAAAAACCCACCCGTATTCCTTCAGTTATATGTATGTTGCCAGGGGCCACGGTAACCCTTTCGGACTTTTCCGCGTCCTCGGCAGGCATCCGCCCTAGCGGACCCCGTCAGTTGTGCTAACATCTCTTTGAGGCACGCGTGGAAAATAACGCGCCGTCGACCCGGGCCTGGTTCTTTTTTTTTTGTTAGCCTATATTGTGTCCCACTGTTGGGCAAAGGCCTCCCCTTTTTCTTTCCAAACTTCTCTGCTTTGTGCGATTTCAGGCTATGTTGGCTCCGCAAACATAACTAGATCGTCACGCCACCTTCGCCGCGGTCTACCTCGACGGCGTTATCCTCCTTCAGGCGTCCAGTGAGTGACGATCTTTGCCCATCTCTCCGGGTGCATTTGTGCGACGTGGCCGACCCACTCCCACTTCAGCCTGGCTGGTTTTTCTCCAATATCCGCTACTTGAGTTATGGAGCGCAGGATGGTGTTTCTAACCTGGTCCGTTCGTTTGACACCTATAATGCTGCGCTCCATTGCCCGCTGGCAAATCTTGAGTTTGGACTTCTGTTGTTCAGTAAGTGACCAACTTTGTGCACCATGGCCTGGTTTTTATCGGTATTTAAAATTTCTCAGTGGATACTTGGTCTAACATTTGAAATTTTTCAGTAGTTATTCCTTAACGGAAAAGGGGAAATACATTGTCCGATGTCCGAACTGGGGGTCAAAAACTGTTAGACCTCTAAGTGCTCTGTACTTTTGAGGACCTACAAACGCCACTGATCTCGCGATTAACTTAGCTAGCTACTGGGCTCAACTGATTTCATACAAATCCATCGACTTGAACAGAAAAAGAACACCTCCATATCGAACACAGGACACCAAGCTCGGCAGTCTGGCCTGAGACTACTAGGCTAACGAGACAGTAAGGCTTCGTTACTGGCAAAAGTATAAAAACCGGTCAAGAATCTCTTGACCGGTAGTGGAACTAATGTAATTTAAGTTGATGAGTTCTGAAAAAGTGTGCTATTTATAGACGTCGTTCTATTTTTCCTATATTGTTTACATAAACTTTTATCACATAGAATAATTTCCGATTTTTCTCTATGCAAATTTCAGAGATAAGGGGGGAGAACGGTATTTTTTTTTTTTAATTTTCATCGAAAGTCGAAAGTTAAGCGGCATAAAAAAAAAATTGTTTGAGAATGTACAAGTAGCGTTCTTTCATATGATACCCCACATACCCTAGTAGCCCCACTTCTTCTCTTCATTTTTAAGTTCAGGGTACACAAATGTTGCAAAAAAAAAAACCACTTCAATCAAAATCACTTTCAATCTTTCTTACCGTATCGGGTTCATTTTGGTACGAAACCCTAAAAACAGAGCTTGTCCAGCTTAATCAAAACATTTGGTGAGCCTACATGCACATCAATAGAATTTACATTGATATTCCCTCGTCGCGCGTCGATTGTTCCAATAAAGTGTAATCGTTTGACTGACGCGTGTCGGCTATATTTTTCGATGTTTGTATATGTACTTCAATGCGCTAGTTGATAGTAAGAAAAATACCTTATGAATTGTTTACATTGTACAATGGTAGTGAGCCAAAAATATCAAAAATCATCAAATTTTTTGTAAATTAATTTAAATATTTGAGAAATAATTGCGAAAAATAAAATGATCGGTTACGTCACGAGTTTCAAACGACAGTTTCAAATTGTAAATAGAAACGAACTTTATACGCCAGACTTAGGCCTGAAACTGCGTAAAGCGGGCGCCCGCTACGGGCACCCGTCGCTTGTTTACGCGCGTGGACACGTGGGTGGGCTCCGTGAGAACGCGACGGCCCCCGTTACGGGTACCCGTCGCGGAGAACGGATTATTTTATTTACGCAGTACGTCGCTAAATTCCATTTTAACGGTGTAAATGCACAGTCGTGTCGATGAAGAACTTAATATATTAAGTAGTACCTGTGCGACCGAGCTCTGCTCTGGTGAAAATAGAGAATGAGAACGCTCATTTAATAGTATAAGATTACATTTCAAAACCGCTGGCGCCACCGCGCGTACTTCCGCGCGGGCGTCCGTCGTACGGAGGCGGGACACGTGGCGTGAGCGCGGGGCCCGCATCCCCGCGACGGACGCCCGCGCGTGTCCCCGTAAGGGCATAAACTGCGTTACGCGTGTGCACGCACGTGAGCACGTCGCGGGCCACGCTTCTGGTGCACGCACGTGAGCACGTCGCGGGCCACGCTTCTGGTGCACGCACGTGAGCACGTCGCGGGCCACGCTTCTGGTGCACGCACGTGAGCACGTTCGCGTGCTTATGCGCGGGCATCGGCGCGTCAGTTTTCTCAGTACAATTTTGACGTTGGAGGTGTACAGTCGAGTAATTATGGATAAATTAATGTTGTATTATTTATCAAGACGACGGCGACGACGAATTGCCAAAAAAAGACGCCAGCCAGTAAGCCCGTACGTTGAATCTAGGTTACTGTGCGGGGAATTCGTGGTGAAGTTTGGTATATTAAGAGAAAATGAAAGGTTTTTTTTCAAATATTTTAAAGTTTCATTACAAGTCTATGATGAATTATATTCAAAACTGGAGCCCTATTTGAAGACTAACAATCTACGATTGAAATCTACGTCAATCGTATCACCAATGGAACGATTTGCAATGACATTGCGGTAAGTAAAGACATTTCGATATTAATAATCATCTTTATTCATGTAAAAAAAACAGTCATTATTTAACAAAAGTTTAGAACACTCATATTTTTTTGCCAATTTATGTAAGTCACACTACTGTTTAGCCACATCAAGCCAGAAAGAAGAAGAAGTTCTTATTGTTTCGGCAGTGACACCTGGGGGCCTACCACCAGCTCATAAGCAGTATTATTTTAATATTACTTCAGTGGGAGAAAGAGATGGAGCTATACGTACTGTAGAGCTTCATCTCTTTCTCCCATGGAAGTAATATTAAAATAATACTGATTATGAGCTGGTGGTAGGCCCCCTGAATATGGCTTAAAATGTTTTTCTTGATGTGGTGCACTCTGTTCTTAGGGCCGAAACACATAACCGCACACTTATTAATCATCATATTAATCACAGTTTCTTACATTTATTAATTATATTTTGTTATTTCTAAATTACACAGTTTTATCGTTTTCGTTTTTTTTATCTATACCTACTTATTTACTTATTTTTTTATATAATCACAACAGTCATCACAGTGTCTTGCATAAACGTTACGTTACAATTAGTTTTTGATTATTCATTTGAAATACACTAATAAAATCACAGGTTCAAGTTTAAAATAAAAAAACACAATAACAGTTAAAACAGTACAATAAGTCTAAATGTCTTAATTATAATAATATACCTACCTTACAAAGTATTAATTATAATGACGCATATTGATTGCAAGTTTTTACATACGAATATTTCCCTTATTAATTATTCCCTTCTATTACTAGATCGGGTACTAATATTATTTTAAATTCTTATTTATCATCACAATCATAATCACAGTTTACTACATAAAAGATTAAATTTAAGAAGAGGATATATGAAGGAGCAATGTTATGAGTAGGTTCAAAAAAAAGGTCCATTAAGTAAAAAAAGGGGTCTATTGATACACTTTTTTATTTGACCCTAAATAGGGTTTAAGATAAAAGTGTCCGAATCGACCCCGTTTCTTTCCTTATGAACATTACACTCAAGGCTTGTAAACTTTTGGCGAATGCCCTTGTATATCATAATAATTGCACATGAGACCAGAAAAATATAAATATAAAATTGCGCTTTTTACTAACTTAAATAGTTCTTCATGTTCTTCTCTTTCTTTTGTTCTTAATAATTAAACAGTCTTAATCAAATCTTCAGTCTTTCTTGTTACCTATTTATTCATTGTTCGTGTCTGATCTTATATTTAAGGATTCTAAATCATTCGTTACCGTATTTTGCGTTAATGAAAGGTCATCAATGGTAATAATAATTTCTTTTTCTATATCAATTAAAGCTTCTAATACTTTTGTACGAAATAATAATTTTTTAAAGCAACTCAATTTTTTCACAGTTGGTAATAATGACTTAAAAAAATTCAAGTCTTCGTCCATATTATCTGCAGTGTTATTCTTCACGCAATTTAACAACTCTAATTCGAAATCAGTTGGCGATTCGCACTTACGTTTCTTGGAAGATCGTGTTTCTTTGGTAACGCTGGAGCTGGTGCTAGGTACATTAATCAAATCTTCTTCAATAATCGTATTATTTTGTGAAGTTCTCGGTGACGCGTTTTGCTCTACTGACTGATTAAAATCGTCTGCCGATTCTTCTCCTTGAGTATTCGAGTTTGAATCTAAAAATGACAGCATGTCATAGTAAATGTATGTTTTATTTGCCCTGGAACCGGAACCTGATTTAAGTTTTTTTTTAGTAGACCTCACTCTTATATAAGTGTCTCTTGCAGTTTTCCATCTTTGCTGCAGCTTTTTCACTGAAACAATAACACAGGTATTTTATTTTATTACAGATATTTAGTTAGTGGACATACCTTCGTCGATATTCATCTGGCGTATCAGACAGGACTAACCACGGTCAGAAAAATAGTAACAGAAGTTTGTCAAATTATAATTGAAAGGTTAAAGGAAGAATGTATACCAAAATTTTCCCGTGCGCTATGGGTAGAGACTGAAAAAGGTTTTTTAACGCAAGCCCAGTTTCCTAACTGCATAGGTGCAATAGACGGAAAACATATACGCATTATAAGACCTCCACATAGTGGTTCCCTCTATTACAACTATAAGCATTACTATTCTATTGTACTGCTTGCAATGTGTAACGCCAACTATGAGTTTACCTATATAAATGTGGGAGTGCAGGGTAAAGAATCTGACTCCGCAATTTTCACACAAAGCCGATTGTACGAACAAATCAACAATGACTTAATAGATATTCCTCCTGCCAAAGCATTGCCCGTAATACACAATGATAAACCAACCAACACTGCTGCAACCGCAGCTTTGCCCTATATTATTGTAGGAGATGAAGCATTCGGGTTATCTAGCCATGTCATGCGGCCATATGCTCGAGCTCTCGATTTAAACTACAAAAAAAAATTATTCAATTATAGGTTAACGAGGGCGCGACGTTATATTGAGTGTACATTTGGTATCATGGCTAATAAATTTCGCATACTCCATCGTCCATTGAACGTTGGAAAAGACAAAGCAATTTGTTTTCTTAAAACAATTTGTATTTTGCATAATTTTATAAGATCAAGAAGTCAAATTAATGACTTTCATGATATTGTCATTATACCAGACCATATACGTTCAGTTCGGGGGTTAATTGGAAATACCCACAGAGATTCGTATACATTACGCGATAACTTCGCAGATTATTTCGTTGCAGACGGACAGCTGTCATGGCAAGATCGCAGTATTTATTGAAGATAGTTGGCTTTTTTATAATTTATGTACATTCAATAATTGATTTTTCACGGTTTGTTACCACACATTTTTTATTAACATAGCAGGCATATTTTAATAATATACCTAATGATTTTATTTGTTAAATTCATCGGATGTAACCAAATAACTTAGATTGTTGTAAACTAAAGTTGAGAGATGTCAAAGAAAAACCTACAAAACTACAAAACGCACGCTTATTTTACAAAGTTACTAGCCCAATTCTAAAACCAATATAATAAATATTTTAGTTGATAATTGTTTTATTTATTTACCTACCGATCCACTGTTTCTGCCCTAAAATGATTTTGAACCCTAAATACACCGATAGTGTGAAGTAGTGTGAAGCTCGCAGTCGTGAACATAGGTACTGGTTGTCTCGTGACGCGCAAAATGGCGGCGACCGCGTGGCCGAAAGAAAGAACTTTGGAATTTATCGAGCAATATAAAACCATACCAATATTATGGGACATTGTTCACACGAATTTCACAATGTTCAGAAATACGCAGTATCTCTGCACTAGTTTTGAATATAAGCATGATTTTATATTTACATAGGTAAATTATTGTAAATATTCCGAGTTTTAATTTTATAGTTGGATTAATTGTTGAAAACATTTAATTGACACAAATACAATTGAAATAACTAATTATATATAACTAATTGCATAGATTATTAAAAATAAAAATTTGGCGCAAAGAATAGTTTACCTAACCTACGTTATTATAAAATAAATAAAGAGTGTAGGTACTTACCTTGTATGTTTTTTTCTGCTGCACTCCAGTCATCAAAATTTTGAAACAGTACTGTACAAATGTCTAGCCATGCTTTTGATTTAGCGTCCCGGTCTTTAAATATTTCGCTAGATTGGTCCCATATGGCAGGACGACACTGAACTTCAACAATTACCCTTTCTGTATCAAAATTTGTCATTTTTTGTTATGGGCCGGGCACGCGCGTGTGGTCGGTTCGAGATAGCGCTGTCAACTGAACAAGCACGCGCGTGCACCCGCTAGCGGGCTTCGCGCGTGGACCCGTCCAACGTGATGCGTGATCACGTCGCGTGCATGCGTGCCCCGTTGCACGGAAGTATCACGCGACGGGCGCCCGACGGGCTCACGAGCGTGTGCACGCGCATGGGCACGCGCGGGTCGGTTTTGTGTGGACACGCGAGAGGCACGCTTAACGCAGTTTATGCCCTAACGGAGCACTTTTGTATGGAACCGCGCGGACGTCCGCTTAACGCAGTTTCAGGCCTTAAAGTTTATTTTGCAATACCAATAGATCTACGAAAGTAAAGGTATTGAAAGGAACAACACTGATTAATAGTGTCCCTCTCGCACTCAATAATGAACACTACCACATTGTGTAGTAGTGTTTATTATTCATAATAATAATTATGACTAAATACTTCTAATTTTGTTTATTTACCATTACTAAATTAGATTTAGAAGAATTAGAGGTGGAGGAACTCGTGGCTAAGTAATAACAGCACGGGTCAATCCATCAGGTTAAGCTACGCTTGCCGGGGTTGGTCCGTGACCATCTTTACATACCGAGACTCCTCTGTGCCTCGGAAAGCACGGTAAGCCGTTAGTCCCGGCTGTCATTCGTGGATCTATGACAGTCGTTACGGGTCGTCAGAAGCCCGAAAGTCTTGACAACCAGTCTTACCAACGGGTCTCGTATTACTTAGTTATTGGGTTGTGGAGGTCAGATAGGCAGTCGGTCCATGTAAAATACTGATATTCAGCTGCATCCGATTAGACTGGAAGCCGACCCCAACATAATTGTAGCTGGGAAAAGACTAGGCAGATTGATTGATACTAAATTAGAAGTATTTAGTCATATTTTGTGTAGGCACATAAAAAATTTGGAAATGGAAATCGTCTACCTATGGCTGTCAAAGTAGACATTAAAATAATTATCTGTCTGCATTGAACTTTATTTTTTTAATATTTAAAAACGTTGTTAATTTATTAAGTCTACGGAATATTTTAATATTCTGACAGCAGCAAGTTAGTGTTCGAGCAACACTGTTAAAAAAAACTCGCAGATTTGACAGAATGAAATTCTTCAAAGTGATAATCTATGGCCTTCAAGTCACTCTCAGAGTAAAGAGTAAAGTCACTAGAGCCGCATAGACATACACAGAGTACAATTTTTATACAGGTGTATTATCAATGGACATGACAGAATGCCCTGTTTTTACAAACTTAATCACACTAATATTATAATGGCGAAAGTTTGTGAGTGTCTGTGTATGTTTGTCTCTTCTTCACGCTCAAACGGCTCGACCAATTGGAATGAAATTTGGCACACAAATTGTTTATAACCTGGATTAACACAAAGGATACTTTTTATCCCGATATTCTCACAAAATCGAGACTTACGCGGGTGAAACTGCGAGGCGCAGCTAGTTACGTTATAAAAATGAAAAATTTGTTCTAACAACCGCGTCCCCAACAGAGGTGACCTTGGTTGAGGACAGGCAGAGCTGTTTAAAATTTGGTCGTAAACCACCAACTACACGGATGTAAACCACTAAGGTCATCTCTGTTGGGACGCGGTTGGCAGCCGTGTAGTAAAGCCCTTTAATGTCCTTCGGCAAACTTCGTGTTTCGTCAGTCGTCGGATTTCTATCAGTTGCCCTTTGCACTTGGAGCAGACCGGACGCTCTCAATCGACTTGGAAGTATATAGAGTTGTTAATACTCTTTTAACTTAATGTTGTTTATTTTAAAAATGGGAGGAAAGCTGCTAAAGTCGCAGGCACGACAGATAGGAAAATAGTTTTACAGCTCTATATAGTTCACACGGAAATCAAAACAACAATAAAGTACTTAATTATGAATTCAAATTATTAATACACGATAAATCTAATAATTTATGGACATCAAATCTAATAATTGATGGACATTCGTTTGTATTCGGAAATGCGATGATTCCCGATATACATACACAAGATACATTAAGAAAATAGAAATACCGTAAGTATCAGTCACTAATTACGAGTCACCCTATCCATTTCTGCCTCACCCTTCAGAGATTACAGTCGTGATGTTATTATCTTTGTTTTAAGCATGGGACACAACCCAAAACTGCCCATTTCTTCATTAAAAGTATGTTGAGCTATACCATTAATGTCCTCCAAATATGTTGACTAAACTATTTAAGTTACAAACGCGTATAGTTACAACTTTGGGTGACTCGTTTCGATATGACTTTGTAAATGTATGGGGGTATGTCGGTTAATGTGAAGTCGGTAGGCTTTCCATTTCTTTGGTGAAAATTGGGACAATCTGCCTGTATAATATAGATTGACAGTATGTAAAATCCGGGACATAACAGCGTAACAGGCCCACCTGCACGTTCATGGGTTATCTTAAATAAATCGGAGTTAACTGCTAATTCAGGGTTATTCAAATAATACATCTTGCGTTTCCAAGATTTAGAGTTAAATTTCTAAATATTTAACCCATTGATGTGTTTAAAGTCGCTAAATTATGGGTTAGTGTAAGTAATGTCAAAATAAATTGACGTTATGGGTACTTATGAGGTATTGTTTATAGTATATTTTGTATTTTATATTGTTCGACGTTACAGTAAGTGAAAATTCGGTACTATGTCAGCAGGAAATATATTTATGAACTCATATAAAAATAAATACAAATTACAAAAATCTTAAAACATATTTTTCATAGTATCCGTTTTCGTCAATCAACATAAATTTCCATGGACATACAATACGATTAAAATGAAATGTCATGTTATTAAATTCAAAGACTAGATATTTCTATAATTCTACGTATTGTAATGTAGTGTAAAAGAGATTCCGTTCATTGTTCGTTCATTCATTTTTGGTCGGATTACTTATCGGGGCAAAGACATTGCAATTCTATTTTATGTTCCGTCAATTGAACTGCAATGTTCCCAACTCAAAAAACACAAATGTCAGGTTAACTAATCCGGTGTTACTTTTTGTGGCGCAACGCGTAATGAGAGTTAAAATTTTATTACTCACTTAAGTCCGAGTTTACAAACTCTACATTTATATAATTAATCTGACTAAATGTGCAAGTGGGCCTAACAGTAGCAATGGCATTTTGACAGTTCAACATCATTCATTGCGTTATTTAAGTTGTTGAGCAGACAAATTTTTCAAACTTATTTAGAGTCAACAAAAGTAGAGACTGAAAAAGCGTGGCAAATTAAAAAAATATCAGCATAGCAACCTTAAAATTAGTATGACATACCTGGAATAACCTAATTTGATACTTTAGAATTATTAGTTTAAAATCATGCTACCTATTATGATCCAAATCAAAGAGATATTTCTTGACATTTCCAAAAATCAGTTTACTTCGTCTGAATAAAAATAGGTAAGTACGTCTTTAGGTATTATGCAGCAATTCGAATACTTAATAAAAAAAACAACAGTATTCTATACTAATTTTGGTTAATATTCACTACCACAGTCAAAATCTGAATCTAAAAACTAACACTTTCATGTGAAAAAGATTCATTAGTCACTGTTTTGAAATTTTTTATTTAGTAAATGCTGTATCAAGATCACAATGAATCACCAACAACACTCCATCTTGTTTCGGCAAATTGAGGTTGACATTAGTATAGCATTACCCTATAAAAAGTTTGCAAATAATTCGAGTGTCTAAAGTCCCCGTCACGAGAAGCTATAAATTTTGTAAACACACATTCAGGGGTTTACAATCTTTGGGTAAAATAAAATAAAAACATTTTTGTACTATCTTTTTACAGGGATATAATTATATTAACACATACATCTAATTACAAACAAACAATATAACCTAATCCGCGAAAATACCACAAACAAACAGACGCATTCGAAACTCGAAAGACAGCAGAGACAACGTCAGCGTGAACTTACTTCAAAATCGTGGCCCAAATGTTTACGTTCCATGAATCAGATGCGTTCCAGTACCACAAAACTTTAGACGACAGCGCTTTATATCGCTAAAATATAACCCGATCAAGTGAAATTGCTCATTAGTTTCGTATAACACGTACGTTACTTTGACTTCATTGAATTTGGGATTATTTGTTGTTGATTAAATTGTCGTTACGTAACTTGGTAGAAGTTCTTTATTTACAAAAATTATAGCTTCTCGTGACGGGGACTTTACTTTCGTTTTCCAGACTCTATGAAGCAATGGAATGGCAATATCGTTCAAAGTCATTTAGTTTGTGATTGAAAGTGTATTACGTAACTAGGGTAAAGGTCTCAACCAAGCCTATTAAGGGAGAAGCGTCAGGGTAGCCCGCGAAATTCAAATTTTCTTACGGTTTTTGCATTTTGCAGGTCAGTGTCAGGTTACCTTAATATGATTGGCGGTCGTAACAAATATGGCTTTACTCAATTATAATCATTACAATGGGCAATAGTGACTATGAAGAAGATAAAGGTGTAAAATGTCATGATTTCATGAAATCATAACATTTGACACCTTTGCTAACTTATGGAGTTGTATTGCTGATTGTAATGATTATAATTGAGTAAAGCCATATTTGTTACGACCGCGAATCATATTTTAATAATCATCATAAAACCTGGCACTGACCTACAAAATACAAAAAACATAAGAAAATTTGAATTTCGCGGGCTACTCTGACGCTTCCCCCTTAACCCAATTTAGAACTTTTCGAAAGCTTTCAGTATGAGTCAAGGATATAAAAGATTGTCGATGTACTTTAAAGGTATTTATCTACACCTCTGCTCAACCCTTTATGGAAACTACTAGGCGTTAAGTTAATATGATGTTTATGTTATAAAAAGATTTTCCCTTCGCCGTTTTCATCATTCGTAGAGCTGTTTTAGCTTGAAGGATTTAACAAGTGTGCTGAGTCTAGATTAATAGTTTTAGTACCTGTACCCTAATTGCGTAATACAACACAATCTGTTTCGATTTGAAACAGATTGCTAATCCATTGCTTCATAAGTTGGAGAAAAAAATCTGCTCAACAACGTAAATAACGCAATGAATGTTGTTGAACTGTCAAAATGAAACAAATTAGGCATAATTACTTACGAAAGTAAGTTACGCAATTAGGGTACTGGTCGACCAAGCTCTGCTCGGGTGAAAATAGAAATAAATAAACATATATCGTCCAGGTATACCAACGTCGCGGGCTTGCGGACGGTGAGCAATGGGTAGCTCGCCGTCCGATAAGGACCAGACCCGGGTCGACGGCGCGTTGTGTTCCACGCGCGCCTCAAAGAGTCAGCAGAATTGACGGGTTCCGCTAGGGCCAATGCCTGCCGGGGCTGCGAATAAGGGCCGAAAGGGACATCGTGGCCCCCGGCAACAGGGCAACCGAAGGAACACGGGTGGGTTTTAGTCAGTAAGAGTCTGACACGCCCTCCCGCTTCACCCAGAGCGGGAGAAGTTATTTGATAATTTCTCACCAAAAAAAAAAGGTATACCAACGTTTTATCACATTCCCGAGGCTGTGAAAATATTGGAAACGAATTTTCCCAGATATGAGACCTAGCTAGATCGATAGAGAACTTATTGAGATCGATAACAATTAAAATTCTATTGTGTCTCATTGATGACCGTTGAAAGGATATTGCAACTTTCATCGAAATCGTTAGCGCCGATTTCGAGAACGTGAGTACAAATATATACAATCATTGCACATTTAATAGTATAGAATAAAAAGGTTATAAATCAATTTTTTTTTCTGTATCTTAACAACGTGCGTACGGATAAGGGCTAGAACCGTTACCTAAGTAATTAAAAATATGTGTTTCCTGAACATATCCTCCACAATCTAGTAACATGGTGACACGACTAACCCTTGAGGCTATTAAACAGTAATGATAACTGCTGTCCCACACATTCTACAGATTTCGTGGTGGTTATGTCCACTGTACGTTAATAGAGTAATTGTTGGATATTTTTTAAACGATTTCGAACGTAAATGAAACCAACTGCTAAAGTCCGGTCGCGAAGCAGAAAGAATTTCGTACAATGACCCCTCATTACTTATCTCTATCGCTCGCGCACAAATGTATTGCTGGCGCGCTCACACATTAAGAGCGTTTACGTCTAGCGCGAGAAGTCAAGTTTAGGTAAATTCTTCGCAAAATTCACTCACACAGAAGCGCGCGTACATGTGTGCGTAGAGTTGGCGCGTTCGCTATCTTTATAGTCAGACTAACACACGTTGATCCGTTCGATTTAGAGCAATTGTTTTAGTAAATATTTAATTGGAATTTAAATCCAACTTCAATTTATTGTTACACCTATGATTAATATTATTAAAAAAACGAATTAAATAAATAATTTTACAATATATTATTGGAACAGTTTACATCTTTATACGCTTCTTTTCGTGTTTATTTTATATTAGGCATAACAATTTGATGAATCATATTTATTTCTTTTAAACATCTTATCTTATTATCACTCCGAGTAACAACAAGCGCAACATGTCATACTCATAGTTACATTATGGGTACTGTTAATATTAGCATGTCGGTGTCGCAAACCCATAAGATTTTCCTTTACCAATAATCGCTCATCGCGCCTAAAGAAGCTTTCACCTGAAAAAAAACGTGTGCGTTTGTGAGAACCCACTCAGGAATAAAGTTCCTTCTCACGTATCATTTAAAACAAAAACAAAATTTTCGCAGCCGCCATCTTGGATTTACATTTTGACCTCACTATCGACTTTAGTACCCTCAAAAACTAATGCCTCATTTACATTCTGCCCCTGCCGCTACTGTTCGCGCTGCCAGCCATAATTCTCTAAATACTGCCGTAGTAGGATCGAAAGAACTGCCCTACCACTCATATCGCTTTCGACTTTCAACAATGGTAGACGTCGAAATAATTACAGCGTCGCTGTGTAGAAAACACAATACATAATTATGTTCTTTATTAAAAAAAAAAAACAAATTTAAAAAAAGAAAATTATCTTCGTAGAAGATGGTGGATCCTCTCCATAACATCGAATACAAACCATATCGGATGAAATATATCGTCTGCATCTGCTCCAGTAGGTACCCTAATTGCATAACTTATTTTCATAAACGATTATAACAAATTTATTTCATTTTGACAGTTCAACAACATTCATTGCATTATTTACGTTATTGAGCAGATTTTTACTCCAACTTATGAAGCAATGGATTAGCAATCTGTTTCAAATCGAAACAATTGTGATTGATCGTGCATTACGCTATTTTTTTTTTCTTAGCCTTTATTGTCCCACTGCTGGGCAAAGGCCTCCCTACCCTCTTTCCACCTCTCTCTGTCTAGAGCTTCCAAGAACCAATCTTTCTTAAAGGAGTCCAGCTCATCCCGCCATCTCCGTCTGAGCCTGCCGCGATGTCGTTTGCCATTAAGCGGGACCCACTGGGTCGTAAGTTTGGCCCATTGATCGTTTAACATGCGGCAGATGTGTCCAGCCCAATTCCATTTAAGCGTGGCAGCTTTCCGAGTGACATCAGATATTTTAGTGATGGAACGGATTGTTGTATTCTTAACCCGGTCCACAAGTTTAATACCAAGAATACTCCGTTCCATAGCTCGAGCGGCAAACCTCGAGCGTGGTCCTCTTTTCTATTACGCAATTATTGGGGTACAGATCGGCTAGATGAATTTTTATTTTCAAAAGAGGCCTAAACATGACCATCAGTGACTTCTTTGATTTCAATTCGTCAATAGTAAGGAGTATCTTCTAAAGCTTCACTAATTCTCTTCCAGCACGCGTAGCATGACCACCATAGATAATAGAACAATAGACAAAATGACAGATAAACAATCACAATCTGTCATTTTGTCTATTCTTCCGTCGACAAAACCCGTTTCTATTGTGGTCATGCTACGTGTCCAGACGTCGTGAACTTAGTTTTAATTTGTGGTTTTTGTCATTTAAATCCTACATACTTTTTTTGGATTCCAATAGTTCCAAAAATGTTATAGTGTTTTTATTATTCCACTCGAAGGGCATTTTCACAGATCGTATAAATAGGCGGTACGCACGTCCGATTCGTCCAGGCGCTCGGTAAGAAGTGAGCTGCAGAGCTGAACGTAAACACGCCCTGCCACTCGTGCTGCTCGTTCTTTGACTTCCGCATAAAAAAACCGCTCATTTGGGGAGCGTAGGGCAACGCGAGTAGCAGTGGCAGCAGTATAAGAAGTATCGTGTTTACATACTCATCCTGCCCACTTTCCTGCTCATTGCTGTGGAAGTGAGCTGAATGTAAACGGGGTATATGAAAACGACACCCATGATGAATTCTCCCGCTCTGGGCGGAGCGGGAGGGCGTGTTAGACTCTTACTGAGTAAAACCCACCCGTGTTCTTTCGGTTGCCCTGTTGCCGGGGGCCACGATTTCCCTATCGGTTTTCTTCGAACTCCCGGCAGGCATTGGCCCAAGCGGACCCCGTCAATTCTGCTGACATCTCGTTGAGGCGCGCGTGGAACACAACGCGCCGTCGACCCGGGCTTGGTCCTTATCGGACGGCGAGCTACCCATTGCTGGAATTGGCTCGCGATTCCCGCCCCGGGTGTCTCCTCCTGCGGCGGTTAGGGGCGTGAAGGCGCGAAATTTGCCTCTCCCTCACGCGTTCCGCCTCCTCCTTCGCGAGCATTACCGCTTCGCAGAAGGAGGTGACGGCCTGCCATTTCTTCTCGCTCCGTACCATGGCCTGAACCAGGGCCGGACGCGAGAGTACACCGCCGCCGATCACCTCAACGAAGACACGGTGTTGCTCCGCCCAAGCCGGGCAGACCTCCACCGTATGCTCTGCCGTGTCCTCAGGCCGATCCACACAATGGTGACACCCGGATGTTTCCTCCCGCCTTATCCTGAACAGGAACCTCACGAAGCAGCCGTGTTTTATATAGAATTTTTCACTTTTTGTATGGAGACCATGAAAAATTATTACCTATATGTTGAGTTTTATGGGTTTATGGGCTTTATAAAGGGGGTCGAAATTTTCATTACTTTTGCGATAGATCACACCATTTTCGAAATATAAGCAAAAGAAAAGAAAAAAAGATACAGTACTATTTTTGCAGCTGAAGTCGAGGTGTGGGTATGAATTTTAGTTCATGACAACTAATTTAATTCCACACTTTTTTAATGGCGATTAAAAGTAGTCAGATTTAGTTAGGCAAACAAAATTTTTCAAGAAAAACGTCAAATTCAGAATAGCAAAATTGCCATTTTCACTAAAGTATTAACTCAGTGTCATCTTTCACTAAGGCCCGTATTACAGAACGTCACTCAATACTCAAGCATTACTTAAAACTAGATTCAAGCCATTTGATTGGTTGAAACTAGTTTTAAGTAATGCTTGAGTATTGAGTGTCGTTCTGTAATACGGGCCTAAGATGGCACTGAGTTAATACTTTGGTGTATGCTTGTTTGTTTGTTTGAAAAATATTACGTCAGCAAATGCTGTATTGATTTTTCGGAATTTTCAGTATTTTATTCGGTCCTTTCTTTATTTGTATTCGCATATAAGTTGTCGGAAAATTAGCATTTATAGCAGTAAATTTCAAATTTTAAGTATGCTCATATTTTAACTTTTTTTGGAACTTTTATTACTACCCAAACTAAATGGTGATTTTTTGTCTAGTCATTTGTGACAACAGAAGGCATTTGTGACATGAGAATCGGCACCGATATCAACTTTAGCACCCTAAATTAGTTTTCACTTCAATAAAATATTTTACTGACTAAAGTACTAAGATGTGGCGATCATGCTATATTCGTGCATTATCGTTGTACGCACGACAAAGGTCAACAGCGGTCAGGCAGAGCGCCGAGCGACGCGTCCACTCTCTGACAGGCCTCACGGCGGACTAATTTGAAACGGTTTGCGCGTGGAGTTTTATAGTAATTTTAGAGTAGTTTTAAAAAAATTCTAGAAAAATAACCAAACACATATAGTTAAAAATTTTGATTGCAAATTTTTAAGAAGATGTTTTTCTATTACAGTAACCCTTTATTATATTAAATTAAGGAAGATATATTGGTAAAAAAAATATTTTATTCACCAAAATTTCATTATAATTTCGCATTGTTTGGATTTTTATTTCTCATGTAGGGAACCTAAACTGAAAATTTCTTTTAACTAACTTTTTTCCTAAGAATCTTTGCAGTTAGATAAAAAATATTGTTTGTTAGGGTGATCAGTGATTTAAGATATTTTAAGCGTCAAAGTTGACGCTCGAAGTAAAATTAACAAAACCTCTGTTCAGTAATCTTGATATAATTCACAAATACTCTAATAATCTAAAAATTTTCCTAACTAAGTGTTTAGACAACAATATTTCCTAAAATGATTAGTAATTAATATGTTTTTAAAATAATGTTTGATGGATATTAACTGGATCGAAAAGTACTATTTTTCAGCTAAACAGCGCGCGGATGGCGTAAACGCTCTTAAGAGGACCGCCCTTATCCCTCTTCCTCTTCTTCGCCTTTAAAAAATTACAAGTCCAGGTGAAAACGCTCTCCATGCTCGTTGCTGGCGTGTCCGAGGTTTTCATTGAAGAAATCGAGGTGCTAGTGAAGGAAATGAACTGTCAGAGACCATGTTGGCACTCATTTGTTGAAAATCATAACTAATATTATATATGCGAACAATAAGCGAGTAATAATGTCCGCAGTGATAGCCTAGTAGTGTGACCGTTAGAATGCTAAGTCATAAGTCTCGAGCATCTCTGACTTTTCGGATTCATGTGCGTATTGAATAATTATCACTTGCTTCAAAAACGGTGAAGAAAAACATCGTGAGGAAACCGGCATGCCTTAGAGATATTTTTTGACGGCATGTCAAAAGGCCCTTGGGTGGCTTTAAAACTCTGACACCAGGTTAGTCACAAACCACACGCGAAAGTGAGTTTGTTTGTTTGTCACGCTTAAACTGCTGAACGGATTTGGATGAAATTTTGCATAACCTGGAAAAGGACTTAGGATACCTTTTATCCCGATATTCCCAAGATCGAGATTTATGCGGGTGAAACCGCTAGTTATGTAATAAATCAGCAACGAAGTGTCGGTGCTTTTATTTTAATTTTCGTGTCACTTTAAATTTCAACTTTTTCAGATAAGGAGCGGATCCAACCTTCTAAAAAGGTTGTGGTCACGTTGGATTAGAAGTTGGTCACGATCGATAAGTACGTAAGTCCATAGACCAGTTTTGCCCAGTTTCCTTTGGTAAGGTTATATGCTTGCACACAATGTCCTGTGTGCATCAGCCTATCGACCTCAATTAGGGTTGTGGGCATGGCCACCGTGCCCATAACGGTGGATCCGTGCTTACTTCAGATTCCGTGTTAAGGATAGGTTACACAGTGCGAGCTGACCTAGTCAGTTACTGAAGTGCAGCTACTTGCACCGTCTGACCGCATCATTACGAGTTACTGTCATATGCGAGTGGGTCAGTTGCTCGCGCCCGAGTTACGAGTTACTACAACATTTTTTGTTTTTACTCGCCACTCACCCACCACGCCACAAGCATCGGCTCGCACGTCGCTCGGTCGTCAACTGGCACGATTTTGCGAAATGATAGTAGCTCGTACGCTCGGTCTGACCCACGTCGGGTGCAGTGTTTTTATGTAGTATGCAAGTACACTTGTGCAGTAGCTGTTTACTGCGACGCCAGCAGTTTGCATTGGTGTGACCGAGTGAGGCGAGTCGAGCTACTGTGATGCGAGTACACAGGCACAGTAGCTGTCTACTGTCACATCAGCTACTCGCACTGTGTAACCTATCCTTAAGTCACCAATGGACCTGGAACTTGCTGCTGTCTGAATTGTAGATATTTTTAGCAATCGAAGGTACATCTGCATAATTTATAATTTTATTTTTGTTCTTGTCATTAAAACAAAATGTCTTAGAAAGGCCTGACAGCAGTGACAGTAATTTTCGTGGTTGGATGGTTCCTTTCATATCAATAGCATATTAAGGGGACTACAGGACATAAACGCAAGTTTTATACTGCCTAAAAGTATATGATCCACTGCAGTAAACAAAATTAGAAAAATATGATATCGTTCAGGATAATATGCTAATTTATACGATATATAACTAATTTGATACGATGAAAAAAAAAACACGAAGATACCTCTAAAAATTTGTTTTATCGATTTAAACATGCAATCAATCTGTTTTTTTGTCAAATTATTTTATTCCCATCAATAGACATTTTTTTTAAATAGATAATTACTTAAATTTTTAATAAAATACCATCGTTGTGTCATCATGCCTCTCTTTCTTTTCTATGCAGTCCGACAGTGACCGCGCTTTAGCCTCTTAAAATTCAAAGATCTGTTTCCACCGCATACCAGGAGCTTAGCGTTCTTCTACATCTATCACAAAATACGTGAGTGAGGAACAGCCCCGGATCTAGAATTTGTTTGAGGCGGAGCAAAAACTGCGGTCTGCCGCCCCCCGCCAATCTTTTATGGGGATGCGCTAAGTTAGCCCGCAAAATTCAAATATTCTCAAAATGAAAATTTTGCCAGCAACATATTAATAAAATTTTATCGATCGATAAAGCGCCAATCCAAAAGATCCCTTTTGGATTGGCGCTTTATCGATCGATAATTTTTGTTTTCTTTTTTTAACTGTTTTGGCACCCGCCAAAACAGTTAAAAAAAGAAAAAAAATAGAAGATAACAAGTGCTGCGCGTCTCATTTATTGCAAAGTTGCGGTGTGTTGGGTGGTGCACTTGTCTGCTACTTTTGAATTTGTCGCCCCCTAAAGTTGGCGCCCTGGGCACGGGCCCAGATTTGCCCCCATAGATCCGGGGCAGGTGAGGAATCCACTTTTTGTCGTGCTGAGAGACAGAAATTTTGAAACAACAAAAATATGCTTCTTCGAGTGATTCCGTTATGGAATATACTTTCATATATATAACTAGCTGACCCCGGCAAACGTTGTTTTGCCAATTATTTGTTTGGGGTGGACAACTCTTATCACTTACGGATATGAAAAATAGATAGTAGCCGATTCTCAGACCTACTGAATATGCATATAAAATTTGGTGAAAATCAGTAAAGCCGTTTCGGAGGAGTAAGGTAACTAACATTGTGACACGAGAATTTTATATATAAGATATAACAAGTTCACTACAAATATAACAAAAATGGTCACGATGACCTCTTAAGAGATTTTCAGTTATTTCAATTATTATATCTTGAAAATATGAGCCGCTACCTCTTAGTTCTCTTCGTTACTAGCCGTTGAATTTTTCTTACAATGCATCACAAAAAGATAAATTAATGTATTGTTATAATGAAACACAAGTAAGTAATTATTTAAAATTGTAATTTTGTTATAATTACACAAAAACAAAATAGGTACTTACTTACTTGTATACATATTTACAAAATGTTACAATACAAAGATGCGTCAATTTGTGTCTCTAATTGAATAAAAAGCTGTTAGGGTGAGTAACAAACCCAGGAAGATTAATCCAAAGTTCTTCAAGTTGTGAGTGAATCTTACCCTATAAAAGAAAGTATTAATTAGACGACGCGCGACGCATGAATAATTAAATTAAATTTTATTTATTTATTTCAGACATAATTTTAGTCCGTATTTCTGTGTTTCACACTCTTACATTTAAATTATAAACTATTTTAAATGGATAATAATAAAGCTCCCAAAAAAAAAAATACTTCCGAAAATATGTGGTTGACTGTAATACTAAATTTCCAAAATAAAAAATACTAAACTTCCGAAAAAAATATTAAGTTTCCGAAAAGTCAATATGTTGGGCTACGAAAGTTAGTGACAGAAACGAATCGCTGCAAAACCGACTCCACGTAGTCTTGTCTGCCCTACCCCTAGAGTGTAATTTAAGACTGCGTAGGTGCGGAGGGGCGAGGCGGACCGCGAGCACCGCAGCTTCGGCTTGCTGGCCGGCTCCGCCGGCCAGCCTCAGCCGCGGGTGGCGGGCGTTATAAAACCACCTGCTCCTTGGGACCGCCAAGCCTCGCAGCGCCGCAGCCGTGACACAAACCATTCCGGCTGCATATTGCATGCTCGCTTGCATGCTGCACGCATGGTGTATGCTTGTTTGCATGTTTGAAAAATATTACGTTGGCAAATTCTGTATAAATTTTTCGGAATTTTCAGTATTTTATTCGGTCGTTTCAGTATTTCATTCGGTCATTTCAGTATTTTATTCGGTCGTTTCTTTATTTGTATTCGCATATAAGTTGTTGGAAAATTAGTATTTATAGCAGTCAATTTCATATTTAGACTATGCACATATTTGAATTTTTTTCCGGGGTGTTTATTACTACCCATTTTAAATTTTAAACAGCTAAAAACTCAAAATAAAATGGTGAATTACTAAGTTTAAATATTCAACAGCTAAATATAAAAAAATATAAAAAAATTGCCAGATAATTTTTTAATTAATTTCTAATATATAAAAATGTCAGAATCGTATTAAAAATAAAAATGACATATGAAAATTATATAAATTGCAAACCAATAAATGAATGAAATTAATTAATTCAATATGAATGAATGAATGGGCCGACAACTTTAAAGAAAGTCGCTCTCCGCTTTACGCATCTATACCATATTCAAATCCTTATTTCCAATTAGGCGTTATTTCCTTATAAACGAATATCAACTATATTCTAATGTAAATTAAGTTGATCTCAGAATGACTAGAACTAATGTAAAATTTATGAAAATGTTTAAAGTTGTAGCGCAAACTAGTGTGTTAAAAATGTAAACAAATATATCATCATCAGCCTATAATAATGTTCCAACTGCTGGGACACAGGCCTCCTCTTTGTGAGAGGGAGCGGGCCGTAATCCACCACGCGGGCCCAGTGCGGGTTGGTAGATGTCACATGTCTTCGAATTTTCGGTTCTAGGACATGCCGGTTTCCTCACGATGTTTTCCTTCACCGTTTTGAGAGCAGTAGTAATGAAATAATTTACACAAAGTGAAGCGCCTGTCTGGGTTCGAACCTACGACCTACATACAACTCGTAAGTTACGGCCGTTACCACTGGGCCTGCTCTCGTAAACAAATATGTTTTTGGAAAAATAACTTTTTCCAAAAACATATTTGTTTACATTTTTGGAACCTAAATTGAAAATACTGGATCCCCGACTACATCGGTGAATGCAGTTATGGCCGTACTTAGGAGTTTGAACCAGCAGTAGACCGTGGTAGGCTATTTATGAATTGGTTGAATAAATGAAACTACGATAAATACACTGCAATAAGCTAATAAAAGAGTTCGTTTTTGTTTGTTTGTTTAAACACGCTAATCTCTGGAACTGCTAGTGGGCTTTGAAAAAATCTATTTGCATTTGAAAACCTAATTCCTGAGGAAGGCAATAGGCTATAAGCTATAGGCTATATTTGGGCTATAGGATAAGTAATAGCAATAGCATGGGCAGGCAATGCAATGCGACGGGGTGGTCGGGGGAACAGGAAATTTTACGAGAACGAAGTCGTGGGCAGAAGCTAGTAGGACTGAATATTTTGAACGGGACGTGACGAAAACTTATTTTATTTTGTTCTATTCAAACATTATTATGAAACATCTCATGAAAGGACCACTCCCGCTTTCACTAAAACGAAAGCTCATGGACATGTTCATTCTTCCCATCCTCACCTACGGAGAGCAAACACGGTCTCTTACAAAGCGTCAAAAGTCCGCACTTGGAGTCTGCCAACGGGCTATGGGACGATGTATACTAGGTGTCAAACTCACAGATCGCATTAGGAACTCTATACTTCGTTCCAAAACACAAATGGCGGATGCTGACCGCACAGTTGCTGGACTAAAGTGGAACTAAACTGGTCACATCTATCGCATGTCGGAGCATCAATACGCAAAAATCACCACTCAGAGGATCCCAAATAGCAGGAAACGACTACGCGGCAGGGCTAGAAAGAGATGATGGGATGAGCTGACTCCTTCTTAAAGAATTGGCCCGCAATCGCAGAAGACCGGGAAAAGTGGAAAGAGGTTAGGGAGGCCTTTGCCCTGCAGTGGGACAACACAGGCTTTGTAAGAGGCCATGTGGTGGATTATGGCCCACTCCCTTTTACAGACAAGAGGCCTGCGTCCCAGCAGTGGGAACATTTTATGCTGATTATGCTGTTGCTAAATTTCCTTTACCTGGTTCTACTTGCATATTGTTCTTCCCAGTCGACAACAAATTCTATGAACGCTGGGAATATTAGAGCAACAAATCCAAGGAAGAATTGTCCAAGCTGAAACATATGAATACAGTTATTGGTAAGGAAATACGATTCACATAACACCACACATTTCCTATTCTTTTGCATAAAATTATAATTCATAATATAACATAGCATGCAATTGTTTATCATAATTATATTTATCTACGCATAACATTATTAACGCATAAAAGCTTACGCATAATTTTTGCTTTACGCATGATTTTTTAAGCATAATTTCACTAATCATAATAATGTTCAAGCATTGTTAAGCAAAAATTTATTTATGCATAATGATATTTAAAACACAATGTTTATGGGCATAACAAATACGCATAATAATCAACTCCTACAATGTTAGACCAATACACATTTATATACAATATTGCTCTAATGAAATATGCATGTAAAACATATTGGCGGATTAGAGGTTGCTCAAGGGTCACCTCAGCTATTACACAAATAATATTGGTTATAGTTACTTCCTTTTATTTTTCAGATTCAAATAACCGTCAATAGAATAAAAATTATGCAATATTAAATAACTTAAATATGTTTCCATTATTCCTATAAATTTTGATGCCTTAACACTGTTATGCTAATATTTATTACGCCTAGTAACATTATGCGAATTAAAATTATACCGAAACAAATTAGCCTATAAGATAATAATGTCAACATAAACAGTATGCCAAAAACAATTATGGCAAAGTATTATTAAATCGCTCGACCTTATTGTATCTACGCGAAGACACTGCCGCCCAAGATACAGGATTTTCCTAGTTCGGGGGCAGGGTACATTTCTTCTTGGACTTTCGACCTCACTTTTGTATAATTTTACTTAAGTTTGCTTACCTTTCTGTATACCTATCTATTGTCAAAGTTTGTGTTTTTTGTGAATAAAGAATTTATTTATTTTACCAAAAAAAAAAAGTATTAGGAGAAAAAACATAATGCGAAAAGAAAGTACCTACACCCACATTTTGACAGTTACGTTTGCAAAATGTGGTTGTACTATAGGACCACCTTTGAAAACAGGTATAATGTTTGTATTTGCACTGTGGTTATAGTTAAGGCAATGGAACGTAAAATTTTATCGGAGAGGCAACCGGATGGCGAGTGGTAATCTGGGTATTGAAGTGGTACTGAACCCCCCCGTACCGTCCGAATGGACCCAAATGGACGGGGGCGGAGATATGGGCGATGGGGGCTAAACATTTTTACGAGATACGCGCCGAGGGTACAGTTATTAGAGTCGCACCGGAACGTCAATTTCAAGGCGTTCGTCGTGCGTGTACCGAACTTTTATCTGCCCCTCGTCATGCAAGAAGACTTTTGGCCACAGGACGTGGTGTTCCGTCGCTTCCGCGGACAAGTTCCACAAGACGGCACTAAGTCAAGCTAGTGCATAGTGAAGTGCTACTAACATAGTCTAAGCCTTATTTATTAACACAAGTTTTGTTTATATTAGAATATGTATGTTTAGGTTAAGGTATTTTTCTATGGGCCTGTGTCGCCTGCAATAAATGGTATTATTATTATGTCTTTGACATTTCTCGGGACCTTAGAGTCCCGGACCTTTGGAAGGCGTACGAGGGGCCGAAGCCAACTCGCAGAGGCCCCTTAGACGTTTTTAATGAAATGAGGTACCAACCGACGATTATCCCTGTTCGTACTATGCAAGTGCAGCCAAGGACAACCCCCGGTTGGTGTAGGACTATTGTAATTAAGGAAACAAAGATATTGGACTATGGGTTTGGGTGGCTAAAGTGGACTGGTCACCTGAAACTATGGAAGGACTATGGCCCCTGCCTGATCAATGTTTTATATACACACGGATAAAATGGCAGGGGGTGACTTGCACACTCATTAATGGGCCCCCGAAAACGGTCGCTAGCACAGTGTCGTAGCAACAAGGGGGCAACATGTCTTGAGGTGCTTGAGGAGTGGAGAGGTATTCCACGGCTTTCAGAACAATCCCAGAGCCCGGAAGATGGTCAAGATCCCTACGAGCACTTACTGAAATACTTCCTTCCTCCGAGCACGTTTGCTCTTGCGAATCTCCACTCAAGCCGGCCAATAAAGGCGAGAATGAGGTGGGAGCTCTGTTCCTCGTCAGTGCTCACTCCAACCGGCCAATTAAGGCAAGCCAGAGGTGAGGAACAAGATTTCTCCGGGGAGATAGGGTCCGTGGGGTCGCTACTGCCCAACAGCTCGCCACATGCTGCCCTGCGGGTTTTTGTATCTCTCTTGGTCTGGCTCCTCATCCTAGACCTGTTCCGGTAAAATAAACTACCGGCACAGACCCAGAATTCGGAGCGCGCAAGCCCCACCACGACGTCAACGTAGAGATACGGCGGTGGGGTTATTATTATTATTATTAAAAAATTTTTTTTTTACATTGCATTCAAAATTTAAACTCTATTATGTGCAAGAAATTTGTGTATATCAATGCCATCCGGTTGCCACCCCCAACATCGTTATAATTGAAATAATGTATAATTATAATTCTTGAAACTCCTTACCGATGATTTATAACCGAAAATGAGGGTTAATTTTATCAAAACCAGAGGACATTGATAAACACAAATTCCTTACATATAATAGAGCTTAAATTATGAATGACACGTCAAAAAAAAAATGTTAGGCCCCATCCCCCATATCTCCGCCCCCGTCCATTTGGGGTCCATTCGGACGGTACGGGGGGGTTCGGTATCACTTCAAGACCAAGATTACCACTCGCCATCCGGTCACCTCTCCGATTAAATTTTACGTGCCATTGCCTTGAATATTATAGATACTTACAAAAATCATAACTGTAATCGTATGAGTAGCAACTATAGCTGCCACCATTATTAGGATTGCCAATAGGACTCGATATGTTCTATCCCAGCATGGTAGTCCTCTGAAAGTTTAATAGAATTACAACTATTAAAAAGACAGAAAAATAAATAATCGATGATTGACAACTTAAAATAATCGATATCGAAAGACAAAATCGATTCCCGGGTCGGGCAAAGTGATATTGGGTTCTTCCATTCCATTCTCTTTAAGAATAACAAGCGTGATGTTATTTTGTTATAATGGTCCAAAATTAAATAGGTCGCAAAACACAGTCATTAGATAAACAAGGTTAAGAGCGTTTACGTCTAGCGCGAGAAGTCAAGTTTAGGTAAATTCTTCGCAAAATTCACTCACACAGAAGCGCGCGTACATGTGTGCGTAGAGTTGGCGCGTTCGCTATCTTTATAGTCAGACTAACACACGTTGATCCGTTCGATTTAGAGCAATTGTTTTAGTAAATATTTAATTGGAATTTAAATCCAACTTCAATTTATTGTTACACCTATGATTAATATTATTAAAAAAACGAATTAAATAAATAATTTTACAATATATTATTGGAACAGTTTACATCTTTATACGCTTCTTTTCGTGTTTATTTTATATTAGGCATAACAATTTGATGAATCATATTTATTTCTTTTAAACATCTTATCTTATTATCACTCCGAGTAACAACAAGCGCAACATGTCATACTCATAGTTACATTATGGGTACTGTTAATATTAGCATGTCGGTGTCGCAAACCCATAAGATTTTCCTTTACCAATAATCGCTCATCGCGCCTAAAGAAGCTTTCACCTGAAAAAAAACGTGTGCGTTTGTGAGAACCCACTCAGGAATAAAGTTCCTTCTCACGTATCATTTAAAACAAAAACAAAATTTTCGCAGCCGCCATCTTGGATTTACATTTTGACCTCACTATCGACTTTAGTACCCTCAAAAACTAATGCCTCATTTACATTCTGCCCCTGCCGCTACTGTTCGCGCTGCCAGCCATAATTCTCTAAATACTGCCGTAGTAGGATCGAAAGAACTGCCCTACCACTCATATCGCTTTCGACTTTCAACAATGGTAGACGTCGAAATAATTACAGCGTCGCTGTGTAGAAAACACAATACATAATTATGTTCTTTATTAAAAAAAAAAAACAAATTTAAAAAAAGAAAATTATCTTCGTAGAAGATGGTGGATCCTCTCCATAACATCGAATACAAACCATATCGGATGAAATATATCGTCTGCATCTGCTCCAGTAGGTACCCTAATTGCATAACTTATTTTCATAAACGATTATAACAAATTTATTTCATTTTGACAGTTCAACAACATTCATTGCATTATTTACGTTATTGAGCAGATTTTTACTCCAACTTATGAAGCAATGGATTAGCAATCTGTTTCAAATCGAAACAATTGTGATTGATCGTGCATTACGCTATTTTTTTTTTCTTAGCCTTTATTGTCCCACTGCTGGGCAAAGGCCTCCCTACCCTCTTTCCACCTCTCTCTGTCTAGAGCTTCCAAGAACCAATCTTTCTTAAAGGAGTCCAGCTCATCCCGCCATCTCCGTCTGAGCCTGCCGCGATGTCGTTTGCCATTAAGCGGGACCCACTGGGTCGTAAGTTTGGCCCATTGATCGTTTAACATGCGGCAGATGTGTCCAGCCCAATTCCATTTAAGCGTGGCAGCTTTCCGAGTGACATCAGATATTTTAGTGATGGAACGGATTGTTGTATTCTTAACCCGGTCCACAAGTTTAATACCAAGAATACTCCGTTCCATAGCTCGAGCGGCAAACCTCGAGCGTGGTCCTCTTTTCTATTACGCAATTATTGGGGTACAGATCGGCTAGATGAATTTTTATTTTCAAAAGAGGCCTAAACATGACCATCAGTGACTTCTTTGATTTCAATTCGTCAATAGTAAGGAGTATCTTCTAAAGCTTCACTAATTCTCTTCCAGCACGCGTAGCATGACCACCATAGATAATAGAACAATAGACAAAATGACAGATAAACAATCACAATCTGTCATTTTGTCTATTCTTCCGTCGACAAAACCCGTTTCTATTGTGGTCATGCTACGTGTCCAGACGTCGTGAACTTAGTTTTAATTTGTGGTTTTTGTCATTTAAATCCTACATACTTTTTTTGGATTCCAATAGTTCCAAAAATGTTATAGTGTTTTTATTATTCCACTCGAAGGGCATTTTCACAGATCGTATAAATAGGCGGTACGCACGTCCGATTCGTCCAGGCGCTCGGTAAGAAGTGAGCTGCAGAGCTGAACGTAAACACGCCCTGCCACTCGTGCTGCTCGTTCTTTGACTTCCGCATAAAAAAACCGCTCATTTGGGGAGCGTAGGGCAACGCGAGTAGCAGTGGCAGCAGTATAAGAAGTATCGTGTTTACATACTCATCCTGCCCACTTTCCTGCTCATTGCTGTGGAAGTGAGCTGAATGTAAACGGGGTATATGAAAACGACACCCATGATGAATTCTCCCGCTCTGGGCGGAGCGGGAGGGCGTGTTAGACTCTTACTGAGTAAAACCCACCCGTGTTCTTTCGGTTGCCCTGTTGCCGGGGGCCACGATTTCCCTATCGGTTTTCTTCGAACTCCCGGCAGGCATTGGCCCAAGCGGACCCCGTCAATTCTGCTGACATCTCGTTGAGGCGCGCGTGGAACACAACGCGCCGTCGACCCGGGCTTGGTCCTTATCGGACGGCGAGCTACCCATTGCTGGAATTGGCTCGCGATTCCCGCCCCGGGTGTCTCCTCCTGCGGCGGTTAGGGGCGTGAAGGCGCGAAATTTGCCTCTCCCTCACGCGTTCCGCCTCCTCCTTCGCGAGCATTACCGCTTCGCAGAAGGAGGTGACGGCCTGCCATTTCTTCTCGCTCCGTACCATGGCCTGAACCAGGGCCGGACGCGAGAGTACACCGCCGCCGATCACCTCAACGAAGACACGGTGTTGCTCCGCCCAAGCCGGGCAGACCTCCACCGTATGCTCTGCCGTGTCCTCAGGCCGATCCACACAATGGTGACACCCGGATGTTTCCTCCCGCCTTATCCTGAACAGGAACCTCACGAAGCAGCCGTGTTTTATATAGAATTTTTCACTTTTTGTATGGAGACCATGAAAAATTATTACCTATATGTTGAGTTTTATGGGTTTATGGGCTTTATAAAGGGGGTCGAAATTTTCATTACTTTTGCGATAGATCACACCATTTTCGAAATATAAGCAAAAGAAAAGAAAAAAAGATACAGTACTATTTTTGCAGCTGAAGTCGAGGTGTGGGTATGAATTTTAGTTCATGACAACTAATTTAATTCCACACTTTTTTAATGGCGATTAAAAGTAGTCAGATTTAGTTAGGCAAACAAAATTTTTCAAGAAAAACGTCAAATTCAGAATAGCAAAATTGCCATTTTCACTAAAGTATTAACTCAGTGTCATCTTTCACTAAGGCCCGTATTACAGAACGTCACTCAATACTCAAGCATTACTTAAAACTAGATTCAAGCCATTTGATTGGTTGAAACTAGTTTTAAGTAATGCTTGAGTATTGAGTGTCGTTCTGTAATACGGGCCTAAGATGGCACTGAGTTAATACTTTGGTGTATGCTTGTTTGTTTGTTTGAAAAATATTACGTCAGCAAATGCTGTATTGATTTTTCGGAATTTTCAGTATTTTATTCGGTCCTTTCTTTATTTGTATTCGCATATAAGTTGTCGGAAAATTAGCATTTATAGCAGTAAATTTCAAATTTTAAGTATGCTCATATTTTAACTTTTTTTGGAACTTTTATTACTACCCAAACTAAATGGTGATTTTTTGTCTAGTCATTTGTGACAACAGAAGGCATTTGTGACATGAGAATCGGCACCGATATCAACTTTAGCACCCTAAATTAGTTTTCACTTCAATAAAATATTTTACTGACTAAAGTACTAAGATGTGGCGATCATGCTATATTCGTGCATTATCGTTGTACGCACGACAAAGGTCAACAGCGGTCAGGCAGAGCGCCGAGCGACGCGTCCACTCTCTGACAGGCCTCACGGCGGACTAATTTGAAACGGTTTGCGCGTGGAGTTTTATAGTAATTTTAGAGTAGTTTTAAAAAAATTCTAGAAAAATAACCAAACACATATAGTTAAAAATTTTGATTGCAAATTTTTAAGAAGATGTTTTTCTATTACAGTAACCCTTTATTATATTAAATTAAGGAAGATATATTGGTAAAAAAAATATTTTATTCACCAAAATTTCATTATAATTTCGCATTGTTTGGATTTTTATTTCTCATGTAGGGAACCTAAACTGAAAATTTCTTTTAACTAACTTTTTTCCTAAGAATCTTTGCAGTTAGATAAAAAATATTGTTTGTTAGGGTGATCAGTGATTTAAGATATTTTAAGCGTCAAAGTTGACGCTCGAAGTAAAATTAACAAAACCTCTGTTCAGTAATCTTGATATAATTCACAAATACTCTAATAATCTAAAAATTTTCCTAACTAAGTGTTTAGACAACAATATTTCCTAAAATGATTAGTAATTAATATGTTTTTAAAATAATGTTTGATGGATATTAACTGGATCGAAAAGTACTATTTTTCAGCTAAACAGCGCGCGGATGGCGTAAACGCTCTTAAGAGCCTATATTACCTCAGCTCAATTTCATTTTTAATCTCGCTCTCACCATACTGCTCGCGGACTGAGTGAGAGTGAGACAAGAGTGCTGGCGACTTGCCGATGACTCGGACACAATATATTCGGACAGTGTCCAAATCCGAATTTTTTTCACTGATGATTCGGACACCAATAAAAAAGCCGTTTTGTACATTCAAATAAAAAACTTCCAACGATACCTTAACTGTAGAAATCCGTCCTCCACCTAGCCTATAGTTGTAAATAAACAGTTTTTAAGCGGATTTTAACGAAAGCAGCCGTTTTTAATCAATATCATTACAAACCCACATACAATAGATACGCGATATTTTATGTGATTATATTGTAGATTACTATAAACCAATATTTATAAGATGTTGATTTTATGCTAAATATACGTTTTATATGGTTTTCTTTTTAACATGTCTGTAATTTAATCTAATATGGTGACTTACAGTGATACACGTCTACAAATCAATTTATTACCGAAACATACCACCTTAAAGTCACCCTAAAATAGTTTTGATAACGCTTTTTTTTCTACATATTATGTTTTAAAACTTTTTTATCTGACTTTACTAAACAGCTTCAATATTTTGATGGTGCCCGAATTGTCAGTGAAAAAATCATCATCATCTGCCTAGCCTTTTCCCAACTATGTTAGGGTCGGCTTCCAGTCTAACCGGATGCAGCTGAATTCCAGTATTTTACATGGAGCGACTGCCTATCTGACCTCCACAACCTAGTTACTAGGTAACACGATACCCCTTGGTAAGACTGGTTGTCAGACTTTTGGGCTTCTAACTACACGTAACGACTGTCAGTGAAAAAATATTTAAATTAAAATGTGTCAATTCGGACACTGTGTCCGAGTCCTCAGCAAGTAGTGCTGGCGACTCCAAGGCGCCAATAGTTTAGGTAATTGTTTTTTACGGCGAAAATAATTGTAATTAAAAAAAAAACATAGTCGCTGCTTTATAGTTAGTTCAGTTATTATGCAAAGTTTCATGATCTAATTTAAAGTATTTTTTTTAATACCAGCGATTTATTGTTCGGTTTGGAGGTAACTTTGGAATTATTGTTTTTTTTTATGGAATCGTGTTTTCTTCAAACATAGTACTTAACATTAATCTTCAACTTTTTCATATATTTATTTCAATATTAATGCTTGAGTATTTTCGTTAAAACGGAGATCATGCCAAGAAATTTGAGGTAGTACAGGCCCTTAAATTCAATTATTTGGCGAAACTGCAGATGAGATGGACATCAATATCTAATCACGACAAAACAAAAATTATTAACCCTGTTATTTATCATCATCATTTCAGCCGAAAGACGTCCACTGCTGGACATAAGCCAAGCACCGCCACTTCGACCGATTCTGTGCTTTCCGCATCCAGCAGATTCCTGCGGCCTTCATAAGGTCATCGGTCCATCTTGTGGGAGCCCTTCCAACGTTACGCTGTTATTTATGTCGCAGTCGGATTGTATAATCCGCCGTATTACATTACGGCTAGCTGTTATCAAAAACAGGGCCGTTTTGAAATGCGGTGGTTCAACGATTAGCGAGATTGAATGCGGCTGAATAAAAAACCGCCGGAAAGTATTCGGCGCCATACATTATTCAACACGGCTAGCCATAATGTAATACAGCGAGACATCAGCCGCCTCTTTGACAGTTTTTAGATCCGATTCTTAACACTCGTGGTGCTGCCTGACATAACAACAACAACGGCGTCAGATACAAAAAGTGTGTTGCTAAATTGCGAAGTTATAAGTGAATTAAACAAAGAAAACGTGTTAAATATGTCCGTGAACAGTGACTTTAAGAACAATTTTCAGGTACAATTAAAGGATTTCTATTCTTTTCAATGTGGAACAGTAAAGAAACTATGGACAAAGAACCGAGTTTTAGAGATTAAACATTGTTTTATTTTGTAAGTATGGTCACCCTACAATCTAAGTAGTGGTACGATGCGGCTAAACGTGAGCCGCCTTATTGAAGAACGTATCGCAATGACAATCTGGCTAATTGTTGAACCGCCGCATTTCAAAACGGCCCTGTTTTTGATAACAGCTAGCCGTAATGTAATACGGCGGATTATACAATCCGACTGCGACATTTATACATTATGGAAATTATGTTTGCCAGTTTTTGGTATTGGTAAAAAAGAAAGAGGTGATTAACGAAACCTTTTATGTTTTCTCATGATGTAGTGCCAAACTATTCGGAATGGAACCCAAAAGTTAACAGCAAATGAGGTACTTAACATCATCACCAACAGAAATTGCAGACATGTAGTGAATCTGAAATTTTAATATGATACTTAAAGTCTATTCAAATACGTGTTTCCAAATTGACGTTATTTCCATTTAAACAAATATCAACTTTGTGGTAGTGTAGTAAAGTTGATTTCAGAATTACTATTAAAAAAGTTATAAAATTTGTTGAATTTGCAGCGCAAACTGAACCTTGTGTGAAGTTTTAAAGTTATTTTTCCAAATACACATTTTTAGTTTACATTTTTTGGAAACTCAAACTCAACTCAAAGCATTTATTTCAATTAAACCAGTTACAGGCACTTTTGAATTGTCAAGGAATCGGTTAGTCAGAAATATGAAGCTAGTTGCCCATTCCAAAGCTTAGTAAGTAGGTACCTATGGAGAAGAACGGGCAAGAAACTCCACGGAAACTCTTTAAAAAAAAATGTTATAAAATATTGGTTACATCACTCATGTTGAAATTATACAAGTGAGAACAATATAGAAAGACGTGCACGTTAGAAGCGTCCGTAATTAAAAAGATAAAACAAAAACCAATAAAAAAAAATAAGCCATGGCAGCTAAGAGATGACCAGTCCCAACTGACGGCACCCGTTCACGAACATGACGCATGGATTAGCACCATTCAGGTCAATCATTTTGAAGGAAGCTAAATGATCCAACACACGCGCCACCATGAACGAAACATTTGAGTGAGCATGACATACTCACAGCCGCCAGGGCACATTCAAGTCAATGCAAGAAATATTACCCGGTAAATGGTAACTCTTTAGTACATAGTGCTCACACCTGTGCTATGCAATTATATAATACAAAGGAGATTGAGTTTATACAATGCAAAGATGGTCTTACTAAGTTACGAACTAAGTTGCGAACGCAGAGTAAGTACTTAGTTTATTTTTCTCGAGCGTCTGACGTATATTACCCGATTATTAATACCCTACCGAACTCCTGAATCGAGCAATTGTGTAAGTCAGAGAAAAAGTTTTTGTGCAGTTTTGAAGCTGACATACTGGCCATCATTTTCGTATAAACACTGTTCCAAATTTGAAATCACAAATTTGAAAATTAGAAGAAATTCGGAGTATGGTCACTCTTATAGTAGCAACAAGCTTTGCGAAGCATCTATAAAGTCATTAGTTATTTCGTGATTTATTTTGTTTTGCCTAAAAAGATTATCGAAATAGTTTTTTGTTATTTTTTTATCCATTCTGACTTTCAAATTACTGCACCTAAAATAGCTAAGCAAGCTGTCTTCACTTCTTCAGTCTGGGCATAGTCATTGAAATGTAAATGCACAACTTCATGTAAGCCATTCTGCCGTTCAAAGATTTAACCATCGTCGATACCAGCACGCGAAGCATGACAACCTTATAAACGGGTTTTGTCGACGGAAGAATAGACAAAATGACAGATTGTGATTGTTTATCTGTAATTTTGTCTATTCTTCTGTCGACAAAACCCGTTTGTATTGTGGTCATGCTAAGCGTGCTGGAGACTGATCGATTTATCTTAACGACCAACCTGTGTAATCATCACCTGGCCTCAGTAGATGTCCAAGAACAGCTTCCAGAATTTAATGGACTGACTGTTTGCGCTCGAACTGTTAGAAGGAGACTTGAAGCATGTGACCAAAAACCTCAAAAGCCAGCTACTTAATGTTTCCAAACTGACACGAGCTCACAGAATATCGGGTCTACCTACAGTTTCCACGCGAATATTTGCATTGGACTCAACGTTAATGGAGCCAGGTTATTTTTATCGATGGAACTAAGATTATGCTGTATGGAAATGATGGACGTAGGAAAGTTTACCGAAGATAGGGACAAAGTTTTCAGTAATGTTGCATTGAAGAGGTGAGTTTGGGGCGGAATTTCCACTGAAGGAAAAACTGGTCTTGAGGTTGTGACGAGACTACAGCTGCCATCACTAAATAGCGACCGATACATTCGTCAATACCTAGGCTCATGTGACACCATATGCTGAGTTTGTGAACCAGCTCTAGAAACCTTGTGGGGGCAGAAAACTGCCAGTTATCTCTATGTAAGCCATTGTTTTCTTCAAAAATTCCACGAAAATTTTGCGCCTGAGAAACGCGAAAGACGACTTATTACAACTAAACTGTTTTTTAGGATTCCGTAGTAAACAAGGAACCCTTATAGTTTCGTCATGTCCGTCTGTCTGTCTGTCTGTCTGTCCGCGGTCTAGCTCCGAGACCCTTAGTACTAGAAAACTGTAATTTGGCATAGGTATATATTTTAATTACGCCGACAAAGTGGTAAAATAAAATTATGATAAACATTTTTTTTAGGGTACCTCTCATACACGTAAAGTGGTGATGTAATTTTTTTTCTTTTTTTAACCCATAGTGAGGGGTATCATTGGAAAGGTCCTTTAAAAACATTGCGAGTTTGTGAAAGCCATTTTTAGATTCAGGGATTCGTTTGCGAAAGATTAAGCTTTAAATTGCAAATTTTTGTTAGTGTCAAGCCTCTCCGATAAAATTTTACGTGCTATAACTATAATATTTATACTATTGATTAGAGCAGTGTCGAACGGTGAACATTTCCAGGAATCGGCAAATTTTGAACGGGATTGAGTTGTACGACTAACAATTTGGCGTACGGCAGCCAAAATTTGCTGCAGACCATACGGAGAATCCTTAAAAAATAAGTTCCAGCCCCTACAGCTTGGGTTTGGATCCAAAGAGGGCTGCGAGGCTGCCGTACATGCCCTTTCTAGTTTTTTAAACTCCGGTAAAGGTGAGGTCATCCTCAAGGTTGACGTCAAGAACGCTTTTAACTCCGTTAACAGGGACACCCTGTTGGCCGAAGCAAAAAATGTGTTACCGGAAATTTATGGTTTTTTGTGGCAGCATTCGAAGTACCTTAATATCAATCATAAATGTGGCATTGGACGACCGCGCGTGGCTGCAAGCCATACTACCCATTCGTTTTGGTGGGCTCGGCGTCCGCAAAATTTCTAGTGTAAGCTTACCGGCGTTCCTGTCCTCGGTCCACAGCACCGACAAGTTAACCAAAAGAATCTTAACCGTTTCTCAGGTTGACTCTGAAGTGCCGTATTTGACTGATGCCTCATGGCATCACGCCTGGAAAGTGGCTTGCCCGAATACGGAGCAGCCCGAGAACCCGTCTTCCCAGAGACAGTGGGATGAGCCGCTCTGCAGGTTGGTACGGAATAACCTCTTTAATACGTCCACCAATACTGCTGAGCGTGCACGCCTACTGGCTGTGGGGGAATGGGAGTCGGGCCTCTGGCTTCAGGCGCTACCGTCACCCAACATAGGCACTATGCTGGGTGACACCACTTTCCGGCTCGCTACAAGCCTGCGTTTGGGCGCTCCTTGCGGGGCTCCGCACCGCTGTCAGTGCGGTGAAGCAGTCGACCGCCTCGGACACCATGGCCTTTCCTGCAGCAAGAGCGCCAGTCGGTTGGCACGACACGCAAGCATTAATGACATAATCCGTCGGGCTCTTGTCACCGCCGGGGTGCCAGCTGTTTTAGAACCCAATGGCTTGGCACGTGACGATGGGAAGAGGCCAGACGGAATGACCATAATGCCTTGGAAGTTGGGTAGGCCTTTGGTGTGGGACGCAACCTGTGTCGACACCCTCGCGCCATCCCATCTTCCTACCACGGCGAGTTGTGCTGGGGCGGCTGCTGCAGGTGCAGAAAACCTCAAACGGCGCAAATATAACAACCTTACCGGTAGCTATATTTTTGAACCGTTTGGGGTTGAAACACTAGGGCCATGGGGTCCGAGTGCTTATCGATTATTCCGAGACATCGCCAAGCGGTTGGTCGACTCTTCACGTGACCAAAGGGTTGGCCAATTTTTAGGCCAACGAATTAGCATTGCCATACAACGTGGCAATGCTGCCAGCCTTTTGGGCACCTTTCCCACCGACAGCGATTCGGAAGAATTTTTTGATGCCCAATGATTTGTTACTATATTTTATTTTATTTTTTCCTCTGTATATAGTTAGTTCAATTATTACTTAGTAGAATTATTAGTAGAACTTATTTTATACGTCAAAAATAAACAATTTGCCCTAATTATATATTTATATTTCCATGACATTGGTACTTAAAGTAGCTCGTAATTTAATGATACCGAACACTACGCGACGTACACCACCGACATCAGCGTAAGAGGAATTCAGGCCTAAAATGTATGAAGAAACCACGACAGCCACCGACTGACTGCTGACTGTGACGGCTCACTGTCTATGAGCAAGCATTACGTTTGAGTCGGACGCCGTCTTTAAACAACTTTAGTCTGATGAAGATATAGAGGAAGTATAGCGCTATCCCTTTTACTTACACACTTAATAATAACTTGCTTACGTATTGAGCGGCATGTGTACTGTGATTGGACTTCTGCACTCTTCGCCCCAGGCCGAGTAACCGAAAAACCCGGTCGTAGCTGTTAACAAAATCACTATCACCATAGCTGTAACAAAAATGAAATTCAATATTATATCACAAAAGGAACATCATGACTTTTTCCAGAAAATACAGAGTCAATTTATATAAGCTGACGAAACATCACAGACTCTAGACTGGTTGGGTATCAATATCAAGTTATGAGGCTTAGTGGTGGAATCGACACAATTATTTTTTTCTTTTTCTTGAGGCTATTCGCACCATGTAACTCCAGAAATCGATTCGCCTACAAATAAATTAACTTCATGCGAATCACCTAAAAAAATTAAAACTGTTGATTCGCCCGTTTGGGGCGACTAAATTCGGCCGAATCACCAGTAAAGCAATCACCGGCAATAAGCCTTTTATGATTAAACAACAGACCATTTATTATAATTTTCCTGATATATGCCATAGTTACACGTATCCTACGATTTCACGACGATGTGGGCTTAGTACCTTACAGTCATAAGGTAACGTTTGGCAATCTTTTGGTACAGACACCATAGTATGAACGCGCCACGTATACTTAACGTAAATTCGAACGATTTTTTGGTTATTTTTTAAGGTTGTCCCGTAGGTTGCCAAATGGAACCCTATTTCTAAAGGCTCCGCTATCCGGCCGCCAGTCTGTCTGTCAGCGGGCTGTATCTCATGAACCGTAATAGGTAGATGATTGAAATTTTCACAGATTGCGTATCTATATTGCTATAACAACAAATAATAAAAATTAAATAAAGTTAATAATTATACGGAAGAACCGTATATAAGAAAAACAATAAACCCATTAAAAAAATGTTTTTTTGTTGGCGTTTATTGCTTGATCTTAAAACGGTACGGAAGCCTTCGTGTTTTGCGACAAGCACAATATTAATATCACCCAGAAATATGAACAAAATCTTAACACTTAATTACTCGTATGAAAGAAATCACGTATCTAACTGCTCGCATGGGGTCTGTAGAGACCCAAATTTGTAAGGATAAATTGTAATGGTTTATTATTCTCAACAAAATAATTTAACAGTTCTTTTGAAAATTCTTTATTTAAACTAAGTACCCATGTAAAATATGTTATAATTTTTTGTTTGTATTTATCTAAACATACATATGTCTAAATATATATGTTTATATATATGTCGGATCTGGTCATTAGTACGGACACGAAACGAATTGCAAGCGCGCCGCTGGCGACATCAAGTGATCTACCCATACCTAAAGCGCGCGCTTCTACAGAGTCGTGATGTTTTAAGGCCACGGCAAGAGCATCGGAATAAAGACGTCGTGGAACTGTTCTCGATTCGTGGTGCTCAGTTATTGTGTTAGTTGTAATTTGTGATTATTGTATTAGTTGGTAATTTTAATAAACGCCGTCGCACCCAGTGTGTGTATAATTTAGCTAGTGTGATTAATTTGATAGTAAATTAAAATGTGATCTGAACTGCAAACTATTTTTATATTGCGCACTAACCAACACTACCCACACTACGCCCACAGTAGTTAAAATATCGCTGATAATAACGAGAGTCACATACCTGTTTCCGACACATACGAGTACATAAAATTGAAGTGTCTGTTGTAATTTCAAAATAACAGGTCTTTACCAAATTTATATTAAAGTAGATGCGGTACCTATAAAAAAAACTTTTATTTTTGTCTGTCTGTTTGTTCCAACAAAATCGGTCCAGCCTAATCTCCGAAACGGCTGGACCGATTTTGACGCGAATTGCACTGGCAGATAGCTAACCTTATATACTGACTTTGCCTTCTCTTTATATCTGAGAAAGTATTATGTATGTTCGCAAAAACTTAGGATTTTTCAAAATAAGAAGCGATTTCCATAATATAAATACACGGAGTCGACATGAAATTGTGATACCCAAATTTAGATTAACTAAAACAAGCAAGTCATTTCTTATAAACAGTGTCCGCTTTATAACAAGTTGCCAAAGTCGGTGATAGAACTTAGCGATGGGAAGTTCAAAACCCACATCAAACGTGTCCTTATCAAGAAAGCATATTATAAAATTAAAGACTACGTTGAAGACAAGGAAGTTTGGCAATAATTCCTTCTACGCATGTGGCTTCCCTGGTACCTCATTAACGGCATAAATAAGTAAGAGTTTATTAACTGCTCCCAAATTACCATGTTTATTTAAATCTTTATGTTTACATTCGTCCTTGACATATTTATTCTATTATTTGACATTATATACCTACGATTTAATTTCAACTCTTTATTAGTGACTTTTGTGGACATAATAATTATTCAGATTGATTACAGTTGTAATAGCAATCATATAATTGCATTTTATTAAAATAGGTTTTTACTTGTATTAATTTATTTCTTTTGTATAGATTCTTTTCTATTTTGTGAATGTGAGAACGCTATAGGCTTAGTGGATTGTAGACCTGTAGACCATTTTCTAATTTGTTAAGTACTTAGTACTTATTGAAAGACCTACACTGTCCTCCCATACCTAGTAATACTGTTTTTTGAAAGTATTGTAAAAGCCAATTATTTTTAAAAGAGTAACCGTGGAGTTTCTTGCCGGCTCTTCACCATAGGAAACGACCAATTGAAACCGTGCACTTAGCTTCTGATGTTTAATAAGTGCCCATTTATTTTTATGTGAAATAAAATATTTTGAATTTGAATTTGAACTTATAAGGAGTAACTTATTTTTTTTTTAAAAAGAAAAAAGAATTGGGGCAAAAGTATGTAAAATCATTTATTTATACAAGAATGTAAAATTTTATACTATTATTTGATAGTCAAATTCATTGAAAAAATGAAAATAATATGAGTAACTTACCTAACTGAAAATAGTTACGTAATTTGTCGCATGGGGCTCAAGAGAGCAGTGTCGAATCCTTTAGCAGCAGCATAATGCTAAAGTATCATCATAAAGGGCATTGTGAAGCTAATGGGAGTGCCCCGAATTACTATGAAAAATAGTATAGCATGAAAATGCGGTGACAAGGAAATGAGTACTGTTTTAAAATCGTTCGTGCTAGGCCCACAAAACCCTAAAAAACGAAGGCTACTAAATTCTTACCATATTGCACTACATTAGGGAAATATCGAGGGCTTTTCATGTTATTTTCTACTGGAAGTGCGAAACAGGCGCCCGAAGTGCCATACATGCATATGCCGCAGACCCTGATGAAACCATGCAGATTCTTCCATGCCGCACGCTCCATAATATGACTTTCAAATGCCAGTACACTGTAGTACAGTGTCGAGAAAACACATATTGCTGGAAATCGACAAATATTTGTTAGACAAACTGAAGTGAAACAAGTTAACTGGCAATAGATAGTTACCTAAAATGTTTATTCGGTGAAAAAAAAGACAAATATAAGCAAAAATACAACTACTTACAAGTTGTAATTGAATTAACTGAAAGAGAGGTTCGTGGCTAAGCAATAATAGCCCCATGGGTCGATCGATCAGGTTAAGTTACGCTTGCCGTGTTCGGTCCGTGGATGGGTTACCATCTTTACATGTAGAGACCCCTTCTTGTCTGGTAAAGCACGTTAAATGTGATTTATGCTAGACCGTGTCGGGCGCGAGCCGTACCATGTAGAAGGCGCGGGCGAGGCACCGCTCCAAAGCTTCATGAACATTGTAGATGAAGCAGATCATGCTGCACCGTCCAGCATCCGTGTCCCGTCCGAGTCTTGGTTCCTATAAATTAAGTAGACACGGACCCGGCTCGTGCCAGTGAGTGTCTAGCATAAATCATTCCTAAGCCATAAGTTCCGGCTGTCATTCGTGGATCTTTGACAATCGTTAAGGGTCTTTCCGAAAGTCTGACAATCAGTCTTACAACGAGGTATCGTATTAATTTGTGGAGATCAGATAGGCAGTCGCTCCATGTAAAATCCTGGTATTCAGCTCCGAACCCAACATAGTTGGGAAAAGGCTAGGCAGATGATGATGATGAAATTGAAATAACCGAAACATCATAATGGGTTATTGTACTCATAATTATGAACAAGTTTATACTATTGGACCAAAATCAAAAATGTTCTTACCAATGAAAATATCAGCTACAAAGGCGAACGGTGCCAAAAGCTTAATACTCCTGATAAGGCACAATGGAAGTAGAAATGGGGTAGTGATCAATATGTACATTCTGATGTCAGACGGCCACGCAGTAATATCAAAATGGAGGCTATTTACAATCTGTGTGAAATTTAAAATTACACGTTATACGGCAAGTATCACAAAAAGTTGGTAAAATTTAAGGGTGTGGTACAGACCAGGGATGTTACGGAAGTCGTTTTACCAGAACCGGAGCCGGAGTCGCAGGTTTTAAATTTGATTGATCGGAGTCAGAACCGGAACCGGAGTTGGAGGCAGAAGTGGAAGAAAGATGTGTTAAGGGAATGCTTAATGAAATAATAGAAATATAATTCAGTCTCTTTAATCAGTCTAACTGTGTTGATATAAAAATGCTTGGCGCCGAATCTGATACGTTCACTTTTTTAAGTGAGGCGCATGGGTGTACCAGGTGGTTGGACCATTGTATTGTCACGAGTGCTGCACTGCCATTATAAAGCGTGTATGGGTAAAACGAGATGTGCAGTGGTCTGACCACTTTCCACTCATTATTGAATGTGACCTGGGCCAGGTTAGTAGTAAGGAGGGAGGGGGGTGATCCATACACTGGCTTCTAATAATATTCTCGTGCGGGCAAGCGTACGAATGGGCAAATTGAAAATTTTCATAAAATGTGTGACTATCAACTGAGGGAAATTGATTTTCCTGGGGGACTTATTATTGGCGGACACCGCAGTAGGAAACCCTAGCTTTCGACTAACAAGGCAGTCATAAGTCGAGGAAAAACTAACAGACTGCGCAGACACATTAATGACATCACAAAAAGTCCAAAAAAATATAGCTCACCTGCTTAATCGACTGAGCGATTACAATTTGGTAAATACAACAACTTCCACACATATGCAAAAACAAGATTACTTCTACTGTATACCTGAAAGCGATAGAATTATATCATATATAATTATAAAAACTTAGAGTGAAAAACGCGTTCAAGAAATATCAGTGTCATCATTGTTGTGGAATATTGATACTGACAGCTCTTGAATGCGGTTGTGGCGCGGGACATATACAAATGGCGAGTGGCGCGGGCGAGGCGCGGGCGTGGCGATGCCGATAGTATAGCGCGGGCGTTGCGCCCGCCGCCCGTTTCATATTTCATGCAAAATGAGGAAATTACCTGGCGCGGATCATACACAAAAGGCGTGGGCGAGGCGACGGTGCAGTGCGGACATTGTGTGTATGTTCCGCGCCACGTCGCGCGTCGCTTCCATCTATACATTTTGTATGAAATATGAAACGGACGGCGCAGCGCCCGCGCTATACCGTTGCCACGCCCGCGCCACTCGCCAATTGTGTATGGCCTACGCCTTAACCTTTCGTATGTCGTGGATCCACGCGAGACACAATGGTTTTTTAATTGTTTCTGTAATTACGACATACGAGAGGTTAAGTAACATCGCGTTCGAATACGAAGGCGCGATGATGATATTATCTAATCTTTAATACAAATAAATAAGATTGAAGTATCTGTTTGTAATATCTAAATAACAGCTTTTTACTAAATGCCTAAAAAAGTATCGGTACCTACTTGTAAAAAAAAAAAAAAATTTGTCTGTCTGTCTGTTTGTTCCGGCTAATAACATTGGATCTTCGACTATTATTATTTTTAGTTGTCGACCGTTGCAGATCGTGTGGACAGACAACCATTTAAGGCTCCGTGCACGAAAAAAAACCTTTTTCATTAAGGCTCCATGCCGCCGCACCGCACGAAATCGACTGATTTTGATCAATTTTGTTCATTAGTTGTGAGAAAGGGAAACAGAATTTAAACAAAATTATTTCTGATTTGAAAAGTCGAATTCTTTGTCTTGTACATAAGGGAAAGGGAATTTTCAAATAAATTAAGGATTCTTGGAAAATCACTAAAATTCGCAACAAGTTTTCCAAAAAATGACGTGAGACTGTCATTTGATCGTTTCGTTAGAAGAAACTGCTTTTGATTTTGAAAATTAAAAATATCATCAACATCATTATATGGTCTGTCTACTTGTACATAGGGAACCACTTTTTTCAACTTTCATACAAAATATAGCAGAAAAAAAAATGTTAATAACGTAACTTTCTCAAAACTTCAATACAAATAAATATTTTTTTCTAATACTTAGAAACACTTTTAAGAAATTTTATTAATTACGTATTAATCAAGTTAACCATTTAATAGAATCTAAATTTTATTTCGTAAATAAACAATCACTTCATTTCGTAAATAAATGGCAAAGGTAATAATTTTTCATATTTTCCATACAAAAAGTAAAAAAATCCATAATATAAGACACGTCGAGGCTGCCCCAATGCGCGCCTCCGGTTATAAATTAAAATCACGGGGTAGGGCAAACTAGTACCACGTGGACTCGTGATTGTCAAATAAGATTTTAGTTGTGTCAAAATATATTTAAATTTAGAATTTTTTTTTTCAGAATAGCTTTAAGATTCTCATAGCCAAAAGTAAGGAATTTAATGATCGTTTAGTTAGTTTAGTTTGATGTACAAGAGACGGCATCGCTATTCGTATTTATGTAAAACGCTTACCTCAATGTTATTGAATGTCTAAATGTACAGTAAGCGTTCAAAAGTGCATAGGCACGCTAAGAGTCGTATTGCTGTGAACACGCGGTATAATCCGTACATGTGTATGTGTAAGCAGTAAGGCGTCTGTGGTGTGTGTACCGTACACACACCACAGAGAACGCAGTTTTGCACTACACACTGTTGTATTGTCGCGGTTCGCGGGCGTCGCACTATATGAAACAAAAATATATTTCCATCACTTTTGTTAGACACGGTAACACATACGCGTGACCTTGGCCAGTTTATGGTATTGCTAAAATTCTAAAGTAAATTATATGTGCAAATAGCAGAAGGCGTTAAGCGTTGGTCTTATATTCAAGATGGCTAAGGTTCTAATATCGTAAATCACAGCGCTGTTTTTGCAAATATTATTATTTTTGTTTGCAATAATAATATTTTTTAAATATTGCTGCCTTTTTATTAATGTTTTTACTGCAATAAAAGGTTTAGAATAAAAATGCGTGATATGTGATAATAAAATTAAAAGACATTTATTCGTTATATTTATTTTACTTAAGTATAGTTAACAAACTGCTACAATTATTTATCATTACTTCAGCTGAATAAGATGTGAAATAGATGTCTAGAAACTTAGAAGCAATTTGTATTATTTAGACATTTAAATTTTGAAATGTTTTAAGTTATAAATGGATTTTTTTTACCATAAATATAGAGCTTTGATCATGGTAGAAGTAATTAAGCAATAAATAAAGAATATTAGACTACTTAAAATGTAAAAAAAACTACTGACAAAATAGGTGATTTTAAGGTAGTATAGGCAGTTTGTTAACATTAATTATTTTACATTTTATTTGGCTTTAGTAAATATTGGTTGGTATTGAGGTTATAGCTTAGGTATTCATTTTCTTTACGAAAAGAACATTGAAACTAAACCTCAAATTTTAAACCTAAAATAATAATGTTACTAAAATAATATTACTAAACATTTTCGGTCTATCTGCAAGAAATACGACAAACACTATATTGAAACGTGCTTAAAAAATTCGTTACCATAAATTCATGCAATAACGAATCTGTTGTTTATTAAGTTGGTACAGTCAATATTTTAAGGTCAAAAACGGTTTTCTAGCTGGTTTTTAGTGATGCAAGCCTTCAGAGTGCACGGCAAACGGTTCATAATGACGTGTTTTTAATAATTCAGCAAAATATTTCATTGGTATTAAACCATTTGTTTCATATTCATTCACCATTTGACGTCGCTGCTACTCCATAATAAGCTTCTTCCTCATATCTCTTTACCCTCACAGTATTTCTCTAGAACAAAGAATAGCATTGTATTCATTACACATAATACCTAATTATTTATTATTTACTAATCGAATTAACCTCATAATGAATTTAAAACTCTATCTGCTGTATCTTGGCATTGCATCTTCTGTCTCAACAATACCTCTGTTCTATCAACAATACCCTTGATTAAGATTTATGTTTAGTAAAATATGAAATATTTAAATGATAACACTCACACTTAGTCCGGTTTTTTTAGATATTTGTGTAAATAACATTCACTTTTACGCAGCGCAATAATATTCTCTGATCTGATCTGATCTCCCTTCAATATTTGACTGCTTTTTGAAAATAATAACCACAACACTGCTCTCACAATACTCGTCACCAACATTATCCATGAACCAACAAAGTTCTATTAAGTGAATACTCGTAACAAACTGCATCTGTCTACCCGACAGGAATCGAAATAATTTCCTTAGTTTTATGTGGTCTACCTGCTAAACTTTAATATTTATGTGAACAAGGCGAATAAAAAGCGAATGATTTTCGAACTAGTCATTGGTTGCAGACAAAGTGAGTGTTTGTGTGTGTACTGTGCGTGTCTATATTATTGTAACAACTTATAGAAGAAGGTCGTAAGTCAAACCGAAGCGTCAGTCTATTGCTTTGTGAGATTGCCTGTGGACTTGGTCGGTACTGTATCTGAATGCATCTAACACCAAATTATAGCATTTTTATGTTGATTGTTATAAACATACTAAACGAATATACACAAATATTCCAGACTTATTTCTTATCCGTACCTTTGTAAATTAAGAAAATATTATCTATAGGATCAAAACTGTTTAAGCGATCACTACGCTCGATCTTTAGGCATGTGTGCGTGAACGGTGCATACAAACATAGCATCGTAAGAATTTACCTAAACTCTGTCGAGTGAATTTTGTGCACGGAGCCTTAATAACTTATCAAACTGTAAGAAAGCTTGAAATAATTGAAACATTGGTGCCGATTCCCTTGTTCACATACTAAACTAAATTTAAGTTCAGTGCATCTTTTTCTTTCTAATTCATTAAGAAAAGGATAGAAGATAAATTTTAGTTTAGTACTGTCAAATTAATCAGCGCTTGACGTAAATTGACGTAATTTTAGTAGGCATGTTTTTAATCACGTCTAAACTTGTATGGAGAGTGACAGGCGCTGATTAATTTGACAGGACTAAACTAAAATTTATCTTCTGTCCTTTTCTTAATGAAATAGAAAGAAAAAGATGCACTGAACTTAAATTTAGTTTAGTTTGTGAACAAGGGAATCGGCACCACTAAGTCCGTGTAGGTAAGTATAAAAGTACAGTTTTCGTGGTGCTAAACCATGTCAGTCACAGCACCTGTTAATAGTTGCATCACTTTTGCGCTCTCGAAAATATGGTTTATTTTGCCTTTGATTTACTAAATGAAGACATAATATAATCTTAAAATAAAATTTTGATTTTATTTTAAGGATAGCTGAAAACTTATGTGTTATTTTTAAATTTCTTGATATGGTTTGATAAATAATAGGAAAAAATACATAACTGACAGGGTTAAAAAAAAATGGGTATTTCAATAAAAAAAAATCTGCTATATTTTGTATGGAAGTTGAAAAAAGTGGTTCGCCTATGTACAGACGCCAGCACATCAACCTACTCCAATCTATCAAATTTTTCCAATCAACATTGAACCTTATTCTTTAGCAATAAAGTTGAAAATCTATTAAAAAAAATTGTCAGATTGTAGTAACTTGATGTGCACAAGTAGACCATATTATAATGATGTTGATGATATTTTTAATTTTCAAAATCAAAAGTGATTTCTTCTAACGAAACGATCAAAAATCAGTCTTGCGCCAATTTTTAGAAAACTTGTTGCAAATAGTGATTTTCCACGAATCTTTAGAAAAATCCCTTTCCGCTATGTACAAGACAAAGAATTCCGACTTTTCAAATCACAAATAATTTTGTTTAAATTCTGTTTCTCTTTCTCACAACTAATTAACAAAATTGATCAAAATCAGTCGATTTCGAGCACGGCCCCTTAAATAGATGGACCGCCATATTCTACCCGAAATGTCGGTTGTCGTAAACGGATGCGGTAGACAAACAGGCATACAGACGGATAGACAGTCTATGTAGGCTTAGTTATAGACAGTACCTTATTAGCTTACGCCATCTGTCTTTCATCAAGTTATATCAAGTCTAAGCAATTTCTCAATTTGCTTTTTATCAATAAATTGATGGATTATTGGTAGGAAAATAAGAACATTGGTAAGATGACGACAGATTTAATAACTCACAGAGCGAATACAGTTTGCTAGAAAGGAAAAATTTTCTGGAGTGTCTTTGACAGCTGTCACAAACAGTACACCGACATGACATTGACGTTTAGTTTAAAACCTTCACCATAAGTTAGTATTAATATAAATCTTTGACATTTCTCGGGACCTAGGGGTCCCGGAAGGCGTACGAGGGGCAGTTTAATGAAATGAGGTACCAACCGGCGATTATCCCTGTTCGCACTATGCAAGTGCAGCCAAGGACAACCCCCGGGTGGTGTAGGACTATTGAAAGATATGAAAATAAAGATATCGGACTATGGGTTTGGGTTGCTAAAGTGGACTGGTCACCTGGAACTATGGAAGGACTATGGCCCCTGCCTGATCTATGTTTTATTTGTTTTAATAATATAAATTATTATTAAAAAGCTCAAAAAAAGTACGTACCTAAAAGCTTTGCTTTTTGCCCGAATACAACGCCAGGGTGCGGTTGCGGCAGCCGCTTCAGCCAAGTCAGGGTATGATAGTTTATTTATCCTTATCCTACGATACATTTTTTGAGCTGATCTTATTAACATCTGTGAAATTTTGAGATTCTTAAGTGCCTGCTAAACGGTCGCCAACCGCGTCCCAACTGAGGTGACTTTGGTGATTTACAACCATGTAAAGTCCCCGTCACGAGAAGCTATAAATTTTGTAAACACACATTCAGGGGTTTGCAATCTTTGGGTACTTAAAATAAAATAAAAACAGTTTTGTACTATTTTTTACAGGGATATAATTATATTAACACACACATCTAATTACAAACAAACAATATAACCTAATCCGCGAAAACACCACAAACAAACAGACGCATTCGAAACTCGAAAGACAGCAGAGACATCGTCAGCGTGAACTTACTTCAAAATCGTGGCTCAAATGTTTACGTTCCATGAATCAGATGCGTTCCAGTACTACAAAACCTTAGCCGACAGCGCTTTATATCGCTAAAATATAACCCGATCAAGTGAAATTGCTCATTAGTTTCGTATAACACGTACGTTACTTTGACTTCATTGAATTTGGGATTATTCGTTGTTGATTAAATTGTCGCTACGTAACTTGGTAGAAGTTCTTTATTTACAAAAATTATAGCTTCTCGTGACGGGGACTTTAGTTGGTTTATGACGAAATTTCAAACAGCTCTGCCTGTCGCCAACCAAGGTCACCTTTGTTGGGGACGCGGTTGGCAAACGTCAAGGCTCGGAACTGGTTTAAAAAATAACGGTTAAAACCAGTTTATTTGAGTTTTACTCCGAACTTTTCTTAAGAACGTGAACGTTTTAAGAACTTTATTTTAATCTAAATTAACCGGTTTAGTCGACGAGCGGCATGTTGGTAAACGCGTTGCAACTTGTGATTACTTGTGAGGATGCCACGCTGAATAAAAACTAAACAAAAAAACCGGTTAATATTGCTCTAAACCGTTTAATTCGAAAAAAAAATTTATGTAAAAACTCTTCCAAAATCGGTTTATAAAAACCGGTATATACGGACGAAACCGAATATAAAGGTTTTTGTGTCAAGTACATAATAACGGTTTGAAAATTTAACCGGTATCCGAGCCTTGGCAGCCGTATAGCAGGCCCTTTAAAATTACTGGTTTATATATGTTCAGACTGCTAATCCATTGTTTCATAAGTTGGAAAAAAAATCTGCTCAACAACGTAAATAACGCAATGAATGTTGTTGAACTGTCAAAATGAAACAAATTAGGCAAAATTGTTTACGAAAATATGTTACGCAATTAGGGTACTGGTCTATGTTGTAATTAAGAGAAAAATACATAAGAAGTCTTAGAAAGATTAAAGTGACGAAAGAGTTCATACTATGAAATTGTATCCTTGCAAGAGAGAGACGGAGCTATAAAAGACAAATAGCACCATCCTTTTTTCGCAAAACAATAATGGTTAGGTGTTCAGAGTCCATGTTATGGAATTGTATCCGTGAGACAGAGCTATAAAAGACAAATATATAGCACCACCATTTTTTCGTAACGGGACAATAACGGTTATGTGTTCAAGAACATCACTTTTATATATTATTTTCAATTCGTCAAAAATATTACCACACTATAGAGGAGACATAAAAAAAATGCATATTAGGGCCAGGCCATAATGATAAGAAAACTCACAATCATAATGTATCCTATAAGGACTCCTACGAAAACGGTCACAGCCAGTGATGTCCATAGGCCTCCAATCATGTAGGCCTCATGCATACTTAGCACTGCGGCGCCAAGGCTTCCCTTGATCATGTGAGCGGTGGACTCAATTATACTGCAAAGTAATAACTCTGTCAAGGCTGGGTATCCTGAAAGTTGGCAACGACGTAAATAGTTAAAGTGCTTGCTACATGGCTGCCAACCGCGTCCCCAATGGTGGTGACCTTAGAAGGCGACAAGCAGAGCTGTCTGAAATTTGGTCGTAAATCACCAAGGTCACCTCGTTGGACGCGGTTGGCAGCCGTGTAGCATGCCCTTGACAGTCGTTAAGGAAGTTCAATCGAAGCAGTCGCTCCATGTAAAGTTTGGTATTCAGCTGTGTCCATTTAGACTGGAAGCTGACCCCAAAATTGTTGGTAGCTATTGATAGTGCAATACATGAAGACGTGCCCCATTCTACGATTACTGTACAGTAAGTACGGAGCGCAGCGGAGTGGGTCGCGTCTTCGTGGATGGCACTATTAATTTGGTAGAATCATGGTCTGTTTAACCACCGCCAGAAAAAAACTAGATTATTGATCCTGTAGGTAGATAGTGCCTGTCTTGATAACGCGAAACATGCTCCCACAATTTTTTTACAGGTTCAAATTAAATTACCTGGTAAAACTATATCTAAGACTAGCGGACGACACGCGGTTTCACCCCCGTAGGTCCCGTTCCCGTGGGAGTACGGGGATAAAATATAGCCTATGTTACTCGCTGATTTTTAAGTTTATTCGTAACATACATAAATACAAAAATATTACATTAAAATGTTATAATTATAAATTCTAACCAAATTAAATTAAATATTATTATCTAAGATATCTAATGAAGTAATGACGATAAACAAAAAACAAAAAATTTTCTAAACTCAGCATTTCAAGTGACCAGCGACCGTTGACTCCGTAATCAGCTGTGCCATGGGTACTTGAAATTATGAGATTAATTTTGTTCTTTAACGCGGCTTGCAGTAGGAGTTGCCTAGTAAAAATTGTCACGTTATGAAAAAGCGTTATGCTCAAAAAAGTCAGGTTTAAGGTATAGGCAGGTAAGTTTCAAATATCAAAAGTTTTTTAATACAGAGCCATCTACTATAAGTTCTTAGCTTCTAAAAACTTATACTAGATGGCTCTGTATTAATACATAATATACAGAATGACTCGATTTGGACCCGCCATAGCAAATTCGCATATAGAGGAGGTTATTTACTAATTATTGAACCACACTATCCCTAGCTAAAGTTTTATAGTTTGGGAGATATGTCAATTTTTATGCTTTATTGAGATTTTTCCAATTTTTTTTTTGCTATAACTTATTAGTTTTTTTTTATTATTTGTTGGTAGTCATAAACATTGGTAATTAAAATACCACTGAACTTCCCTCAAACTAGGGTTAAAAAATAAGATTTAAAAAAAAACAAAAAAAATCTTTACGATCAAGGGAAAGTAAGGTCTAATAATTGGCAAATGACCTCCTTTATATGCGAATTTGCTATGGCGGGTCCAGATCTAGTCACCCTGTATACATCGAAAGGAGGAGCTCGTGGCTAAGTAATAACAGCCGCGCGGGTTGATCCGTCAGATTAATCTATGTTTGCCGGGGTTGGTCCGTGGATGGGTGATCATCTTTAAATACCGGGACTCCTCTAGTGTCTCGGAAAGCACGTTAAGCCGTTGGTCTCGGCTGTCATTCATGGATCTTTGACAGTCGTTACGGGTCGTCAGTAGCCCGAAATTCTTACCAAGCGAGATCATATTACCCAGTTACTGGGTTATGGAGGTCAGTCAGTCGCTCCATTTAAAATACTGGTATTCCGCTGCATTCGGTTAGACCAGTTGTAGGCCTCGTTGGTCCAGTAGTCGGTAAACTCAAAGGATGAGCGTGAGGTCTTGGATTCGATCTCCGGGTCGGGCAATGTTACTGGGTTTTTCGATTATAAATGTTAATAATACTCAGTAGAAGCCTATAGCATAGGAAAACCGGTGAAATGGTGTGCGTACCAATACCATCGGGGAAACGGGTGATGTTAAAAACCGCATCCAGCGGTTTCCTGTGGCCTTCACAAGGTCATCGGTACACTTAGTGGGGGGCCTTTTAACGCTACGTTTTCCGGTACTCGGTCGCCACTCTAGAACTTTTTGGCCCTATTGGCCATCTGTTTTGCGAGCAATTTGCCCTACCCATAGCCACTTATGTTTGGCATTTCTTCGGGCTATCTCGGTTACCTTGGTTCTTCTACGGATTTCTTCATTTCTGATTCGATCACGTAGTGAAATTCCAAGCATAGCCCTCTTCATTGTCCTTTGGGTGACTTTTAGCTTTCTAATAAGGCCCATTGTGAGTGATCACGTTTCCGTACCATAACTCATCACTGGCAACACGCACTTTCGTCTTGAAACACTGTGGTATGTGGGACGAGAAGATATTGCATAGGTTCCCGAATGCTGCTCAGCCGAGTCGGACCTACCTAACTCGACGGTTTGTCCTGGGTAAACTTATTCGTCCACAACTTCGAGTGTAGCGTCTCCGATATTCATGAGAGTGGGTGATACATGGACATTTGACAAGACCTCTCCTGTCTTGCCATCTTCATTTTAAGACCCACTCTTATGCAAGCTCTACTGACGTCATCGAGTATTATACTGAGGTCCTCCATAGTCTCAGCCATGACAACTATGTCGTCAGCAAACCGAAGGCTAGTGATGTACTCGCCATTGATGTTGATGCCTAGCCCTTTCCAGTCCAGAACCTTGAAGACATCCTCCAGTGCAGCGGTGAACAGTTTCGGAGAGATAACGTCTCCCTGTCTCACACCTCACTGCAGAAGAATAGGTTTCGAGGTCTGGTGCTGGAGGGGGACTGACATTGTGGCGTTTTTGTACAAACACAAACAGCACCTCAATGTACTGATAATCGATCTGGCACCGTTGAAAAGACTTCAGTATAGCCCATGTCTCGATCGAATCAAAGGCTTTCTCGTAGTCTACAAACACTAACCAGAGAGGCAGGTTATACTCTTCGGTCTTCTGTATAACTTGCCGCAGCGTATGGATGTGGTCTACGGTGCTAAGGTTTTTAAGGTGGTTCGAGAGGCTGGAAGTCGTCAAGCCTGGGTGCGAGACGGTTCGTGATGACTCTTAAAAACAGCTTGTACGATTAGACATGGCTAAGAAGAAAGATGGGCCTATAATTCTTAAGGAGGGCATTGTCGCCCTTTTAGGAAAGTATCATCACACCTCTGTTCCATACCTGTGGCGTTTTGCCCTCAAGTATGACGTCATCAAACAGCTTCTGGAGTCGGCCGTAATTCCTCATCAGCCGGTGCTTTATTATTTTTGAACTGCTTCAGAGCCATCCTAATCTCGTACAAGCTGACGTCCGGGATGTCTACGGTGTGATCAATTAAATAAAAATAAATAAATTAAACAAAAATTATCACTTTTTGGAAAATTTGCCCATTTTTGACTAGCTGTATTTTCGCAACCTAAAGTGTTATATACCTAGAGTGTTTGGGTTGGGCCTAAATTGTAGCAAATTTAGTTTGCTTCACAAAAAAAAAAACTGAAATGTGCCAGAATTTTGTAGTTTTTCTAGCACCATAGGAGTAGCACAAGGTGACAACTATGATTGATCGCTCTCGTTCTTACTGGTTAAAAAGCCCAAATTACATTTATTTCGTTTTTGCTGTATAGAAATTAGCAAACCAAGTAGAAGTATTTAACTGGTAAAATGGAATAAATGCATTTATGACCTTTTCTCAGAATAATTCTTACCATTTTACTATTTAAATTATAAAATATAAGAAGAAGCTCTAATCATTTTTATTATTTTTAACTGTATAAACCGGAACGAATTTAAGCCATAAGATTATTATTTCCTTTATTTCATTATTTACATATAAATTATATTTTTAAATATTAGAATAAAATAATATAAAAACATTTAAAAATATAAAAAATAGTGTCCCACCGGTATCGGGAGCAGGGTCCAAGCTACCGGCGGTCAGGGCTCCAGAGAGAGGAACCTCATAACGATGCGAGCCGTGTCCAGGAGTACCGCTTTCTGAATCAAGCCCTTAATCCAGCTGCCCAACGAGAGCCTCCTTAGGTGTTGGTCGAGGCTCTTGGCAATTAAGCCATTGGCTGATACGACTATCGGCACAATGATTGCTGAGTCCACATCCCACATGTCGACAACCTCGCGAGCCAAGTCAAGATACTTGATTTGTTTATAAGATTATTTATTGTTATACTGGTATTTTTTTCCAAATGTGCGTAGATATCACTTTTACAAACTCATTTTCTCGGCAGCCATTGGACCTAGCATTTATTCGGTTTTACTAGAAGATAGCGCGTAAAAATTACATATAACTGCATTTTTAACTCAATTTCGTAAAAAAGTACATTTATCATGTTTTCGCAGTAAGCAGATGATTTATAAATGCGAAAGTAAGTTTATTTCTTACGCTTTCACGCTAAAACGGCTGAACGGATTTGGATGAAATTTGGCACATGGGTAGACCATGATCTGGGTTAGAACATAGAATACTTTTATCCCAATATACTTACGGGATCGAGATTTATGCGGGTGAAACTGCGGGTCGTAGCTAGTAAATAATAAAAAAATCACTAAAGAAACATAAAATACTTAGTAGTATAAGTGTCGTTCCTCTCCGCAATGTAGTCATAAGTTTCTCTTTCAGTTCCAGGGTAATAGTCATAAAAAGCGCTATCTCTTCTTGCTATGTAGCGGTCTACTTCTTTATCCAAGTAATACTCGCCAGGGATTGTGCTGATCTGAAAGAGAACTCAGTGTGAGGACATAAAGAGGCGGGTATTCCGGTACGGACTTGTCGGTGCGGGTTGGTACGGATCGGTGCAGGATGCCCTACATATAGAAACAGGTAAATTTGCCTTTATTGACCATCATGGCTTCGAGTTCGTCGGACGACGATTTCCTTCTGGAAAGTGTTTACTTAAAATGTAAAAAAAGAAGGACGGTTGGTGTATCCAATATTAATAGTAAAAGAAATAAATATGGTTCATATCACCATTTATTTCTACAAGACTTAAAATTTAATAAAGACGAGTTTCATGATTATACCAGGATGACACCAGAAACATTCGACTACGTGTTAGTTAAAATAGAACATCTCTTAATTATTATTTTTTTTGTCCCACAAAGATGGTCTTTCAAATACTAAGACAATGAGAACTTCGTTAAAGACCATCCATTTTAAAGACACCCTACTCCGACAAACTTTGAAGCCCGTTTGATCCTGTCCAGGTAGTCGGTACCGACAAGTCCCAACCTGTTTCTTTATGCGTGAGTGCATATGATAACATTGGAATATTTCGACGGCCCCCACGTATACTATCGAAATTACAAAAAAGCCATTTTCGTTTTATTGCACTAATAGCAAGTAGAGATAAAGATGTATGATTTTATACAAAAATTATGTACTAATTTTATACCCTCAATTGTTTTTCAATTGAACAAAATTCAAATTGGCATATTCGGTAAAAAAGTAACCAGCAGTAACCAAGTAAACTATTGAATGTCTAATATTAGAAAAAGTATAATAATTATCAAAAACTATAGTAGACAGTATAAAACAGTAAAATTTTCCACTTTAGATACATCGGTAATATAAAATTTTCGAATTTCATGTTCGACAAAAATCTAAATCTAAACTTAGAATCGTTCTCCTGTAGAGGTTTTGCAGTTTCGATACTTTAAGTGGTGGCCGTCGATTTTACCTCTACGGATCGGTACCTACGCGTACCGGTTTGTCTGCACCGGAAGCCCGCCTCTTTATGTCCTCACCCTAAGGGTGGAGTCTACTATTAAACACCATACTAGTTTTTCAAGCTGCACTGAATGTTACAAAGACGCCACATTAGCATCATCGATGAGGTTCACAGGAGACTATATCATAATTTCATAAAGGTACCAATTTTAATTTCAACCATTTATTTGTGACTTTTGTGGATAGGATAAGTGGTAGATAGTGGCAACCATGTCATTTGGTTTAAATAGGTTTTTATTATTTTATTTATCCTTTTTAAAGATTATTTTATATTTTGTGAATGTGAGAACTTTGTGGGCTTAACAAACTGTAGATTTGTAGATCATTTTCTATTTTATTAGGTACCTGGTACTTGTTGATAGGCCTACAATGTCCTCTCATACCTATAAACATTGTAATTTGAAAAAAAAAAACATTTATTTTTTTAAAAGTGATCGTGGAGTTTCTTGCTGGCTCTTCTCCATAAGAAGCGACCAATTGGACCCGTGCACCTAGCTTCTGACGTTTCATAAGTACATGGGCACTTATGAAACTTCAGAAGCTAGGTGCACGGGTTTATGTGAAATACAATATTTTGATTTTGAGTCACATTCAAAATATGTTCGTCACCATAAGGGGTATTTTTGTCTGCTGATTGCACGATAGGAATCTATTTTACTGATTGAACATTATAATTATTGTGCGTCATAATGTCAATACCGCAGAATGACATTCAGCCTTTTTCTATACAATAATTATGTCAGACTTAAATAAAAATGTGACACTTTGTGCTGCTGTAAGCTTTACGAGGATTTTGGCAAATAATATTTAGCTATCCCCAAGGTCTTAAGTGTCAAAGATTCTGAAGCACTTCGATTATGCATGAAATTAAACCAGGTACCGAAATATTGATGGACAAGTTTAAATTGTCGTACCTATGTGATTTATTAAATATCACATTCCTTGATTTTTTAATAATATTTTTTTATATTGAAAAATCGTATCCAATAACTTAATAAAAGTTATCGATCTTACCGATGGTCCAGGACTATTAGTCTGAAAGAAAAAACAGATGTTTTTAAAGAAGGCATTAAATTATTGTGTCGTCCAATCTTACAAGTTAATGTCTGAATATGGAGAAAAAAATATCTGAAATTAGCTAGAAAGGACTAAAAAAGAGTAGCTCTGAAGCAGTTTTAAGTCACTAGATAACATTTAGAATGACTGTTACATTTCGACTGCCCCGTTGGTCTCGTGGTCGCAAGCTAGACTGCTGTGCGTTGGGTCCTGAGTTCGATTCCCAGGTCAGGCAAAGTGTTATTGGGTATTTCCATTAGGAATTTCTCAGTAGCTGCCCGGAGTATGGAAATTGGTGGTCTCCGGTTCTGTGCCTGATCTTTTCCCGGTCGTGACAGATTGCCGTCCCATCGGTCTATGAGAGTAAAGGAACAGATAGTGCACCTGTGTTTGTGCCACCCTGTCATTTACGTTTACCTTAACATTTATATTACAACACATAACCTCCCGCTCTCCGCTCATTATTAATTGTTTGTAATATTAATAAAAATTCAGTAACAGTAGCTAGCTTCAAAATTAAACAGAGACTTTCGCTAATTTCTATAAATACTAACATACCTACGAAAACATTATCTAAAGAACATAACTTACTTCTTCATTCAATTCCTGTCGCTGATTTGAGCTAGTCGATACACCATGTCCGCCAAATTTTACCGAACTGGTTGGAGTATCAGGTTGAAAATTTGCTGCGGAAACGCCAATAAAATGTGTTGCAGTAAGACCAATATAATTATATTGCTATATTAGCAGATAACGAATGAGGCCCACTTGTTGAACTGGATTCTGGTAACGGAATATCAATGCCCGTGATTAAAGGACCATGAACCATGGAAATGCCAGAAGGATACGTAGCAGCCGTAACAGGATCAGTCGTGGTTGAAGGACCGGTGGCCGTTGTACCACCCGGCTCTGAGGTAGAGCCAGTGGAAGTAGGAGGTCCCACAGTCGCTGGAGTAGTCGCGTCAGGTGTGGCGCCCTGAGGAAGGTTGCTAAGGTAAATTGGAAAGTAAGATTTAGAAACTGAACTACACGATTGACTGAGTTATAAATTTTAGAATCGTGCGGTAATCCAATATAATGGATAGTTTCAAACATAGTTTACACAAAGGAAAATTACTCAGGTTCTCGATTTATCATAGACGCATTTGTTTCTTACGAGACGAGGAATCAAAGATGGCAAGGAAATTATTCACGGGTATCGTGAGCATGTATGTAGTCATTGGCTCAGGTTGGTTTCTAAAGAAAATTTAATTTTACTATGTTCTTAGCTTTTGCCCAACTGTGGACTTGAAATTATATGACCTGGTTATACTTGAAATTATATGACTTCTACGCAATAATGCGTAAAAAAGTTGCGTCGGTGGTGCGACGAGTACGGGGGAGCCCGAATAGCGTCCTGAGGATGATTGGCGAGAGAACCGATACTGTTCTGCTCAGTAGGTTCACTGAACTCCATGTTTTGCGAGACCGATGAGTCTACTGTGCAGGGGTAGACGGTGTGTCTAGTTTCTTCTTCTTTTTATTTTAGTTACTAACATTAGTCATAAGCGAAATTATTGTCACTAACAACCTCAAATTACCTTGCCTATGGACTTTTTTGTCTGAAATAAATGATTTTAATTTTAATTTTTTTTATACGGTTAACTTAGGGATAAAAATAAAATAATATTAAACTTACAGAACCGTCTTCTGTCGTGGATTCTGCAGCAGCCGCCTCTGATGTACCCGCCTTTGCGTCTTTAACAGGTTCCATCTAAAATGATGCACTTTCCAATGGGTATGGGTTTATATTAACTAACTTAATTACCTATTATTAAACTCAGAGATGGAATATTACGACATTACTACCTATCACAAAAACACATTTATAACAGTTGTAAGCAACTGATAAATGTACAACTCAGTGTAAACTCCAAGTGGGTCCGAGTGTCCACTTGGTTTTTCTAGACATCACCAAGCGGTTAGTCGACTCTTCACGTGACCTATTTTTAAGCCAAAGAATCAGCATCGCCATTCAACGTGGTACTGCTGCCAACCTTTTGGGCACTTTTCCTGTTGACAGCGATGCGAACCAATTTTTTGATGCCCAATGATTCTTTCCCCTCCTTTTCATATACATTTTCATATTATTATTATTTCTTTATTACATTTTCATACACATAAATTACATTTTTGAATTATTTGATGAAAAAAATATAAAAAATAGTGGCCCATCGGCATCAGGAACAGCGTCCAACCTGCCGGTGGTCAGGGCTGTTACTATTAAGTCTGAATTATGTAAATACCTATTATCATGTAAACTAGTATATTACATACATATATACATAAACTCACGCCTTTTTCCCATGGGGGAAGGCAGAAACTCTGACTATTAATGATAGGCTGAGGAATGATGTGATAAGACTAGTAATATTATAATGCGAAAATAAAACTAGATAGTAGAATACTAAAGCATATTAGTACCTCGTAGACTAAAAAATCTTTATTTTTAGGCGAATTCTGTGAACAATCTGTTTTCTAGATGGTTGCAAATTCTCAGATCTCAAACGACATTTTGATAAGAACTTTCAAGACGAGAGATATCACAGATCTAATATTAATAATTGTTGTGTTAATTACTCTTTTCTATAAAATGTTTTATTCACTGCAAAGCAGAACGTATTTTCTCCACATTTCCTCCAAGTCGGACAGTTATGTCAAAATGACAAATAAATTATTATACTCTATGATTTAGACTTGTGCAGGCAAAAAAGTTAAGTATAATTATGATATGTGTGCTTTGAGTTTATGGTTATTCATTATAATATTGAAACTATTTTATTTTTTTTACGGACCATAGCAGACATCATACTTAAAGCATCGGTGATTTATTTATCAGAGATCGGAATACGTAGAGTATATTTACCTAAACTTCGAGGGAGGAAGTAACATATATTAATATTTATTTATTTATAGTTAATTAAAACGATACAACACCAATTACATTAATTAACATAGATACAATTACAATCTTGACATTAATTTAATTTTTAGAGTGGATAATATCTCTAAAATCCTGGAATGATGATAATGATGTTTTAATCTCGGGATTTAAAATAACGAATTATTTATTTGACTTTATAACATAGTTGCAAATGATTGATTTGAAGAATCATATCACGTTTTATAAGGGTTCCGTACTAAAATTGGGACAAATTCAAATGTTTTGTTTATTTTTATGTTAAATGTTACGAGTTACGAGCATTTGTATTTTTACCCAATAGACGGTGCAACAGCATATACAGGGGTATTTTTGGTTAATAGCGTCTGGGCAGCCCGCGAAATTCAAATTTTCTTACGTTTTTTGCATTTTGCTGGTCAGTGTCAGGTTTTATGTTGATTAAAATACCGCGAATCATATATTTTTTTTCAAGCTTAGAGTGTAATTGTACTTTTAAATAGTTTATATTTAAGTATTTAGAATATCGCTAGTCCATGTCCGGACACATTGTATGTATATGTCACCGTAAGATTGTGAGAACCGTAAGTTTATAATCTATCGGTATTATTTTCGTTTGATTATAAACTGTCAAAAATTGTGAAATGGGTTAGGTGAGGTTAAAACTATGACCAACCGAGCGCGAGCCGAGCGAGCGCTACTTCCAAGTTGCTCGCAGCCACGCAGGCTATTTAATATTAGCGAAAGGTGCATTACGTCGCAAACAAGTTGGTTCCCAGTTCACAGTTTGTCAGTTTTTCATGGATACATTATAAACTATAGAAAAATTATGCGTTAAATTGTAAATGATTTGTCACAGTTCACAATTTTTCGACAGTTTATAATCTAATGGAAATAATACCGATCATTTATAAACTAACAAAGTTCATAATTATATGGTGACATATACATATATAGATAATAAAGTGGCAATAAATGTGTACTTCACCGCACACCATCAGAGAGCTGCTCTGATCTAAGCGACACCCATACTAGTGCCCTGAAATCACGCTCATTGGTTTCACTTAGGCAACCAGAAGACATCCTGTACAATCGGAGAGTCCCGATCAAGCACACGATTTGTCCGGTCAGTATGTGCAATAATGCGTGCTAAAATACCGCCACAGTGTAGCCCTAGCCACGTTACATGCCTATTATTATTTATACTTTTCGCACTCAAAAAAAACTACAAAGGCGAAATAATGCCTTAGGCATCCAAGGGTGGTGAAGAGATGGGCACGCCACAATTGCGGCGATAAGACCCCTCTTTGAGGAGTGGCTAGAGAAGCGCCACGGCGTCCTCACCTTCCGCCTGACACAGGTGCTCACCGGACATGGCTGTTTCAAGAGGTACCTGTTCAGGATAAAGCGGGAGGAAACGCTCGGGTGTCATCACTGTGTGGATCGCCCGGAGGACACGGTGGAGCATACGGTGGAGGTCTGCCCGGCTTGGGCAGGGCATCGCCGTGTCCTCGTGGAAGCGATCGGCGGCGGTGATCTCTCGCGTCCGGCCCTGATTCGGGCCATGCTACGGAGCGAGAGGAAATGGAAGGCCGTCACCTCGTTCTGCGAAGCAGTAATGTTCGCGAAGGAGGAGACGGAGCGCGTGAGGGAGAGGCAATTTTCGTGCCCTCGCGCCCCTAACCGCCGCAGGAGGAGACGCCCTGGGCGTTGGGAATCACAGGAAGATTTCCGGCCACCGTAGGCGCGGGCTTGCGGACGGTGAGCAATGGGTAGCTCGCCATCCGATAAGGACCAAGCCCGGGTCGACGGCGCGTTGTGTTCCACGCGCGCCTCAAAGACATGTCAGCAGAATTGACGGGGTCCGATAGGGCCAATGCCTGCCGGGGTTTCGAAGAAAACCGATAGGGAAATCGTGGCCCCCTGGCAACACGGCAACTGAAGGAACACGGGTGGGTTTTAGTCAGTAAGAGTCTGACACGCCCGCGCGGGAGAAGTTATTTGATGATTTCCCACCCAAAAAAAAAAAGGGTGGTGAAGAGATAAGGTGGCAGGAGCTCTGTGTGAGATGTACAAAAAAAACCAGTAACCATTCAAAATATTTTATTTTTTCAAGCTATTACATGTTTTCTCTTTATTTAAACATTCGTCCCAAAGTTCAGCTCTTGTGGTTGGATTTTTATCTTCATTAGTGTTTCCACAGGAGTTACTGCTTTCACATTCATCTGATTTTTGCGGACATTTTGTAGTTGTTTTATCTTCACAAGAATCCTTGCCTTTCCTCAAGGTATTCGAAATATCTAGAAGAGTTTTTACTAAAGGTGATTTTAAGAGCTCATTATCATATCTATCCTTTTTTTGGTCTCCTCTGTAATCACTATCTCCTCTGTCCCTATCCCCTCTGTTATCTCCCTTATAGTCAGAATCCATCCTATTGTCTCCTCTATAGTAATTATTATTACTATTGCTTCCCCTATTGCTATCATCACCTCTGTTGCTGCCATGATTGCCCCTATAACTGCCCCTATTTTCATTATCACCCCTATAGCTGCCCCTATTGCTATTACTTCCTTTATAGCTGCCTCTGTTGTCACTTTGTCCTCTGTAATTGCCCCTGTTATAACTATTTCCTTTGTAGCTGTCATCATTGTCACCTTTGTAGATTCCTCTGTACTCGCTATCACCTTTGTAGTTGCCTTTGTAATAATTATCACCCCTGTTGTTGCTATCAGCACTATAGCTTCCTCTATTGCTATTGTCAGCTCTGTTGCTACCTTTATAGTTACTGTCGCCTCTATTGTAATTATTAGCTCTGTAACTACCCCTGTTGTAACTATTACCAATGTAGCTTTCCTTATTGTTTCTATTACCTCTGTTGCTTCCCCTATACGCACTATCGTCTTCATAGTTGCCCTTGTAATAATAATCGCCTCTGTTGTTGCTATCAGCACTATAGCTTCCCCTATTGCTGTTGTCAGCTGCGTTGTTACTTTTATAATCACTGTCACCTCTATTGTTTCTGTTGCCTCTATTGCTTTCCCTATAATTACTGTTGCTGTTACCTCTGTAGCTACTTTTTTGATAATTATTGCCCCTATTGCTTCCTTTAGATTCACTCCTATCCCCCTTATAGTATTTGTCAGCGCTATAATATTTATCTCCTTTGTAATCTCTTGATCTCTCATTCCTGTCTCTATCTTCTCGTGCATTTTCATAATTGCCATGGTGAGAGCTGTGTGAGCTGTAATGGTTAGATTTTGACGGTTTGATATCCTGGGATATCTGGTCTTTCACCTGAAAATAAAACATGCTATGAAACGTAATCAGAGAAAAGTTTGAAATAATGGGTTACTGACGTGAACTCAGATGCATAGGTGTTTGTTTTTTTTATAGTTTCAGTACTAGAAGCATTGTAATCTTGAATATTTTAAAACGTAGCCGTGATTAATTGTCACTTTTTAGACAGAGTTTAGAAACTAAGAAGTAAGGATTGTAAGTTCCGTCTCTATTGACTGGGCTATAATCCTATTGTTTTTGTTTATAAATACCTGTTTCACCAATTGGTAAAGATATGTGAATGGGTATGATGCATCTTCTTTGCGGTTATCTTCATCGTCATTTCGGTTGGAGTAGCTACTGGATTTGTAGTTACTATTCACCGGGTAATTAGACTTGTAGCTGTTTGACTGGTATTCATTCTTGTAACTATTGGATTTATAATTATCTGCCTTGTAATTGTCTGATTTGTAACTATCAGAATTGTAATTATCTAAAGATTTGTAATCATTGGCTCTGGACTTGTCATTTCTGTTCAATTGATAATCAGACTTGTAGTTATTTGATTTGTAGTTGGAAGACCGTGATTCCAATTCCTTGTAATTTGAGTTCCGATTAGCATTGTTGTCCAAAACTAAGATAAGAGGACGATTTTGATCTGAAGCCTTCTTGTAGAGATTTGAAAGAAGGCCAGAGTATTCCTCAGTCAGAGATGGAAGGATGTTCTGAAAATAAGAATAATTAAGAAACATGCATTACAAAGCAGTATTTTTTATTTCAACAAAGAAGGTGTAGTATATTGTTTGCAAAATAGAAAATGAAAGCACTAAATATAACGATAGACAATGAATACTTTTTAGGGTTCCGTACCATAATGGTAAAAAGGAACCCTTATGGTGCGACTCAGTCTGTCTGTCCGTCTGTCTGTCTGTCACAGCTGGATATCTCAAGAACAACTAATGCTATCAACTTTAAAGAGACCGTATAGTTATCGACTTTTGACGAAATTAAAAAATAAATACTGTTCAGGTCTGAACAGTATTTTTTTAGAATCTCCGAAGTTTGCTTAGAAAAAAATCTGTAATTATTCTATGTGATAGAAGTTTATGTAAAGATTACAGGAAAAATAAAGCGATGTCTCTAAATAGCACGCTTTTTTCAGAAATCATAAACAAAAATTATATTAGTTCCTCTATCGATCAAGAGATGACGCTGACCTAAAACTGCAATATTATAAACCGCAGTGTGCAGTGTTAAAATTCTCTGACAAATATAGAACTCACTGAAATCTCAAAACATAGCCAAAATAATTTTTATATATTAAAAGATTTTTTGATTATACGGGTAATACATATTATATTTATTTAGTTTTATAATACTTACCTACAAATATTGTTGTTGTTGTGTTTTATTTAAATTTTAATGGAGTCTAAATGTATCTTTATGTCTATAGTCTAAGTGTTGTGTATTGTTATTAGAGTTTAGATAGTATATAAGTTAGGTTTTATGACCTAAATGATAATATTCGTATGCCGCTTTTAGCGGTGGATGTGTCCTGAACTTATTTATACCTTACCAACTTTTATGTACCATATCCAAAGAATAAATGTCTTTGTCTGATGAAAATTTAAATTGGTACGGAACCCTCGGTGCGCGAGTCTGACTCACTCTTGTTTTAAATTCTAAACCTATACTGTCCCACTGCTAGGCAAAGGTCTCGCCCATACCTTTTTCAATGAATACTTTGAAATGAAACATCGGGGTGCTGTGGACTAGAATCGATACGAATTAGAACAAATCAGTAAACGCCAACTAACTTGCTCAATAAAGTATTACAACAAAAAACAATAATAAAATACCCGATAGTATAAAAATTTGCCCCTATCAAAATTTAAGAAAGTTGTCACCTCTCTATTAATAGAAAAATGTTACTATACCGTTCAAGATTTTATAAATTTTATAAAAAAATAAAAAATAAAATTTGGTTTTGTTTTAATTAGTTCTTTTAGTACTTTTTTTAAATTAACATTTTAATTATGCCTTCTCGGCAAAACATAGCGCTCAAATATGTTAACCTAACAGCATTAAGTAAACACCTACGTTTAACAAATAAATATTCTGATTCAAAAGAAATAAATAAAATTAAAGCAATAAACATAGAAAAAAATATAGACAATACAGTCAGAATGATTAACGAAGAAAACAAATTGAAAACTTCAACTTACAGTAGCCAGAAGATAAAATACTATATTTTGAAGGTATTTGAGATTCGGTACTGAGGACGCCATTTCAAACCTTTGGCGTCTAGTCTCCAAATATGTTTTATTCCGGCCTATTCTTATTATGTAAACTTAACGCTAACGCAATATATTTTTAATCAATTTTTATTAGCTGATTAGATTTGTTATTTGTTTTGATTCAAATTTCCTGTTCAGTTATTACTTGTTTATGTTAATTAATCGTTCTTCGGAATTTTAGAATATGGTTATCATAATTCAAGTTCATATTGAAAACTGTTATGAACTTGGAAATATATGTAACATGCAGTATAGCTCCTTGAAAGTCATCAAGAAGGCCAGTGCCCGAAATTGGCGTCTTTTTTTTCTCGCGGCCATCAACCAAATGGGTTCATCGTTAAGGTATCCGATCCTTGAGGGACCCGTCCTTTAGAGCCCCGATCCTTGAGAACCCCCGATAAATTTGATAAAATGCCAATGTCGTTTAAGGTATAATTGCCAACAAAAGTGTTAAACTAAAAAAAATATTAATCAGTTGGAATTAAGTAATAACACAGTTGCTAATAAAGTAGCTCTTATTTCACCGCTTTTAGGTTCATAATGGAGCTTATAAAACACGCGTACTTTTTACTTTATTTTACTGCACTAGTGCTTTTACATCATCATCTGCCTAGCCTTTTCCCAACTATGTTGGGGTCGGCTTTTACATTTACATTATTTTTTTAAATGTCAGCAAGGATTTTTATGTGTAAAAATAGTAAACATATAGTACCTCCTACCTATACATTGTAATGATATTTAATGGATGTTGGATCTTTGGTATAGGTAAATGATAAGTTTTGAAACATGGTGAAAAGTAATCGTATATTTCAGTACCATTAATACAGGTTACGCGTAACACACATAATATAATCACAGATTTTAATATCACAATTAGTTTGAGATCATAATAGAAAAAGTTTTCAACCTTACTATAATAACCGTCAGTAAAATTTACTTTATTCGGCAACAATTAAGGTGAACAATAATCACGCATTATCAATCATAAAATACAACATAGTCTTATCTTTCTTATGCAAGTCATTTAAACTTTAATTTAATTATATCAGTTTAACTCTAGACTAGGTTGCCTTAACCAAACTAACATTATTTAATTAATGCACTTTTAAGCACTTTTTGTATCGACGGTACACTAGCATGATAATGGCAAAAATAACAAAAAAAAGATGATTAAATTTATCGGGGTGCTCAAGGATCGGGGCCCTAAAGAACGGGTCCCTCAAGGATCGGGTACCTTAAGGATGAACCCAACCAAATCTTGTTTTTGTAGAACAGAATAGTGTAACAAACGGAACTTATTTGGCATTTAAATGTTCTCTGAAGGAGTAGAACAGGCAAGAAACTCCATGGATACTCTTTTAAATCAAAACATTATGTTACAGGGTTTACTTGTTTGACAATTACAATTTTAGTCCTTTCCAATACAACTTTTCTTGTTATTTTTGTTACCCGCACGCCATTGTGTGTGCGACCCTTTTTCTAAGTGGACGGACAATCCGCGTATATCATTATAAAAACTGAATGAATGAATGAATGAAATGCACCGACCCCAGCGTGGTTTAACCAGACTCGATAAATCGAATGAACCCCGAGATTTGCACTAGCCGCTGGAGCCTCATGCTTCATGGGGTTACAGAGGCCATTGCATATCAAGGAGTAGACCAGGGGGCGCGGGTAATGGTAGGGAAGACGTGCCCTTAGGATAAGGAGGAATTTTTGAGCCTACCGGATATGCATCCTTGAGTAAGCAATGGAATAGTGGAGAGACGGGTGATATTTATCTATGGATGGGCATCTTTTTACGACGACGCCACTAGGCTGGTTCCGTTTCAGGTTTCTTGTAAATCTCGCTAACAGTCTTCTTAATCTAATCTTGGTCTTCAGCCATGTCCATCCAAAAGTGATTTCCTTGTCGAAGTAAGTCATATCCTGTTTTAGGATATCATTTCATGTGTAAATAGGTAGGCCGGCTTTCTTGGATTCGGTCTTGTACTGCATGTATGTACGGGTGTGGTTTGCGGCGACTGTGAACATGTGCAAGATAGCACATCCTATGTTTCTTGATGCATTTGGTTACGGTTTTTTTCGTCTAACCGTTCATGAATTTTCTCTTGTTTTGGGTTATTCCTAGTGTGGTTAATCAAGTCTCTCATGATGATTCTCTCCGCTAGGATGGTGCAAGTACAGCTTCACTGGTGAATCTTTTGGCGGGGTTAAACTGCTATCTCGATTCTATTCTTTTTCGTTCTGATGAGTTGTCCGCAGCAATGTCCAGGGCGACATCGGCCGGCTCCTCGTTGTTTATGTTCAGCTCCGACGTGGTACCTACAAGTACGCCTTGTAACTGGCCGCTGTTCACCTCAGGTTGATGCGATTGCAAATAATATGGTTGTGAGTTATACACGCTATTCGGCACAAGTAATTATTAAGACCCCGACAAAAATTCCGACTCGCGTCGCCCGAATTCTTGTTTTTCTGTTCGTACTATCGCGGGCGCGCATGACCTGAACACCGCTAGGACCATTTCCGCTCGCAGCGCCCGATCGCTATATCAACGCTTACCCACACTCATCAATAAATATCATTGCAGAATCAGATTTTTGTTAAGACTTTTGTTTTTGAGAATGAAAAAGACCGTAAAAACCCACAGAGGTGGTGCGTTTTTTCAATGGAAATAAATATCAATCAATCAATCAATCAATTTCAATCTCTTTCGGTCGTATTTTGAGCAGGATATCAGAAAGGTACAAAATTTGAGTCCAGAGTTGAGTAGATTTCTTATATTAGCAGTTTTTTATAAGGCGGAAAGTATCCATAAAACTTTAACGGAATAAAAACTCGATTTGATATCCCCTTTTCAGGGAATGTACGTAATTACCAATCGCCCTGTAGACAGCAGTTTGAGTAAATAATAAATAAAAATAGTAAATTATAAAAAAACAAAGTATGTCGTATTTTGCACGATCTGTACACTTTCACCGTCAGATTATACAGCACATTTGTTGAGATACATGGCATTCCATATTATACACAAATAGTAGTATCTTAAAAGTTAAAAAAAATACCAATTGTTACGCGGCTTACGGGTCGGCGCGGCGGGCGCACATCTGCAAAAGGGGCTGCACTGACTCACACAAAAAACTCCCTTGAACTTGACAATTTTGGAACCGTGGACACACAACGGGTGATATCTATGGATGGGCATAATCTGTAAAGACTACATCGTCGCCAGATTAATTCATGTCCAGCGATGCATCTTTTGGCGGGGTTAACTCGACTCTTTTCTATGTCACTGCTATGCTGTGTTACATGTTGCTGTTTCCCTTGTCTTCGTCTAGCTTCTATCAGTTTCATGTAAATCTTGCTAGGAGCCTTCTTAATCTTATCTCGGTCTTCAGCCGTCTTCAGCTTCACAAATATTTAACTTAACAAGAACAGCTTCACAAAAATATAACTTTATCACCCAAATAAACACAAAAATTACACTTGGCTTCGAAGTTATAGGGTTCAAAATACAATGTCAGAGTCAAGAGCAAACAATCTAAAAGGAATACTTTGCTGGTCAACATCTACCTGCGACCCTTGATTCACTTGTCTACAGAAGAATGCGCACTCGCAAAAAAAATTACCCCAGTTTTGGAACACAAACTGCACTGCACATAATCACGCACGTATTATAGTTTAAAGTTAGTCGAACAAATTTTAAATACAGCATATAAGATGTATGGATTTATAATGACCTCCACTCATCAATAAAATAACGATTTTGCAGAGGGAAGTAACGCCCTGAAAGATTGGAAAGGTCTCACCAGATTATGTTGTATGATGCTCGCCTGAGGTCAGGAAAGCACGTAGGTAGGCACTTCACTTTAGCACTAATTGAATGTAATTATTTGGCGGCTGTTAAAGTAACAGCAGTATTAAAACAAAGAACTACTGTTCGATTTCGCCGGCAAGCGACCCGCACATGTGCAACAAGGCACAAAAGGTACCGTAAAAAAAATTTTTGGGACGGAGCTTCCGAAACGACCATGTTGCTTGACGTCTAACGACCGAATCCCCGCGTATATCATTATAAAAACTTATTATTTATTTTGTTTTATTGTATAAACCTCACAAACAATGCTAAAATGCTTACCAGTTAATTCTTTTATAATTAAACAATTCACAAATACAAAGGTTATTCACAATTGAAGTTAAATTAGAAGCTTCATTAGTTTCTACAACTTTACTATTTCTGTTTTGATGACACTTCCTGTGATTCAAAGAATTTAATCAAATCAACAGGTATTGGTGCCGATTCTCTTGTCACAAATGCCTCTAAACTAAACTAAAAATCACCAAAATTTAGTTTATTCCTGTCAAATGGTCTAAAGTGACACAACTTAACTATATTTTAGTTTGACAGCACTAAGATGGTACTGCGATATTAATTTAGTGAAAATGGCAATTTTGCTATTCTGAATTTGACGTTTTTCACCTAAACTTTAGATTTTCTAACTAAATCTGACTATTTTTAATCGAGACTAAAAACATGTGGAATAAAATTGGTTTTCATGAACTTTAAATTCACACCAACACCTCGACTTCAGATACAAAAACAGTACAGGGTCTTTTTTTTCTTTTGATTATTTATCCTAAAAACGGTGTGTCCAATCGCAAAAATAATGAAAATTTCGACCCCCTTTATAAAACCCTTAAAACCCTAACACTCTACTTGAAGGTAATAATTTTTCTTATTTTCCATACAAAAAGTGAAAAATTCCATATAAAGCACGTCGAGGCTGCCTCCGGCTCTAAATAGATTCATGTGGTTAGGTATTACGTGTAGAGTCGCGATTGTCAAATTTGATTTAGATGTGTCAAAATTATTTTTAAATTTAGAGAATTTATTTTGCAGAATATCTTTGAGATTCTCATAATCAAAAGTAAGGAATTTTAGTGATAGTTTAGTTAGTTTAGTTCGGTGTACAAGAGAATTGGCACCAATGTTTAGTAAATTGCAGTGTAAAATAATCTTATTAATTTATAGTTTGTTTTCTATGAATGAAACTTATTTAGTTCTCGTATTAAATTTTTACATTCAGTTATTGATCATAATATTTGCAATCTGCGCCATTTTCATTACACGAGCAAAGCATGAGCGCTTTATCATAAACAAATTTACTATGTCAAATTACCACTTGTTAATATGACTAAAAACCCAAAAATCATTAAATAAATGTTCTCTTTTAATTTTAATTTTAGCTCCAACATCGAAATTAGTTTAATAGTTACTACAAAATATAACATTAATATCACGTCTTATTTCTCCGAAGGGTTGGGTAGAGGTGTGGGTTAATAGTTACTGTTCCAGCAATATACCGATTTTGATTTCACAAACTGGGCAATAGATGGCATAATGATCTCAAAAGAATCGATATCATTCAGATGCTAGGAGTGGGTTGTAACAGTATTACCATAGAGGGCAGGATCAACGACTCTATGGTGAATAACAATTATAATAAATAGTAATATAATAAATACGCATAAGATATAATGTTATAATCTTTAAAGGTAGACGCTTTTGCGGTGACATATATAATATGTATATGTCGGATCCGGTCATTAGTACGGACACGAAACGAATCGCAAGCGCGCCACTGGCGACATCAAGAGTGATTTACCGACACCAAAAAAGGCGCGCTTCTACAGAGTCGTGATGTTTGATGGCCAAGGCGAGGAGGGCATTCAACCTTTGGTCGCATTGGAGTCAAGACGTCGCGGAACTGTTCTCGATTCGTGATGCTCAGTTATTGTTTAGTTGTAATTTGTGATCATTTTGTTAATTGGTGATTTTAATAAACGCCGTCGCACCCAGTTTGTGTATAATTTAGCTAGTGTGATTCATTTGATAGTAAATTATAATGTGATCTGAACTGCAAACCGTTTTTATATTGCGTATTAACCAATACTACCCACACTACGCCCACAGTAGTTAAAATATCGCTGATAATAACGAAAGTCACATACCCGTCTCCGACATATAATATATATAGTATATAGGGTTACTGGTAATTTGACATATATCCGGCAGGAGCTAATAGGGAGGCTCAAAAGTAACAAATTTAACCCCCCATATTTGGCCGAAGTTCAGTGGTTTTAAAGATATTTGAATTTGAAAGGTTTTTTTATATATTACCAGAATTTGACATTTAATTCTAACTTTATAAAAACGCACTGCTAGTACGGGCTTCATTCAAACTTAATTTTATATTTGTTACTCTATCTAACATAATACAATCATTAAAAGTACAAAAATTTTACAAAAATTAAAATTTTGAGCCATTACAAAAATAATCCTTATCAACGTTTTCAGTTTAGGCTACAAAAAATGTTGACTGGCTTAAAAAAATAATAAGTTCTGAGGTAACAAACATAAAAAAAAACATACAGTCGAATTGAGAACCTCCTCCTTTTTTTGAAGTCGGTTAAAAATTAAGTTTGAATGGAGCCTATACTACCAGTACTGGAATTAAACGTCAAATTCTGGTAAAATTAAAAAAAAAACACTTTAAATTTCAATATCTCGAAAACTACCTAACTTCGGCCATACGTATGGGGAGTTAAATTTATTGCTTTTGAGCTTCCCTATTAGCTCCTGCCGGATATACGTCAAATTACGTCAAATTACCAGTAACCCAGTATTGTATGGATACCCGCCCATAATTGTCCCACTGCAGGGCAAACTTCTTCTCTTACAAAGAAGGCACGAGCATTGATCACCAAGGTTGCTTGAAGTTAAATGAAGCAAAATTTCAAGTACCTATTCAAAATATTTTATTTTTCAAGCTATTACCACGCCCGCGCGCCCTAGCCACGTTACATACCTCTTATTATTTCAAAAAGGTACAAAGGCGAAATAATGCCTTAGGCATTCTCTACCAGTTAGACAAGGGTGGTGAAGATAAGATGGCAGGTGCTCTGTGTGAATCACAGGCAGATTTCCGGCCACCGTAGGCGCGGGCTTGCGGACGGTGAGCAATGGGTAGCTCGCCGTCCGATAAGGATCAGGCCCGGGTCGACGGCGTGTTGTGTTCCACGCGCGCCTCAAAGAGATGTCAGCAGAATTGACGGGGTCCGCTAGGGCCAATGCCTGCCGGGGCTCGAAGAAAACCGATAGGGACATCGTGGCCCCCCTGGCAACACGGCAACTGAAGGAACACGGGTGGGTTTTAGTCAGTAAGAGTCTGACACGCCCTCCCGCTCCGCCCAGAGCGGGAGAAGTTATTTGATAATTTCCCACCCAAAAAAAAAAAGGTGCTCTGTGTGAAAGGAACAAAGAAAAAACCAGTTCCCCTTCAAAATATTTTATTTTTTCAAACTGTTACAAGTTTTCTCTTTATTTAAACATGCGTCCCACATTTCAGCTTTTGTGCTTGGATTTTTATCTTCATTAGTGTTTCCACAGGAGTTACTGCTTTCACATTCATCTGATTTTTGCGGACATTTTGTAGTTGTTTTATCTTCACAAGAATCCTTGCCTTGCCTCAAGTTATTCGAAATATCCATAAGAGTTTTTACTATAGGTGATTTTAAGAGCTCATTATCATATCTATCCTTTTTTTGGTCTCCTCTGTAATCACTATCTCCTCTGTCCCTATCCCCTCTGTTATCTCCCTTATAGTCAGAATCGATCCTATTGTCTCCTCTATAGTAATTATTATTACTATTGCTTCCCCTATTGCTATCATCACCTCTGTTGCTGCCATGATTGCCCCTATAACTGCCCCTATTTTCATAATCACCCCTATAGTTGCCCCTATTGCTATTACTTCCTTTATAGCTGCCTCTGTTGTCACTTTGTCCTCTGTAACTGCCCCTGTTATAACTATTTCCTCTGTAGCTGTCATCATTGTCACCTCTGTAGATTCCTCTGTGCTCGCTATCGCCTTTGTAGTTGCCTTTGTAATAATTATCACCCCTGTTGTTGCTATCAGCACTATAGCTTCCTCTATTACTATTGTCAGCTCTGTTGCTACCTTTATAGTTACTGTCACCTCTATTGTAATTATTAGCTTTGTAACTTCCCCTATTGTAACTATCACCTCTGTAGCTTTCCTTATTGTTTTTATTACCTCTGTTGCTTCCCCTATACTCACTATCGTCTTCATAGTTGCCCTTGTAATAGTTATCGCCTCTGTTGTTGCTATCAGCACTATAGCTTCCCCTATTACTATTGTCAGCTGCATTGCTACTTTTATAATCACTGTCACCTCTATTGTTTCTGTTGCCTCTATTACTTCCCCTATAGTTGCTGTTGTTGTCACCTCTGTAGCTACTTTTTTGATAATTATTGCCCCTATTACTTCCCTTAGATTCACTCCTATCCCCCTTATAGTATTTGTCAGCGCTATAATATTTATCTCCTTTGTAATCTCTTGATCTGTCATTCCTGTCTCTATCTTCCCGTGCATTTTGATAATTGCCATGGTGAGAGCTGTGTGAGCTGTAATGGTTAGATTTTGACGGTTTGATATCCTGGGATATCTGGTCTTTCATCTGAAAATAAAACATGCAATTAAACATCATAATTAGAAAGTTTGAAATAATTGTTTGTTGACGAAAACTCAGATGCATAGGTGTAATACTTTAAAACGTACCCGTGATTAATTGTGACTTTATAAACAGAGTTTAGAAACTAAAAAGTAAGGTTTGTAAATTCCGTCTCTATTTGACTGGGCTGTAATCCTATTGTTTTTGTTTGTAAATACCTGTTTCGCCAATTGGTAAAGATATGGGTATGGGTTGAGGTTATCTTCATCGTCATTTCGGTTGGAGTAGCTACTGGATTTGTAGTTACTATTCACCGGGTAATTAGACTTGTAGCTGTTTGTCTGGTATTCATTCTTGTAACTATTGGACTTGTAATTATCTGCCTTATAATTGTCTGATTTGTAACTATCAGAATTGTAATTATCTAAAGATTTGTAATCATTGGCCCGGGACTTGTAATTTCTGTCCAATTGGTAATCAGACTTGTAGTTATTTGATTTGTAGTTGGAAGACCGCGATTCTGATTCCTTGTAATTTGAGTTCCGATTAGCATTGTTGTCCAAAACTAAGATAAGAGGACGATTCTGATCTGAAGCCTTCTTGTAGAGATTTGAAAGAAGGCCAGAGTATTCCTCAGTCAAAGATGGAATGATGTTCTGAAAATAATAATAATTAAGGAACATGCTTAATAATGCAGTATTTTGTTTCAATAATGAAAGCTAGTGCACTGTATGTAAAATAGAAAATCTAAGCACTAAATATAACAATAGATAATGAATATTTCTTTTAATTCTAATCCGATACAGTCTCACTGCTAAGCAAAAGTTTCGCCCATACCTTTTTCAATTAATACTTTGAAATAAAACATCAGGGTGCTGTGGACGATGCTGTGCCATTTTGTTCAAATTCGCTTCGATTCTATCGAAGTGAATTTGAACAAAACGGTTAATGCCCACTCAAAATCAAAATCAAAATCAAAATATTTTTATTTCACATAAACCTACATGGGCACTTATGAAACGTCAGAAGCTAGGTGCACGGTTCCAATTGGTCGTTTCCTATGGAGAAGAGCCGGCAAGAAACTCCACGGTTACTCTTTTAAAAATAATTGGCTTTTACAATACTTTCATATAACAGTGTTTCTAGGTATGGGAGGACAGTGTAGGTCTTTCAATAAGTACCAAGTACTTAACAAAATAGAAAATGGTTAACAGGTCTACAATCCACTAAGCCTACAGCGTTCTCACATTCACAAAATATGTAGAAAAGAATCTATACAAAAAATAAATAGATTAATAAAAATAAAAATAAACCTATTTTGATTGCTGTTACAACTGTAATCAATCTGAGTAATTATCATGTCCACAAAAGTGACAAAAAAAAAAAAAAGTTCAAATTAAATCGTAGGTATATAATGTCAAATAATAGAATAATAAATATGTCAAGGACGAATGTAAAAAAAATAAATAAAAATAAATAAAGATTTAAATAAACATGTTAATTTTGGAGCAGTTAATAGACTCTTACTTATTTATGCCATTAATGAGGTACCAGGGAAGCCACATGTGCAGAAGGAATTATTGCCAAACTTCCTTATCTTCAACATAGTCTTTAATTTTATAATATGCTTTCTTGATAAGGACACGTTTGATGTGGGTTTTGAACTTCCCATCGCTAAGTTCTGTCACAGACTTTGGCAACTTGTTATAAAAGCGGATACTGTTTATAAGAAATGACTTGCTTGTTTTAGTTAATCTAAATTTGGGTATCACAATTTCATGTCGACTACGTGTATTTATATTATGGAAATCGCTTCTTATTTTGAAAAGTCTTAAGTTTTTGCGAACATACATAATACTTTCTAAGATATAAAGTGAAGGCAAAGTCAGTATATCAATTTCTTTAAATTTGTCTCTAAGGGACTCGCGAGGGCCCATTTTATAGATCGCGCGGATTGCCCTCTTTTGTAAAATGAAAATTGAATCTACGTCAGCTGCCGATCCCCACAGCAAGACGCCATAAGACATAATACTGTGGAAATAAGCAAAGTATACTAACCTAGCTGTGGCTATATCAGTCAACTGCCTTATTTTTCTTACTGCATATGCAGCTGAACTTAATCTACCTGAAAGAGTTCTAATATGGGCGCCCCATTGTAATTTTGAATCTAAAGTAATTCCTAAGAATATAGTTTCCGTTATTGCATCGAGGTTTTTGCCATCAAGTTTTAGATTTAGACCTACTTGAGGTACATTTGGTAATGAGAACCTAATACATTTCGTTTTGTTCGCATTAAGTAAAAGATTATTAGCTGCGAACCATTTTGAAAGTACAGCCAGACTATCGTTAACATGTAATACATCTGTATCTTTCCTGTCTATTTTAAAAATAAGAGAAGTGTCGTCAGCAAATAGAATTATATCTGATAAGTTAGTCATCATGTAAGGAAGATCATTTATATAAACTAGAAATAAGAAAGGGCCAAGAATTGAGCCTTGCTCACTAACTTGCTCAATGAGGTTTTACAACAGAAAACACAAGAAACTAATAAAGAAAAAAACTTTAGGGAATGCAGTCAGAAAGATTAACATAAAAATATTGAAACTTCAACTTACAGTAGCCAGAAGTAAAAATACTATATTTTGAAGGTATTTGAGATTCGGTACTGAGGACGCCATGTCGACCCTTTGGCGTCTAGTCTCCAAATATGCTTTATTCCGGCCTATTCTTATAATGTGAACTTAACGCTACATATATTTTTAATCAACTTTTAGTAGCAGATTAGATTTGTTATTTGTTTTGATTAAAATTTCCTGTTCATTTATTACTTGTTTATGTTATTTAATGGTTCTTTGGAATTTTATAATATCATTATCGTAATTCAAGTTCATATCGAAAATTATTATGAAATTGGAAACATACATGCAGTATACAGGGTGGCAATGCATTGCTTTGAAATTTTTCGTCGGTTTAAAAAAAAAAACTGCTTTTCCATACATATTGACCACGTAGGTATTGCACTTTTCTATGAAACAGCAGATTTTTTAAATAATAACCGACGAAATATTTAACGCAGGGGGAGAATCATGTACTGAATCCATGGTCCATTTTCGCGTTGATGTCCCTGCCACCTTGTATAGTTCCGTGAAAGTTATCAAGAAATGATTTATTCTTCGTTTGGCCCACTGAGTTTTGTCCTACATAAAAAAATCCTGGTTCGTCCCAAACAATATGCTTCCTTCGTCCCAAACAATATGCTTCCTTCGTCCCAAAATATAATTTTAATTTTTTATTCCCGCTTCGTCCTATTATATATTCCTTTTTCGGCCCATATTTTTTTTGTATATGCCAAACTTACTTTTTTGTACAATCGGCAAAAAAGGGATACTTAATATTAAATATTTAACATCAACTTTTTAAAACAATCGCTCCTCTCTCTCTTCTCCGCGAGACAAAATTTGCCCATATTATTTTATAATAACACTCTTTAGCCGCTTTTAGTGAGCAAGTTATTTGTAAACAACTGACGTCACTGGATTTTTTTCAAAAGAGCAGGTAAACAAATGACCACCCCTTTTTTATTGCGTCCTTTGTTTGTTTGCTTGTATTGACTCATTTGGCCAATAGCATTAGTTTTCATTATCTGCAAAATGGGATTCACGCTAGCTCCCGTGATGCACAGTGCATTCAAAAATTTCAAATATTTCAAATTTTTTAAATAAGTACATTATTTTTTTGTTGACTGTACCTTTAATGTACTTGTAATTTGGGACGAAGCACAACTTTAATTGTGCTATGGGACAAACTAAGATTTTTTTGGAATGTGGGACAAAACTTCAGGACGCACGAAGAATAAACCCAAGAAATTTATACGAATAGTTTCACAAGCAAATAATGCTCGATAAAGCGGGCTGACTATCTAAGGCCATTTATCCACCGCTATTTCAACGGGACGTCAATGAGAACGAGATGACAGCGCCAAAGTAGCGATACATACATTTATCATGGCCGCGTGTCCAACGTACGTCCGTCAAAGGGACATCACCTTCAGTTTAAATAATTTTGTTTCTCGTTGGCAGTGGACAAACGCTGTAAGGATCAGCGCCGACCGACACATCGGTCGGCGCGAGACGGAGGAGAGATGGCGAACCGAGTAATTCTATAATAACTGAAAATAGATTTTATTCATTATAGCATACGGCTGAAATTTCTATTTTTACGTTATAAAAACTCACAAAACGGCGCGCAGCAAAGAGACTGCAAGCGTCCAAAAGAGGCGATAGGATTTGTGGTGGCTTGGTGTGGTCTGCGCGTCGCTCGGTGTGCTTTGTGTGGGAATCCCAACACTAAATAATACGAACATCAGTGCGCTCTCAGTAGCCATTTTTATTTGAATGTGCTCGTTCACTTCCTCACGGGTCAGGTCCACGACAAGTCTACAACGTGCTCCTGCCTACTTAATTAATGGTGATTGGTGAGAATATAGCTTAATATTTAGAAGAACTGGCTGTTCTTATTTACTGTAAACATCCCCACATGGTCGTTCTAGCTTCAAGAACTTTCGGTGAAGATCTACAGCATCACCTCACGTCAGCAGTGCAGACGCATCATCAATCGTCAGGCAGGCACGGTTTTGTACAATATACATTCCTCGCGCTAAAAACCCCGTACCTACCCTTCGTCGGCAGTGCAGACGCGATACCAAGAAGCGCAGACCTATGCAGACGCTAAGAAAAAAACGAAGTGTGTATCCATAGAAAAAACCTAGGCCATACATGCCTTTCTAGTTTTTAATGAGAATATAATATATAGAAGAACTCGGTGTTTTGATTTAGGGACTCCAAGTACATCCACTATCATACATCCCCAAACTTTGTAACCGATAAACTGCTCTTTGCCACCACTCCGTCGGTCTGCACTGACCGTAATGGTCGCAAGCGCGGGGTCTGGATCCGAATCCCAGGTCAGGCAATTGGGTTTTTCTGTCAGGCAATACCTGATCAATGGCAATAGAGGATCCGAGAAGCACCGGTCGATGTGGTGACGCTTGGGGGAGGCCTGTACACCTGTACGAAATAATGTTCTTGCAAGCAATTTTGTAATAAAAGTATACTATGCCAGTCTTGGCTTAATTTTGGAAACCTCAGCACCTTTCAGCAAAAGGCAAATTTTCGGCCCAAAGCCAAATTAAATCATGCTTTAATTATGATATTCCATAATTTTGAAACTTTAGTTTTCAAAGGCATTCTTGCTTGGATGCCGGAAATGTGTCCCGGAATGTCTAAAAAAAAAGTCCCCGTCACGAGAAGCTATAATTTGTGTAAATAAAGAACTTCTACTAAGTTACGTAGCGACAATTTTATCAACAACAAATAATTCCAAATTCAATGAAGTCAAAGTAACGTACGTGTTATACGAAACTAATGAGCAATTTCACTTGATCGGGTTATATTTTAGCGATATAAAGCGCTGTCGTCTAAGGTTTTGTGGTACTGGAACGCATCTGATTCATGGAACGTAAACATTTGGGCCACGATTTTGAAGTAAGTTCACGCTGACGTTGTCTCTGCTGTCTTTCGAGTTTCGAATGCGTCTGTTTGTTTGTGGTGTTTTCGCGGATTAGGTTATATTGTTTGTTTGTAATTAGATGTGTGTGTTAATATAATTATATCCCTGTAAAAAATTGTACAAAACTGTTTTTATTTTACCCAAAGATTGCAAACCCCTGAATGTGTGTTTACAAAATTTATAGCTTCTCGTGACGGGGACTTGTGAGACGCCTTTAAAATGTTTTGCCGATTTTCCTCGTTTAAATGGATGATGTAAGAACTTTTTAAGAAAAAAAAATTGTGTTTTATTTCTGTAAATTCTTTAATTAACATGAACAAAGAAACAAAAAAAAAATTATGACGAAACAAGAACTAAAACAAATATTTCTATTATCTTCTTCTTCTTGAAAGTTTTTCAAATTTTATTGTCTCTTGAGCACCAAACAAATGATATCAAAATGGAGAAGTGGGCAGGAGATTGGATTAAGAATTTAAACTCAAAGGGCTCTTTACTGCTGTTAGTATATTACAGTTTGAACAAGACTGTTGTTCCATGTCTTGGTCCATATTCATATAGCGCGGAACAGCGATTCCGGTCAAACTATAAATTTCTTCATTTTCGTAAAATTTCTGATTGACTAGAATTTCTTCTTTTTAAATTGGCTTTAATATGCACATAAGTCAATCGTCATCTTGGTTGTAATATCCTTCAAAGGAATAACTTCTTATTCTTCTTCTTATTTTACATTCTTTTTACATTGTGTTGTGGATACGATTCGTTTGGAATGTCCGTGAAATAGTAATTGAAAAGTTTCCATAATAACATGATACTGATTGTCAGCAATATGATGTTACGATTTGATTCTGCCATTTTTTATATGTACGTCACTGTGTTAGTTTTTATGAATGTTTTACTTTAATTGTTTTAATAAACCTGAAAACCTGAAAATTATGAAAATAGCTTATTTAGTAGCTATGTCTGTTTCTGAGATGTAGATTAACAAATTTGGATAAAAAAACGAAAACGACAAGTCCCTTCTCTACCGTGTAACCCGGTTCGTGGAGGTCAGATAATAGGCAGTCGCTCCTTGTAAAATTCTGGTATTCAGCTGCATCCGGTTAGACTGAAAGCTGACCCCAAGCAAAGTTGGGAACAGGCTAAGCAAAACATGAAGGTGGTCCAAAGACATTTTAATAAAGCACTAGTGGTCCTTCCACGACAATTCTTCTAATATTTAATGAAAATGCTTACCCTAATAAATTCGAACAAGGGAAAGGGAATGATGATTAATTAAATGTAAAAACAGTTGCTGCGATAAGTGGTGACCCTAGTGGTAACGGCCCCGACTTACGAGTTGTAGGTCGTGGGTTCGAACCGAGGCAGGCGCTTTACTTTCAGTGAATAATTTCATCACCACTACTCTCAAAACGGTGAAGGAAAACATCGTGAGGAAACCGGCATGTCCTAAAAACAAAAATTCCAAGACATGTGACATCTACCAACCCGCACTGGGCCCGCGTGGTAAATTACAGCACACTCCCTCTCGAAGAGAAGAGGCCTGAACGGAACTTAATAGACTAATTATACTATTGGTGTTCTAATTAAATAAATGTTATGAAAAAACGCGTTAATGTGTCAAAGAATTGACGTTATATTTTGCGTGGAGATCAAAGGCATAGAGTGATTCAGGCTTAGCACTTTTAATTTTGAAGAAAATCACGGTTTTTTTGTGGGATTGACCAAGGGAGCAAAGCAAGGGAGCTAGCGTGCAGAATGCTTGCAATAATGTGGAATCCAGGAGATGATGAAAATCGGTAGATAAATAAAAACAATTTACTAGATAAATCTCAGAGTTTAAAGATCTTTGAGAAAAACTTACGACAAACCAACCTCAAGAACAATCAATCCAATTCAAAGTCTTTTTGAAAATGGTTGACAATGTAACTCATGACATTGAGTGTGAAATGTCTAGAAGACAAAATCTTTGACATCGACTTTCATAAAATAAAGGTTTTATCAGCATAGAGTCCGCTCCACTACCGAAGTCCGGTAGAAAAGAGTGAAAAAAGTAAATTTTTAGGGTTCCGTACCCAAAAGGAAAAATGGAACCCATTGTGTCATAGCCAATAGTGTCATCATAATTTCTTGTTTTCTTCCTTTTATTTTTTTGTATATTCGTGGCTAAATACTAACATCCGCTCGGGTCGATCTGTCAGGTTAAGCTACGCTTGCCGGGGTTGGTCCGTGGATGGGTGACCATTTCTACATACCGAGACTCCTCCGTTCCTCAGAAAGCACGTTAAGCCGTTGGTCCCGGCTATCATTCGTGGATCTTTGACAGTCGTTACGGGTCGTCAGAAGCCCGAAAGTCTAACAACCAGTCTTGCCAAGGGGTATCGTATTACCCAGTTGCTGGGTTGTGGAGGTCAGATAGGCAGTCGCTCCATGTAAAATACTGGTATTCAGCTGCATCCAGTTAGACTGGAAACCGATCCCAATATAGTTGGGAAAAAGGCTAGGCAGATTGATTGATTTTTTTGCATATTGTCATCTTGCGGCTATTTCCTAATAGCTAGCTAAATAGTTATTATTTTATCGTGCTATTGTATATTATGCTGTCTTTTGTGTGCACTAAATAAACGATTTATCTATCTATCTATAGGATCACTCGTGTGTCTGTTTGTCCGTCTGTCACAGTCAATTTGTTCCAATTTAGACCGATAAAGTTGAAACTTGGTACACATATGTAATTCTGTGACCCAAATATAGACGTGTTACGTAAATAAATAAATTTTGAATATGTTGGTCACTTTTGAATATGTTGGCCACTTTTGAATATGTTGGTCACTTTTGGGGGGCAAATAATAATATTTTTTTTAAAGTTTTGCGAACTGTCCCGTGTGACTTAACAAATGAAAGAGCTTATTGCGAGAATCTCAATAATACTTTTTTATAAATTCAAAATAATTTTAAAGATATTTAAGACAATACATGAAAATTTACCATTACCTCCGAAATAACTGAGCCTAAATTAAAAATTTGATACAATGAGATAGATACTAGCGCCGCGTCTATTGGACTTGAGTGGTAGCGCGAACTCTATTCGTATAAGTTCCTATTAAGTAAATACTAATATATACTTTATATATTATCATATCTTAATATATGTATATAAATTACGTGTCACGTTGTTTGTTCGCGATGGACTCCTAAACTACTCAACCGATTTTAATCAAATTTGCACATCGTATGCAGTTTGATCCAACTTAAAAGATAGGATAGGTAGGGTAGGTAGGGTAGGTAGGGTAGGTAGGGTAGGTAGGGTAGGTAGGGTAGGTAGGGTAGGTAGGGTAGGTAGGGTAGGTAGGGTAGGTAGGGTAGGTAGGGTAGGTAGGGTAGGTAGGGTAGGTAGGGTAGGTAGGGTAGGTAGGGTAGGTAGGGTAGGTAGGGTAGGTAGGGTAGGTAGGGTAGGTAGGGTAGGTAGGGTAGGTAGGGTAGGTAGGGTAGGTAGGGTAGGTAGGGTAGGTAGGGTAGGTAGGGTAGGTAGGGTAGGTAGGGTAGGTAGGGTAGGTAGGGTAGGTAGGGTAGGTAGGGTAGGTAGGGTAGGTAGGGTAGGTAGGGTAGGTAGGGTAGGTAGGGTAGGTAGGGTAGGTAGGGTAGGTAGGGTAGGTAGGGTAGGTAGGGTAGGTAGGGTAGGTAGGGTAGGTAGGGTAGGTAGGGTAGGTAGGGTAGGTAGGGTAGGTAGGGTAGGTAGGGTAGGTAGGGTAGGTAGGGTAGGTAGGGTAGGTAGGGTAGGTAGGGTAGGTAGGGTAGGTAGGGTAGGTAGGGTAGGTAGGGTAGGTAGGGTAGGTAGGGTAGGTAGGGTAGGTAGGGTAGGTAGGGTAGGTAGGGTAGGTAGGGTAGGTAGGGTAGGTAGGGTAGGTAGGGTAGGTAGGGTAGGTAGGGTAGGTAGGGTAGGTAGGGTAGGTAGGGTAGGTAGGGTAGGTAGGGTAGGTAGGGTAGGTAGGGTAGGTAGGGTAGGTAGGGTAGGTAGGGTAGGTAGGGTAGGTAGGGTAGGTAGGGTAGGTAGGGTAGGTAGGGTAGGTAGGGTAGGTAGGGTAGGTAGGGTAGGTAGGGTAGGTAGGGTAGGTAGGGTAGGTAGGGTAGGTAGGGTAGGTAGGGTAGGTAGGGTAGGTAGGGTAGGTAGGGTAGGTAGGGTAGGTAGGGTAGGTAGGGTAGGTAGGGTAGGTAGGGTAGGTAGGGTAGGTAGGGTAGGTAGGGTAGGTAGGGTAGGTAGGGTAGGTAGGGTAGGTAGGGTAGGTAGGGTAGGTAGGGTAGGTAGGGTAGGTAGGGTAGTGATAAAGATGGTCCACCCCAAACATTTATATGGCAAAACACAAAACAACGTTTGCAGGGTCAGCTAGTACATTTATATATTTTATTATAAATTCGAAAGTAACTCTGTCTGTCCGTCTCGCGTCTGTCTGTCTGTTGTATCTTTTTACGGCTAAACCACTGAACGGATTTCGATAAAATTTGACAAGGAGATATTATGGCATCCTGGAGACGGACACAGGGTACTTTTTGTCTCAAAAATAATCCTAAAGGGGGCGATATAGGGGATGAAAAATTGTATGGGAAATCCAGCATTTCTTAAGTTAGGGATATAAAAATTCAAATTTATGCTTTTGGTAAGAAATAAAGAATTACCCATTTCAGCGTTTTTGTAAAATTATACCCCGAAGGGGTAAAAACGGGGATAATTTTAAAATTCACATGTAATATTGATTGTTTTGTGTCTTCTTTTCAAGAGGATTGGAAATATACTCAAGAGTCTGTATCTTGAATTAACATTTAGGGCCTCTTTCACCACCCTCAAGTAAAGTGTCGAGTAGGCTAACCGCCAGTTAAAGTCACCCGTAACTTCATGTGCGAATTTCACGACGTTCGAGTAGCACTAATCATAAGATTAACTGACCCGTAACTTACTTGCCACGACATCTGCCAATTAGCGTGTTTACTTTACAGTTAAAACTAGTCCGTTGTCATTTTGTGTAGGTACACATAGCAAATAACACCAACGATTAATTTATTTATGAATAAAAATGGATTTATTTGGCTTGATTGATCACCAATTGGATGAATTAGAACATTCTACGATGCAACGAGTACCTAGGATTCGTTTAAAAATTCCGTGTTGATTATTTTATGGACCAAGATGAAACTGATTTTTTTGCTAGATTTTTTTGCCCCCGACGCAATAGAAGTCAAAATCGGTTGAACGGACTGTAAAAAAGGTTTATTTAAATGTCTAATCTTATTTCTAAGTCGGGAAGCGACTTAGAAACGCGGTTGGAACGAAGTTCCTTTCGATGTATACTATCAATCAATCAATCTGCCTAGCTTTTTCCCAACTAAGTTGGGGTCGGCTTCCAGTCTAACTGAATGCAGCGGAATTCCAGTATTTGTAAATGGAGCGACTGCCTATCTGACCTCCATAACCCAGTAACTGGGTAATACGATTCCTCTTGGTAAGACTGGTTGTCAGGCTTTCGGGCTTCTGACGACCCGTAACGACTGTCAAAGATCCACGAATGACAGCCGCGACCAACGGCTTAATGTGTTTTCCGAAGCACGGAGGAGTCTCAATATGTAAATATGGTCACCTATCCATGAACCAACCCCGGCAAACGTAGCTTAATCTGATGGATCGACTTTTGCGGCTGTCATAATTTAGCCACGAGCTCCTCATCATCAATAATGGCAACAACATAAACTGGATATTGTAAAAAAAACCAGCACCATGCTGATAACGATAATGAGTGATTTTATTTATGTTACACATTGCTGATTTTAATTATTGATCAGCGAGTTTTTGTGGTAGCAACAGAATTTGATTATTTTATTGATAAGGTGAAAACACGAGGATTCATATTAGGTAGACATAATTAACTGGGCTGAGACCCTTCCGTGACTCGAAAAGCATGAAAAGCCGTTGGCTTCGTCTGTAATATCCCGAACCTTATTGCCAATAAATACTCCCGCTATCTCTAGCGGAAAACTTTTTGTTATCTTTTGCAATGGTTGCAAAAGATAACAAAAAGTTTTTAATAATTTTAATTTGTATTTATTATTAATTGCATTTCATGTTGCCATACTATCGCATAAGGTAATGAAACCTGTTATAATAGTTTAATGTATAAATAAATAAATAACGTAAACAGAAAAACAGTTTAGGCCTCTTCAGTCACTTAGGGTCATATTTTTTTTAATCTATGGTAAGGGTGAGAATTCTTGTGTTTACAATCTACTGACATTATTTGCCGTTCGTCAGGAATAATTTGTAATGGCGGCTATACACTCTTGCCGAGGTACACCGAGACAGGCTGAGTGTGAGAATGTAGATGAGAGCGCTTGGCCCTTTTCGGTGTCTCAGCGTTCCTTGCTCGCTCTCCGTCCCGTGTCGATTTTTGTTCCTAGGATCTCGCGGCAGTTGCGAGTGCGTCACTGTGTACTCTCGTGTCTCTAGTGCTGCTTGCATAGAGCAACGGCAGCGGCTAAAGTACCCGTCACGAGAAGCTATAAATTTTGTAAACACACATTCAGGGGTTTGCAATCTTTGGGTACTTAAAATAAAATAAAACAGTTTTGTACTATTTTTTTACAGGGATATAATTATATTAACACACACATCTAATTACAAACAAACAATATAACCTAATCCGCGAAAACACCACAAACAAACAGACGCATTCGAAACTCGAAAGACAGCAGAGACAACGTCAGCGTGAACTTACTTCAAAATCGTGGCTCAAATGTTTACGTTCCATGAATCAGATGCGTTCCAATACGACAAAACCTTAGACGACAGCGCTTTATATCGCTAAAATATAACCCGATCAAGTGAAATTGCTCATTAGTTTCGTATAACACGTACGTTACTTTGACTTCATTGAATTTGGGTTTATTCGTTGTTGATTAAATTGTCGCTACGTAACTTGGTAGAAGTTCTTTATTTACAAAAATTATAGCTTCTCGTGACGGGGACTTTAGTTCAATATCTGCGTTCATCCTCTCGGAGTTCACAACTTCAACTTGGCGAGAGTGTACATGGCCGCACTCGGGCTGAAGCCCCTCGTTCGAGACTGTTTCGCGAGACCTAGAGTTTGGCCAACGAAAGCTGACCACGAATTATTTTCTAAACTTTTAATATGGCAATATTTTAGGACTGTCAAAATTGTCACATTGACGTTTCGTACTTGAGTCATCTTGTGTTTACGTGCATCTTATTTTCGCTGGTTCTATTTAAAATAATGCCGAAAACAATCAAAAGTTCGACGAGGAAGCTTCTATTTACTATGATTGACAAATATAAAGTCGTAAAAAGTGATTTAAATCAGAAATCTGCAGAGAAAATACGACGACTGAATTCCATCATTTCACTTTTAGGTTAGTTTTTTGAATTTCTAATAACGTTTTCGTCGTTTTTTTTTTTTATAGTTTTTTGTTTTTCTTGATACTTTTCGACTATTTTGTTTTTGACTAATTTTTCACGGTGTATCTACTTTCCAGGAAATATTAACAACGAGGAGACAAAACTTAAAATTGTGGAAACAGTAAAGAAATTGAAAACTCTTGAAAAAAATGAAATGTCGACTTGTGAAACACAGTATTTAGAAAAGATATCTTCAATGACAGGTTATATACTCAGTCACTTTGAAGGGTTTATACATATGATAATGACATGTGTATGGATGGCTAAATAATAAGCAGTCTTTTTATTTTATTGTTTTTTTAATTTTATGTTTGAGTGTACTAACCAAAAACTTAAAAGCCTCTGGTTTAGTATTATTAAACTGCAAAATAATTTATTGTATTTGTTCTCTTCAGATGTAAGTGTGAAGACCCTAAGAAGAATCAAAATTGAACGGGTCTAAAAATCAAGGACAGTGGAATACTCCGGGGAAAAATCGTCCACATTCAACAACAGTTTCCAATTTAGATAATTTTGATATTTCGGCTATAAGAAACAAAATAAACGAATTTTATGGAGTGAGAAAACAAGTCCCAACACTGAGAAGCCTGCACAATGAGCTGAAGGAAGCAATTGGATTTATGGGATGCCGTGAAACCCTTAGAATTTTTTTACATAAGAACGGGTTTCACTTTCAGAACAATAAAAATGAACGGGCCTTACTTACTGAAAAATATGATATTGCGGCATGGAGACACAGATTCTTAAGAACAATACATCAAAAGAGAATAGAAGGTAAACAGATTGTTTACCTTGATGAGACATATGTACATCAGAACTATAAAGTTAAAAAATCGTGGCAAGGACCTTCAACAAGTGGTGTCACTACTAATATATCGTCAGGAAAAAGACATATCATTGTGCATGCAGGATCGGAGGAAGGGTTTGTGCCAGGTGCGTTATTGGTATTCAGCACAAAATCCAAATCAGCTGACTACCATGATGATATGAATGCTACCAACTTTATGAAATGGTTTGAGGAAATGTTGATACCAAATCTCACTAAACCTAGTGTAATTGTGATGGACAATGCAAGTTATCATGTGAAACAACTGAACAAACCCCCTACTATGTCTGATTCTAAAGCTAATCTCCGAAAATGGCTTCAAGAGAATAATATTCATTTTGAAGAATATCATACCAAAGCTGAATTAATGTGTTTGGTCAAAGATAATAAACCTGAAACTGTTTACGAAGCAGAAGAGCTTCTAAAAAATTACAGTCATACCCACAATCACGAAATTTTGTTGCTGCCACCGTATCATTGCGACCTCAATGCAATCGAGCTTGTATGGAGTCAGGCAAAGAGAAAAGTAGCAAGCAAAAATTTAGGAATACCAGGGGCTGAAATGCAAAATTTAATATAAGAATGTTTTCTTTCCATAACTGCTGATGATTGGAAGAAGTACACTGATCTTGTACTAAATGTTGAACATCAGTACAAATTAAGGGACCGTGTTGTTGAAAATGAACTTGAACGGTTCGTAATACATGTTGGGGACAGTAGCAGTAGCAGCGAAGAAAGCAATGAAGATGATTCAATATTATCAGGTGTAGAGTTCTTGGAATCCGATTTCGACTATGACTTATAACCCCTATGTTTTGTGTTTATTTAATTGTGTCATCACATCAGTGGTATCTGTTTCATTAAATAAACCTATAGTAATAACTTTTTCTTTCATTCAACTTTTTCTACAATATGTAAAAAAAAACCCGTCCGATCCGAAAGGGGCTTAAAGGCCACATGACTCTCAGTACGATACCTAACAACACCCTGAGGGATCGGACAGGGTTTTTTTTACATGATGTTGTCTTGAATAATAAATAGTATCAACTCCGTTTAAGCAGTGCATAGCAAGTGTTGCATGCTCTTAATTTTTTAAAATTCCCGCCTTTTTTCTTGGACAGCTTTCGTTGGTCAGACTCTAGCGAGAGCACTCGAACAGGAGTGTACAGCCGCCATAATAATGTATCAGTCAGTGAACCAGTGTTGTGCCATTAGTATATATAGTGTATTATCTATGGCCATTGGGTAGTATAAGCAGGAACGAATGCGTTAATTAATTCACAATATACGAATAATTTCGCAAGCAACGGTAAAGTCAAAGTCAAATCATTTATTTGAAATAGGTCCATGTATGGCACTTTTGAACGTCAAAAATGACAAACTAATAAAATTGATTCTAGTCGCCCCTTCCAAAAGGTAGTTTTCGTATGGAGAAGAATGGGCACGAAACTCCACCGTTACTCTTTTAAAATGTTTTACAATTGTTTGTATATGTACGTACATTAGTTAAATAATTATTATATGTGAAGACGATAAATTTCAATATTGCAAGCCTTTACAGTCACAAAACATTAAAGGTTGTGTTTTAATCATTTTAGAGTTGAAGACTGTAAAGAGTTTTTACAGATCAGAGTATAAACATAAAGTAACAAAAAAAAAACGTGCTCGTGTCTGACCCATAGAGGAAAGTAATATAGTACGGGGTCTGACCACACTAAGTTTACAATGGAATGATTGGGCAACCCCAAAAAGTTATATATTATATTTATGGTAAACTTTTACATCAGTCATTTATGTCAGTTTCGGGGTACTTGAAATGTCAGATTGCTTACGCTGTAAGTTATTTTCACAAAATAAAGTAGAAAAATGGTTAAACCTATTAAAAGTAAAGTTCTGGAGTTATTATATAATTTATGATAATATGTAAATTCCAAGATGTGAAGGAACAGCACGATGTCTTCCTTAACCAGAAACGACAACGTTTACAAGATATCGAAAAGTTGACGTGTAAGTAGATCTGCTCTACCTCGATACGATGACAAAACTGTATCAAATCTATATTGCATCTTGCTAAAGTGACCATTCTTTACCAGGAATAAATCAGAATATAAATAAAATAACCTATCAAAAACTTATGCAGACTTAAGGTGGTTTTATACCGGCGAGGCGAGGCGTGGATAGAATGGGCGAGAATTTAAATTACGCTTATCATTTTACAGCGTAAGATGTCCAGCGCTACCTCACGGCGGCTCGCGATGTCTCGCGCCGGCTCGCACTATCACGCGCCGCTCGGCCAGCCGTGTCTGGGGCATATGAATTTAATTTCATGAATTTAAGTTTAAAAGTAGATTCATATCATATAAGTAGTTCAATATCACAAAAAAATATGTTTGAAATTCTTACACGCATGTTTTTAATCCTCATCATCATCATCATCATTTCAGCCGAAAGACGTCCACTGCTGGACATAGGCCTCCCCCAAGCACCGCCACTTCGACCGATTCTGTGCTTTCCGCATCCAGCGGATTCCTGCGGCCTTCACAAGGTCATCGGTCCATCTTGTGGGAGGCCTTCCAACGCTACGTCTTCCGGTACGTGGTCGCCACTCCAGAACCTTTCGACCCCATCGGCCATCCGTTCTGCGAGCAATGTGCCCTGCCCATTGCCACTTAAGTTTGGCAATTCTTCGGGCTATGTCGGTTACCTTGGTTCTCCTGCGGATCTCTTCATTTCTGATTCGATCGCGTAGGGAAACTCCAAATTTTAATCATTTGTTTTTATTTTAAACTATAATTATAGTAACAAGGATGAAATAATATTGAAAAACGTTGAAAAATAAGCGTCCCCCTCCCGGCGTTACTATTCACAACTGCCTTGTAAATACTTTTTGTTAGTCGCCTTTTATTCATCTTCCCTTTTTTTTCTTATAAAGGTGTGTCCAACCATTGAGTGGCTAGAGCGCGGTAGCAATACGCGGCTTTTGCAGGACACATTTCTGCCGCGCTCTAGTTAGGACCAAACCGATGAATGTTTGCGTGGCTGTACTGCGCGGCACATCCGAGACACGTCGCGCACTTCAGTTGGCAATATCAATCTGCCTAGCCTTTAATACAGCCGCAGAAATACGTCCAGATACAATTAGTGACGAATGTTTCCAAATGTTTGAGCGCGGCAGGTAGACAGAAGCGTTCGCGCGCGGCAGTCGTTCAAACACGTTTGTTTTTTTTGTTCAGCGATTAGGCCCACCAAAAATTGTGGCGTCTATTAATGAAACGCATGTTGATTTGTTCCATATGATCTCCAGATTACAGTGGTTGTATTAATTAATACTGCGTCATGAAATTTTAATGTATGCCTACTAACCAGTGTTTTACATGTTAGCAAATAAATTACACTAATATTGTAAAGGCGAAAGTTTGTGAGTGTGTGTGTGTATGTGTGTCTCTTCTTCACGCTCAAATGGCTGGACCAATTTGGATGAAATTTGGCACACAGATAGTTTATAACCTGGATTAACATATAGGATACTTTTTATCTCGATATTCTCACATGATCGAGAATTACGCGGGTGAAACCGCGGGGCGCAGATAGTAATTAAAAAACGATAGATTTTGTGTCATTCTCAGTTTTTATCCGCGTTAGACATAACTTTACAAATTAATTTCACTATGTAATATAAACATAATCAAAAATATGCCTATTTTAAAATATTAGGAAAATGCTCTAATTTAACATATATTTTTTCCAAATTACTAACACTACTCGTTTAGACGTCATCTTCAGTATAAAATCATTAAAAGTCGGTTATCGTCCCCTTAAAATCCATGCGTTCAAAAGGTACCACACATCTGCAGCAGTCTCGGACAATGTCTTCGCACATTGCGTTGAAATCTTATTGAACAATTAACGTAACATCCTTCTCGAGTAAATTCTGTACCATCACGAAGATTCCATATTCATTTAATCAGTATTACACACAGGAAAACAGAAATATCAATTTCATACAATTCGAAAACAAACGGAAAAAATTTAATGTTTTGAGTTGTCACTTGACACTTGCCTTTCTAACTTTCTAATGTCCGATCCAGACTTTCGCGAGGCGCCTCCTAGAGGCTGCACGAGAGCCTAGCAATCCACATTCTTGATTTATTCACTTGCCCGCTACGTCTACTACAAGATGGATGTGATTTAAGTGACTGCGTTAGCTACTTTATGTGCCTACCAATATTATAATGTCTTGCGTCTGTATCACCTAAGTTGTAACACAAATCGTTACTCCACTCCATCTTTAAAAAAAAAACGTGCGCGTCCTTACTCTGCAGCAGTTACAACAAAGTGAGCGAGCGCGAGAGTGTGGATGATTCCCTCGCCTCACCCCTCGCGTCTTTTGACTCGCGTCCGAAAAACCGACACAAAACGGAGCGACAGCGAGGCGAGGCGAGGGAAGACGAGAGGACACGAGCGCACCGTCCACACTCTCGTACTCGCGTTCCATCGTGTAGCCTCGTGGACAGTCTGGATCGGGCATAACAGTGTCAGATAGGTAGTGATGCGGTTCGATTTTATTTAAATCATTAAGTAGGTACTTGAGTAAATAAAATAAAGGCTCGAGTCCATGTTCTCTCGATGTAGTCGCGATTAGATAAATATCACCAACACAGCCACACTAGTTAACTGTCATCCTTAATTCTATAAGTCTATATGTTAGGTAGGTAATAAACCAATAGATATGTTATATTTCGTGTAATAAACCGTCAAAATATGTACTGTGATGTACAGAGTAACAAAATTTTAATAAGAGTGAGAATATATGTTCCGTGTGTTTCAAACAGAAGAAGCTGCTGAGAACGTCCCTCTAGTACAGCCCTTCTATTCAATTTGAATTGAGTTTTCGAATTACATAATCAGGACAATCGAGTGACTGAGTAACATCACTAGAGAGTCACAAGTAACCATGAACTGAAATCCGTTTCACGTTGATTTTTATTAAACCACTTTACACGAGAGTAAGAAAACTTAAAAATGGGATTAAACGTAGGAGGACCTGCTGCAGCGTCAATGGTACATTTTTAGGGTTCCGTTGCCAAATGGCAAAAAACGGAACCCTTATAGATTCGTCATGTCTGTCTGTCTGTCTGTCTGTCCGTCCGTATGTCACAGCCACTTTTTTCCGAAACTATAAGAGCTATGCTGTTGAAACTTGGTAAGTAGATGTATTCTGTAAACCGCATTAAGATTTTCACACAAAAATAGAAAAAAACAAATAATTTTGGAGTTCCCCATACTTAGAACTGAAACTCAACATTTTTTTTTCATCCATCCCATACGTGTGGGGTATCTATGGATAGGACTTCAAAAATGATATTGAGGTTTCTAATTTCATTTTTTCAAAACTGAATAGTTTGCGCGAGAGACACTTCCAAAGTGGTAAAATGTGTGTCCCCCCCCCTGTAACTTCTAAAATAAGAGAATGATAAAACTAAAAAAAATATATGATGTACATTATCATGTAAACTTCCACCGAAAATTGGTTTGAACGAGATCTAGCAAGTAGTTTTTTTTTAATACGTCATAAATCGTAAACCGCAATTTACCTTTCATTCAATGTTACTTGCTGCTACGGAACCCTTCATGGGCGAGTACGACTCACACTTGGCCGCTTTTTTACTTAACAAAAACAGATTTGGTAACCACCTCGAAATGTAATTAGGTAGGTATACAGGGTGGCAGGGACATCGACGCGAAAACTGTTAACATGGATTTAGTACATGATTCTGAACCTGCGCTGAAATTTTACGTCGGTTATTAAAAAAAATCTGCTATTCCATACATTTTGACCGCGTAGGTATTGCATTTTTCTATAAAACTGCAATTTTTTTTTTAAATAGCCGACGAAAAATTTCAACGCAGGGTTCAGAATCATGTACTGAATCTATGGTAAAAGTTTTCACGTCGATGGCCCTGCAACCCTGTATAATTTTTAAATTTTTCATAAAATCGTTACAAAATATATTTGTTCTTCAAAAACGAGCAGTTCGAGCAATTTACCAGCTAGGTGACAGAGTTTCTCTAAGAGATTTGTTTAAAAATATTGGTATTCTCACGGTGGCATCACAATTCATTTTCGCCAACATCTTATATATTAGGCAAAATATACACTTATACACTAAAAACAGTGATATTCACAATGTTAACACTAGAAATAAGAACAAACTACGAGCTTATATAATTGATCATTTGAATTATGTTTTGTGTTGCATAATGTAAGTTATTTTGAATACTATTGTATAGAATCATTTTTCTAACTTGAACAGACAGCTGTGCTGCTGGGGAGTTTGTTGCGCCACTTCTTCTTCCCAGCTAAAGGCACTAGGAAGTGGTGAAGGGTGGGCGTTTTTGGGGGACTGTCTTATGTAATTTTGACGTGCTGATTCTCAGCCTAGTTTGAATACATGACTTTTGAATTTTGAAACGTTTCAATACATGCATTTATGTCATGACGAATTGAATTTATTAAAAAATCTACCATGTTAAATAATAAATTTGTTATTTTTTTAGGTATAATGCAATTAATAGACATTACGATACAGGGGGCCTAAAAACACTATCTCCTTTCTACTAAATAGATCCAGTAGATTTGGAGCATATTGGCTGTGACCTTAGAGTATATATCACTGGAGAAGCCATTAGCGCAATATTCCGAACAAAAAATTCTGTCACTTTTGGCGGGGGACGCGAGGTAGTTTCTACGAAAAAGAACAATAGCTATTGTTGTTTCCGAGCCCGGAAAGAGAAGTCCGTACCATCGTTTTTTTTTTTTTATCGATAATATAATCATTCGGAATTTTGCTTGAACCCAGAAATAAAACAACTGATGCATAGAAAAGTTAAATTTTAAAAATAACAACTATTAAAAAAAAGTAAAAAAATAATATTATAGTACTGTAAGCACCTCGCTTGGCTGCGATACTCAGGGTCGTGTATAGTGTTTAAATTAAAGGACTTTTGAGAACACAAGATTATATTTAAATCAATAATATAATGCAAAGGACAATATTACGCGACCGACGCACAGTGGGTCGAAACTATGATTTTAGTGACTTAGGGCTCAACTTTGCTTTTTTACTTTTTTCTTCATGTGGATGGATAGAGCTCATTAACCTCAACAATAATTGTTCTGATGTATTTTTTCCTAAACTTTATACTTTGGGTAGAAAAATGTGTTTTGTTATTTTTTTGTATGGAGCGGATCAAATAACCTTAAATTCCTGCTAAGTAGCGTGTGATCCCGCGTTGAAACTTTATTTTTCATATACCTTGTCTAGTCTATTATCATTTGATGCTATTAACGTGTGCATAAAGTTGCAACTCTGCCAAATAAATGGATCGAAAAAAATGAAAAAATATATCGAATAAAAAGCTACATTTTTTACTTTCGTAAGTTCTTTTAAGTTAAATTTGATATGGAATAGTAAGTAAAAGCACGTAATAATACACATAGTTACTTAACAACTAACAACAATACATTTAAAAGGTCCCTAATTAGCTTAAATTTACTAATATATGTAGTATTAGTAAATTTGTAAATTTAAGCTAATCACACTAATCATAATACATTTAAAAGGTCCCTAATTAGCTCAAATTTACTAATATATGTAGTATTAGTAAATTTAAAGCTAATCACACTAATCATAATACATTTAAAAGGTCCCTAATTAGCTTAAATTTACTAATATATGTAGTATTAGTAAATTTAAAGCTAATCACACTAATCATAATACATTTAAAAGGTCCCTAATTAGCTTAAATTTACTAATATATGTAGTAGTAGTAAATTTAAGCTAATTAGGGATCTATGAATTTCAATTTCTTTGTTTTAATGACTTTAACATGTTTATGAAATGTTATTTTAAGTTAGATTTAATACTGAATAGTAAGTAAAGATAGGTACATAATAATACAAATTAGTAAAGGTAAACTAACATTACTACAACTAACACAAGCAAACTAAAAACTAACTATAAACAACATCAAACATTACTATTTCCTTTCAATTATGAGTTTGACATTTATAAACTAATAAAAAAAAACAAGAAACTTACAAACTACCAAAAAATCTTATTCACTATCGCTATGACTATCTTGTAAATTATCTACATCAATAAAATCTATATCGGATTCTGTGGGAAAAATCAGCAGAAGCTCTTTGACTTTTGGAGAGAGAACCATTATATTTTGTTTCACCATTCGAGGTCTTAGACTTGTGATCTTTGGATCAGAAGACAAAAGAAGATTGTGTATAATATCCTCATTTGTCGCCGTTCTACTTACCTTTCTAGAATGACTCTCTCTATATTTCCGGAAATCTTTATTACGAGCTTCCGCTGCCTCTTCCGACAGTTTACCTATAGGTATGGCACCAAAGTGTTTAATTATATCACTCCCATGTACTAACAATTTATGTATACTGGAAGGCATATAATACCAGGGATATAAGTGAACGTACAATTGTGCAGTATCTCTACAAAATTCGGAAAACTTAGAAAGATCCACGCTCTCTCCAGATGCAACCGTCTGAAGAATCACATGAAACCTTTCTATTAAATCTTTATCTATTCCTGTTATGCGAGCTGTTGTTTCTGCATCCCTAAAAAATCTTCTGGTAGTATTGCCATCATTGGTTGTGCCTACTCCTTGCTTGACTACGTCAATAAGTAAACCGCATTCTTTCTTAAACGCTTGCTGTATAGCGCTCTTTCTGAGTGACATTTTTTCTTTGTCATCGCCCCTGCAACTCCATTTTTTGAAGTCCAAACGATAAGCTGCAAACAAAAAGAAATATCACTTAAATAAAAATCTCACAAGTAACGTGAAAAAAATTATGAACTAATAAAATTATATTTACCGATATGAAGTAAGCACTCCATGCTTCTTATCCAGGCATGTAAAGATGACATTCCATACTGGAACACTTCTTCGTTGTTCTCTTTTTGAGCAAGTGACTCTAAATTGTTCATCTCTGACGGTTTTGCTTTGCAGATATCACAGACAGCTGAAGATGTGTCTGACAAATATGACGATATTTTGCCGTCTATCATCGTCAAGTGCAATTGATGCTTAACTTCAACTTGATTGAACTTGATTGGCTGAAGTCTTTCTATTTCTTCGGTTATGCTAGCTTTTATAGTTACCACTGTTGACTGCGTTTCTTTGGTAAATTTGAACATTATCGGACGGCAATAGAAAGTTGATGAGGGTCGATCGTTTTCCCAAACAATTGTTCCATCACATTGTTGAAGCCTTATAGGAACTAGACTGGCCATGAAGATAGTTGAGTCATCAAACTCTGCTTCAGTCTTTTGTTTATAATTACTTTGACCTGAGGCTCCATCAAAACCCCATTTGCTTATTAGCAGTAACTCAGTTGGCGAATCCAAATCTAAAGTAATCACTTCTAAAAGCCTAGATACCGTCAAGTTGAGTAAAGCTTGCAGTTTAATAGCAGCTCCTTCTTCAGTTATAATTATGTCTTCTTTCCCTGGATAACATTTTGCCTTCGCTTGTTTTATTTTATAATAAGAAGGGTATAAATCAGACCTATTTTCACTTGCTGCTTCTCTTAGGCTTATATACTGCCACTTACTTAATTTAAGTGAAACTAATAAAGACAGTGCCTTATCGGGTGAATATGTACTACTTTTCGGTTTACTTGTACTTAAACACTCTTTAACTTTTTCTAGATCTTCGGGGTGATTTAGTAAATGGTTCATAATTTTTCCTACATCCTCATTTCCGGTGTTTCTTAAACTAGCAATTGTAGTAGCTTTAAGTTCATCCGGGGATAACGAAAGCGATTGGTTAATTTGATCAACGCGTCTTCGTTTTTGCCTGGAGCCCAATTCCTCGAAAGGTTTTCGAGGTGTAAATGTAGATGTCGAAGCTTCTGTAGTAGATGGTGGTAGATTTTCGACATCTTCAGTATTACAAATCTCGAGCCTTTCCTGTTCAGTGTTCACAGCTTCAGGTATCATTCCTTCGGGCCAGTTTATTGCACGTTCCAACCAATCACCATTTTTTCTTACAAACTGTGCTAACGTGCGACTACTTCGTTCCCATCTTGCACTTATATTTGAACAAAAGCGCGTACAGAATTTTTGGAGCTCAACACTGTTCTCTTCGGTCACGTTTATTTTATGTTGTAGGAATTGAAAGAATTTTTGACTATCCGACAGTGACTTGACCTGCTCTCTTAAAATCATAAATAAATCTAAATTGTTAACTAAATTATCCATTATAACGAAAAAGGGACGATCAGAATCACGAGATGTTAGTAGTAGTACGAATAAACGAACACTAGTTAGTATATAATAAATTATGGTCATTTTATACTTCCAGAATCCAGTGACAAACAATGTTTACTAATTTTTCTACTACCCTCATTAACTAATTATCCTAATTAATATTACAGTAATGACTAAAAGTGAAAAACATTGTTTTTTTATAAGGTAAAAGGTTAAGCTAATTACAGTAATTAAACACACAAATAGAAATTAATTGATTTCATATCCACATTTTTAAATAAAGGTCCCTAATTAGCTTAAATTTACTAATATATGTAGTATTAGTAAATTTAAGCTAATTAGGGACCTTTTAAATGTATTGTTGTTAGTTGCTAAGTAATTATGTGTATTATTACGTGCTTTTACTTACTATTCCATATCAAATTTAACTTAAAATAACTTACGAAAGTAAAAAATGAAGCTTTTTATTCTATGTATTTTTTCATTTTTTTCGATCCATTTATTTGGCAGAGTTGCAACTTTATGCATTTGTTTATAGCATCAAATGATAATAGACCAGACAAGGTATATGAAAAATAAAGTTTCAACGCGGGATCAGACGCTACTTAGCAGGAATTTAAGTTTATTTGAGCCGCTCCATACAAAAAAATAACAAAACACATTTTTCTACCCAAAGTATAAAGTTTAGGAAAAAATACATCAGAACAATTATTATTGAGGTTAATGAGCTCTACCCATCCGCATAAAAAAAAAAGTGAAAAAGCAAAGTTGAGCCCTAAGTCACTAAAATCATAGTTTCGACCCACTGTGCGACGCCAGGGGCTAAACTCGTTTTTCTTACATTAACAAATGCACACCATACGAAAATCCTAATTTAAATATATAATGTTCGAATGTTCGGATACCATAAAGTGTTCTTGCCAGCCTGCATAATGTGTGAGGTTGAATTCCAATGATAAGTCCTCACAGTACCAACAAATAATACAAACTTAAAAAATCAGTAGGTTCATAACAACTACTGATTTTTTAAATGAATTAATTTGGAGTATATAATTATGGCGAATACATTTTTGAGGGTCCCTTTTTTTTGTAATGTACTCAATTCTTGTATCTGTATATTTGGTCATTACGGCTTCAGCTAGTTCTACCTCATGACTAGTTAAGACCGGTATCATGATCTTGTGAGAACAATGTTTTCCCAACAAGATTCCGCAGAGCCTGTCTTACGAATTTACGACACAGGTGGTGGTATATTTAATACTTAATTTTTTGCGGTCGTCCATTCCAAGCCTTATTAACTTCTCACATTGCTGACATAAAGAAATGGATTTTGATTTTTCTTTTTCTCTCTCTCTCGATCGAATTAGAAGAAGATAGTTGGATGCAGCCCCGGATCTAGATTTTTTGAGACGGGGCAAAAACTGCCGTCTGCCGCTCCGCCCCCCACCAATCTTTTATGGGGATGCGCTAAGTTAGCCCCCGCGATATTTAAATTTTCTCAAAATGAAAATTTTGTCAGCAACATATTCAAATTGTATCGATCGATAATGCGCCAATTCAACAGGGGCGCCAAAACTGTTGTAAAAAAAGAAAACAATTGTAAGATTATAAATTTGCTGCGCATCTCATTTATTGCAAAGTTGCGGTGTGCTGGGTAGTGCACTTGTCTGCTACGCTTGAATTTGTCGCCCCCTGAAGTTGGCGCCCGGGGCACTGGCCCCGGATTGCCCCCCTTAGATCCGGGGCTGGTTGGAAGTATAAACGCTTTTTCACGTGACTTTTCTGCCAACTTACTCCTACCGTAAGCCGCGTTAGAAAACTTCGTTCAAAAACAATTTTCTTAAACAGCGAAAAATACTAATTCGCCCTAAGAAAATATCGACATGTCAATTTTGGTTTCATACATGACCCCAACCCTACGGTAGTCTCGTTATCATTTTTGCTAGAAGACATAATCGCATGGCAAGTGCATGTCAGTTTAGCTGATTTGACGTACATTTTCGTAATGTAAAAAAATATATTTTGAACCTTATGAACATAAAAACGAAGTGTAGCGAGACATGGTGACGTCACGAAAGCAATGCGAGAAAAATACTCGACTCATGCCTTGTTTTATGTTGAATCATGGTTGAATCGAATAAAAAGTCAAAATGTATTTATTATGAGGTTAGGATTTTGAAAATCACTGAAAACATGACTAGATATTTAAAAAAATACTTAAATATGGAAGGTTATTCCGTCTTTATTTAAGTTTGACGTATTTGAACGCTTTTTACATGTTTTAACAGAACAATTAGGCATTTTCACGGAGCACTGATGAGAACCCCGCGACTCGAAAAATATTAACGTTGTGCGTTCGAATCGATTTGAAAGTAGTTTTTATGAACGTGTTAGAGCATTTGCTCTTGTACTTTTACAGAGGGGGAAGTGTTCGTAAGGCTTCTCCAATGATATATACCCTAAGGTTGTGACAGACGGACATTCATCTGTATGTCCGTCTGTCTCTGACTCGGGTGAGGGTTCAGTTTTTTTCCTTTTGAGGTACGGAACCCTAAAAAGTCCTTTATAGAACCCTCGATATAATAGAAACTTTGATGATTTGTGAACTTGTCGTAAAAACCGTGCGAAGCAGGGTTGAAGAGAAATCAATGGGTAATTATGGACCGCGCTAACGGTTTAAAAATAAAAAAATCTTGTAAGACAGATAACCGAATTTTATTAAATAAAATCCAGAACGTTGCCTGTTTCAAGTATTTGGTGCATCTCTTAGGTCATCCTGCATCAGCAAGTGTCACAGCTATTTTCCGAATTCGAACATTGTTCGGCTAAAAATTCCTGTTTGTTTGGTTCACAGCTGTCTTTTTTCTTTTCGTCGTTTTCACAGCTGTCTTTTTTCTTTTCGTTGTTTTCACAGCTGTCTTTTTTCTTTTCGTTGTTTTCACAGCTGTCTTTTATCTTTTCGTTGTTTTCACAGCTGTCTTTTTTTGCTCCGTTTTTTCCGTTTTTTCCATTTTTACCGTTTCTTCCTCTGTATGACCTTCCCTGTCGTCCCTGGTACTCCATCATTTTTTCACTTGTCTGTCATTATTTGAAAATACATAAGTACATTACCTATATCAGATATTTAAAAAGGATTTTTTTTCCAGAGAAGACTAGACTGCTTCGTTGGTATAGTTGTCGCAAGCGCAACTGCTGAGCATGAGGTACTATCGGTAATCTCTCAGTAGCAGCCTGGAGTCTCGGAATCCCGGTTAATGGCAATAGGCTTGCCTCCTATCACATAAAATGTGGGTGTACTGTAGGTACATCTTTGCCTATCACTTCGTGGAAAACAAACATGATTTTATTTTATTCATGTACCAATAATTTAACGAGCTCTTGTGAAAATGGGCCGTGGTGGATTACTGCTCACTCCCTCTTACAGAGAAAAGGCTATGTTGAAGCAGTCCGGATATTATGCGGTGCTATTATCCAAATATAACACGTAATAAAAATGATTAAAATTTGTCTTACCCTCAAAAGTTCATACAAAGCGGCTTCATAATCTTGGTTCGAGAAATTATCAGAATTTTTGTTATAATTATGGCTAGGACTGTTGACATTGTCTGGGTGATTAGGGCATGATTTTGAGTGACTTTGACCTTGAACTTGTCCATAGCGATGGTCCGGTTCATCATCCAAAGTCTTGGCCTGATTATTAGAATCTACTACCACAATAAGTGGACTTTTTGAGTCTGTTCCAATAAGCTCATTCAGGATTCCTAGTGAAGGATGTTTGTGTGGGTAGGAATGTAGGCCATTCTGAAAACAAAAACAAATTAGAAATTTTAGAGGTATGATGATCACGTTGTGGTCACCAGTATAGAGAGATGAGGAACAGAATGTAAAGTTCACTCATCCTCTATAGAAAAGGGGGCTCCTTCGACCAGACGGGTGTCGTGTCTGGTGGGCAACTACCCGACGATTGATGTCGGAAAGTGATATATATGTTGATCGCGCGGCAAGTTTTGTTTGTGCGATGTTGGATTTTATGTGACGTCAGGTCTTTGATGCGTAGTTTCTATGTGGCGATGTAGATGCTGCTTTTGGAAAGGTGCTCCCAGGTAGATATGTCATAGGTATACCGTGGCTCCCGGCAGCATGGCAACTGAAAGAACACGGGTGGATTTTAGTCAGTATGAGTCTGACACGCCCTCCCGCTCCGCCCAGAGCGGGAGAAGTTATTTGATAATTTCCCACGCAAAAAAAAGGCATGTCATAGGTGTCCTTTTTCTAGAGCCCCTGGCTACCTTTCTTTTTTAGGTGGGATTGATTATCAAATAACTTCTCCCGCACTGGGTGAAGCGGGAGGGCGTGTCAGACTCTTACTGACTAAAACCCACCCGTGTTCCTTCAGTTGCCTGTATTGCCAGGGGCCACGGTAACTCTTTCGGACAAAACCGCAACCCCTGCGGTGCTATTCTGTAAAAATCATAACGTAAAAACTTAGGTAAAGTGAGTATCAGGTGGAATAACAACTCACTTTAAGCTCCCTTCACCTAAGTTTTCAGATTTTTACAGAACAGACTGGCTGTTCTTAGTGCGTGGATCAGGTTTCTTTCTAAAATATAGAGGGAAAGAAAGAAAGTAATTATTTTATTTGGGACACGCACAGGAAATACAAACAGTAATAAAAATAAAAAACCGGCCAAGGGCGTGATAGTTTTCCTTTTAATTTCGTTATCCTTTCAACTGTCATTAACGAGACACAATAGAATTTTAATTGTTATCCACCTTAATGAGACGTCGTAACAGATGATGGGTTATATATACTACTGCCGTGAATTTTTTCACATTTCCAAAACCAACCACTTAGCTGGCAGGACACTTGAGTCTAACAAAAATTAGCATTTTAAAGCTTAAAATTTTGCGAACGGATCCTTATATCCAAAAACGATTTTGACGCACTTACAATATTTTTAAACGACCTTTCCAATGACACTTCACACTATGGGACAGACGATTGAAAAAAAAACATCCCCACTTTATGTGTAAGGATCGTAAAAAAAATTGTTTTCGTTATTTTGTTTTATCACTTACACCCATACTATACCAAATTACAGTTTTCTAGTACTAAGAGTCTCTGAACTAAGCCGCGGACAGACAGACAGACAGACGGACAGACAGACGGACAGACAGATAGTTGGACAGGCAGACGGACATGGCGAAACAATAAGAGTTCCTTGTTGACTACGGAACCCTAAAAAGGAACATTTAAAACTAACAAAATTAACATTTATAATTCGAAAGAACATACACACATTTATTTTTCGAAAGAATATTAATAACGACCAAAAATCAACAATTTAACAGTTTCAAAAAAAATATGAAGGAATGTATATAAGAATGTAGGAATTAGAAAAATGTTGTTTTTATATAAAAACCACCCCATTCGATGCTAAGTCAAAAAAAGAAAAACCCTTCAAAAGGTTTAAAAAAAAAATCCTAATACTTTAACACGAATAAAACCTCTTCAAAATAAATTATACAAAAATTCTTACAATTGTGCATAATATTAAAATGCAAAACTGCAAAACTGCGCGTCCGGTCGGCACCATGTTAGCAACGTAAATAAAATAAATGGTGTGTTATAAATGAACGTTACACTTTGGTGATTTTAATCAATTGCTATTGCTAACTAGATTAGAATAACGTAAACGAAGCAAACGAAGGAGTACGTACGATAGGATCGCAGCAAGTGACGTTCTGTATTTCTGCCTACCTTTTTCTTACTTTCGGCCTATGGGAAGAAGGCGACAATTTATGTATATAGGCAACCATATCACCACCACCACCAATCAACACCATCACCACCATCCACCATCTATGATGTTTTAGTGGCATGAGGAACAGGGTGTAAACTTCACTAAAAGGGAGGATCCTCCGACCAGACGGGTGTTGTGTCTGGCGGGCAACTGCCCTACGGTTTGGAGTTGAAATCTTGTATCTATGTCGATCGCTCGGTAAACTCTAATTGCGTGATGCAGGATTTGTGTGACGTCATGTCTATGATGCGTAGTTCGTATGTGGCGGTGTAACCGCTACAGTGTAACATAATACCATCATGCTCGTATTTCCAGAAGGATTAGTCAGAGGGGTATAGTATCCCGGGGTGGGGTCGTCTTGGCGGTGTCTTTAGACATCGCCAATGCCTTCAACAGCCTGCCTTGGAGTTGCATTAGGGAGGCACTCCGGTATCACCGGATGCCGACCTACCTCTGTCGTGTAGTCGAGGCCTATCTGACGGACAGGGCCATCATCTTCCCCGGACATCAGAGAGAGTGGAACTGGCAAGAGATGTCGTGCGGTATCCCACAGGGATCAGTCCTGGGGCCGCATCTGTGGGACATCGGATACAACTGGGTGCTGCGCGCCGACCTCCCTAGCGGCGTCAGCGTTGTTTGTTACGCTGACAACACGTTGGTCTTGGCGCAGGAGAGGTCAATCAGGTGAACTGAGTGAATGAAGTCGCGGGCAGAAGCTAGTAACGTAGTACTTTAAATCTTACAAAGAAAAGTTGTGAACGGGTTGCCATGTTTTCTCATACAATCATTTTGGTCTTGTGTAATTATATCAGTTAAATTTTTGGCGATACTCAAATTATGAAGTTACAGTCAAGAAAATTAATTGTTAAGCAAATTGACACCCTACGTCAATTTGTCGTGTTATAAGCCATTTCACACTGACTAAGAATTACAGTTGTGATTTGAATATATTTACGATCCACTCCCTCTCACAGAGAGGAGGCTGGTGTCCCAGAAGTGGGAACATTATAGGCTGGTTTGTATTTATTTCTCTGACTTAACATACGACTTTCACATCTTGGGCACTTAGTCCCGATAGCACCTTGCTGACTCTCTTATACTTTCATTTCACCAAGGCATAATCTATTCTCAAATAATCCATTTTATTTTAGCCAAGACTTTGAACGAAAAAAAACCTTTTCATCATGAAACACAGCGTTGTGTAATAAGTTAAATACACTTTTTCCTCAAACTGTTAATTAGGAAAAGATCTAGGCAAACGTTGCAGCGCTAAGTTAGCTGTATCATAGCTGTATCTTCTTCACTCTTTTATATTACCAAGTACAAAATGGAAATTCGGAATTCTTGCAACGTTTAAAGAATAAAATGGGTAGGATAACTTGCCCTCATCACATGGGACTTAAACTGTTATAGGACAGAAAATAAATTTGTAGTTAACTAGTCTAACTTTAAGTGCTCATATATACGGGCGGCACGTTGCCAACGGCAGAGGCACATTGGTCGCTAGGCGTCAAACAGACGAGCAGCACTTTGCTGTCGACAGAGCCAACTTCAGCTGTCGACAGAGCCAACTTCAGCTGTCAACAGACCCAATTTCAGCTGTCGACAGACCCAACTTCAGCTGCCGACAGAGCCAACTTCAGCTGTCGACAGAGCCAACTTCAGCTGTCGACAAAAGCAACTGTGCAGTATTCGACACGCCAACTGCTGCCCACCATGTCGACAGCATTGTTGTAGCGCGCCGCAAGTCATCTGACAAGGCAGCGCGCGCGCTGCGCTCATGCTGTAGCTGTCGCCACTGGTCGGTATTTGCTGTCCACGTGTCGACGGCAAACGCCTACCAATAGCGGCAGCTGCAGTTGCCTCTGACGACAGCTGAAGTTGACTCTGTCGACAGCAAAGTGCCGCTCGTATGGACTCTGCCTTAGACGCTTCGACAGCTGTTGCAATAAAAAATCGACCTTAGGCCTGAAACTGCGTTAAGCGGGCGCCCGCGACGGACACCCGTCGCGTGTATACGCGCGTGGACACGCGGATAGGCTCCGTGGGAACGCGTCGGCCCCCGTCGCGGGTACCCGTCATGGAGACCGGATTATTAACCGACTTCCAAAAGGAGGAGGTTCTCAATTCGACTGTATGTTTTTTTTTCGTATGTTTGTTACGCGATTACTCCGTCAATTATGAATTGATTTTGATGATTCTTTTTTTGTTTGGTAGATCATACTTCAGAGGTGGTCCCATATAAATTTTATTAACTTTACTTGGGTAGTTTTTGAGTTAGCTTCAATAATACGTATTTTTACCTCGCTTAGTATGTGGATGATATTATGATAACTTCTTGTCACTGTTATTTACATAGCAGGTAGTGGTATTCGAATTTGTGTGGGGTAGGTATCATAACTAAAAAGTGAAAAATAAAAACGTTTTACAAAAAAAAAAAACAACCGACTTAAAAAAAAACACTACAAAATGAAAAATAACTTTAATTTCGGAAGTCGGTGACAAAGAACGAAAATTCAAAACCAAAGCCACCGACTTCCGAAATTAAAGTCATTTTTCACTTTGTAGTATTTTTTTTGAAGTCGGTTGTTTTTTTTTCTTGTTCTAAACTTTGGGCGACCGAGCTCTGCTCGAGTGAAAATACAAAGAAAACGAATATTCCTAGATATTAGACATTGATACTCCTATACTCCTATATTGCAACTTTCATCGAAATAGTTAAAGCCGTTTTCGAAAACGTGATTACAAATATATTTATACAAATATTGCTCGTTTAATAATATAGGATTACATTGCAAAACCGCTGGCCACACTGCTGGCGGGCAACGCGCGTGCCCACGCGCGGGCGTCCGTCGCACGGTGGCGGGACGCGAGTGGCGTGAGTGCGGGGCCCGCTTCCCCGCGACGGACGCCCGCGCTGGTCCCCGCAACGGAGCAGTTTTGTATGGAACCGCGCGGACGTCCGCTTAACGCAGCTTCAGGCCTTAGACTATTGGGTGGTTACAGGCGCTGTAGAAATATTCGTTTCTGCCCTACATATCTGTTGAAATGTGGGTGTGTTATTAAATACACCTCTGCCTAACCTTTCGGGAATTACACAGGCGTGATGTTATGATATTATGTTAACTTGTACTAGGTACTGTCTGTTTGTCATAATAATACAGAAACTGTTCGTGTAAGATTTCACGAGTAGGCAGTTGGTATTCGAATTGTTAAACTAAAAATAACAATCTGATGAATACACCTACAACCTTGTAACAGTTTTGAAATTCTATACTTTATAACAAATCAGTATTGAATTTTCACAGTTCTTCATCGTCACCGATTTATTTGGGGTCAGTGCAGTCATCATCAGTCCACAGTAGTGGACTGCTGTACATACGGCTACACATCAAACTATACATTTCAAGTTTATGCTGATCTGGCGTTGTAAAGGATTTCCGTACAATGCGAGGTCAGCTAATACTGGAAATGTATAGCTTGATGTGTAGCCGTGTGTACATAGGCCTCTCCAATTGCTTGCTTCTCGGCAACATTCATCCAGCTGCTACCAGTCCCTCTGCGAAGATCGTCGCTCCACCTAGACTGAGGGCGTCCTACCTTACATTTGACGATTCGCGGTCTCTCAAGAAAACGTTTACCGTCATCGGTACTACGGCTAATATGGCCGGCCCATTGTCACTTCAGCTTGTTTATTTTGTGAGCTATGTCGACAACTCAGAGCGTCATTCAAACTTAAAATATATTAATATCACATTCTCCGCATACACATACACGCACCCTTCCCACACACACGCAAACGCACCTCCATACCCTCCCTCACACACATACACACACTCACTTATACTGTTACAACTATTATTAATAAATGTCTAGTTCTAGTTTTGTTGTTAATAATTGTTTATATTTAGTTTCTACCAATCAGTATATCCAAAATTGTTGTTATGGAACTAAGTTGTCTTTCGCTCCTGGGGTGGGCGCTAATAACTGCGACACAGTAATTAAACTAACGTAGTATTGACGTAGACAAAATTTTTAATAAGTTATTGTTTCATTAAAATATTTGTATTTGTAACTTTGGTTCTCTGTCAGTGCAGTAGGTATCTTCTTTTACTATATTTTTATAGAAGCCGTCTTCATAGTTTCCATTTCACCCCTTTTCTAGCCATATTATGATCTTCTCCACAAACCATTTATGGTTTCATTCTATCGCAACAATCAGTGGCGTAGCGTGCCTTGGCGGGGCCCCGTATAAAAATTTGTTTGGGGGCCCTTATGAAGGGTAAAGATTTCTCAGAAAAGAAAAAAAAAAAATTGCATAATATTAAAAAAAAAAAATATTCATCATCATCTGTCACTTTTTCTAAAATTTTTACAAATCAATTCAAATTAAATGTACACTCTCCTTGCCTTTTTTTCGGCAAACTGATTTATTAAATCAATTATAGCTGATGATGAATTTGGGAAGTTTTTATAAATTTTTTGCTAACGCACGTCGGGGGCCCCCGTGGCCTAGGGGCCTCGTACAATTGATACGGCAGATACGGCGGTAGCTACGCCCCTGGCAACAACTGTAGACAGTTTTTACAGTCGTTTACACAACCACAATTTGACGAGACTTGACAAGAAAGGGCCAATTTTAACCCAACTGATTGGCGATTAGTTTAAATGCTATCAAAATTATGACCCGACTCTTTCAAGAGTTTTCTTATAAATAGACGAGCGGATATTACCAAATGAAAACCGAATTCTGGTTTTATAACTACACCTTGCAGTATTAAACCTCCTGTTTCGGAAATCGGATACAAATCGGAATTAACATTACCACAGTCATGTGGACGCATTTAAAACCGTCCATCCAAATCGGGTCATACGGCGCAGTGAACCTTACTGTCCGAAATCATGCTGAAAGAACATTATGGTGTGCGCGAGTTTGGTATTTGTGAAGTTTTATTTACCTATTAAAGAAGTGGCTTTTTAATAACAGAGCGCAGCGGAACGACTCGATCTTCTAGGTTAAGTAACGCTTAACGAGGTCGGTCCGTAGATTGGTTATATACCGAGGTTACATACCGATGGGTTGTATCCATTATATACCAAGACCTTACATAATATATAGGTATGCATATTATGAATTTAATTTTTATCCTAAATCTGCTGAACGGAAAGATTTCAACCAAATAAATTGTGCCAAAAATACCGTGCATTCATAAACATGGATATGAAGTCCCTAAATAAATAAAACGATAGGAAATCTCTAAGGGCCAAAGGAATTGATAGCTAGGCCCAGAGAAAAGCCCCTCAATTTATTAAGGGTTCCTGGATCCTGGCTTCTTTATGGGTTCTATCGTTGTTTAGATTCTTATCTGCATATTTTTATCTTTAATATTATTGACTACAAGATGCTGCCCACTTCTTCGCCAGCGTGTACCCTAATTGCTTTTCTAAATTAATACTTCTTATAACATCAGCCATCTGCAAGTGGAAGTCCCGTACAAAAATTAAAAATTATAAGTACCGTATTCATATATAATTTCATATGCATTTAGTGAAATGCTGTTATTTGAATGTATAGATTCTTCTTTTTGTAATTTAGCACGAACTGTTCAAGAATTCCTGATGCCATGGTAGAAATATAATATGTCAGTCAGCAAGGTGGTAGCGTGTCTGACTGGCCAGTGTGCTTTGGTCAAAAAGTCACGGGAAATTAATTGTTCATCAAATTGTTTGACCAAAACCGCTGCAATCAAAATCAAAATATTTTATTTCACATAAACCTACAAGGGCACTTATGAAACGTTAGAAGCTAGGTGCACGATTCCAATTGGTCGCTTCCTATGGAGAAGAGCCGGCAAGAAAATCCACGGTTACTCTTTTCAAAATAAATTGTTTCTACAATTTTTTCAAATTACAGTGTTAATAGGTATGGGAGGACAGTGTAGGCCTATCAAAAAATACCAGGTACTTAGTAAAATAGAAAATGGTCCACAAGTCTACAGCCTACAACGTTCTTACATTCACAAAATCTAAAAGAAAAGAATCTATGTAAACGATAAACAAAATAATAGAAATAAGGACCTATTTAAACCAAATGACATGATTGCCACTACAGCTGTAACAAATCGAATTTGGTAAAAAAAAAAAACAAAATTGTAGATATATAATGTCAATGCAGGCCGCTCATTAGTCAACGCTCACGGCACCCCGCGTTCTGCCTCGCCGCGCATTTTTAAAGCGCAGGTATATTCGTATCACAACTGTCTGTCATTGACATTTGTATGACATGGTTATAACACGCCAAAGGCGTAGTGTGTCAATTAGATAAACAATTAATATCCCTGACAGTAGAGTCCTACAAGGTTCTTTTGGCTTTTGAATGATATTGACAGGGGTGTGATCTGTAAACATTTGTGAAATTATATATTGAAAAAAAAAAAACAAACTGATGACGTGATTAGTTTTAATTTATGATAACGACAGTCCTGTACCTTTGTTGGTACATTAAGCCGATATTCGCACGGACGTAATAAAATCCCGGCGGGATTTTATTGCGCACTGGATTTTCAACTCTCGGTGATAAGCCAAGCGTGGAGAATCCAACGCGCTGGGACGCACTCTCGTCCCAGCGCGTTCGCGAAAAAAAAATCGCCGCGATTTTATTACATCCGTGCGTATGTGGGCTTAGTGTCGCTATTCCTAGACAGTAAATGAGAAAAATTGCAAAAAAAAACGGTTCAGCCGTTTGGGAGCCACGATGCCACAGACAGACCCACAGATACACACGTTAACCTATAAAACCCCTCTGTTTTAGTCGGAGGTTAAAAATATTGACCGATATTAGGACTTACCACGTATTTCATAGGAATATTACACAGTACACTTCCGTCTTTCAATTTGTATGACACAATTAATCATTCGATGACGGTCATGCCATTCATTTCTACGCTTTTCAATTGAAATGAATCAATATAGATGAATCTATTTCTAGGCTGATATTCTATAAACCATTTATCTCTATTATACCAAAATATTTCGCCTCTAAAACAATTAAAACCTCACCATTCACACTTACCCTCTCTAACTCAGAGGCAGTTAATCCAATTTCCTCTCACCTCCGACAGGGAACTATTTCCATACGTCTTTGTTTATGTCTTAGGAAATAAGGGTCATAATTCAGTGCACTATGCTTCAGGCGGGTGGTTGCAAACTACTTGATTCTGTTAGGACTGGTAATAAGTTTTGGATAAAGTTCAGTTCAATGGTTTCGACATTATCGATGCATTTAAAGCTTTATTGTCGCTAGAGCTGCAAAGTCTGCGACTGTTGAAAGTACCTTTGTCATGTTCTTATAATACTGTTCGTGCATATACAAGAGAATATTTTTTTCTCAAAAATGCTTGTAAATTCGATCAATATTCGATCAATATTTTTCTTTGAAATAAATCGAAAATGCAGTACTGGTCAAATACATGCGAGCAGCGGCCGGCAATGTTAGTATGAAATTCCATATATATCGTGTTTGGTGACCGGATAAATTACTATGAAAACTCATATCATTCTATCGTAATTTAAAAATGAAACGAACTTTTTACTTCGAAATGGCAATCAAGGAGAGAACTTTTCAAAGATTTTTTAAAATTTTGGACTGGCTTGCAAATAGAGCTGTTAAAAAAAGAAATAAATGAATATTTTGGGCGCGTGATGTTTCGCAAATAAAATATTCTACATTTTGAATTTTCACGCCATATTTGAGAAAAGTTCTATACAAACCTTGGCCGCAACCAGGCATTCATGGTCTCAGGTATGTGTGCCTCGGCTTCGCTTCAGCCCACATTTTCATGTCCATCCATCAATGCCTCTTTTGCCGGCCGCTGCAGTAATGTACTACATAACATAACATCACGCTTTGTTTCCCCGAAGGGTTGGGCAGAGGTGTACCTGTAGTAGGTACACCCACATTTCGCCAGTTATATTTAAGTCCCATGTAATAGGCGGCAAGCCTATTGCTATCAACCGGACATAAATCCAGACTCCGGGCTGCTACTGAGAAATTTCAGATAGAAAAACCCAATAACACTGCCCGAACCGGGAATCGAACCCAGGACCTCATGTTCAGCAGTAGCGCTTGCGATCACTAGACCAACGAGGCAGTAATGTACTATATACATAAATTATAATTTGAGCCTAAAATGACCCAATATGATGGCAGTAGCCACTCACTCCCCATAAAAATTTATCGAAGGTTTCCCTCAAAAGTGGCCTGGAACAACAGGGAATAATATTATTAGTAAAATTGACAACGGTAATGTAGACAACGACACACCAAAGAAACTAAAATCTTGATGACGTCTGTGTTAGTACCAGCACTTTTGTATTTATTCAAATATTTTAGTGTTTTAGTTGACTTACGCAAGAAATTCTCTGCCAGTCAACCCTCATTAATTAACGAAGAAGTATTTCTTCACTTGGGGCATAAAATTGTGGTGTAGACAACAATAACTCCAGAAAACGACAGACTAAAAGTCGTTGTTAGTCTTAAGTCGTGAAAACTTAAAGAGTACGTTCGGTGCCTGGCCTCAGCTAGGCTTGAAACAGCTGCTAACGCTATTACTCGACGGGCGATAGTTGCTGTACTTGTGTAATTACTAACTGTAATTATTGTTGACAAACTGTGTGGGATAATGTGGAGGGGTGGCAGTGGTAGCGTTTTTAATAGTTCTATTGTTGGTTAAAAGCGTAGCTAATCTAACTAGTCTATATTGTCCCACTGCAGGGTAAAGGCCTCTCCCTTTTCCACATAATTCTGTCTATTGCTAGTGTCGGCCAGTCCTTTCGGTAGGAGTCAAGCTCGTCCCGCCATCTTCGTCTCGGCCTGCCGCGATGTCGTCGTGCGTTTAGTGGGACCCAATTAGTAGTTCTCTTAGCCCATTTGTCATCTGACATGCGGCAGACATGTCTGGCCCAGTCCCACTTAAGCTTAGCAGCTTTCTGGGTAACGTCCGTGATTCGAACACCCATTATACTACGTTCCATGGCTTGCTGGCAAACCTCGAGCTAAAAGCGTAAGTTAGTGGTAAACTGAGCGTTCCTTGTCTTTATTCTACGCAATGTCCTAGAAACTATAGATATTGCAGAATAATGCCAACATGATAGACGGCCCCACTGACAGCGAAAATAAGATATGGGAATACACTGCTGGGACGAAAGTTGTTTATTTTGATTAGATGATGATTTTGAAATGGAAACTGCATGTTTGCATTTTATAGTTTCCAAGAAATAGTCAATACTAAATGATTTCCGTAAAACGTACTTTATTAACGCTGTGCGTGCTTGAAAACGTTCGTTGTCAATGTAGGTCTACAGAAACGCTGGCGTAAAGACTCAAATATGGAGACAATGAAATGATGGTGTGTAATGTGTGTATGATTTAATGCATACAGATCAATCGTCGGTTGGTGTCTCAATTCACTAAGATTGCCTAAGAGGCCTGTGTGAGATTGATTCGGTTCGTACGCCTTCCAAAGGATCCCAGGATCTCGAATATGTCAAAGACATTTAAAAATAATAATAAGCCCAGCAATATCAACTTTGTACTTGTTAGTCTGCGGAATGAGACATTCAGATCAGAAATTCGTAGGTCAAAACGATACCGAATCACAGCTCGCTGTAAAACCAAGTGTCCCCGCTATCACTAAACCCGCAGCCTTAATAAGGGATCACGAGAAGTTTGCAAGCTGCCAGCGAGACAATTTATTATGCGGACGACTCTATACCACTGACTTTTATACGACAACGCATGTTTTAATTGTTAACAACGGATGACTTCGTAAGTCTTCGTCGGGTGTTAACAGATTGTTCGCTGTTCATTTACGGGTTTTTCCTTTGAGACAAAAAGATTTTGGTACGACTATACTATAACTGTTAGCGATATTAGGAGTTCGGGGAGTTGGAGGAAGTATCTAAGACAAGGAGGGAGTTTCGCAGAGATTTTTGTTCTAATTCTGGGTTTCTGGATCTGAAATGTTGTGGACTTGTTTTCTACCTTTTAAAAGTGATTCTAACACAGGTTGTATTTTCGTCTAAACAGGATGTTGCAGAATTCACATCATTCTGCAATACAGGTACTCTAACCTAGCTCTGGAGCCAGGATCTCAATTTTTTCTATAACCTTTTTTGGCAATAAATAATTTATTAATAAAAAAAGATATTTAGCTAGAAGGCGTCGCAGCAGACCCCGTAGAAAATAGCGGGAAGACGTGGACAAAACAAACATGAAACGGCTAACAGTAACAGTAAGTCGTTCTGCTATTACTGATATCATATTAAAAATAACGTTTAAAGGATAAAAACAAATCATAGAAAAAAAAACAATTATATCGTAACAGTAGTATTCAAAAAATCCAGAATGACTTTTTCCTCTAACGCAATAAGTTACGTTAAGAGGGCTTATACTAAAAGTTGGCAACGTCGCAAATAGCTGTCAAATATTTACCTGTTTTGATGAATTTGGCAATATTACTGTATGGAAACATGAAATGTGGCTAACTAGCGAACTAGAATATTAATAATGAATTGCAATTATAACACTGAATTTGATGTTGTTTAGGTGTAAAAAAGGCACTTGGAATGTTTCCAAATGCTTTTTGTATATATATCTAAAACTAAATATTCGGTGTTACGATATTAATTATTGCATTTCATTAAGAGCGTTAAGAGCGTTCATTCTGAAAGTGGGCAACGTCGCAAATATATGTCAAATATTTCGCTGTTTTGATTAATTTAGCAGTATTACTGTATGGAAATAAGAAATGTGGTTCTAGTTCCCTAGAATATTAATAATGAATTGCAATTATAACACTGAATTTGATGTTGTAACAATTTTAGGTGTAAAAAAGGCATTTGGAAAGTTTCCAAATACTTTTTTTATATCTAAAACTAAATATTCGGTATTACGATATTAATTATTGCATTTCATAATCAATATTTTAGTTCCCTAATTTAGCAATATTACTGTATGGAATTAAGAAAATTTCTGAATTTCATACAGTAATATTGCTAAATTAATCTAAACAGCTATTTATGACGTTGCCAACTTTTAGGATAAACCCTATATTTGAACGAGATACTGTTGAGGCACGAGTTCAACATAATATGCAATGGAGAGAACTATATCCATCAATAAATAACGCAGTCGCAACTATAACAATATCTAAACTTAAAACTACTAATATCTGCACTGAAAACCAAACCGAATAAAAACTAGATCAAAATATACCGACTACCGAGTACTAACTTACTAACATTTCAGCTCCACACGCTTCTACCTAACGAACTACGGGGAACGGGGGAAATTCTACTCATGTGCTGTACTGGCAATACACCTCAATGTGCAGGGTTGCCAAGATTTGGAGTGTCTACGGTTTAACTAGTTATTTTTTCAGTGTTTTTTTATGTTCGTCTGTCATAGAAAAGTTTTGCATATTTTATGGTATTCAATTTTAGCAAAAAACTTTTTACAAAAAAAAAAAACACTACAAAGTGAAAAATAACTTTAATTTCGGAAGTCGGTGTATTGGGTTTTCTATTTTCGTTTTTTGCCACCGACTTCCGAAATTAAAGTTATTTTTCACTTTATAGTGTTTTTTTTTTGTAAAAAGTATTTATTTTTCACTTTTTAGTTGTAGTACCTACCCCACACACATTCGAATACCACTACCTGCTACCAGTGAAAGAAACTTATCATATCATCTACATACTAAGTGGGAAAAAAATACGTATTTTGTAGCTAACTCAAAAACTATCCAAGCAAAGTTAATAAAATTTATATGGGACTAATTCGAGAGCACACCCTTTCAAACAAAAAAAGAATTTCCAAAATCGGTCCACAATTGACGGAGAAATCGGTGGATATACATAAAAAAAAAGAAAAAAAAAACAAACATACGCGACGAACATATAACCTCCTCCTTTTTGGAAGTCGGTTAAAAAACAATCTCCATTAAGAAGGGATTTTTTATTACCTATTCAGACAATATTCTGATCTGGTTTGTCTGCATGATTGTTAATAGCTGTTATCAGGAATGGCATTATTTTTATAACTGTTCGTCTAATTTATAATTCTAGTCTAAATCTTATTTCGCCATCCCCGGCGAATAAAATGGTAATGTGCTATTACGATAGTTTTAACTTTATTGCATATTCTATATTTAGAGGTCCGATTAAACTCTGTAAATTTTTTTCATACATTTCCCACGGTTGTTTCAGAAGTTACAAGATTTTAAGGTGTATTGTAATGAATGTAAAAAAATCACTTTTTTTTTCATCTTCCTAGCACGGCGGGCTGTGCTGGGGCTGCTGCTGCAAGTGCGGAAAACCTCAAACGGCGCAAATACTCCAATCTTATTGGGACTTATATGTTTGAGCCGTTTGGGGTTGAAACACTAGGGCCATGGGGTCCGAGTGCCTATCTAGTTTTTCAAGACATCGCCAAGCGGCTGGTCGACTCTTCACGTGACCAAAGGGCTGGCCTATTCTTTGGACAAAGAATCAGCATTGCCATACAATGTGGCAATGCTGCCAGCCTTTTGAGCACTTTTCCTATTGACAGCGATGCGGACGAATTTTTTGATGCCCTATGATTATTCCTCCCCCCTTTTTTATATACTTGTACATATTATTATATTAAGTCTGATAGTTTTTAAATGATGTAAATACGTGTGTAAATAAAGTCAACACTTTTCTTTTGGTATTTGAACAATTCCGCTATGTAGTTAATAAGATATTCACAATTTTTTTTTTTCCTGACTTTTTACGATTACGATTTTATTCGCCGGGGATAGCGATTTGAACTTGTTAGGGATTTTCACTACTTGCAAAATTTATAATTCACATAATCTGTCCTATTTTCCCAGTGACATATAGCATTACACACGCACATCTTGTGGTTGGTGACGTATTCGTGTTTCGTCAACGATAACAAATGCTCAAGTGCCGACAGACCGCTAATCCTTCTCAGTTTGCCCTCACAACTTGCGTCTTATGTGATAAGCAATTTAATTTGAAACTTAGCATTTCACTAAACCGCTAAAGGTTTAGATGTGTGAAGTAGGTACTTAGAACTACCGATGATGTAAAGTAGTTTAATGCGGACGGGTGACGATCAAAACATAAATGGTTATGGGAGCTGGGGATAAGAGTGATACTTACCTATACAAGGTGTATTTGAAATAACTGAAACCCTCTAAGGAGGTCATTGTATGTTGTCATTATTGTGAAAAACTTTTATTATACATAGAAGTCAAGACGAAATCGTGAAAAAAAAAATCTGCTGCTCCATACATTTATGTCCGCAAAACTCGTCAAAATTTAGGGAACAGCAGAAAATTTTCTCGCGTTTTGTTTTTTTAATATTATAAGCACCATAACAATATTCAGTTCAGTTTATTGTTGAGTAAGTTTCGAATACAAGTACCTATATTTTGCAATAATTCCTACATCTACCATTCCTACATATACTTCGTTACCTCATAACCAAACCAAATACCTATGAATATCTCAGAAATTCGTAGATTCTCACTCCACAGATCTGGCAACACCGGCGGATAGGTATGCCATAGATACTGACCGGCTTGGCTATCGCAAACAGAATCGTGATAAAACAAATACAGCGCGAGGCTGTAAATAAAAAGGATGTTCCGATTGGGTCCGGAGCTAGACTAGTTTTATGCCATATTTTATTATCACGCTTTTATAAAAACTTGTATATGAAGTAACATACATACATAAACTCACGCCTTCTTCCCATGGGGGTAGGCAGAAACTACAGAGTGCCACCAACGATCCTTACATAATCCTTTTGCCTCGTTTACGTTCATACACCTGGTCATACACGCATGCCGGTTGCGAGTACTACGCGCCTGACCTTTCTGAAGAACATCACCAATAAGGTCACTATAATGTCCTCCTAGGGCGTCACTCCCGGCGTTTCCACTCACATTTGCTTTGTTAATACATTTTGTTAGTCGCCTTAGGTAATAGGTGATACGGGCTAGTATCCGCAACTCCACGTCAAAGCATTATATTTTGCGTACGGGTGGGAAAATAGGTTATTCTATAGATCCCCAGCTCCTTAAAGAAGGCCAGTAACGCCTTGGTGTCGATGACAATCTCACGTAGGGTACCTGGGTTAGCGAAGTACTTTGCCCTGTATGTGGCGACCACCGGACAGTTTAACAGCACATGAGCTGCTGTCTCGTCGTCCTCCATGCAGGCTCTGCACAGCGGGCTGTCTGTGGCTCCTATGACAAAGAGGTGTTTATTAAATGACCCATGGCCAGTTACAGCTACTGTAACTATACGCAGCTGCTTTTTTGTTAATCGGAGAATCTGTTTCATGAGGCGGCCATCGATTGTAGGGCGTGACTCCTTGGCCTGCCTGCACTCACCGTGGTTCACCCATAGCCTGTGATGTTGTTCCCTGGTTCGTTTCCTTACCAGAGTGCGTAGGTATGTACCCGAAGGGGAGTGGCGCTATGGGTTCAGGCTCCACTGGTTAGTCGCATTTCATTCATTCTCGCCTTTCAATTGCAAGAACTACTGCTGAGCATGAGGTCTTGGGTTTGATTCCCAGGTCGAGCAAAGTGTTATTGCGTTTTTCTATCTGGAATTTCTCAGTGGTAACCCGGAGTCTGGATTTGTGCCCGGTTGATGGCAATAGGCTCACTCTTTTACATGGAACTTAAACATAACTGGCGAAATATGGGTGTACCTACTATACACCTCTGCCCAACCTTTCGGGGAAACAAGGCGTGATGTTATGTTTAAGAAGTACATATACGATCATGGAGAAACATGAGTTATAGTAAACCGAGTTATAGTAAAAATTGCCAGTGTGAATAAGGCCCTAAGGGCAAATTGTTTCATGTCCACGTAACGCACGCGTCATTCAATCTGCCTAGCCTTTTCCCAACTATGTATGTTGGGGTCGGCTTCCAGTCTAACCGGATGCAGCCGAATACCAGTATTTTACATGGAGCAACTGCCTATCTGACCTCCACAACCCAGTAACTGGGTAATACTATACCCATTGGTAAAACTGGTTGTGGTTGGTCAAAAATGGCTTTAACTTTCGTCAAACCAAAAAAAGTGTTGTTTCACAAAATGTTGGCTTTAACGTTCGTTAAAAAATGACGATTAGGTATAGTAACCGTTATTTTATTCTCAAACATCTGCAAACAGAAGAACATTATGGACTCTCTTTTGTTGTATTCGTCAATAGTTCATCTGATGTAGAAATAAGTCGTAGAAAGAAAGGAAAAATATTTTAAACTCTTGTAAATAACTTAAATATGGAACGAGCAGGAATTTATTGCAAGATACTATGTTTTAAAGGAAGTAGAACTATTATTACACTTCAAATCGAAGATGAAATAAAAGCCACAGAAAAGTATATGTGTAGGTGAGGCTATTTATGAAATGGCGTCAATGAGGTACGCATGTTTTGTGAAGGTATAAGTATTAAGTTTAAGAAATAATATTTGCAGTCTCGACTAGTAGTAAATAAGGCAATAATATAGTAAACAACAGTGAGTAAAACTGTCTAGTAAAATTTATAGCTGAAGTCCTTGAGATAGGACCGATTTTAACTCTGATTATAAGGTTTTTATGAACTTCTGGCTTACAACCCAAACGCCCAACATGTCTACATCCCTACTCCGGTAGGTCCTGACAATGATAAAGCCCACAAACAGACAACTCAAAGCAACAAAGTCTATAGAAATCCTTTTACATACAAATCAAGCAGAAAATACAGAATTCCTTGACATAAAGCTCTTTACACATCGACGGCGTCAACCGTCGCGTCTGTAGGCAAATGAAGCGATGACGGACAGGACGAGACTACGGTGTCCTCCCATGTACTCGTTGCATAACGTGCACGTGTGCCCAGCTATGCGAGTGAACACATCGGCCATATTTCAGATTCCGATCCAAACGTTCATTGACGAGGAAACTCCACTTAGAATTTTACGAACATGACATTGTTTAGAAAGTGTTGCTTCATCATAGCTGTAGACGCAGAATGTATAGAGCACTTTTGTGTTGGTGTGGTCTCCTGCTCGTGTTTTTTGAAACATTACACAAAAACCTTACACATAAACATTTATTTTCATACAAAACGTCATGTTTGGTGTTTGGCCACGCATCTTTGTTGCGATGTTCTTGTGTGAAAACACGCGCAGGAGACCCGGCTTTAAACTGTGAAAAATATTTAAATATTTACATTATACACTGACATTTCTGTACCTTCAGTGAAAAGTGATATATCTTGACTTATATCAGTTTTAATATTCTTACACTAAGTTTAACAGTAAAAAAATGCAATTTTTTGGTCTAATTGGTATCCCTCTAAGATTAAAATTGAGCAAGCTTATTTTGGTGTAAAGTGCTCTAACTAAGCATTTTTTACATTTATTAATATGTAATAAAATACATTTGAAATAATATCAATGTGAATTGAACAAATATTTCAATGACCTTAATGTATGTGACTCTTATTACGTGATCTAAATATTTAGATGTGAATTAGTACAAACTGATATATTTACACATAATCATCCAACACCAACCAATAAATAATGTGTAAAATGGTTCAAGTCATTTTAAATTAATTTACACATAAAACGACTTTAATATATGTTGTGTTAGGTGATACAACTGGATCTATTTTTAAATTAAAAAAAAAACTATACAAATTAATCTGTTTCTTCTTACACTAAATCGTGCTCTAAGATATTGTTTACCAATGTCAGTAATCAGTACTCATTTTAGTGAAGTAGACAAAGAGTCAGATTTTTTTAAACTTTAAAATTGGTTTTCTCAGAATCATGATTTAATTAATTTCATCCTATATTTTCCCACTGCTGGGAAAAGATTTCCCCCACAGATTTTCGGACTTCCCTGTGTGTTGCCTTCCCTGGCCAATCTCCCATATATGTCTCTAAGTCATCACTCCAAATCATTTCCTCGGTCTCCCTCGGCGACGACTGTCTTCTGGCTCCCTCTGCGTAACGACTCTGGCCAATCTGTCCCGAATACAATCCACAGTATTAAAAAGGATAAAAATAATATTTTATAAAGATACTGAGTAAGTTTTATTTCCACACGTATTTACATTATTTTAAGAACTAATAGACTTAAAATAATAATATACAAGTATATAGAAAAGGGGGGGCGAAATAGTCATAGGGGATCAAAAAATTCTTCCGCATCGCTGTGAACAGGAAAAGTGCCCAAAAGGCTGGCAGCATTGCCACGTTGGATGGCAATGCTGATTCTTTGGCATAGAATAGGCCAGCTCTCTGGTCACGTGAAGAGTCGACTAGCCGCTTGGCGATGTCTTGAAAAACTAAGTGGGCACTCGGACCCCATGGCACTAGTGTTTCAGCCCCAAACGGCTCAAACATATAAGTCCCAAAGATACTTTTTGTTTATTGGCGGTACTGAAATGAAATGAAATGATTTGAAATGAAATGCAATTATTTGAAATGTAATGATTTGAAATGAAATGAAATTATTTGAAATGAAATGAAATTATTTTATTTTCCGTAAAAAGGTTTGTACAAACACGTCAAAAATATTTTAAAAACTATGTAGATGAGTTCGGCGTTTCCTATCTGACTACACTGAGAAGAAAGGCCGAAACAAACTGAGAGGTCACAATCTCTTTTAAAGTACAGACATAATCTTGGTCAGATCATTTGAGAACCCTGTAAGACTGGTGTCGGAAATGGTCTTTTGAGGAAATAACCATACACATTTTTGTGGACGTTCAGTCAGTGCAATAATTTGAGATTCTTAATCAAGAATCGTAATGAGTTTTAGCATAGGATAAAAATAACATTAATATTAGTCGGTGAGGGATTTAAATCTGAAATCAAGATTAAGCCTGAATTCTAATATTAACCGTTTTTTTTGTCTCCCTTAAAATAAGTTAGTGGTTCTTACTTATATTTGAATTGAGTGGGAGTCGCAAAATTACTTTTCTATTTCGGAAAAACCAACATTATATTAAAATTACACGAATATTTTCCTTATCAAAATACCGAAATAGGTAAAAAACAAACATTAATGACTTGTTAGTCTTATTTGGGTTTATTTTAAGAGTCAATATTAGGTATGTGGAAATATTATGTTCCATTATTATAACTGTGAGGGGCTCGTGGCTAAATAATAAAAGCCGCACGGGTCGATCGAAGATTAAGCTACGCTTGCCGCGGTTGGTTTTTGTATGGGTGACCATCTTTTAAATATCGAGATCCCTCCGTGCCTCGGAAAGCACATTAAGCCGTTGGTCCCGGCTGTCATTCACAGATCTTTGACAGTCATTACGGGTAGACAGAAGCCTAAAAATCTGACAGCAATCTTATCAAGGAGTATCGTGGTATCCAGTAACTGGGTTCTGGATGTCAGATAGGCAGTCACTCCATGTAAAATTCTGGTATTCAGCTGCATCCGATTAGACTGGAAGCCGACCCCAACATAGTTGGGAAAAGGCTGATCGATTGATTCCTGTTCTATTATTACTGAACTGGTATGTGACTCTCGTTATTATCAGCTGTATTTTAACTACTGTGGGCGTAGTGTGGGTAGTATTGGTTAATGCGCAATAGAAAAACAGTTTGCAGTTCAGATCACATTATAATTTACTATCAAATGAATCACACTAGCTAATTTATACACACACTGGGTGCGACAGCGTTTATTAAAATCACCAATTAACAAAATGATCACAAATTACAACTATCACAATAACTGAGCACCACGAATCGAGAACAGTTCCGCGACGTCTTGACTCCAATGCGACCAGAGGCTGAATGCCCTCCTCGCCTTGGCCTTAAAACATCACGACTCTGTAGAAGCGCGCCTTTTTGGTGTAGATAGATCACTCTTGATGTCGCCAGTGGCGCGCTTGCGATTCGTTTCGTGTCCGTACTAATGATCGGATCCGACATATCTTTTACTAAAATGTGTTATTAACAGAAATTTTTACTTAGCTAGAGTAACTATAACTTTTACGTTCGTCCTCTAAAAAACTGAAGCGTTCTTGGAAGAAGTACCGGAAATTCCGGCCGCTGAGAGAATGGGTTCCTGACACTTTTCAGTTGAGTACATGAGTACATATTATACGTGTTTTACGAATTTACACTTTATTTGTTCCTAATCGCGTCTGACTGAGAGGTGTTAGGAACGCATTTTCTCAGCGGCTGGTTAATAGTTTTACGTAAACAATAATTATATTTAGTGTTGTTTACAAATTATTGCTTAATAGGTACAACTACAATTATTGAAATCGTAATCTACGGAACAAACAAAAATCAAAGGGTGTGTCCACATCTGGTGAATGCGACACGAATGCGCCGCTTGCGACCCGCTCGCGAGCGCGAGTTACTGCAATTGTCTGGTCTCTAGCGTAACTCACGCAAGACTTGCACAGTGGGCGCGCGCATGCAGTTCTGTTCGCTTTCATACTGTATACCTATCAAAAACTGAGACTGAACTGAGAGGATGAGCGGGCGGGAGGAAGTACGTGCAGCGCACGGCTTTTCCGCCGTTTGCGCACGGCGCGTAGCTGGCGCGCGAACAGGGCAGGAACGGCGAGCGAACTTGAAATACATGCACACAGCTCGCTAACGGGTCGCTAACGGTGTATTCATGGCGCATTCGCCAGATGTGGACACACCCTTTTTTTTGGGTGGGAAATTATCAAATAACTTCTCCCGCTCTGGGCAGAGCGGGAGGGCGTTTCAGACTTTTACTGACTAAAACCCACCCATGCTCCTTCAGTTGTCATGTTGCCGGGGGCCACGATTTCTCTTTCGGTATTCTTCGCAACCCCGGCAGCCATCGGCCCTAGCGGACCCCGTCAATTCTGCTGACATCTCTTTGAGGCGCGCATGGAACACAACGCGCCGTCGACCCGGGCCTGGTCTATGGAATCCACAAGCCTGCGCCTACGGTGGATGGAAATCGGCTTGCGATTCCATTTGTATACACCCTTACAAACATACATTAGGTATTCATTATCATAATTTTTTTATTATTATTTTGTTTTTCAAATTGCATCTTGGGATCGAGCGGTGGGAAAAAGATACTAGTTCGCTGCATAAGCCTAGGCTTAGAATTATTGCTTGAGTGTTTCTAAATTGTACAGAATACGTCATTCAATCTACACAGTGTAATAACTACCTATAGAGTACGTTATCTAAATAGTCACAATTCTAACAAAAACCACGGCCAAGATTTTCCATTCCCAATTACCTAAATTCAAAAATTTTCCTCAACCATTTCATAGAAACTAATACAAATAATTGTAATTATAACACTTAGTTTACAAACCGGGTCAATACTCTGGTCCTAAGCAGAAAGGACCAATCACCATTGAGCTCTCACTGCGTGTAGCATGTAGGCAAAAGTAGGTCAGCTTTTAAATTGGTGTATTTTCAAGCATCGTAATGAAAAACGAATAGAGAGATATGACCTAATTGAAGTACACTTCAGTAATTATATGGAATTGATTAAACTCTTAAAACCGTTTTATTTAGCTTTAGTAGATTTTTCATAAGAATTAAGTGGAATTTAAATTTTTCGGAGTCATCTGATAACAGTCTACTGTTTTGGCTGACCCGTAGACGGCCTTGTAAGTTGATCGTAAATGTCACTAATTGAGGGTAAATTCTTTGTTTAAACATTCCAGTTAAGTACAGTACAACTATGTTCTTAATGTCCCTCGACAAACCTCGTGTTTCGTCAGTCGTCGGATTTCTATCAGTTGCCTTTTGCACTTGGTGCAGACCGGACGCTCTCATTCGACTTGGAAGTATATAGAATTGTTAATACTCTTTTAACTTTATTTTGAAAATGGTAGGAAAGCTGCTAAAGTCACAAGCACGATAGATAGAAAAATGGTTTTATAGCCATACACGAAACATTTCATTTCACACGAAAATCAAAACAAAACAACAATAAAGTACTTAGTTCTGAATTCAAATTATTATACAAGATAAATCTAATAATTGATGGACATGGAAATTAGCATTCGTTTGTATTCGGAAATGCGATAATTCCTGAGGGACATTAAGAAAATAGAAATACAGTAGTTATTAGCGAATGTTTCACAACATCACAAGTTCTTTCCCAGAAGGGTTGGGCAGAGGTGTGGTGTGGTGGTGGTTCCTCTTAATTTAGTCTAAAATCGCCAACCCTCACTAAGCAAGCGTGGTGATAAATGCTCGTTCTTTGTATGCCATATAGCAGAGGAATAGGAGATAAAATTACCACGCTTGCCACGCAAACTGCACCCCAAATGAACGACACACTTTCTATCACAGTGGAGAATTATGAAGGAAAATCGTATTATGTTAGAAAAAACTTTTTCCAAAAAAAAAAAACAACCGACTTCCAAAACAAACACTACAAAGTGAAAAATAACTTTAATTTCGAAAGTCGGTGGCAAAAAACGAAAATTCAAAACCAAAGACACCGTCGCTTGTTTTTTTTTGTAAAAAGTTTTTATTTTTCACTTTTTAGTTGTGGTATTTACCCCACACTAATTCGAATACCACTACCTGCTATATAAATAACAGTGAGAGGAACTTAACATAATATCATCCACATAATAAGTGGGAAAAATACGTATTATTGAAGCTAACTTAAAAACTACCCAAGCAAAGTTATTAAAATATATATGGGACCACCTCTGAAGTATTTACCTACCAAACAAAAAAAGAATAATTAAAATCAATTCATAATTGGCCGAGTTATCGCGTAAAAATCATTTTAAAAAAACATACAGTTGAATTGAGAACCTTCTCCTTTTGGAGGTCGGTGAAAAACGTCTGCTCGACGACGTAAATAACGCAATGAATATTTTTGAATTGTTAAAATGAACGGCATTGGATTTGTGAATGTTTTGTACTATTTTGTTAGTGGTAGGGCTTGTTCTAAGTCCGCCTGGCTAGCTACCACCATCTTATCCAAGTCTGTCGCCATAACAACAATTTTAACAGTATTATTATGTTCCGGTAGTTAGAGGTAAGATAGCCAGTTCCTCTGTGGTTGAGGATTGCAGGTGAAGCTCGCTTCCACCTTCAGCCTGATCATCACTTACCATCAGGTGAGATGAAGACCAAGAGCTTCCCCGTAGTGAATATTTTTTATACAAAAACAATTATCCCGGTGGTGTTTGTATCGAAATGTTATTTTTAACCGACTTCCAAAAAGGAGGAGGTTATATGTTCGTCGCGTATGTTTTTTTTTTTTATGTATGTCCACCGATTTCTCCGTCAATTGTGGACCGATTTTGAAAATTCTTTTTTTGTTTAAAAGGGTGTGCTCTCGAATTGGTCCCATATACATTTTATTAACTTTGCTTAGATAGTTTTTGAGTTAGCTACAAAATACGTATTTTTTTCCCACTTAGTATGTAGATGATATGTTAAGTTTCTGTCACTGATAGCAGGTAGTGGTATTCGAATGTGTGTGGGGTAGGTACCACAACTAAAAAGTGAAAAATAAAAACTTTTTACAAAAAAAAAAACAACCGACCTCCAAAAAAAAACACTGCAAAGTGAAAAATAACTTTAATTTCGGAAGTCGGTGGCAAAAAACTAAAATACAAAACCAACTTTGTAGTGTTTTTTTTGTTGGAGGTCGGTTTTTTTTTTTTGTAAAAAGTTTTTTGATGATGATGAAGATGAAGACTAGTTTTAATACAAGTTTTGTTAAAAAAATATCTACAGAAAACTTAGTACTTACAAGTTTACTGGACGCAGAATTATCTGAGAGAAATGTCCAGTACAAAGTTGGCCATCTGGCAAGTACCTAAGTAGCTTAAAAGCATCAAGGATATGGTGGATACTTTAAAAGTTATGTTTCTAGTAGTTTGGTTAGTTTTACTGAAAAACTGGTCTGGGGTTTTAAATAGTTTTAGAGCAAAATGTAAAAGCCATTCATAGGCTTGCCTCTATTAAATTGGTCTTTATATTAGTGAATTGCTTGAAAGGGGCTTGTGGCTAAGTAATAACAGCCGCACGTGTCGATCGATCAGGTTAAGCTACGCTTGCTGCGGTTGGTCACTATACCAAGCCCCCTCTGTGCCTCGAAAAGCACGTTAAGCCGTTGGTCCCGGCTGTCATTTGTAGATCTTTGACAGTCGTTACGGGTAGTAAGAAGCCCAAAAGTCTGACAACCAGTCTTACCAAGGGGTGTCGTGTTACCTAGTAACTAGGTTGTGGAGGTCAGATAAGCAGTCGCTCCATGTAAAATACTGGTATTGAGCTGCATCCGGTTAGACTGGAAGCCGACTCCAACATAGTTGGGAAAAGGCTAGGCAGATGATGATTAGTAAATGGCCTGCTCGTGACCTCGACCTCGACTAACGGAAAGCGACAAATGGACTACGATGGATCAAGAATGCTCAAAAGATGCCTGTTTATTGCATACTTACTAGTCAAAATATCTGCTTACCACGGGGAATGATCCTGATTTTTATGCTTTTAGAAAAATACCTTCATTTCCATAATATGCTATTCTCAAAATATGAGAAGTACAGTCAAGTATTAAGTATTTATATACAGGGTTATTTGTTATATGTCGGCAATCCGTTAAGGGGATGTAGGAGAGGTCATTTGCAACCAAATAAGCGTATTGCAGCTGTTTGTAAGAGCCTTTACCCCTTATGACCCCTATGCCAATGTTAACCATTTTCCAGTAATTTGACTTTTTTTTAATGTATGAAGTAAAAACATAAAATGTACCCAATAAATCCTGAAATACAGGGTTAATGGTTAATAATACGTAACCATTTTCAAATAATTTAACATTTTAAAATGTATGAAATAAAAATGAAAAATGTAACCAATAACCCTGATACAAAAAAATACGTCGGCAATACATTAAGGGAATATAGGAGAGGTCATTTACAACCAAATGACGCCTTTTTGAGTAATTTGACATTACTCAAAAATGGTTGACATTGGCATAGGGGTAATCAGGAGTAATTTGGTTGCAAATGACCTCTCCTACATCCCCTTAACGGATTGCCGACGTATAACCAATAACCCTGTACATAATAATAATATTTAATTATTTATTCAATGAAGAAAGAAAAAAAAAAAAGAAATAAGAAAATATTTTTTAGGGTTCCGTACCCGAATGGTGCCAAACGGAACCCTATTACTACTAAGCCTCTACGGTTTTTTAAAAATACAGATAGATACCTAGATGAAACAGTATTCCTGTAGTTTTAATCTATAAAGCTGGAACTCGTCAGTACCGTGCGTATGAAGTGAAGTCCAAACATTCGAGTTTCGTTCGCGTAGCGTTTGATAAGCTAGTGAAGGTTCCAGGCGGCGTTCGTAGAAATACAACATTTGAAATTTTTGACATAAATGTCTATGATGGTCTCATTTAAAGTAGTAGTTGTTTTATTTAAACGACTTCATTCCTTCATTGATTTATTCCGTAAGCTATTACGGTAGTTGCTTAGGTATAAAAAAAGAAATTCCATTTAGTCCGATTTTTAGGTAATAAAAAATATTAGACACATATGTTTTGCTTTATCATATTAATCCAAAATAACTTAGAAAACAAGTATTAAAGTTGGGGAGTGGGGGCTCGCTACGTCACAACGCAGTATTAAATCTAGCAAGGCGCGACGTCATGCCACATTCGCCGTAATCTTTTGATTAAGTCAAAAAAGAAAAAATACGTGTTCAATATTTTTTAATAATCTAAATCTAAGAGATGGACAATTTTTTTTTTGAAAATTGTTCTTTTTGTCAAACAAGGCCAATAGGTGCACACGACGTCTCTCGGTTTTATTTTTTGGGTCTGTCTGCCGTATGCCTTGTTCACACGTGCCGAGTAGATGGGCAAGACAGTGTTCTTGGCTGAGTGCTCGGTACGTGTAAACACATCACCGAGTGCCGGCCGAGTTAAAGAGCGAGTCAGTCACTCGGACCCTGTTCCATTTACTAGACCGAGTGCCCACCCCCTGCTTCCCCGCACTGACTAATTTGCTCACTCGGCAGGTATATACATGTACTGGGTGCGTACTCGCCACACGGCTAACTCACGTCGCTTGCAGCACGCTAACGTACAATTTTTATTATCTTTTTGCGATCCATTGTTTCGCTAGTCTTCAGCGTTGAAACTGAACTGACTGACTGACCCGGTGCCAAGTTAAAAATACCTACTAGTCCACCCAACTTTCTTGACCTAGTATAATTTTGCTCTGTCGCCCAACTACTTGGTACGTGTGATCAAAGCATTAGTGTGCTTACTTCGAAAACCACTTTTACCGATTTACGTGGTTTATTTATTTCATAGATATTATTTTCGATTGGTATTGGATAGTCTACGCGAGAGATCTTTTGACAAAATGCTTGCCAAACAAACAGACAGACAAACGAACATATTTTTGTTTCACCCTCTACTATCAAGCATCGAATTTTTTCAAATTCAATTTCATTGAATTTCTCGACATGCATCGAGCGTATTCATACGCATATGATCCTTTCATCCATGGATGTTTTGGTAGCAACCGCAATAAAACTGTTATGTACAAGATATTTCAAGCCTTTGGCGTGCAGGAGGCGTGGGGGTTTTGGTTATAAAAAATGTTGCCTTTTTAAAATGCCTTGAAAAACGTAGAAAGGTTCTCAATTCAGCTGTTTCTGAATATGTGAAAATGTGTTCCTTGCGAAGCATGTGTGGTCTGACTATGAATGATAGGCTGAGGAATGATGTGATAAGACAGCGGTGTGATTTAAAAGAAGATGTAGTGACATAAATTTAAAAGGGTATGCTGAGACGGTTTGGGCATGTTGAGAGAATGAATGAAAGGCGATTAAGACGACAATAAGTGACAGCGACCTCGAGCGAGTGGGCGGAGCCACGCGTCACCTCCCCGCGACCCCGCAACTGCACGCACGTAATTTCGTAGGGTAACCATACGTTTCAGATAGTGAGGACTATCCTGTCTGATTTTAGATCACCAACCAATTTTTTTTTTCAATATATTGTTAATAAGTAAGCTAATATTCTGATAATAATTTAAGATTGTTATCATATTATTTTAATAGTTTGCATTGAATAAGTTGGTTTATTATATTTACGTAAATAATAAATGTGTCCATACATGAATAGGACATACCTACTTAAAATAATAGATGTGTGGTTTGTCTGCGTGTATGACCAGCACCCTAATTACATAATAAACGATCAATAACAATCTGAATCATTTAAACAGATTGCCAATCCATTCCTTCATAAGTTCGAAAAAAAACCTGCTCAACAACGTAAATAACGCAATTAATGTTGTTGAACTGCAAAATTAGACAGAATAGTCTTAATCATTTACGAAAAGGTGTTACGCAATTAGATAGCAGATAATATGAACGTAAACGAAGTAAATAGAATAGGTAACTATATAAAGATCGTAGCAGTTGGCGTCCATGGGAAACGAATGGAGCATGGAATGGAGAATGGATTTGTTTATCTACAAAGATTTAACATGATCAAATAAAACATGTGAATTATTTATATATTTATAAGATGTTCTAAACTGTATGGGACAGCTGTTTTTTAATGCGATTTCAAAGTTGCTGCTATAGCAAGTTATTCAGTTCAATGGTCTAAAGCACCTCTTACAAGTTTGTAAAGTAAATTTTTAGGGTTCCGTACCGGAAGAATGCCAAACGGAACCCTATTACTAAGCCTCCAATGTCCGTCTGTCTATCAGCGAGCTAAATCTCATGAACTGTAATAGGTAGACAGTTGAAAATTTCTCGAAATTATTATCTTCATGTATTTTCATGAAACTTTCACCATCTAGAAGACAATTTAACTATACAAATTTTATTAAACGGCTTTTATTTGTATTGTGTTTGATAAATCAAGGTGGGTTGTTTTTCGAATAAACTTGGTGCGCGTTGAAGCCGGGCCTATTGTGGGCACGAGCGGCAGTGCATCGCTAATACTCGGAGCAATTTTATTCGCTTTTAAGTTTTGTGCTAAAAATTGGTGGTAAATCGAAATCATTGAAAAAGAAACGCCTAGCAAAAAATAGATTACAGAGTAAGTAACGTACCTATTTTAATCGAACGAATATTATCAATAGTGGTGCCGATTCTCTTGTATACCGAACTAAACTATCACTAAAATTCCTTACTTTTGACTATGAAAATCTCAAAGCTATTCTGCAAAATAAATTCTCTAAATTAAAATATAATTTTGACACATCTAAATCGAATTTGACAATCGCGACTCCACACGTGATACCTAACCATGTGAATCTTTTTAGAGCCGGAGGCACGCAGGGGGGGGCAGCCTCGACGTGTTTTATATGGAATTTTTCACTTTTAGTATGGAAAATAAAAAAAATATTACCTACATGTAGTGTTATGGGTTTAAGAGTTTTATAAAGGGGGTCGAAATTTTTATTATTTTTGCGATTGGACACAACGTTTTCGAGATACAAGCAAAAGAAAAGTAAAATCAGTACTGTTTTTGCATCTGAAGTCGAGGTGTTGGTGTTAATAGTTCATGACTACCAATTTTATTCCCCACGTTTTTAGTCGCGATTAAAAATAGTCAGATTTAGTTAATTTTGGTGATTTTTAGTCCAGTTTAGAGGCATTTGTGACAAGAGAATCGGCACCAATATCCATCGAAAGGTTACTTTAATTATTTTTCACTAGCTTCCGCCAGCGGCTTCGCCCGCATGATATATATATATAAATTATAGCCTTACTAGCTTTAGCCCGCGGCTTCGCCCACGTGGATGTCGAAAAATATCCCACGGGATCGTACTACTGAGATTACATACCTAATAGCCGAGGAAAGGTCATTGACTAATACCGCTGCGCCCGCGTTGCCGTCAACCTTATTTATGTAGTAACGCGTAACTTTGAATCTGTGATATCTTTTAAACCATTCATTTAAATGATATGTCAGGCGTATTTTAATCTAAATCAAATGCCCAATTTAAATAACATATTTTATTAGGTATGGATTAATATAATATTGGTAAAAAAAGTTTAATGGTTTCATAATTTACAATATATTAACGTAATAATAATACGTTAATCATTTGTTGTTGTTGTGTTGTTTGTTGTTATTGCAACAGATAATGTAGGTACAAATTCACTCCTAGGTTGTTTCGTTTTATTTATCAGTGTAATTTTATTTTTTTATATTTCCAAATTTATGCACACACATATAAACAGACAAGAAGAGAGGAAAAGAAAAAATACGTACAAAGGAGTGCCTTTGTACATATTTTTTCTTTTCCTTTAAAAAGCAGTGGCTTTTTCTAAAGAAATCTCTTCCAGCATACCTGCGACAGGAAAGTATATAAAAAGAGACGTAAACAACCTGTGTAACCATAGAAGAGAGAACAAAAAAAAATCAAAGAAGAAAAAAAAACAATTCACAAATTTCATATATTTTTCATTTCTGAAGTGATTGAAACAACATTTACTGAAGAGGAATCCTTTTGTTGTAAATTATGGAACTATCAAACTTTTTTCTTCCAAACTAGGCGGTATCACTCTGCGACATGTATCTAAATATAGGCACCGGCTTGAAAGTAAAGGCATGGGCGAAAGTAGGAAAATAGTTGTGCACAATGTACTTAAGCCGATGTTCGCACGGACGTAATAAAATCGCGGCGCTTTTTTTTTCGTGCACTTGCCCACACGAGAGTACGTCCCAGCGCGTTGGATTGTCAACGCTCGGCTTAACACCGAGAGTTGAAAATCTAGTGCGCGATAAAATCCCGCCGTGATTTTATTACGTCCGTGTGAACGTCGGCTAAGTTCGCAAAACGGACACAAAAAAATAAATAAAAAAAAAAACAAAAATCCCGACTGCAAAAAATCATAACTGAAAAGAGAAAAACAAGCATTATAAATATTATAATCTATAGGATTTTGGTATTGCAGGCGCAAACCAAAAACCAACCTGAAATTTTGGTGAAACTTTTGTTTGTCCAAATGCCTGCGATACCAAAATCCTATAGATTATAATGCTTGTTTTTCTATTTTCAGTTATGAGTTTTTGCAGTCGGGTTTTTTGTTTATTTTTTTATAATTTGTTTTATTTCAAACTTTTTAGTTTTATTTTACTGGCGAAATGTGGGTGTCCTATAGGTACACCTCTGCCTAACCCTTCGGGGATTACAGGCGTGATGTTATGTTTTATGTTATGTGTTAGTTTTATTAATATGGATATATGTATATTTGGAATTGACTCATTACTAACTTTTATTTGTTGTTATTTTTTTAAACCTACCCCTCTTTTTTTTTGTATTTGCAGATGCAATATATAAATATTAAATAGCCTATGTCACTTCCACTATTAAGACGAACTTAACGACACCTCATATGTTAAAATCTATCAAGCCGTTAAGGCTACAGAGCGTGCCAAAGAAATAGACATAAGTACATACATACTCTCGAACTGCCCGCCGAAGGAGATGGCCGATCTGGTACAGCACTGTGAACGCGCCGAACTAGACCTGATCATCGGCACCGACTCAAACGCACACCACCCGCTCTGGGGCAGCGATGCACCAAACTCCAGAGGAGAGGTACTATCCACCTATTTATTTTCTACTAACCTTAATATTGTAAACCGTGGCTCAGAACCCACTTGGGTCACAGCCCGAGGACAAACGATTATAGATCTAACACTTGCTACAGAAAACGCGACAAACCTTATTACAAACTGGCACGTATCGGACGAGCCTTCCTGCTCAGATCACAGAAGGATCCGCTTTACCCTAACTACCAATACTAGGAAACCAGAATCGAGGCGTAACCCGAGGCGCACTAATGTTCCCGGGTACAAACGTCTCCTGGCCTCCCTATTAGCTAGACATCTAACACAGGTAACCATAAGAGACCAAGCACAGTTAGAATACACCGTAACAAAACTATCAGAATACCTAACTGAAGCATACCACGCATGTTGTATACTGAGAGCGCCAAAAACTAGAAACGACAGAAGCTCATGGTGGAACGCTGAACTCGGTAAACTCAGAGATGCGCTACGTAAACAATTTAACAGAGCTAAAAACACTAGACTCCCGGACGACTGGGAGATATACAAAGAGACCCAATATATATACAAAAAGCAAATCAGAACTGCCAGGAGGACGGCATGGCGTAAATTCTGTGAGTCTATCGAGACAAATAACGAAGCCGCAAGGGTAAGGAAGATCCTATCAACCGATCAGGACCGAACCCTCGGCGCACTTAAAAAACCCGATAACTCATACACACTAACTGACCATGAAACCAGTAAGGTCCTTCTCGAAACTCACTTCCCAGACTGTAGAATCCTGGAGGACAGGTCGTGGGAGGCTGAACCAGAATGGACCCCAACGGATCAAGACTGGTCAAGAGCCCGCAACATAGTGACAGAAGAGCGAGTAAAGTGGGCTATCAACACCTTTCAGCCATACAAGTCGGCAGGGCTGGATGGCATCTTCCCAGCCCTACTGCAGTGGGGGGTAGATTATTTGACACCATGGCTGGTGGAGATCTATCGAGCCTGCATAGCACTTAGACACACACCTCTCGCATGGCGCGAGGTGAAAGTAATTTTCATACCCAAACCTGGCAAAACCGATTATACACAACCCAAAGCTTATAGGCCCATAAGCCTTACATCTTTCTTACTGAAGACCCTCGAGAGACTCTGTGACCGGCATATCCGAGACGGACCTCTCCGGGTAATACCACTTCACAAACAACAGCATGCGTACTCCACAGGCAAATCAACAGAATCAGCGCTGCACAGCGTGGTTGGTAAAATTGAATGCGCAGTGGACCACAAATGCTCAGCACTGGCTGCCTTCATTGATATCGAGGGCGCCTTTGACAAAACCATGTTTAATAGTATAAACACAGCCCTCGACCGACACGGCATAGACTCCACCCTGAGTGGCTGGATCACCAACATACTCAAATTGAGAGCTGTACAAGTCACAGTAAATGACACTACGAGAGCCATCGTTGCGAAGGGCTGCCCACAAGGGGGCGTCCTCTCGCCGCTGCTATGGAACCTGGTAGTAGACAGCCTCATCAAAACACTCAATGACAAAGGTTATTTCACCGTGGGCTACGCCGACGACATAACCATAATAATAAACGGGACACACGAAAACACCCTATGCAATCTCATGCGTCAAGCTCTGAAAATAGTAGAGGAATGGTGCAGCATGCACCAACTCTCAGTGAACCCTACAAAAACCGAACTGATTCTCTTCACAAAAAAGAGAAAATTGATGACACTACAGCTACCACGATTCTTTGGAACAACCCTAAGCCTCTCAACTGAAACCAAATACTTGGGCATCTTTTTGGACAAACAACTGAACTGGGCAAAACACACGAACTATGTCACAACTAAAGCCAGCATATCCCTGTGGCAGTGTAAGCGACTGCTTGGCAGGAATTGGGGGATTAGCCCCAAGGTCACCCACTGGTTATACACTACAGTCATTCGACCGCTTATCACATACGGCTCACTGGTCTGGTGGCCCAGGACAGACTTGAGCACAGCCCAAAGAGATCTCGAGAAACTGCAGCGATTTGCTTGTGTTGCAATCACTAGCAGTATGAGAACTACACCCACAGCCGCCCTACAAGCAATGCTTGGACTGCCGCCTCTGCACCTCATTGTGCGGGAAGAGGCGGCTCTGGCCGCCTTCAGGCTGCATTTATCAGGAACTCTAAGCAGAGATTCTAGAATTAAGCACACACGCATAAAGGAAGATGTAATCAAACGTCGGCCAATGATGGCATCACCCTGCGACAAAGCCCCGAAATCACACCATTTTCAAAGGCACTACAACATAATACTAACAGAAGAACAGTGTGACTACTCTGGCTCGGAGGAGCTGAGGGTTTACACTGACGGATCGAAGACCGATTCCGGTACCGGGGTCGGAGTCTTCTCATACGACCTCAACATTAAGATATCCCGACCGCTAGGAATGTTCAACACCGTCTATCAGGCGGAGTGTGTGGGCATCATACAAGCGGTCCATGCCATTGAAGCCAGGAGAGTTACGGACACTCACATACGTATACTCTCTGACAGCGCCTCAGTTCTCCAATCCTTGAAGAAAAAATATATTACCTCGAAGTTAATACTAGAATGTCACAATGCACTAGAACAAGTAACGGTATCTAGTCGCAACACGGTGACGCTACAATGGATAAAAGGACACAGCGGTTCGCTAGGTAACGACGCAGCTGACGAACTTGCTAGAAGAGGTTCTGGCACGGCAGTCTGTGGACCCGAACCTATCGTACCAATCCCGTTCAACCAAATACGCAGGTGGCTACAGGAGTTCACCCTCACACAAGCGGAGTACTGGTGGACCTCGACACCGGGCTGCAGGCAGTCCAAGGAAGCTATGCCATCCCTGGATAGCAGGCTAACCAGGCGTTTATTACGCCTGGACAGGAACGGCCTGCGCCTGGTGACGGGAACCATCACGGGACACTGCTCGCTAAACAAGCACTTCCACACAATAGGCATAACGGACAGCCCTCTGTGCAGGGCATGCATGGAGGCTGAGGAAACCGTCGCGCACGTGCTCTTCGAATGCACAGGCGTCACCCAGATTAGAACAGAAACCCTCGGGTCACCCAGATCGTTTACAGATGTTCTGAACAAACCAGGAGTTTTGATTAACTTCTGGAGGGAGGTGGGCTGGTTGGAATAACCACCAAACGGCCGCCATGGCCCACGCACAATGGTCCACCTGACGGACTAAGTGCGGAAACCAAACCCCATAACATAGAACATAGAACATACTCTCGAAAAACATTACCCTCCTTCTGGGACAGTCTAGTAATTACATCTCCGCAGTCAAGGTCATACTACTTACGAACCAAGAACACCCCCACAACTTGTATGTCAATAATAGCATTCAAATATTTTTTGAAACTTTAATCCGGACTGTCCCTACAACGATGTAGTATGGTTACAAAAAAATTACAAAAAAACCTCGTCTCTGAATTTACGACTAGAGAATTTTTATTTGGTGTTGTCCTAAAACAAAAATAACACAATTATTTAAATTAAATAAAAGTGTGGTTACTACAATTCAAACTTTCGATAGAGATTAATGATAATTTTATTTCGATTAAAATAGGTATGTTACTTACTTCAGTAATCTATTTTTTGCCAGTGTAAGGCATATCTTTTTCAATAATTTGGATTTACCAGACATTTATAGCATGAAATTTAAAAGCGAATAAAATTGCTCCGAGCGTTAGCGTCTACCCGTGACAGTGGTCAGCGATGCACTGCCGCCCGTCGCCCGCAAGAGCCCCGGTTTTAACGCGCACCAAGTTTATTCGAAAAACAACCCACATTGATTTATCAAACACAATACAAATAAAAGCTGTATACTAAAATTTTGTGTAATTAAATTGCCTTTTAGATGGTGAAAGTTTCATGAAAATACACCTGATAGCTTTTGCGTTATTATCGTTTTTTTGTCCGCGTTAGACATTACTTTACAAATTAATTACACTATGTTATAAAAATATAATTTGAATTATTCGTATATCAAATTACGAAGAAAACTGTCTAGTACAACATATATTTTTTTCAAAGAAGTAAGACTAGTCGTTTAGATGTGGTGTCCAATTTAAAATCATTAGAAGTCGTATATCTGCGCCTTAACAAAATGTATTTACAAAGCTGATGTGAAGGCAAAGGCCGGACGGGGACGCCCTAGGAGGACATTATTCTGACCTTATTGGTGATGTTCTTCAGAAAGGCCAGGTGCGTAGTATTCGCAACCGGCGTGCGTGTATATCCAGATGTATGAACGTAAACTAGGCAAAAGAAGTATGTAAGGATCGTAGCAGGTGGCGTTCTGTAGTTTCTGCCTACCCCCATGGGAAGAAGGCGTGAGTTTATGTATGTATTTAATAATAAAATAATAAAAATAAAATATATATTTTTGTATTATAAGCCCGCGTCTTATTTAAAAGCGATCATCGCTCGAATACGCGATTGGTCGCGTGCATATGTCACTTTTTGTTCGGAAAACTGGAAAATGCCCTCTGTCAGCGCGACAACGCGTTCAGGTTCACCGAACAAAAAATGACAAATGAGAACGACAATCGCGTATTCGCGCGACGGTCGCTTTTAAATAGAACGCGGGGTTATAATACAAAATATAATTTATTTATTCTGTTTTATTATAACTATTACCTATATTCTCTTTAAAATGTGTGATTTATCTTGTCTCTCTTCAAACTTTCAGCAATGCTGCAAGTAGGCAAGAAACTGAAACCTTTAAAATTATCTAGACACAAAACTGTCGAAAATGTAAAACTGTTTTATTATTAACTAGCGGATGTCACGCGGTTTCACCCGCGTAGTTACCGTTCCCGTGGGAGTACGTGGATAAAATATAGCCTATGTTACTCGCTGATAATGTAGCTATCCATTGCTGAAAGAGTTTTTCAAATCGGTCCAGTAGTTTTTAAGTTTATTCGTTACATATACAAAAATACAAATCTTTCCTCTTTATAATATTATTAGTAGGTATAGATAGGACGCGACCTTACTTAACCATACAGTTTTAACGAAGTAAACTCCTAACTTTTTATTCCTCAACCGCACTCCACTCCCGTGCTGTCGAGAATACTATAAAAAATACATAAACGGTGCTCGTCATAATGATCCATTTCTCTAAATTGACTCTCAGGTTTGCAGGGAAACTGCAAACATAATGACGCAAGGATATACCGTTTTATTTTACCAGACACTTTTATAAATGTTATAAATGGATTTAGTCTGCTAAGAATTGTAATTGAATCGTGTTTTTTTTTAAGTGGCGGTTTTCTTGCCACGGAATTGGGTTGGATAAATAATTACATAAATAAATAGTAAAACATCTAAGTTGTCAAACTAAAGCCCTCTCTCTTCCTCTCCACCTGCTTCGTTGTACCCAACAGGGTTCACAATGATCATGTCTTTGTAAACCTACCACCTTAGTGCACATTGTGGAATGCAATAAATATATTAAGTATTGAGTAAATGTGCAGATTCTAACAATAAACAAATTCATATCTTTCTGAGAGTGTGAGAAATGCAACTAATGGATTATTTACTCGATAAAATCAGCAAGTATTCTTACCTAAAATAACAACGTACTGCCAACCAGTTTGCCAGAAGTTGTGATTGACCGGCCATTGGGATGCAGCTGACAAAATAATAAGATATGAATAATTGGTTCAGCTGAAATTTAGTTCGTGTATTCATACTTTGAGATTAATATATGCAAAGAACTTTTGCTAGTTTAGGGGCATGAGGAACAGAGTGTAAAGTTCACTTATCCACCATAGAAAAGGGAGGATCCTTCGACCAGACGGGTGTTGTGTCTGGCGGGCAACTGCCCATCGGTTTGAAGTTGAAATCTTGTATCTATGTCGATCGCTCGGTAAACTCTAACTGTGCGATGCAGGATTTGTGTGACGTCATTAATTTTAAGGCTGCAGCACACCTATGCTGCGCGGTGAGCCGAAGAAGAAGATTTACCTACCAAATTTTTTTTTTAAATGAACCCGCCTCTGTGATCTAGTGCTTAAACCACCTCTCTTAGACCCAGAAGGCCCACGGTTCGATTCCCATTGGGTGTAAAATTTTCTGCACGGTTTGCTTGGTGGTATGATAGGGCTTGTTCTAAGTCCGCCTGGCTAGCTACCACCATCTTATCTAAGTCTGTCGCCATAACAACAATGTTTTCATCATTGTTGTGTTTCGGCAGTTAGAGGTAAGATAGCCAGTTATTCTGTGGTTGAGGATTCCGGGTGAAGCTCGCTTCCACCTTCGGCATGATCATCACTTACCATCAGGCGAGATGTAGGCTAAGAGCTTCCCCAATGAGTTAAAAAAACGGTTGTCGTGATGCGAAGAAATTAGGAAAATGACGTCAGGAAAGGTTTGAGCATGAATGCGTAGGGGAAGGCCAAAGAAACGATGGATGGACTGTGTGAGAGATGATATGGCTGGAAAGGGAGTGACCATCGAGATGACGACTGATGGAGAAGTATGGAAGAAAGGGACATGTTGTGACGACCACAAATATATTGGGGTAAGGGGAGGAGAATGAGATGAGAGTGAGTAACCCTTTGCCCTAATTCTGTCCAAGGTTATGCAAATAAATATAATATTACAATTGGTATAGAATTCAGACAGGTATCTAATCAAAGGTTCAGAATTGGAATTTTAAATGGGCTAAAACCACATCCCAGCTCGCCTACCTTGGCCGTGTTCACAACTGGATTACTATGAGTTTTGGAAAAATAGAGCGAGATATGGGTGAGATGAGTTCGAAGAAAAAATGTAAAAGACAAGAAAAATATTAAAATGTTTATGCAAGCCTTTTGCAATCTTGTGATTGGTTAATCTCCCAAAACGCTGTTCGATTGATTCTACTCTTTGTAGGTATAAAACAACCGTAAATAATGTATTATTTTGCCTTTCTGGAAGGTCAAAGTTTAGTTTTTTCTAACGTGATTATACATCAATCAGCCATTTTAATCATTTTTAGGCGCTATCGGTTTGAAACAATTTCATTATTACCCGACTACGGCGAAGCAAATAGGATGGTTATGATTTTGACTGGTATGTATGTATGTTCATCTGTTCCCTCATAACTTCTAAACTGCTTATCATAATTTGACAAATGAGGTATCGTTGGAAGCGTCTTGATTGTCCGCTCGTTACAGGCTATATGACGTCACATTAAATTAAATTATGGCACCCTCTAGAGGACATAGTCATGAACATAGTATGTGAGTTTAAATGTTTGTAAACGCACTCACAACACAGGAGAAATTCCTAGTGTGGGGCAAGGTTTAAAAAAAAAACATTGTTTTTTATTTTTATTGATGCCATGTTGGGTATCAAATGAAAGTGCTTAATTAGCACGTTTCAAAAATACATATACAAACAAATAAAAAATCCGAAGTCACACGTAATCTGTTCGATTTAAGCGCGACGTGTGACTCCGGATTTTTAATTTGTCTGTTTGTGATGTCTTGTTTATACCTTTTTAGTTGGCGTTTTTGTCGTAGTTGAGTTTAAGTTTTAAAAACTTAAATTTTTTTACTCATTGTGTGAACCAGGACGTGATATTATATTAAAAACTAAGTCATGATCCCTGTTCTCAAATTCAGTTCATTAATATACTTCTACTTCCCCCAGTACCTAATTCTGTTCTCGAATTCATTTCACCCTCGAACTCACTAACACCTTTCTGCTACTTCAAATAGTGAGACTCCAGCACGTTAATATCCATTTCTGCGCAGAAAGGGTCTGAGCCCTTTTCGTCGGGTCGCGGGGTGCTTGCAAAATTTACGATTTACCTAGATTTACAGCCGTCATAAAGAATTCAGTGGGCCCCGAACATTTCGCTTTTCAAGTTTTGTTAGAATTTCTGTATAGCCCGTGTAATGTAGATGTTACAATTTGTCGAGTATTCGGGTCTTCGGTCTAACCTGACGTATTTTAGATAGAAAGGTAGGGTCCTATTTTATATGCCTAAGGTCAAAGAGATTGCCTGGGTATATGATAGTTCTTGAATACGTGGAAATCACTTTATTACTCGAGTGTGAAAAGGTTATAGAAAGATTTTTGTATGAAAAAGTAGTTTGGAAGGAACAGGATAAGATCGGCATGAGGACTATTCGGGATTTTACATACGAAATTACCACCAAAAAGACTTCAGAAAAGCCAACAGGGACCAACACTAAGAACACATTAAAATAAGAGACACAGAGGAAGGACCACCACAATATAAAGAGGTCACTAGTCCAAGCACAACACGATCCGAAACCCGAGCTTACCCCACTCAACAAAACTTTATAGGTACCGAACTTACCCTGAATTATTAAATCTAAATTTATCGATTCGGAAATAAATAAAAGGTATACTGAACACCACCTGAAAGAGGCGTTCAAAGCTTTTGAAATTGAATTTCAGTATCTCACAGTATCTTTAGTGAACGTGAAAGCTGCAATATGCTTTCGGTCAGGAATAATTTCTGTATAGGTTATGCCCGAAACGTGCAAGACTTGGGAATACTGTGAATTGCAGGGTTATAGAGAAATTAGTATGTATTGGAACTGGGATCATAAACGGATTGGGTGTTCGGGAACAGGAAATACGATGTTTGGTTTCTCGGGCGTATGGAGATGGAATGGTTTGCATGTAGGTATGGATACGTTAGAAAATTATGTGTTCTGTGCAGATCACTTTTTGTATTCGTTCTACAGTCTAATTACAGCTTAGGTGGAGGTATTAAATCCGCCTCTGTACTTTTTCGTTGTATAAAGTTTCATAAATAAATAGTTTCACCCTAGGAGGACATATAGGGTGGCAACATCGACGCTAAAACTGTTACTATGGATTCAGGATAATATTATGATTCTGAACCCTCCTGCGTTGAAATTTTTCGTCGGTTATTTAAAAAAAAAAAAAATAGCGGTATAGACCTACACGGTCAAAACGTATGGAAGAGCAAAAAAAAAAAATACGGACTAAAAATTTCAACGCAGGGGGTTCAGAATCATGTACTGAATCCATGGTAACAGTTTTCGCGTCGATGTGCCTGCCACCCTACTGACCTTATTGGTGATGTTCTTCAGAAAGGCCAGGTGCGTAGTACTCGCAACTGGCGTGCGTGTATGACCAGATGTATGAACGTAATCGAGGCAAAAGGAGTATGTAAGGATCGTAGCAGGTGGCGTTCTGTAGTTTCTACCTACCCCATGCCCATATGATACGGAGACAGTGAACAAGGCGTGAGTTTATGTATGTGTGTGTATGTAGATAAATATTTTCAGTGTTCTACTCTATTTTACTCGTTCCTTAGCTTTATCAGGTAAAGCTTTTTTTCCGCGTCTACCGCATTACCTATTTACTATCAGTTTCATCAGAAACAGTGATAATTATTTATTTTTATTATTTATTTCTTTATCAACTTGCATTTACCATTACAGGATAACCCAATGTGATAAATGCGCTTACCCTAACTTAATATAATTATACTAACATCTTTATCTAGTAAACAATGCTTTCCTTGTGAATTCACTCAGAGTTCAACATAATAAGTCCGTCTCACTCGCTATGAGGTTGAGCGTGCGGATTGTATGTGAGATTTAAATAAATATTAATTAAAAATAAAACAAAATTATTCGAAAGCATTCCAGCAACAGACTACTATGGCTTTTAAACATTATATGAAATTCTTGATTTTCTCGTAATTAACTTTCACGTTTCTGAGAACCAATTATTGCTCTTTCAAAGCGTAAATTACTCCATTTTCCTTCTCCCCCTGATAGGAATGAAACTCCTACTTTTACAATAAATATTAGTTCTTCGAACAAAGACAAATAAATACTCAGTAGCCGGGCTTATTCGACAGTTAAGACAAAGTTTGAACCTCAAACTGTATTAGTCAAATTATCACTAACTTTGTTTTCTTAGCGAAAAGCTTGGATTTTATGTCAATAGCAAGTTGTGAAGTTTAACAATAGATAGCTGGTAAATGTTTGTAATAAGATTTAGTGTTACTTTTTAGTTTATACTTTGAGTTTCTTCTCTGGGTGATTGAGTACGAGATTGTCTGATTATTTTAGCACCTGTATATCTTATAAATTTTCTGATTCATTTGTTAACATTTTTATGAGATAGTTTTGGTTTTAGTTTTCTTTTTCGCTTTCGTATTCTATGTATATTGATCTTTCACCGTGCAATGTTCCCAGGGACATCAAAAGTGTGTGATTATCCTTTGAACAGTTCTATCAAGATATTCATAGCTTTGATTTCGTTCATAATGTAATATATGTAATATTAATGGAAGATGGCTGGTTTACAAATGCTGTAGGTACCTTATAGGTTATGATTACCTAGGGCAGTGATTGGCAAACTCAGAACTCAGTACTTTAACGTCTAAGATTTCTTATGAGAGCCAATTCTTTCTGTGTGTCCAAACTGTTTCAATACACTTTTCTTAATCCTTAAAACTCCCATCCTCTTTCACTCCACAACGCTTCCTAAAATTAACTTGATAAGAAGTAGGATGCCTTCATCATCATTCGGCTGATATGATGCAGGCATCTTACTTACCAACAAGTACCTAACCTCGGAAAACTTTGAAAAGCATGATTAATTGTCGATGTCCTGTTAATTTTTGGTGAAAATACTACGGCAATATTTTTTTTAAATATAGTTTCAATTATGAATAAAACTTGAGATCTTTTTTAATGACCGAAACCGACACCCGCGTGTATGGTAGGCTCGCACTCATCGACATTTGTACCGAGCCGCACTTTATAAACAAAAAAGTCGCAGCTTGCCGACCACTGACCTAGGGTAAGGTCTTGAAATATTTAAACAAAATTTAATTACTCACATAAAGTCTTATTTGTTCCCGCCGTATAACACCAAAAGACACAAGCCAAGACAAGAAAACATGACAAGACTAGGCAAATTTACTCACACAATTCACACAAACAGACAATTTCCTCTTAACTCTTTATCACATTAAAGTGACAAGAACCACTCAGGCAATTGAGAAATGTTTAACAGATCTCCCTATCAAGGTGTTTTTAAGCAATGCTAGTTTGCCAGCATTCAACTTGAAGCGGAGACAGGGACCTATGTAGCTTGATTGACGTCCACAGTAGACATTTGAGCCTCACTTTGAGTGGGTAGCTTGATTTTGAGAGCTATATAGCTCTGTCGTAGGTATGTGAGCTATTTGCCTGTGCTGTCTGCAGTTAAGGAGACGTACACAAATTGGGTATGCTATGCACCCGTTTCAAAGAAAAGGTACGGAAAGGAACCTTTACTAAATTCAGTTCTTCACTTATAATTTGCCCTTTTAGTGCATTGGATTATATCTGTGAAAAAATCAACAACTTTCACGCATGATGTTGTGTCATATTCTGCAACACGACATCAGCAAAAATATTTTATGTTGTATTTTCCTTACCCAGTAAGTAAAAATCTTTATTTATTTATTTACTATTATAACAACTTACATTTCTTTTTACAGGTGGGAATCCAATACAACATTAGGCCGCGCGCGTTTTGGATGCGTTTTCGTACGAATTTCACTCGTGCGTTCACGTATGACCATGGTCGTACGAATTGAGTGTGCATATTGGATGCGTTTTTCTCCGGCAAACAGAACATATCCCAGCAAGTTCGGAGGGCTTTCAGACGTCGGAACTATACGTACGACTAAGTCGCATGCAGTCTGCACGCTCTCTTTGTACTTGGAAGGTCGGGATCGTTCGTGCGTATTCAAAATCAAAATATTTTATTTCACATAAACCTACATGGGCACTTATGAAACGTCAGAAGCTAGGTGCACGGTTCCAATTGGTCGTTTCCTATGGAGAAGAACCTGCAAGAAACTCCACAGTTACTCTTTTAAAATAATTGGCTTTAACAATACTTTCATATAACAGTGTTTCTAGGTATAGGAGGACAGTGTAGGTCTTTCAATAAGTACTAAGTACTTAACCAAATAGAAAATGGTCAACAGGTCTACAATCCACTAAGCCTACAGCGTTTTCACATTCAAAAAATGTGTAAAAAGAATCTATACAAAAAATAAATAAATTAATGAAAAGTAAAGTAGTAATTCGTATGTGTATTGTGTATGCACGAATGAAATTCGTACGAAAACGCATCCAAAGTGCGCGCGGCCTTATAGTCACGATTTCCACACTCAGAGACGTCACCCAAAAACCAAATAAACACCACCACCAATAAACATGAAATTTAATGTTAGTTTTTAACGTAAATCAAACCTTTGCGTACTATTACTTTCATCAACAACCTTTTTCACAGTGCACTTAACGATAATAAATAAAACAGGCAGAGTCCTGTCGTAAAACTGACGAATAAAGGTGCATACACGTTGCATTAAAAATACATTTTTAAACATAAAAAAACTTTTTTTTACAAAAAATACAACCGTCTTCCAAACTACCTCATCATCATCATCATCATTTCAGCCGAAAGACGTCCACTGCTGGACATAGGACTTCCCAAGCACCGCCACTTCGACCGATTCTGTGCTTTCCGCATCCAGCGGATTCCTGCGGCCTTCACAAGGTCATTGGTCCATCTTGTGGGAGGCCTTCCAACGCTACGTCTTCCGGTACGTGGTCGCCACTCCAGAACCTTTCGACCCCATCGGCCATCTGTTCTGCGAGCAATGTGCCCTGCCCATTGCCACTTAAGTTTGGCAATTCTTCGGGCTATGTCGGTTACCTTGGTTCTCCTGCGGATCTCTTCATTTAACAACAAACTACCTACAAAGTGAAAAATAACTTTAATTTCGGAAGTCGGTGTCTTTGGATCAGTATTTTAGTTTTTTGACACCGACTTCCGAAATTAGTGGGTTGGTTTGTAATTTATCTAAGTTACTATAGCCTAATGTCAACTGCTCATCAAAAATACCCAAATCGCTATAGTAGAATGCCTATAATATTTGAGGATTTCCCTCGATTTTTCCAAGATCCCATCATCAGATCAAATGACAATGGGACCAACTTGAAAGTACCCTTTCGAACAAAAAAAATAATTTTTCAAATCGGTCCAGCCGTCTTCGAGTAATCGGGGAACATAGAAAGAAAAAAAAAGTATTCCGATGAACTGAGAATCTCCTCCTTTTTTTGAAGTCGGTTAAAAAGTATGGCTAATGAGTGATCCCTATAATTTACGGACCGTTATTGATGACTCTTGTTTGCCAATAATAAAACAAAGACCTCATAGCTTTGCATTGTAGACCCTCCCATATGGAAGTAGATATCACAGGTAAAATTAGCTTACGAATCTATTTATATGCCCAGTTTGGCAATAAAAAATGCTCCCATTGGTAAGCAAAATTATTCGTTTTTGTTTATAGGAACCGAGTGTAGCAGAAGTTAGTCATTAATTAACTTTAAGCAACGTTAAAAATAAATTAAGGGACTTATTACGACCATTCTGTACCTCAGAGGTATACAATAGTAACTCCACTTTTTTGAAAATATGTTTCTTGCTTCATTTAAATCGCAAGAACCAGTTCTACATAATGGTGTACGACATGGTTTAGAGTGTCTTTTTTTTTTAAGTCCGCCTCTGTACATTTATGTGCTTGAAGTATTAAATAAATAAATAATAAATAAATTAAGTCCTGTGACATCTATGAAAAGAAATAGCCAATCGTATATGACACCCACCACATTACATATAGTTCCTTGCTCTTTTTTCATGTTTATAATTTTATGTATATCTATCTAATATATATATATAGGTAATTATATGCTTTATGTATCTGTGTCTCAAACATGGTCTTTGACAACTCAGCAGAGGTCCACGCTCGAGGTTTGCCAGAGAGCTATGGAACGGAGTATTCTTGGTATTAAACTTGTGGACCGGGTTAAGAATACAACAATCCGTGCCATCACTAAAATAACTGATGTCACTCGGAAAGCTGCCACGCTTAAATGGAATTGGGCTGAACACATCTGCCGCATGTCAAACGATCAATGGGCCAAACTTACGACCCAGTGGGTCCCGCTTAATGGCAGACGTCATCGCGGCAGGCCCAGACGGAGATGGCGGGATGAGCTGGACTCCTTTAAGAGAGATTGGACCTTGGAAGCTCTAGACAGAGAGAGGTGGAAAGAGGGTAGGGAGGCCTTTGCCCAGCAGTGGGACAATAACGGCTAAGAAAAAAAATGAAATAAATGTATCTGTGTATTCTGTTGCATATGTGAATGGTACACCACTGACTACCTGCAGTATTGTCTCTCCTTTTCCATTTAAATCCATCCAAAGGTTGTCTGTAAAAGATCGCTTTTAGCGATAAGACCGCCCATTGTGTCACCCAATGTAAAAAAATTATATTAATGTCTGTAATTTTTATGGTGTACATAATAAGGAATATTCTATCTATCTATCTATTAAATCCACAAACGTTTAATGGGTATAGGACCTCAAATAAAGTAAATAGTTTCAAGTCCACAAAATCAGATAAGAATTAACTTTACTGTAATTATGTGTAATGCATACATACACGCACACAACCTAATACACACGCATACAGACACACACGCTTACCAGTTCCCCCTATGTTTTATTGAATTTTATTTTATTCTAACTTTAATAATTTGTAGGTAATTTGTTTTTTTTTTCTAATTTTATTCCATTAATATTTGTTCATGATTTTTGTATTAATCCAAATTTATTTTAATTAAATTTTAATTTAATGAAAGTATTTTATTTGCTTTAATTCGAATTAATTTTTCTAATTCAATTTTTTTTATCTTAAACTTAATTTTGAGTAAGATAATCATCTTTTGCTGTACTGGCTCCTGGAATACAGGTATTCTAACTTAGCTTTGGAGCCAGGGTCTCAATTTTTTCTGTAACCTTTTTATGGCAATAAAGAATATATTTATTTATCATAATAATTCCATCTTATACTAATAAAAATACTTTTGAGTTTGTTTCAATATCTTTAAATCAACTATGTCAAAATTGCATTCAAAGTTAAACTCCGCGCAATTTTGCCTTTCCTGTAAAGTTTTCGTTTTGTCACATAAAGTTGTATGCCTCTTAGGTACAGCATTGTAAATTCTCTATTACAAAAATTGAAGATTTCCGGAACTATCATACCTAAGCACAGAAATTTCTGTGCCAGATTATTATTCATCAAGGTAAGACCAAATTCTACGCATATTTGATTGCTTAACGCCACGTTTGTTCTCTACACAAATCATTAAACACAAGCACCTAGTAAAACCTAACATACAGTATACTCAAGTACATAGTCCAATCCACTCGGAAACTAACATAAATCTAACTTAACCTGCGTTAACTTACGTCGGGCGTAAGTTTTGCCAACTTAATTCTAACTTTAACTTGGGTACGTACGTATAATGAAATTTTAGTGTGCCCGACCCCTGGTAGGTACAGAATGAGTTCTTTTTGAAGGAAATTGTGAATAAATGATGACATTGGAAGTTGTTTTAGGAATGTTAATGTGGGTATGAAGGGACTTACGAATTGTAGGTCTTAGGTTCGAACCCAGACAGGAGCTTTAAGAAGAAGCCTGCTTGTCGCAATCAGTGCGGTACCGCATTGACTGGTCCCGACATGTTGCTGCGTCTAGGGACACGAAAAAAGTATCGATACTTTGTGTATCGAGTACATTTCGATTTGATACCTATATTTTTGTACTCGATACTTTGCATTCGATACTTTTACTCAATGAGTACTTTTTGGCAGGTATTGTATCGAATAAGAAATTAAGTTTTAAATGGGTAATCTTAGAAATTACCCATTTAAAACTTGCGACCTTACGGCTTATGTTTATGGTTATGGCAACGCCATCTAGTTCACTCGTTCTGAATCTTCTAAAACATTACATCGATCTTTGCTCGAAATTGATCCTTCCGTTCACAGTTAAATTCCTAACCTTTCCTTCATTCATTTACTACACTAATCATTCACTCACTCGTTCACCGTTGTCATTTATTTTTTCATGTCCTGCCCTACTGAAGTTAAACTGACGCTATTTACTAACTGATATTGAGCTATGCTCTATGCGCATTAGGCCCTAAAAAAAGTTCTCGATACCTTGAAGGATCGATACTTTTGTTTCGATACTTTTATGAGTACGATATTATTTTTTCGATACTACTCATGAGTACAGTATCGATACTTTCTATTCGATATCGTGTCCCTAGCTGCGTCCTGCTATTCCATCGACGCAGCTGTACGTGTCACGTCTACATCACAACACGAAGGTAGAGGAGGTCGTGGAGTACATCAGGATGAAGACCAAGTTCACCTTGAGAGTCGAGAAGTTGGAGTCGCGCCATAAGATTAACTTCAAATCTTTTCTAGTGCGGGTTCTGACTCATCACCTTTCAATGAGGAGACTTTCATGAAGGAGGAATTATGTACCGGCGTTTTCGCGGAAGGCTACATGACACCACGACTCAGCGCAAAATGTCGCCGACCCAATGTTGTACCTAACTAGATTTTGTAGTGATGTTTGTATTATGTATTAGTTTACTATTTTGCACGATTTTTATATGTATTTTATCTATGTGTAGCTTGAAAATAAAGCAACTATTATTGTTTACTTTGTGTAAAATATTTCATCACCACTGCTCTCAAAACGGTGAAGGAAAACATCTTGAAGAAACCGGCATGCTAGAACCAAAAATTAGAAGACATTATTGTGACCATCTAGCTACTCTCACTAGGCCGGTCTTTCTTGCAGAGAGGAGGCCTATGTCTCACAGTGGGAACGTTAAGGTCGATTAAGCTAATGTGCGTATGATTAGCAAAAGTTGGATAGCAATGGACTAGAAACGGTGATGAGGCTTACCGCCTAGGCAAAGATGGTGAGCTAAAAAAAAAATTGAACGCTTCAGTCAACCTTATCAGTATTATTTTCCATTTCAAGCCGAAGTTCTTCTCTTGTTTTGGCAAGAGCAAAAGATAATTTAGAGTTAAATAATCTCACTAGTCAGTAGGTACGTCCAGTAGAGAAGTTTACTGGTTATGGTGGACTGTTTATTTTCGTCCAAAATCTATAAAATAAACAAGGTGGAGACGAAAATAAATCAAACTGTGTACAGTATTTCTATTTACTTAATGTCCCTCGGGTATCATCGGATTTCCGAATACAAACGAATGCTAATTTCCATGTCCATCAATTATTAGATTTATAGTGTATAATAATTTGAATTCAGAACTAAGTCCTTTATTGTCGTTTTGCTTTGATTTCCGTGTGAATTATATAGAGCTGTGAAACTATTTTCCTATCTGTCGTGCCTGCGACTTTAGCGGCTTTCCTCCCATTTTTTAAATAAATTTCAATAAGTTAAAAGAGTATTAAAACAACTCTATATACTTCCAAGTCGATTGAGAGCGTCCGGTCTGCATCAAGTGCAAAAGTCAACTGATAGAAATCCGATGACTGACGAAACACGAAGTTTGCCGAGGGACATCAAGAACATAATATTTTGTGCTGTATAGTGATGTTCCCAGTCATCATACGAAAATTCAACGAAATAGCTCCAATCGTTTAGTCGGCAAAATCCATAGTCGGTAAATCAGTACCTACTATTTAGTTTGTTTGAAAATATCACTTTTTTAATTTCCATTTTAGAATTTATCTAATAATTCCAAAATACTCTTAAACTTATTATTGCCAGTGATTTTTGTTGTCGTCTTCATATTTTAGAAAGATTTTACCAATAGGCTCGCCCCCTATTACATGGGACTTAAACATAACTGGCGAAATGTGGGTGTACTATAAGTACACTTCTGCCTAACCCTTCGGGGAATACAGGCGTGATGTTATGTTATGTTAAGTTACCCATAAAATAAACCTTACTTACCATCACATAAGAAGTGTTATGCTTTAAATTAAAAGGTAAAAGCACCATAAAAAAACGTTCACCTCTTTATGTAGCTCGTACGGCATACGGAAAGTTCATATGTTAAAAAATTAACTGAGTTTATTATATTATAGGGAGCGCCTTGTATGAGGTTGGAGGTACAAAAGGATTAGTGATGTAGCTTTGTTAATTACGGTGCTGAGACTGTCGATAAAATTATTTGTTCAAGTTTTTTGCAAAACCGTAGTTATCAGGAATACTGAAAGTCAGGTATTAAGCTTTGTTGAGTAATTGAAACCCTGGTTTATGCTTTATCCTGGAAACAAAACAAAATTTTCCCTTTTAATACTTTAAGAAGGAATTTTGTTGCAAAATATAATATACCAAAGCAAAACACGAAGCATTGGTGAAGCATCACCTCTATACGAATTTTTCTGTTCTTTTTTTCTTGTCTGTTTTTTATAATATTATATATGTACATAAATGGTAAAATAAATATAAATGGACTTCCATTCAAAGACTTACACCAGTAATTTTATAGATGAATGTAAGAAACAGCAGCAGATGTTATAAAATAAATATCTTGGAATCCGGACGTGTTGATTACAGAATTGGAGAAAATCAAGGGTGATTTATTATTTGTATATTTTCCACAAAACTATCGACATCGATATATCCTAAGCTATATTACTGCCCAACACTATTAGTGGGCTAGTTCATCGTACTTAATTACATTAGTCCCGCCGGACTGTCCTGAAAATGAAAAGCTCAGAATTTAAATAAAATTATTGCAATTTTATGGCTAACGGCTACAATTGTATCTTTTAAGCTATAAAGTAGAGCCTCAATTAGACTCGGGTAAGTTTTTTACGATGTAATTTTTATTTTTTGGGAGATAGGTATACCCTAGGGTTTATGTTAGAGTTAAGTAGAAAATCTTTATGTTCTTAAAATACGTAATATTTTATTCAACACAGTTACTATTTGTTTAAAATTACACTTTAAATAAAAAATATCTATTTTTAAACGAAATAAAACAAAAGTAATTTCAAAATACCTTGAAAAGGTACCCTAAGTTATAACCGCAAGCCATATGTCAGAGCGCCTGCCAAAAACTTAACAGCAAAATTGCACTCACAAGTCATTGCTCTGCGTCTTTACTTTATGACTGCCCGAAAAGGTAAAGTCCGAGTTTTATGCCCGCGACAGAACATCTAGAACATCAAGCAAGTCGTTTATGGTTAGACCCGTATATCTTAGAGTAATAAAACCTGCATACAATTTCCACCGACCTTGTTAGGGCCGTAATCCTTTGAATTTGTGAAGCGATGCAGGTGGAAATAGTTTAGTTTACTGCATAATTTATTTCTTGATTGAAGTCATGTCAGGGTTTAGATACCGTTATAAGACATTTGTAGATTATTTTGATGTTCTTTCGTTTCGGCGCGAACTTATGAGAATAATTGCAGTTCGTCCAGTAGATTTTAGAGACATGAGGAACAGGGTGTAAAGTTCACTCATCCTCTATAGAATATGGAGGATCCTCCGACCAGACGGGTATCGTGTCTGGCGGGCAACTGCCCAACGATTGATGTCGGGGAAGTTATTTATATGCTGTTCGCGCGGTAAACTATAATTGCGCGATGCAGGATTATATGTGACGTCAGGATTTTGTGTGACGTCAGGTCTTTGACGCGTAGTTCGCATGTGGCGATGTAGATGCCACCACAAGATAGTAAAAATGGGTTTTAGCCAGTCAGTAGGTAAGATGTTACCTGGACTGACTGTTCGGGAGCGCTGAACGCGTGGAGGCTATTGAAATGATCTTTTATTTTTATTTTGGCATCATCAAACAACAATCAATCAAATCAGCCTATCGCCGTCCACTGCTGGACATAGGCCCTACCAGGCTGCGTCACAACACCCTTTCCTCCGCCTTCCGCATCCAGTCTGTCCTAGCTACCTTCTTAAGGTCGTCAGTCCATCTAGCTGGGGGTGAACCAGGCTACGCTTGCCGAAACACGGTCTCCACCGGCCATTGACCCGGCCATCGACCCGGCCTGAGATGATAGATAGATATTATTTTCTATTATATCCTCCCAAATCTTCCATACTGTCATGGACGACTGGCTTAACTATTTAGAATGTCTGTAACACCTACGACCAATTTATTAAGAACTTTATGTCGTTGGAATTTTACGCTTATGACTCAGGTAACAAGGCCATTCAGAACTTTATGGAATGATAAAAATAATATGGTTTTAATGGGCTGATTCAAAGGTCCTTCTGTGGTCATTGGGAATATTTTATTCCGTTTAAATGCAGATTGTGGATAAGTTTATAAAGGGATGAGAGTATTAAATTCTTCAATTGATATGATCACATTGTAATTGTATAATATGCAGACAAAATAATGTCTTTATTTTGCAAGTTAAAACAGATCCATCGCGGTATTCGCCTTTTGTATACATTCAATGCAACGCATATGAAACCTTGCAATGAATATTGTTAAACTGATAAAAAAAAACGCATTCACATCGGTTCACCCGTTTAAGAGCTACGGCTTCACAGACAGACACACACATAGCGGTCAAAGTTATAACACCCCTCTTTTGGCGTAAGCTTGTTGCTCAATCCTGAAATGACAAGGCTTCTGAAAATTACCATAAAACAACCAAACGTAATGCAGATTGGTGATCACAATTTGTGGGAAGAAGGGTCAAAGAGGCTACCTATTACACAACCTAAAACATGAACTAGTACAATGTAAAAAGGACTATTCTTGAGTATCAATCTCATGGCACTAAACGCCTTCTTCCTATGGAGCTAGGCAGAAACTATCGCTATCTACGCTTATTTTAAAGATACCTACGTACTAGGTTCTCATTGCCAGATTGTCTTCAATTTCACACCAGCTCTATCATCAAGATTCACGTCCCAGGTGCTATAGCAAACACAAGACCTAAGATGCAATATCAACATCTCCTTTAGACATCAGAATTGCAGAATTCAGTCGGAAATGAACTTGCAACCTCAGCGCGAGGTCATCATTCTCTGCGCCATTTAAGTGCCATTAATACTAAGTGTTCTGCGAAAGGTCAGAGGTTAGTTAAGCAAGGAGTTTAACATAACGACTGAGCATAAGTAATGACTGGTTAGCCAATAGCTTTGTAAACACCTATTTTCTTGGAGTGTGTTTAGACGATCGGCTATGCATAAGCATCAAAATCAATCTACCTAGCCTTTTCCCAACTTTTCCCATATTGGGGTCGGCTTCCAGTCTAACCGGATGCAGCTGAATACCAGTATTTCACATGGAGCGACTGCCTATCTTACCCCCACAACCTAGTAACTGGGTAATAGGATCCCCTTGGTAAGACTGGTTGTCAGACTTTCGGGTTTCTGACGACCCGTAACGACTGTCAAAGATCCACGAATGATAGCCGGGACCAACGGCTTAACGTGCTTTCCGAGGCACGGAGGAGTCTCAGTATGTAAAGATGGTCTCGAAAACTATGAAAACAACACCCATGACGAAAAATGTATTTTTCGCAGCCGCCATCTTGGATTTACTTATTGACCAAATTTATATCTCTATCTCTCTCTCTCTCTTTGAATTAGAAGAAGACAGTCGCAAGCGCCCTTTCGCGTGACGATTTCTGCCAGTGCACTTCTACTGCAAGCCGTATTAAAGAACTTCGTTCCAAAAAATATAATAAAACAAGATTTAAATAAAACCTTAACAAATAACATAACATCACACCTTGTTTCCCCGAAGGGTTGGGCAGAGGTGTCCCTATAGCAGGTACACCCACATTTCGCCAGTTATGTTTAAGTCCCATGTAATAGGGGGCGAGCCTATTGCCATCAACCGGGCACAAATCCAGACTCCGAGCTGCTACTGAGAAATTTCAGATAGAAAAACCCAATAACACTTTGCCCGACCTGGGAATCGAACCCTGGACCTCATGCTCAGCAGTAGCGCTTGGGAACATATACCAACGAGGCGGTGCATAAGCATAATAGCATATAATGAGTCTATAATGTTCCCACTGCTGGGACACAGACCTTCTATCTTCGAGAGGGAGTGGGCTGTAATCTACCACGCGGACCCAGTGCGGGTTGGTAGATATCACATGTTTTCTATAACATGTCGGTTTTCTGACGACGTTGTCCTTCACTATTTTGAGAGCAGTGATGATGAAATTATTTACCTACACAAAGTAAAGCGTCTGTCTGGGTTTACACGCACGACCTACTCGTAAGTCCAGTTACCACTGGGCCACCACTGCTCGGCTTGGCTATTATGACCGGTTAGCTATGACGATAGACGTAGGGTTCGTCAAATAAAAAACCGGCCAAGTGCATGTCGGACCACGCACAATGAAGGGTTCCGTAGTTGGTATGAATACATCCCAAGAAAAAACTTAACATTGTAGTTGAAAAACATGTTCTCTCATATATTCTAACTGCAAATGTAAGTTTGCACGCACAATATTGAGAGATTTACCATGTTATCTTGAGACCATAGACTTTTTATAGGTTTTCCTGTAATCAACGAGTAAAGAACCATTCTCTGCATTTTTTTAAAAATTTTAAGCTCAGTAGTTTCGGAGATAAGGGGTCAATTTTCATAAATTTTCTTAAATTAGTGTTAAAAGTATTTATTAGAAAATTTGATTTTTTTTTATTATAATAGTCACAACAAGCCCTTTCATTTGATATGTCACACGGTACAGTTAGCAAAACGTTTTTTTATTTTCTTTAATGCCCCCTAAAAGTGACCCTCATATTCAAAATTCATTTAATTACGTTACATGTCCGTATTTGGGTCACAGAAATACTCATGTGTACCGAATTCCAACTTAATCGGTCCATTAGATTCGGAGCAAATTGACTGTGACAGACGGACAGACACGAGTGATCCTATAAGGGTTCCGTTTTTTTCCTTTTGAGGTACGTAACCCTAACAATGATGCTTCGGCCGTAACGCTCATCAGCCACCTTATATCGGTGGAGATCTACATGGAGATACACAAACATGATTTGAGTAATCACAAAAGTGATACGTCCGGCAAAATCTTAGATGTTAGCCTTGCTACCAATATGAACAACTGCTCCAGGACTTAAGTGAGGCAAAGGACAGAGCTGTCCAGGTCGTTACATCCCCGTTGGACAAAATATCAGCCATCGATACGAGACGAAGAAGCTGATTGGCTGATCCGATTATGAAAAAGATTGGCTTAAAGACGAAACGTGGATGTAGATATTATTCAACACCTCTGCCCATCCCTTCGTAGAATGCAGTCGTGATGTAATATAATAAAGAAAGAGAATCCTCGAGTAGAGTCTGCGTCACCACTGAAGTCTTTTTGCCGTGGCGCTAGTGTCTATGTCATTGCATCAAATTGCATAAAAAAAATCTAGCTCTACAATTTTCCGCCGGACTTCAGGCCCGGACTGTGCGGAGATGTGCGGAGATGTCCGAAGCGGAGACGAAAAGAGATGTTTTTCAGCTAGGGTCTATCCACCGAAGCTGTGCGGAGATGCGTACTGGCTAGACTGGAGCGGAGATGTGTGCTGGCTAGAGCGGAACTGTTACTGCGCTGCTCACATCTCTTCTCGTCTCAGCTGCGCGCTGTCGCTAGCTTGCGAGGCATAGCTCATATCTCCGCTTTGATCGCGCCATACAAATATGATACATCTCCGCTCAGTGGTCTCCAGTGAAGCTGAGAGGAGACGAGATGTGTGGATAATGAAATTAAGTATAAGTATAACAGAGTTTAATTTATAAATTGCGCTTCGAACACATCGGCACTTCAAAGAAGACAAGCACATTCACACATACAAACACACCCCTACATAAACACACACAAACACGTACACACACAACAACAACACAAACACTGTTTCAAAAATAAGACGCACATACAGTTTCACATACGCATTCAACTACAGTTACACAAAGAGCTGCAAATTAATTCATAAGTCATTTACTGTGTTATCTTTTCCTCCTAAATTTAATTTTGGTCACCTTTTGTAAACAATCGTCTCAATATTGTTAATAATTAAGGGAAAGAGCGAGATAGCCCCAACACAAGTATTATCAATTACTTACTGGGGATGTCTCATTTATATAATCTATGTAACTGTTTTGGGACAAATAAACATTTTTCATTTTTTCATTTTTTTCATAATTTATTTTTCAAAAATATGCATCGGTTTAATTATTATGGTGATACACTATATGACACCTGTTTCTATGAACAGATTTTGAACATCTGTGTCTGAACTAGATATAAAATATCTGTATTCTAGATATTAGCGCTCTCCCCTGTTGTAGGCGACACTTAGCAAATAACTTTGTTTGACCTCTATACACATCTTATAAAACACATAATTTTTTATTAAAAGGTAAGACAAAAATAAAAATAAAGTGACAAAAAGAAGGGGAATAATCTTAAAATAATAATTTATGTAGTGATGGCCTCCGGTGAGTAGAGTGTAAATGAGTGGATGTGTGTGTAGGAGGGTGAGTATTATTAAAAGCTACTTCACTGTAGACAACAGGTTTTCGGTCTCATTGTAGTTTAGCTTGTAAATGTTATCTACTACCGTAGATTTTTTTCTATTGATTTTTTAAATTAAATTAAATTAAAAACTTTATTTCGAGCACACATCTCTTCTCCTCTCGTCTCGTTTCCGCTTTGGTTGAGTCCGGGCCTGAGTGGTGGTGCGGACTCTAGATCGTTACATGACCTCGGTTTTAAAATAACTTCTGACAAGGGTGTCGCCAGCCGATGGCCAAGGAGGGGCAAGTGGATATATGGAGAATGGGAAAAGTATGATTTGTAGGTACAGTCAAAACTCAAGAGCACATGAAACTTTACACTTGTAGTGCGAGTCTTATATCCTCTACGGCGCACAATGTGGCCAAAATGGACGCTGGTGGACATTTGATTTTTGACAAATTAGTTTTATCTCGGTAGTCCCGATGATAGGAACTAAGAAAAATAATAATTTCCATATTCAATATATGAATTGAAAACGGACCTTTCGGATCGTTTTTCCCAAAACTATTCAGAACTGTAGAGCTGAAACATAATAGGTGTTATGACTGGGCCTACCACCAGCACATAGATACGAAAATTACGTCCCCGGACCCCGGATTAGACCCCGTTTAGGAGATATGGAACTTTAAAAAACCAAATAAAATCGTCCAAATAAACAAAATTGGCTTTTAAGATAAGTACATAAAAGTATGTGCAAGTACATAAAATTAGTATTTACATTAAAATGCCTTGTATTTACTTAATTTTTTCATCTCTAGCTGCCCCCTTTGCACCCCCTTGGCGACGCCCTTGACTTCTAACGTCAGAAAATGATCCTGATACAAATAAGTGACCCCAACATACACCAAAAAGGATTATCATACACACATAGCAGTTTTAAAATCAAATTATAACCACCTCGCCGAACAACGCAGTAAATGAACTGTCACTCATTTGCACCAACTTTAATGATGTAATCGCTTTTCGTATGTAATTTTAATTTGGCGAAATTCGCGAGCGGAATTCAACGAACCGCGGATGGAAAGCTTCTTAGGGTTGGTTGCTTTTTGTGAATAATAGATTTTGTAATGGATCGGGATGTCATAAGTTATGCCTTTTTTTGGGTAGGATACTGGATTAATGTCGCTAGATTACTTGGGTACGTATTATTTCATGGGTTCAGAGGCTCTTGATTCTTGAAGTCGTGTTCTATGGTCTATGATATGCGGTTTGGTTTCCGCACTTAGACCGTCAGGTAGACCATTGTGCGTGGGCCATGGCGGCCGTTTGGTGGTTATTCCAACCAGCCCACCTCCCTCCAGAAGTTAATCAAAACTCCTGGCTTGTTCAGAACATCTGTGAAAGATCTGGGTGACCCGAGAGTTTCTGTTCTAATCTGGGTGACGCCTGTGCATTCAAAGAGTACGTGCGCGATGGTTTCCTCAGCCTCCATGCATGCCCTGCACAGAGGGCTGTCCGTTATGCCTATTGTGTGGAAGTGTTTGTTTAGCGAGCTCTTGAAGTCGTGATTAAATGTCGATTCTATCGAAGACCGAATTAAAGTACAAATTATTATTATTAGGTAAGGATATATTTTTTATGTACAAAACCCAAAATTAGTGTTCCCGTTGATATTCGAAGGTTTTCCATGATTTACAGAGAAACTAGAGATAAACAGAACTAAATGAGCATTGATACTATATACGCTTTTTCATTGAGTTTTGATTTTAACAATATTTTTCCCTTTATCTCAATGCATTGTCATAAAATTAAATTAATTTAGATTCCTCCACCTGGAGCTAAACCTTCAGCACCATATACACTTATACATTCTTGTTCTTTGAGTTGAGCTCCTTAAGTTCTGAGTTGAGCTTCACGATTACTGACAAATGCTTGCACTGATTGGATAGATCCACTCAAATCTGTGTGATTCTTTCCTCAAAAAACCATTTCAGACACTAATCTACAAGGTCCTTATATGGCCTGACCAAGATTATGTCTGGACTTTAAAAGAGACTGCGATCTCTGAGTTTGTTTCGGCCTTTCTTCTCAGAGTAGTCAGATAAAAAACGCTGAACTCATCTAGCTTATTATTATTTATTTTTATATGACCTGTAAAAGTGATTCTGATATCCTATTTATAGAATAAACAATTTAATTTAATTTAATATTTTATCCTATAATACGCATGACCTCTCCTCCTCAGTAGCTATAATGTAACACCCACAAAATACACTGAATGACACTTCGTTCTTCGAAGTTTCAAACAGTTCACACGACTACCAGCCCTAGTCTCGCGAAATTAATTAATTATTGAATTATGAAAACAAATGAATTAATTAATACCGGCGCATCTGCGGCGTGACTCGTGTATAGCCGCGTTTATTATAGCGGTTATTGATCATGTACATTTTGGTAGTGGTAGGTTTTTGATCTAGTAGAAAATCTAGAACCTCCATAGTCGATTTTAAGAACTAATGGCTGATTTTACCAACGTTAGTTTTCTTTAATCCGTGGAATAAAATTGACGTCTGATAGTTTTTGTATGGAGAAACTGTCAAAATCCAATTCACAGGATAATATTTATACAAGATATTATCTAGTATAAATATTAACTGTCAAAAATACAGTTTCTCCATACAAAAACTATCAGACGTCAATTTCGCTCAGTCCATTAATGGATTATGTTTATCAAAATATAATTCACCTGTGGACATAGATAATGGACTGAGCGTTAGCCTCACAAAAGTGACAGCTCTCTAGAAAGAGACAAAGCGTTTGTGCGGCCAATACCTGTCTCTTTTGACTTACAGTTGTACCTACATGCAGCGCAGAACGATACACTCGTGACGCCTGTGACGTGAACTAATCAGAATTCTAGAAAGAGACAACTACTGCCATTCACGACTGGGTTCCAATTTCATGGCATTTTTTGTAATTTAGTATAATTGTCTCAGTTTACGAATTCAAGTCCTATTTTTTATTTTTATTCTCTAGTTTTAGTTTTGTTATTGTACCTTCTTTGTTAAAATTATTTTATTAACAGGCTTTGTATGTTATACACATAGTTATGGAAGAGGGAGGTCTTCTGGTACAGGTATCTCCATCTCCATACTTAAAAGAAGGCCTCTACAAATTTGTTAAACCTGTTGAATATGAAATTAAATAAACTAAACTAAACTACTGGCCGCACTTTCGCTTTGTCTCTCTCATAGTTTTCGGTCTGCATTCACTGTACAACTGATTACGGAACGCTCAGTAAATTCTCTATGTATTTGAATTCACCCTAAGTTGTAGAGCTCCTTATCAAGAAACTCGTACGGGTAAGTTAAGGTACATCTTATATATACAATCTTCTTATATATAAAATTCTCGTGTCACAATGTTAGTTACCTTACTCCTCCGAAACGGCTTTACTGATTTTTACCAAATTTTATATGCATATTCAGTAGGTCTGAGAATCGGCTACTATCTATTTTTCATACCCCTAAGTGATAAGGGTTGTCCACCCCAAACAAATAATTGGCAAAACAACGTTTGCCGGGGTCAGCTAGTTATTTATATTTTCTTGATGTCCTTCGGGTATCATCGGATTTCCGAATACAAGCGATTGCTTATTTCCATGTCCATCAATTATTAGATGTATCGTGTATAATTTGAATTCAGAACTATAAGTACTTTATTGTTGTTTTATTTTGATTTCCGTGTGAACTATATAGAGCTGTGAACCTATTATCTTATCTGTCGTGCCTGTGACTTTAGCAGCTTTCCTCTCATTTTTTATATAAATTAAAAATTACATTAAGTTAAAAGAGTATTAACAACTCTATATACTTCCAAGTAGATTGAGAGCGTCCGGTCTGCACCAAGTGCAAAGGGCAACTGATAGAAATCCGACAAATGACGAAACACGAAGTTTGCCGAGAGTGCCCGAGAGACTAACATCATATCAATTTATGTCTTAAAGCAATGCATCGTTATGTAGGTATAACCACTTGAATTAATTAGCTTTACAGAAATTCAAATTTTTTGTCCCTGCCAGTTTCTTTTCCATCTTCTTTTTTCAAGAGAAAGATATTGGAATAAAATAAACCTCAGTTATAACAATGTTCACATTGTTATTTTCTACGAGGCTTCTTCAATGGCATATTCAGCAAGTAATTCTATAACCTACACGACTAATTATATCTTGTTGCAATTACCATTCTCACAGATTGTAGCAGTTAATTGCTTTATCAGTTCCCATAACAGCTTACATTATAGGTAAATAATATATATGTAGATTGATTAATAGCTCGTTGCTAAATAATAGCAGCCGCACGGGTCGATCCATCAGGTTAGGCTACGTTTGCCGGGGTTGGTCCGTTGATGGGTGACCATCTTTACATACCGAGACCCCTCCGTGCCTCGGAAACGTGGATCTTTAACAGTTGTTGCGGGTCGTCAGAAGCCCGAAAGTCTGACAACCAGTCTTACCAAGAGGTATCGTATTACCCAGTTACTGAGTTGCGGAGATCAGATAGGCAGTCGCTCCATGTAAAATATTGGTATTTAGCTGCATTCAGTTAGACTGGAAACCAACTCCAACATAGTTGGGAAAAGGGTAGGCAGATTTGATATAGATTGATGATTAGTACTTAGATCAAGCAAATGAATGCAGTCGAATCACTTTAGACTGCCCCCTTGGTCAAGCGCTACTGCTGAGCATAAGGTCCTGGATTCGAGTCCCAGGTCGGGCAAAGTGTTTTGGGTTTTGTCATCAGGAATTTCTCAGTAGCAGCCCGGAGTTTGGATCTGTGCCCGGTTGATGGTAATAGGCTCGCCTCCGATAACATGAGACTTAATAATAACTGGCGAAATGTGGGTGTACCTCCTACAGGGACACCTCTGCCCAACCCTTCGGAGAAACAAGGCGTGATGTTATGTTATACATATACACAAAAATTGCTAATTTAATAGTATAGGATTCTAAGAATTAAGTAAAATGTACGACACAAAAGTACCTTGCAATGTGATTGTTACCCGCAAAACCCTCCCTACAACAGACCCATACAAAATGCATGACCGTCGCGTTCTGAATGTCTGATTCAATTGCTATCGATTAGGACACCCTTGTAAGCAATCGTACCAGCTAAAACAGTTTCAGGAAAATAGATTAACTTAAGTTATTAGAATAAATGAATCCAATCTTGATAGGGGAACACATTTGAAGAAATTAGTTTATTCATTCTCGAACTAAGGTTAAGGTGTCTACTTAGTTAGTTTTTAGAAGATCCAAAAGATAAATTAGCAATCTACCTACAAACCTACCTACCGTCGATGTCCCTGCCACGATGTCCTTGTTACCACGGATTCGGTTCATGATTCTAGACTAGCAATGAAATTTTATGTCAATTATTAAAGAACTAGCATCCACCAGCGGCTTCTACCGCGTGATATCTTTATAAATTATAAGCCTATGTTACTCAGTGATAATGTAGCATTCTACCGGTGAGAGAATTTTTTAAATTGGTCCAGTAGTTTTTGAGTTTATTCATTACAAACAAACATACAAAAAATTTAATATTTTCTCTTTATAATATTAGTTTAGAAAATTTGCTGTTCCATACATTTTGACCACCTAGATAATGCACTTTTGTAGAAAACAGCAGAATTTTCTTTTTAAAACTGACGAAAAATTTCAACGCTGGGTTGAGAATCATGTACTGAATCCATGATAACAGAAAGAAAAAAGATAATACATTTAGTTAGACTAAAAAGCACACAATATAATTATACAGCGAACAAAAAATTAAAAGTGTAAAGTGCGATGTAAGAAATTAGCGGGAGTGTGCTTTACAGCTGCGTCAAAACGGCCCAGTTCAGCAAAAATCCCAGACGATAAGTGCCTGACGCTGGTTTTCAACTAGACCTGAACAGGTTGTATCGATGTCCCTGCCACCTTTTATATTTGCTGGGAAGTTTGGTGGAGTAGAATTAATTGTAGGAAGGGCTAAAATGCGACCGACGCATTTCAGAAAATTGGCACAAGATAAAACTTATTAAAACTTAAAGCAATTATTTCAAAATCTTTTGCCCGTGTTTCCGCCCGCGTGACTGTCGGAGTTTATTTCACGGGAACGTACTACTGGGATAAAAAGTAGGTATCCTATGTCCTAACCTAGGTCAGAGTCTATACGTGAGCCAAATTTCATCGAAATATATTTAGCTGTTAGCCCACATTCGCACTGGATTTTCAACTTTCGTTATTAAGCCGAGTGTTGAAAATTCAACAGAGTGCATCCCAGCGCGTCGCTAAAACACACTGTTGCATTTTCAACTCGAGAGTTGAGAATCCAACAGTGTTTTTGCGGCTCGGTGTTAAGCAGAGCGTTGAAAATCCAGTGTGAGAAAAAATCCCGGCGCTGTATTTTTACGTCCATGCGAAAGTGGGCTTAAGGTGTGAAAAGGTTTATTATTTATGGTAAAAGATAATAATTATTATTATTTTTATCTAGCGGACCTGACAGACGTTGTCCTGCCCGAATAACGTAACTTACCGAGGCCATTATTGTGAATCTAAACGATCTTGGGACTACTCAAACACAAAAAAATCATAAGAATAGGTCTAGCTGTTTAGGAAGAGTTCAGTGACATACAGACGTACAGAAGAATTATATTTAGACAGATATAATAAATAATGATCTATGGTGTTGAGTATGGATAAACCATTTACAAGCACTTTTGAATGGATAATAATAAAGCTTCCGAAAAAAAAAAATAACTTCCGAAAAGTGTTGTGCTACAAAAGTTAGTGACAGAAACGAATCGCTGCAAAACCGACTCCACGTAGTCTTGTCTGCCCTACCCCTAGAGTATAATTTAAGCCCGCGTAGGCGCGGAAGGGCAAGGCGGCCCGCGAGCTGAGAAGCAGGTGGTTTTACAACGCTCGCCGTCGGCGACTGAGGCTGGCCGGCTGTGCCGGTCAGCAAGCCGAAGCTGCGGTGGTGAGCATTAAAACCATCTGCGATGATAAGCTTGCGTGAGACTGCCGGAGCCTCGCAGCACCGGAGCCGTGACAGAAACCATGCCTGCTGCATATTGCATGCTCGCTTGCATGCTGCATGCATGGTGTATGCTTGTTTGCATGTTTGAAAAATATTACGTCAGCAAATTCTGTATTGATTTTTTGGAATTTTTAGTATTTTATTCGGTCGTTTCAGTATTTTATTCGGTCGTTTCTTTATTTGTATTCGCATATAAGTTGTCGAAAAATTAGTAGGTATTTATAGCAGTAAATTTCATATTTTGAGTATGTACACATTTTAATTTTGTTCCGGGGCGTTTATTATTACCCCTTTTAAATTATAAACGAGTCGGTCAGTCAGAAAGATGAAGCTAGTTGTCGGATTCTCGGCAATTAGTCTATGGAGCCGAAGATGATTAGAACTCGAAAACAATAAAAAAAATGGTTCCTTAGAACTACAACCATCAAAAGTAGTGAGGAAATACATCACTAGCCACCTTATTTCCTTTTGCTTCTTGTGCTATTAATTGACTGTGAAGGAAAACATAATGAGGAAACCGGTATGTCCTAGAACTAAAAATTCGAAGACATGTGACATCCACTAACCCGCACTGGACTCGCGTGGTGGGTTACGGCACATTCCCTCTCACAGAGAGAAAGCGTGTGTCCCAGCAGTGGGAAAATTACAGGCTGATTATGCCTATGCTAATTGATTTGTTGATGAAAAATAAAAATGTACTTACTACAGGTAACTATTATTTAAACACATTCGTAAAACAGCGTTTTACTGAAAATAATAGGATCAGTACCCACCACAAAACAATGTTTGAATAGACCTTTTACTGCCAAAAATAGGTGTCGAAGTACCTAACGCAAATATGATCCAATTTTCGCAGCAGCAGCACTCAAATACATAGTAATTGGATGTACCTAATTTATTCTGCGCTCCAAACCATAACGGAAACGGTTCGGTAGTCAAAGCGAAATTGGGCTGGTATAACACCCGTTCCTGCCTAACGCTATTTGTAAACTAGTTTAACTAAAGGGCTGGAGTGTTTATTATTGTGCTGTTTTTGGGGCTTAGGTTGAACTTTCGGCAGAACAAACTGAAATCACGTCTTTTATACTTAATTACGTAGATCAGCACTCTTAGCATGACCACAATAGAAACGGGTTTTGTCGACGGAAGAATAGACAAAATGACAGATAAACAATCAAAATGTGTCATTTTATCTATTTTTCCGTCGACAAAACCCGTAGAAAATCCGTTTCTGTGGTTATCATGCTTCGCGTGCAGAGCGTCTAGACAAAGTGACATTATATCAACGATAACACTGATGGATAAGTTAAAAATATTTGATTGACATAAGCTTATGTCTTCCAATCCAGTTGAAAGTCTTTGTAGAAATACGAAACGCTTTGAAAACGATTGTTATTTGTCAAAGTCTTCTTATTTCAATCAATCTGCCTATCTTTTTCTCAACTATGTTTGGGTTGGCTTCCAGTCAGTCATGGAGTGACTGACCTCCATAACCCAGTAACTGGGTATTACGATACCTCTTGATAAGACTGGTTGTCAGACTTTCGGCCTTCCAACGAACCGCGTAACTACTGTCAAATATCCACGAATGACAGCCAGGACCAACGGCTTAACGTGCTTTCCAAGGCACGGAGGAGCTTCCTAATTGTCTAGGGAAAATTTGCCTCGAACCTGTCGTGGCCTTACAAGTGACCGGTAAAAGGTCATGACGATGTTTTCTTAAAAAAAATCTCTACAGCATTCTGGAGTCTGGAATAATGTGCCTGGTTAATAGCAAGTATCTGGGCGACCGAGCTCTGCTCTGGTGAAAATAGATAAACATATCATACAGGTATACTAACATTGTATCACAATCCCGAGGCTGTGAAAACAGAGAAAATGAATTTTCCCAGATATGAGACTTAGCTAGATCGATTTTTCACAACCCTTATATTGCAACTTTCATCGAAATTGTTAGAGCCGTTTTCGTTTTTTACTTATATATATGTCGGATCCGGTCATTAGTACGGACACGAAACGAATCGCAAGCGCGCCACTGGCGACATCAAGTGATCTATCTACCCAGAACAGAAAGCGCGCTTCTACAGAGTCGTGATGTTTTAAGGCCACGGCGAGGAGGGATTCAGCCTCGGATTCTATCGGAGTTAAGACGTCGCGGAACTGTTCTCGATTCGTGGTGCTCAGTTATTGTGTTAATTGTAATTTGTGATTTTAATAAACGCCGTAGCACCCAGTGTGTGTATAATTTAGCTAGTGTGATCAATTTGATAATAAATTATAATGTGATCTGAACTGCAAACAGTTTTTCTATTGCGCATTAACCAACACTACCCACAGTACGCCCACAGTAGTTAAAATATCGCTGATAATAACGAAAGAGTCACATACCAGTCTTCGACATATATATACGATTATTGCTCATTTAATAGTATAGGTTCGACCAAAAAGTAGGTGTATTATACTTCTCTGACTATCCCCTTCAGGAAACACAGTCATGCTGTTATGTTATATCACCTGTAGCAAGGTGATCATCACCATTTTAACTTCAACAAAATTTCCTTAACAAAAACTCCTCAAAACTCGAACCTTCCAAAAAATAAATTCAGAAATAACACTTCCAACACTTAAGCTTAGCATTATGCGAACAAAAGAAATCATATTCGCGTATGGGACAGCAAAAAGCTACTATTGACTACGTCAGAGGGTCGCCGGGTCTGAATATCTTAGCATTAGGTCGCCCTTTACACGTCATAAACGTCGAGCGGGGATCGCAAAAACTATCATAATTCATACCCCGACCGGCTGTGATTTGCCTCCCGTGTTCGTATAGACTTAAAAGAATATAGACAGTGACTTTAGCTTGTTGTAACTCTTTATTTCTCTTCTATCTCTTGCTTAATCTTCATCTGCGTGTCGATGGTAATTCAAATTTCGTCGGCCTTGAATTAAAAACACCAGTTATTTCTTTACCTTCGATGGGTGTTCCATGGCTGTTAAATAATTTCTTAAAGACTTCTTGTATGACTTAGGTCTTCTACTTAGTATAAAGGGAAGCAGAAACTAGGGTGCCGATGTTCGCACGGACGTAATAAAATCGCGGCGGGATTTTATCGCGCACTGGATTTTCAACTCTCGGTGTTAAACCGAGCGTTGAGAATCCAACGCGCTGGGACACACTGGTCCCAGCGCGTTGAAAAAACAGTGTTGGATTTTCAACTCTTAGCGCTAAGCAGAACGTTGAAAATCAAGTGCACGAAAAAAATCGCCGCGATTTTATTACGTCTGTGTGATCGTGGGCGATCCCTTAAACCTCCAAAGCAAAGACCTCCCCCAAATCCTTCCATGCATTCTTTTCCAAGGCCATCTCCATCCAACCCTTGCGGTACGCGTCTAGGTCGTCTCGCCACCTCTTCCTGGGCCGACCTCGCCGTCCATCCTCAGGTACCCACCGTGTGAAGACTGTTGCCCAACTGTTACCCAAGAATTAGGATATGAAACGCAAAAAAAAAAACAAATCTGACTTGAAGTTCCGCAGATTAACAACATACAAACTTACAAACAAACAAATCTATCTCTTTAAAATATTATTAGTAAAATTAGTCATTTGTATAGACAAGTGGAGTTTCACTGTCTCGCCCCTCGTCTGGTGGGGCACCATTTGCCAAAGTAGATTTTCGCAAACAGGAGTAAATGTTGCTGTGGTTATGAAAAATGTATTGCAACACAATTACCCCAATTCCCAAAACAAGAAAACAGAGGATACAAGTATTTCTTTCTCAAGAAGTCTTCTTTTCTACAGGGTCAAATTACATTATCTAGTGGAACTCCGTAGAAGCGATGAGTATCGATATTTATACACGATCAAATCTAAACTAATATTATAAAGAGAAAATATTAACTTTTTTGTATGTTTGTTTGTAATGAATTAATGATTCATGACATCACGTCTGTGAAGTTTTACTAGCTAATTTGATTTGACCCAGTTTATATAACAGAAATTTCCAATTCACTGAATTAGGTATCATCTATTTCAAAGTAATAGCTTCATCACATATTACATAAAACTTGTGCTTACAAAAATCAATGAACGGCTTCAACAGAAATAGTTTCTATTCAAAGAACCTATCCGAAGCAGGAATTCCTAAGCTCCGAACTGAATACTGTATGAACTATTTAAAAAGTGGGCAAGTGCGAGTAGGGCTTCGTACCACCGTACAATATTATAATTTAACACAATCTTAATAAAAAAATTATAAATCTCAATTTTAGTAAAAAAAAACCAGGTTTCTTGCTACTGCCTTTTTGGAACGAAGTTTTTTAACGCGGCTTGTAAGCTTTCAGAAATCGTCACGCTAAAAAGTGTTAATACTTGCGACTGTCTTCTTCTAATTCAAAGAGAAAGGAAGAGAGAGAGAGAGAGAGAGAACACCGGCAGAAAAAAACAAAAGATAAGAGTAAAGTGATTACTGATTACAGTGTCGTGGAATAAAATTTTACACATCGGCCCGAGTACACTACATGCCGGAGAGAGAGAGAGAAAGTGTGAATATGGTCAAAATTAAAATCCAAAATGGCAGCTCAGAAAATTTTCATATTTTTCATCATGGGTATCTTTTTTATGGTTTTCGAGGGTGTTAAAGCCGATAGTGGGGTTGAAATGTAAATCCAAGATGGCGGCTCTGAAATGTTTCATCACAAGGTATCCTTTTCATGGTTTTCGAGGGTGTTAAAGCTGATAGTGGGGTCGAAATGTAAATCCAGGCTGCAATAAATTTGTTTTTGTTTTTAATCATACGTGAGAAAGAACTTTGTTCCTGACGGGGGTCCCCCGACCGCACAGGTTTTTATTTTTTTTTCGTTTTAGTTTTTCGGCCATAGTAGTACTGTAAGGTTTTATGCAATAAACAACCTTATGTTATGCAGGTCGTTAAGAAAACAGCTGACACTCTGATAGTTTATATTTAAATAGGATTGGAACATGATTTGGTTTGATGAAAAAAGGTGAAAGAGTAGAGCCGGAGGCTGTCAAGCAACTAGAGATATAAAAAATTTACTATTGAATTCAATATATTGACGGTTTTAACCCAAGAAACCTTTTATTTAATGTCGTCCCGGTACAGTATGCACGCGAAGTGTCTACTGCACCCACAAACACTGAAAATTTCAAGTGTCCATTACGGTTTAAAAGATACAAACCCTGTGACATACAACCCTGCGACATATTGACGGATGGACGGACAGCGGTGCCTTAGTAATAAAGTCCCGTTGGCAACTTTTCGGTACGGAACCTTAAAAATAAAATAATTCGGCCGCGTCTAACGTGTACAAAGGTCTGTTTTATCAAAACGGTTACAGTTGTTGAACAAAGGAGTAAAAAAAAGTTTGGCAGCCTTTTCAGTTGATTTGCTGCTTTGACCTCTGCGCGACCTTGTTGGGACATAAAATATTATCAGCGTTACAATGGGACGGAGGATTTTGAATCTGGTGTCTTGAAAACAAAGGACGATGCTTTTAATTTTTGTTGTTGTTTTAGGGCGTTTGCCCACTTATCCGTGTCCGGTTCATATTTGATTCGTGTTCGTTTCTGATCCGGTTTGGCCTACAAGTAATTGTATAAACCGTATACGCATGAGTGCACAAATGTCCATACAATTACTAGGATGGCTAAACCGGATCAGAAACGAATACGGATAAGTAGGTAAAGTTCAAAAAGTAAAACCCGACTACTGAAAAATCACAGTCTAAAAAGTATGAAACAAGAAAACATTTCAGACAGAAATCAAGACACAGGTACAAAAATGGACAAGGTAAAGCCGTGGTCGCATGCCGTTATAATTTTGTAGGTATAGTACTTTTTATACCGATACCCATAGGATCGAGACTTATGTGGGTGAAACCATAGGGTGCAGTTAGTAATAAAACAAATAGGAATGTTTTTGTGTACAAATGTGCTCCAAATATTTGAAAACGACGCGTGGCGATCGTTTTACAAGGTAAACTTGCATGGATTGCTCGAATTGAGTCCTCTTTTTAGTTCGAATACATGTATTTGGTAGTCGTTATGAGTAGGTACTATAAATCGAAGTTTAGAAAATCTGGAAAATAGTTAACATTAGAAGACCATTGCTGAAATTAGATGACATCGTTCTCTGTGTAAAATATTGGAATGCAGCTGTTCCAGGAAATATTTAAGATCATTATTAAGTCGAATGAAGATGCCTTTACTGCTGAAGTTAGGCATTGTCACGCAGGCTAACATTTTTTTTTTACCGCTATGGGATGCCCTTAGCCTGCATCTCATCTGATGGTAAGTGATGATCAGGCTGAAGGTGAAAGCGAGCTTCACCTGGAATTCTCAACCACAGAGGACAGTTCCTGGACAGTTTCGGCAGGTGGAGGTAAGATTACCTCTAACTGCCAAAACACAAAAATGCTTTTAGCGTAGACTTAGATAAGATGATGGTAGATAGCCAGGCGGACTTAGAACAAGCCCTACCACCAACCAAACCGAGCAGAAAATTTTGTCCCCTCTTGGAATGGAACACCGGGGTACCCTGTGAATCCAAAACACTGTATCTGCAGATACAGTGTTTTGGATTAACAACGTTCATTCGATTTCTTTTAACCTGTTCCATGCTACAGCATTCATAGTTTTTTTACTTTGTATGAAAAATACTGAGATATAAGAAGGCAAATTACACTGTATCTACTTAAAACTCAAGCTTAAAACAGAAAAACACGGCAACTGAAGATGCAGTGTATTGTCAAAATAATCTTCGCGCGTTGCAAGATACAGTGTTTTGTCAAAACAAAGTAGAAGGGCTAGCGCGACGCGGATGCGCCAATCAGAGCGAGGCCGGGCGATCGATCTCTATGATTATTGGTTGATCTGTTGTTGTTGACAAATGTTTACGTGCCGCGCTGTGATAGACAGATTTTGTTTGTTTCCGGAGTAGGTAATAGGCGAATTTATTAATGTGATTATTTATAAGTTCTTATGCAATACAGCCGATCGGAAAAAATTAAGAGCAATTTGGGTTTTTTGTGAGAAATTTCTGTCAAAAACGAAGTACTCCATAACGGGAGAGGCAAACTTCTTTGATCACTTCCTTCCAAAAACGAAGTACTCTATGACGGAGATGGGCAAACTTCTTTGGTCACCCTCTTCTAAAAACGAAGTACTGCATGACGGGGATGGGCAAACTTTTTTGGTCACCCCCTTCCAAAAACGAAGTACTCCGTGACGGGTGGGCAAACTTCTTTTCATTGGCCACTCCTTTCTAAAACGAAGTACTCTATGACAAGAGGGGCAAAATTCTTTGATCACCCCCTTCCAAAAACGAAGTACTCCATGACGAAAGGGGCAAACTTCGATGATCACCCCCTGTCAAAAACGAAGTACTCCATGACGGGCGGAGCAAACTTTTTTTCTTTGGCCACTTCCTTCCAAAAACGAAGTACTCCATGACGGGAGGGGCAAACTTCTTTGATCACCCCCTGTCAAAAACGAAGTACTCCATGACGGGAGGGGCAAACTTCATTGATCACCCCCTTCCAAAAACGAATTACTCCATGACAGGGATGGGCAAACTTCTTTGGTCACCCCCTTCCAAAAACGAAGTACTCCGTGACGGGTGGGCAAACTTCTTTTCATTGGCCACTCCTTTCTAAAACGAAGTACTCTATGACAAGAGGGGCAAAATTCTTTGATCACCCCCTTCCAAAAACGAAGTACTCCATGACGAAAGGGGCAAACTTCGATGATCACCCCCTGTCAAAAACGAAGTACTCCATGACGGGCGGAGCAAACTTTTTTTCTTTGGCCACTTCCTTCCAAAAACGAAGTACTCCATGACGGGAGGGGCAAACTTCTTTGATCACCCCCTGTCAAAAACGAAGTACTCCATGACGGGAGGGGCAAACTTCATTGATCACCCCCTTCCAAAAACGAATTACTCCATGACGGGGATGGGCAAACTTCTTTGGTCACCCCCTTCCAAAAACGAAGTACTCGAAAACGGGGGGCAAACTTCTTTTCTTTGGCCACTCCGTTTAAAAAACGAAGTACTCCATGACGGGGATGGGCAAACTTCTTTGGTCACCCCCTTCCAAAAACGAAGTACTCGAATACGGGGGGCAAACTTCTTTTCTTTGGCCACTCCGTTTAAAAAACGAAGTACTCCATGACGAGGATGGGCAAACTTCTTTGGTCACCCCCTTCCAAAAACGAAGTACTCGAAGACAGGAGCAAACTTCTTTTCTTTGGCCACTCCGTTCCAAAAACAAAGTACTCCATGACGGGTGGGCAAACTTCTTTTTTTGGCCACTCCCTTCTAAAACGAAGTACTCTATGACAGGAGGGGCAAAATTCTTTGATCAACCCCTTCCAAAAACGAAGTAGGTACTCCATGATGGGAGGGGCAAACTTCTTTGATCAACCCCTTCCAAAAACAAAGTACTCCATAACGGGAAGGGCAAACTTCATTGATCACCCCTTCCAAAAACGAAAAATTCCAAAATTCTTGGTCCCCCCTTTTGTTTTTAGGGGGACTTTTGGCCCCCTCTGTCCCCCACTTCCGTGGTCCCTGTGTAAGACTGATTTTGTAACTGTTAATCTATAATAAAATTTTGAATAAAATATAAAAGTTGATCATTCAAGTTGGTCATTTAATAAACTCATTTCATTTTTTTGCAATTCCCAATGCATTTTGATCTATCAATTTACTCCCATCTAATAAAAATACTGACTATAATTATTTACTACCTATCATCATACATATCTAGGCCCTGTTTTATCAAGTCAATACACTGTAACTCTAAATACAGTGTATTGCCTTAACAATTTCTTCTATCTCTTCTGATGACTATTACGGCAAAACAAGTTATCCCTGATAATTCATCATGTATATTGTACATATATATAAAACATACTAGGCTTGATAATTCATAAAATTACCTTTAACTTGATACCAAACACTAAATACTTTCCAAAAGTAGTTTTAGAGTAATCGTCGAAAAACAGAAAAACATGTATTTGCTCGTTTTCTCAAAATCAACTTTTCGTAGTTACAGTGTATTGGATTCACAGGGTACCGGGGTCTCTGGGTCTGAGATAGGTGGTCTAGCCCTAGACTGCAGAGGCGGGTAAACAGTACATCGGTCCTGCGCTACCTTCATCTAGCAGATTTACATGAGTTTCAATAACTAAGCTACTGATTTACGATAACAGATAATAATAAAAAAACCGGCCAAGTTATCCCAAGAACAAACTTAACTTTGTAGTTTATAAACATATTCTCCCATATGGAATGTATGGAAAAACATATTTTTGCAACTGCAAAAATAAGTTGGTCGATTATAACTCGTTAACTTGTAATGCTTACTTGGCTGTGATAGTTTCCCTTTTAATTTAATTATATATACTATTGCCGTAATTTTTTCACATACCCAAAGTCAACCATTTGGCTTGCAGGGGGGGGGACATTTGACTCTAACAAAAATTTACACTTTAAAGCTTAATATTTCGAAAATGGATTCCTAAATCTAAAAATAGGCTTCGTAAACTCACAATATTTTTAAACGACCTTTCCAACGACACCCCATACTACGGGATAGACGAGAAAAAAAAAAACATCCTCACTTTACGTCTAGTGGTAAAATAAAATCATGAAAAAAATATATTTTTTCAGGTACCCACCTGAAAAAATATATTTTTTTCATGATTTTATTTTACCACTTTGTCGACGTGATGTCGACGAATATGTATATCTATGCTAAATAACAGCTTTCTAGTACTAAGCGTCTCTGAGCTAAGCCGCGGACAGACAGACAGACAAACAAACAGACGGACATGACGAAACTATAAGGGTTCCTTGTTTACTACGGAACCCTAAAAAGATACATCAAATATTTAACATCCATATTATTCCGATTAACCCCTAAAAATTTATCATCAAGCTGCAAACCAAAATTTCGCACAAACTACATTGAAACATTTGATAATTGGGTTATAACAACTCCGTGGTCCCCAAAAAACTTTCGCCGGCTAACAGATGTTACTGAAAATTTAATTCGTTCCATTTGTAAAGTGTTATTTGTTTATTTGGAACCTTTTGTAGTTTAATTTTGTTTTGATATATCTCTAAAATTGGTTTCTGGTTCGGCCTCTGGTTTGCGGTTTCCAGAGCTTGGTTTAAAATCCCTCTCGATGCATTTTATGTTATGTTATTTTAAATGTGACGTTTTGTTTTGTCTTGTATTGAGTATCGAAACAATGGAATCATTTGTTTTGTGAACTGTGTGATGGGATAGTTCTCATATGAAATAGATTATACAGGGTGGCAAGAACATCGACGCGAAAACTGTTACCATGGATTCAGTACATGATTCTGAACCCCCCTGCCTTGAAATTGTTCGTCGGTTATTTTTTAAAAAATCAGCTGTTCATCGTAACCCGTGGTAACAGTTTTCGCGTCGATATCCCTGCCGCCCTGAATACATGTAGTAGGAAGCCAGTTTTAATACATTTTAAAATAAACAGATCGACGATCATACTAGCAGATTGTTAGTTTAAAGTTATTGTAAAGTTGACTGGAAAAGTGAAAAGGAGTTCTCTTGATTCTTTGTAGTTTTATGTTCCGTAATAGAGAAGGAGTCTACCAACCAACCAACAACCAGGAGGAGGAGTAGATCAACCAGTCAGTCAGTAATAAAGGGGGGGGGTAGGAGTCAACCAGTCTTACCATGGGGTGTCGTGTTACCTAGTAACTGAGTAGTGGAGGTCAGATAGGCAGTCGCTCCATGTAAAATACTGGTATTGAGCTGCATCTGGTTAAGACTGAAAGCCGACTCCAACACAGTTAGGAAAAGGTTAGGCAGAAGATGAATTGAGAAGGAGTTTATTTCCTAATTTACCTCGAGAAAGGTTAGAATGTGAATCCAGACATAAATCTATTTTCACTAATTGAACTACATATTTCACCTACATAAAAACATAGTCGTCAATAGTTCGGTAGGCCGCTCGTTAGTGGTTAAAAACCAGTATAAGCTAGCCTCTTCATCATCATTTCCGCCGAAAGACGTCCATTGTTGGACTTAAGCCTCCTCCAAGCACCGCCACTTTGACCGGTTCTGTGCTTCCCGCATCCAGCGGATTCCTGCGGCCTTCACAAGGTCATCGGTCCACCTTGTTGGACGCCCTAAGCTAACCTCTTATTCTCTTGAAGCTTCGTACTACGCTAGACCAGCTCAAAATCAAATTGTTAAGGGTCCCCGAAACGATAAATTGCAATTTTACATTTTTACATAATTAATACACATTGGTGCTCAAATTGTTTGTCTACCAAATGCAATTCTGTAGTTGCCTAGGTAAAAAAAGAAATTCTATTTAGTCCGTCTTTCAGAAAATGAAAAAATATTAAACACGTATTTTTTGCTTTATCATATTAATCAAAAATAACTTAGAAAACACGCATTAAAGTTGGGGAGTAGGGCTCGTTACGTCACAACGTCGTATAAAATCTAGCACTTCGTGACGTCATGCTACATTTTAACTCAGTGTATCGCCGTAATCTTTTGATTATCGACACCTGCAAGGAATAACATTGTAACCAATATTTAGTAACTTTGCAGGAGAGCGCGTCAAAGATTTTAAAAATTCCCTCAGATTTCGGTTAAGTCTTAATGCCAACCAACCTTGAAAATATGAATCAATGAGGGATTAGCTACACATTCATATGATTGTATTATTATATTTATGTATATTTTAAGACGTTTTGTGAGTTACAATGACATTCCACAACATACTGTACAAAATGTCATTGTAACTCAGACATACAATCGCATAACGTGTGATAAAAGGTACTACATTAAATAAAATAAATTGTATGTCTGAGATACAATTCATAAAATGTTAATTTTACCTAAGGTTACGATGAAAGCTCATTTTTAGGGTTCCGTAGTAAACAAGGAACCCTTATAGTTTCGTCATGTCCGTCTGTCTGTCTGTCCGTCTGTCTGTCTGTCTGTCTTTCCACGGTCTAGCTCCGAGACCCTTATTACTAGAAAGCTGTAATTTGATATAGGTATACATATTAATTACGTCAACAAAGTGGTAAAATAAAATTATGAAAAACATTTTTTTTTAGGGTACCTCCTATATACGTAAAGTGGTGATGTTTTTTTTTATTTTTTTTATCCCATGATGTGGGGTATCATTGGAAAGGTCCTTTAAAAAAATTGTGAGTTTGAGAAAACTATTTTTGGATTCAGGGATCCGTTTGCGAAATATTAAGCTTTAAAGTGCAAATTTTTGTTACAGTCAAGTGTGTCCCCCTCTGCCAGTTAAATGGTTAGTTTTGGATGTGTGAAAAAAATCACAGTAGTAGTTTATATAACGAAATTAAAAGAAAAACTATCACAGCTAAGTAGGCTTTACAAGTTAACGAGTAATAATCGACCAACTTAACTTTACAGTTGCAAAAACACGTTTTCCCATACATTTTGTATGGGAGAACATGTTTATCAACTACAAAGTTAAGTTTGTTTTTGGGATAAATTCATACCAACTACGGAACCCTTCATTGTGCGTGGTCCGACACGCACTTGGCCGGTTTTTTTATAAGAAATAATCAGAACAAGAGTGTATCTTGAATTACAATGTTATATTAATAATGGCGAGCATAAACAATGATGATGATGATGATGTGTAACTAAAACCTTTTTATTAACTGCAATGTTTTTACACTGTACAAATCTGTACGCAAAGTAATTTAAACACAGGGGTAAGTGCAAAAAATACCAGCATTTTTGTACAACATGAATATGATTGTAACTCAAAATTGCCTAAAACTGAGTTACGATGTTATTCCTTGCAGGTGTCGTTATGTCAAAAAAGAAGAAAAAAAATGTTTTTGTAAGACCTTTCCAATGATACCCCACACAATGGGATAAAAAAATAAAACATCAACACTTTACGTGTATGGGAGGTACCCTAAAAAAAATGTTTTTCATATTTTTGTTTTACCACTTTGTCGGCGTAATTAATATGTATACCTATGTCAAATTACAGCTTTCTAGTACTAAGGGTCTCGGAGCTAGACCGCGGACAGACAGACAGACAGACGGACATGACGAAACTATAAGGGTTCCTTGTTTACTACGGAACCTTAAAACGAAAAAAAATTTGGAAACAGGTCTATTGAAGCGATTGACAATATTATTGCTAATGATTGTTTTTCGCCCTTTACCACTGACGTGGGGCAAACTCAAACTCAAACTCAAATCATTTATTTCAATTAAACCATTTACAGGCACTTTTGAATTGTCAAGGAATCGGTCAGTCAGAAATAGGTATGAAGCTAGTTGCCCATTCCAAAGCGTAGTAGGTACCTATGGAGAAGAACGGGCAAGAAACTCCACGGACACTCTTTTAAATAAAAAATTGTTACAAAATATTGGTTACATCATTCATGTTGAAATTATACATGTGAGAACAATGTAGAAAGACGTGCACATGAGAAGCGTCCGTAATAAAAAGATAAAAAAGAACAATTCAAAAAAATGAAAATTAAAAATAAGCCCTGGCAGCTAAGAGATGACCAGTCCCAACTGACGGCGCCCGTTCACGAACATGACGCATGGATTAGCACCATTCAGCTCAACCATTTTGAAGGGAGCTAAATGATCCAACACACGCGCCACCATCAGCGAAACATTTGAGTGAGCATGACATACTCACAGCCGCCAGGGCACATTCAAGTCAATGCAAGACATATTACCCGGTAAATGGTAACTCTTTAGTACATAGTGGTCACATAGTGTGCTATGCAATTATATAATACAAAATAGATTGAGTTTATACAATGCAAAGATGGTCTTACAATCTTCAGCAGCTCCAACAGTATTTGCAAATGTTAATCAATTAGTTGTGGTTGTGGAGCAGGACCAGCATTGAGCCAAGCATTTTTATCAGTGATGTAATCCCCCAACGTATAATGTGCGTTTTATACAAGATTTGAATTTCGTCTCATTCAGTTGAAGTAAGTGGGGAGGAATTTTATTTTAACATTTTAAACAGTATCCCATGAAAGATGAATCTACTTTAGCCAGTCTGAAACCTGGTTGAACTACCTGGGCCTACCGTGCCTCTATGTATGAATTTATTAATAGGATTGGCATTTAGAGAAGGTAATGTGGGTTGATATTGGAAAATATGCATGTAATTGTGACATATTAGGGTAGGTAGTTATTTAGTGGCGTTGTTAGACTCCCACGTAGACACCTACGCGTTGGAGAATTTTGTTGAGCCTACGCATTTTTTAGCTTTTGCTCTATTTTCATTATGACTAACTAGATAGTTAATTGATTCAGGCGTGACCTTGCGGAAATCCATTATAAAATACAATAGATGTTGATATATATTTAGTAACCAGTTCCGCTTAACTATTCTTAAAGAGCCATAAAAATCCAGTAAAAAATCGACACATGTTTCACCTCTCAACTAGGCATCCTCAGGATGACGATTGGCTTTAATCAAAAATCCAAACATAAAATAAAAAAATAAACAACGTCTATTGTATTTTTTAAGACTAACTAGGTTTGTTTGTTTGTCACGACACCTGTGTTAGCTATATTATTTAAGATAAAGATAAATTTATTTGTTCAATGTGTAACATGATACATGAATATGCACATATAAATAGAAAAATAGTTTTACCGATCCAACATGTTTTGCCTCACTCGGCGTACAAAATATTTATACGTTGTTAATTAAATTGGCAAAATTACAGTTTCTTATATAAAATTAGAGTCGAGTGCAAAAATATAGTCAATAATTAAATATACAACTAGAGTCAGTACAAAAAGTCTTTATTACTACCAGAAGTCTATTGCCGTATTATGAAGTAAAGTGTTAAGAGGCCGGCGACACAGCTCGCAACTACAAATCGAGATGTTTGCAAAATTCAATTCCAAGCACGTTGCGCTAGTATGAGTGCCTGTTGGAGCGATATACACCTACAGTGAGCAATACTACCACGCACACATTGACAATTATTGCTTGACGCGATAGTACTACTAGCTTTCGAAAATTTATGATAAATTTGGATGTGTTCCGTAATACAAAAAATTATGAATGAAAACTTAATGTATTTCCATTTTTTTTTCGATAATTTGTAATTTGATAACATAAACTATGCTTCTGCGGAAACAATATTACAAATATTATTGTTGATAATACAGAAAAAACAATATGAAAACATGTCATTTACGTTGTAAAAATGTACGAAATGCAATTCGCTTACACTTCATTTAAAGGTAAGTTTTTGGAAATAAAAAGACGTAGGAGCCTAGATAAATACTGTCTCAATCCGAATATCAACATAATATGGTTGAAATATGCTCAAATTGCAAATGATTTATGTACTACATTTGTATGGACAATTCATGCGTCGCCGCATTCTTAATGCATCGTGATTCCGTGTCTCTCTCTCTCACAGTGGAAGAATGATAACATTATGTAAAACTTTATACAGCCCTGGGTCACAAGCCTCTCCAATTGGCATTTAAGTGAACTCGATCCATCCTCTCATATCTATTACTAACCCTCCGAAGATCGTCGCTCCACCTAACCGGAGGGCATCCTACACTGCTTTTACCAAATGCTTTGATCGCCACTAAAGAACACGTCTGCCCCATATGGTTCTATGGCTCTTATTAATATTGTTTAAGTGTTTAGTTGAAAACAATGTGAACGTTGGCGTATGTTAAACATTTCCAAGACTTATATAGTTCAAAGTGGCAAACTTTACGCAGAAATACGTTTTGTTGGTGCAATGTGTGTGAGTCACGTGTATTAGGTGAATAGCAAAAGCAAATTACTTTTTAACAGACTTAAAAAAAAAAGCGGATGTTCTCAATTTGGATGGTTATATATTTTTTAAATGCATGTTCGGACATAAATCCGTTATGTACACGCAACAGAAAAAACAGGTTATATAATTATATAGACGGATTTGCAAAATTATTTTTTGTTTGAAAGGTTATAATATCGTTGGCGTAGGTGGAGAACTAAATAACAAAGAATTTCTTGTTTGGAGAAAATTGCGATTTATTTATGCGGCATGATTTGGGTGTTACGAAAATCGTGAAAAGTCAATTTGACTAAAATCGCAGTTGTTTAGTTCTCCACCTACGCCGACAATATGCTCTCGAGGTGGTCCCATATAATTTTATTAACTTTACTTGGGTACTTTTGAGTTAGCTTCAATAATACGTATTTTTCCTACTTAGCTTAAAAATTACTTTTACTTTGGTAACTTTTACTAAAAAATACTTTATTCACTTCACTTTGTAGAGTTTTTTTTTGGAAGACGGTTGTTTTGTTTTTTCTGTAAAAAAGTTTTTATTTACATAAAAGGCGAAAAGTGGGTGTATTATTATATAAAATTATACATCTCTGCCCATCCTTCCGGTGAATACAAGCATATTGTTATAATTTATGTAGGTAATCCAATTTATTGGTGACTTTTGCCCGCGGCTTCGCCCCCGTTGAGATTAGAAAGTATCCCACGGGCCCATTCTGCCGGAATAAAAAATATCCTATGTCCTAACTTAAGTTATGATCTATCCGTGTGCCAAATTTCACTTAAATCCGTTCAGCCGTGAAGGAGTGAAGGTTCCTTTCGTATTTTTAATAAAAAATATATGTAATATGTATGCATCGCAGTAGGTATGTAACTACACAGACGTCCACCGTCTTATTATAAATATTATTAGCTAATTCTCAAGCATTTTTTTTTGTACCACACATATTTTCCTCCACAACCGACTTGCTCCTAGAAAATGCTAACAGAAACTCGACTTTCAGAACTTTTACAAACTTAAAACTTATACCAGGCTCGCCATTTTGAATTTGACCTCCTCATTATCGCTGTAAACGTAGCAAAAAAATTTAAAGAAGGGTTAGCCACTAACTATGGTTAAATGTAAAGGTCGAAAGTCTGGTGTCAAGTGACATTTTACTGGGGTGACGCATTCCTGAATGTCGCAGGCAGTTCGTTGGTTTAGGGTAATTACTTATTAATTTAAACTTTCGCACTCAAAAAAGGTACAAAGGTGGACTTAATGCCTTAGGAATTCTCTACCAGTCAGCCAAGGGTGTTGTTGAGATTAGACGGCAGTTGGTCTGTTTGAAAGGAACAATAAAACTTTGAAATATGAAAAAAAATTCGCAATGAATTATAAATCCTACTTGTAAGTAGGATTTATAATTCATTGCGATATTTTTTTTTTTTTTTGTTTTTTTTTTAATATTGTAATATTAAAAAAAAACCTGTCCGATCCGAAAGGGGGTACTGCAATAACATCACCTAAAAATAATAAAAAACCTAATTATTATTGAAAATAAAAAAAGTTAAAGCACATTTTTAGTATCAAAATTAACCCAAATTCATTAAAAATTAGCAATTTTTTTTTCGATTTTCCTGAAAACTACCACATAAATAGACTTTCTGTACGAAACCTAACAACACTCTCACGGGTCGAACAGGTTTTTTTTTTACATGTTGTGTATTATGTGAAGGGTGGGCGTTTTTGGGGGACTGTCTTATGTAATTTTGACGTTCGAAAAGTGCTGGTTCTCAGCCTAATTTGAATAAATGACTTTTGAATTTTGAATTTTGAATTTGAATTTGAATTTTTGAATTTTATACTAGCGGACGTCACGTGGTTTCACCCGCGTAGTTTCCGTTCCCGTGGGAGTACGGGAATAAAATATAGTCGCTGATAATGTAGCTATCCATTGCTGAAAGAATTTTTCAAATCGGTCCAGTAGTTTTTAAGTTTAAAATACAAATCCTTCCTCTTTATAATATTAGTATAGATAATACAGGAGGAGCTTGTGGATAAGTAATAATAGCCTGACGGGTCGATCCAACAGGTTAAGCTACGCTTACCGGGGTTGGTCCGTGGATGGGTGACTATCTTTACAAACCGAGACTCCTCCGTGCCTCGGAAAGCACGTTAAGCCGTTGGTACCGGCTGTCATTTGTAGAACTTTGACAGTTGTTACGGGTCGTCAGAAGCCCGAAAGTCCGACAACCAGTCTTACCAAGGAGTATCGTGTTACCCAGTACCTAACTGGGTTGTGGAGGTCAGATAGGCAGTCGCTCCATGTAAAATATTGGTATTCAGCTGCATCCGGTTAGAAGCCGACTAAAAAAAAGGCTAGCCTTTTCCCAACTCTGTTGGGGTCGGCTTCCAGTCTAACCGTAACCATCGTATCCCGACATCGACGCAAAAACTGTTACCATGAATTCAGTACGTAATTCTAAATGCCCCTGCGTTGAAATTTTTCGTCGGTTATTTTAAAAAATCTACCGTTTCATACATTTTGACCGCGTAGGTATTGCACTTTTTTTGTAAAACAGCAGATATTTTTTTAATAACCGACGAAAAATTTCAACGTAGGGTTTAGAATCATGTACTGAATCCATGGTAACAGTTTTCGCGTCGATGTCCCTGTCACCTTGTTTACATAGGTATATACAAATTCAAGGGAGAGAGGAGTTAATTCAATTCAATTACCTGAATCCTGATGAAATAAAGCTAAGATGGTTTTGGAAGGTTTAATTATTTTGCGAATTATTTTATTAATTCTCTTTATTGAAATTGATTATGAAGATCATGAATGACTAGTTATGCTGCTTAAAATTCACTCACTTGCACCTTGCAGTTGTAATTTCATAAAAGAAAGATAAAAAATAAAGTTTAATAAAAACTGTAACCCGACTACGGGAAAATGAAAATGATCTAAAAAGTACGAAACAAGCAAATATTTCAGACAGAAATCAAGACATAGGTACAAAAATGGTCCAGGTAAAGCCGTGGTCGCATGCCTATATACCATGTTGGTGCCAGGAACACCTACAAAATTATAATGGTATGCGACGACGGCTTTACCTTGACCATTTTTGTACCTATGTCTTGATTTCTGTCTGAAATATTTGCTTGTTTCGTACTTTTTAGATCATTTTCATTTTCCCGTAGGTAGTCGGGTTACAGTTTTTTATTAAACTTTATTTTTTATTTTATACTTTTCCGTTTTTACACTTGATAAACGTAAATAAGAGTAATACAATAGTTCAGTAATTAACCTATTTTAAATTCCAATAGCAGTGCATAGTGCTTTGGACGAAACCATAGAGCGATTTATTTCGACGCCAACACCATATATCGATATCGAGCTTCGAAGAAATCCAAAATATAAATATTTCGTTGTACTTGTTTTTCTTCATAAGAGTGGAATTACAAATCGTTTCTATTTATTAAGATTTGATTAACTGCACGTTGGTAACATCTTGCAATACTACGTAGCGCAGTCTCACTTTTGCTTGTTTTTAACGATTTAAACATATTTATTTACTTTGAAAATATAATATTATATACATATTTGTAATGTGCTCGTCAAGACCTTTCTTTTGATACTAAACATGTCATGATCATCCCATTTTAATTTTTTTCGAGGTTAGAAATTTACGTGTAAAGTCCACCAAATTAAATTTAGGGAAAAATTATGTAGCCTATGTCACCCGGACCATTATTACGAATCTTGTGATACCTCATTCATCAAAATCGGTTTAGTAGTTTAGGCGCTACGGTGGAACACACGTAAAAACAAACATACATACATACATACAAACATACATACATAGACTGCTAAAATCATAACCCTTCCTTTTGGCTTTGCCGTAGTCGGGTAAAAAAGAAGAAAGACAGAAAGAAAAAAAAAGACAGAGAAAGACATATTATTGACATTTACATAATTATTATTGACATTTCATAAAATTATATTGTGGGATACAAACGATTTTTGACTAGAATCATTTAATAAAACAGAGTGTTAAGTAAAAGCCTTTTATATGATTGAACATGCTGTATCAGGAACATTATCGAAGAACCTCCGTAGATACACTTTTAACCCAATGTGATTACCCTGTAGCGGTTACACCGCCACATACAAACTACGCATCATAGACATGACGTCACACAAATCCTGCATCGCGCAATGGAGTTTACCGAGCGATCGACAATAGGTACATACAAGATTTCAACTTCAAACCGACGGGCAGTTGCCCCTCAGACACAACACGTCTGGTCGGAGGATCTTCCCTTTTCTATAGTGGATGAGTCAACTTTACACCCTGTTCCACTAAAACCCTCCCAACCTAATGGGTCATCATCAGACATAAATAGTTTAAAAGCAATGTAGGTTGCACATTTAAGACGTAGATATATGCCAGTGACCTTGAGTGATTAGCTTGCGTGTTATATATTACGCTCACGCAACGCGTCATACGTCCAGCCAATAATAAGACTCCCCATTAAGAAGCGCTGTCCCAAATTAGACGCATTATTAATTTATTGTACATAAAACATATTATTATTATTTAATAAAACACGTATACTAAAAGATCAATAATTAAACTATCTTTAAAATGGCGAAGGTTTCAGAAAAATACGCTCGATAGATTTTGTGCGATTCTCAGTTTTTTATCCGCGTTAGACATAACTTTACAAATTAATTTCACTATGTAATAAAAACATAATATCTAAAATATTGCAATATTAAGTTGTTAAAAAAAAATGCTCTAATTTAACAAAAAAAAAAAATGTGTGGCACTCGGAGACTGCCGCGGTAAAGTTATTGCATAGCATTTGTAACCTCCATACTTCCTATTTGTCAACGCTACACTTGGGATGATGATGGATGAAGACATAAAACAAATATTACGTTCCCATGACAACATCATGTTGTCATGGGAACCCCTGTTTTATGTCATCATCCGTCATTACATGGTAAGCGGAGTGGGGGGTGTTAGGTTTTATTTTCGTTACGGAATTTCTTGATTCGGTCGCCGCGCTTAAAGCCCGCGATAAAAGCTATGCAATAGCTTAAAAAAACAAATATTTAACACTACTCGTTTAGACGTGATCTTCAGTATAAAATCATTAAAAGTCAGTTATCTCATCATCTGTTACGACGCCTCATTGAGGTGGATAACAATTAAAATTCTATTGTGTCTCGTTAATGACAGTTGAAAGGTTATCATCACCTTAATAGGTACCTACGTGAGTACAATACGCGCCATGAAAGATGAGATTTAACCACGTCTCCCGCGCTCTTTCCGCCGCCCCGATGACGCCCCGATGACGCCCCGGCGCAGACTTCATACCGCTAAAGAGACCCATAAATCGTCTACTGCTCAAGTCAAACCACGTGGTGTGTCAAGTCTCATCTTTAGTGGCTCGCACTGTACAAATAAACTGTTGTTTTATATGACTACTATGCTAAACGTACACTTATCAACGAGTGGGGATGGATCTAACCACTCCTCACTGAGCAGTTCACGCCTTCACCCTTGAGCAAACAACGTATTGTCATTTTGTGTTTTGAAACTTAAGACTCTCATCATCTCTCAATTAGTTTAATCTTTACACAGTTTACAGACATTTCCAATAACGTCGAATTTAACTCTAAACTCCAACACACGACCCTTGCAGCAACCCCTTTTTAATTCATCGTGGCTTTTCTACAAAACGTGGGGAAGCTTCTATATTTAGAACTTTAGTATAATCCGTTGAAGCAAGATAATTATACATTGTACCGTTTTCAGTTAACATTGTAGCTTCATGTGTAGATGTTTAATTATTCATTTAAACTGAAGGGGCGTTGTCTTGGAGTCGTTTCTAGTTTGATTGACAAATTAGGTTGTATTTTTTCATTTTGAAATTCATATTTAAGAACTCGTTTTTTGACTCACAAAGGGTGCCGATAATTTGACGGCACCCTTTGTGAGACAGCGTCGTCCTGTCTGATTTATTGCTATGAATGACAATTTACCTGGAACCGTGGTGATTCATACAATGACAGGGTGTCTCAAACGTGGTGGTCCAAAAGCTAATGGGGTAAAGAGGAAGCGGTCACCTATCATTAAGGGGGAAGCGTCAGGGTAGCCTGCGAAATTCAAATTTTCTTACGTTTTTTGCATTTTGCAGGTCAGTGTCAGGTTTTATGTTGATTAAAATATGATTTGCGGTCGTAGCAACTCCATAAGTTAGCAAAGGTGTCAATTGTCATGATTTCTTGAAATCATGACATTTGACACCTTTATCTTCTTAATCACTATTGCTGATTGTAATGATTATAATTGAGTAAATCCATATTTGTCGCGACCGCGAATCATATTTTAATCAACATAAAACCTGACACTGACCTACAAAATGCAAAAAACGTAAGAAAATTTGAATTTTGCGGGCTACCCTGATGCTTCCCCTTTGAAAAAAATTGCGAAAATTTTCAAATAAGTAAGTAAAAATAAAATCTGAACGTTGCAGAGCCACACTGAACGTAAATAGGAACATAATCTTGTACATACACTATCAGGGCATCTCCCAGCCAAATTTGAACTCGCTACGTCGAAATAATAAAATTAGCGAAATTTTCTGAGCTGTAGAGACAGATTTTTTAACCGACTTCCAAAAAGGAGGAGGTTATATGTTCGTCGCGTATGTTTGTTTTTTTTTTATGTATGTCCACCGATTTCTCCGTCAATTGTGGACCGATTTTGAAAATTCTTTTTTTGTTTGAAAGGGTGTGCTCTCGAATTGGTCCCATATAAATTTTATTAACTTTGCTTCGATAGTTTTTGAGTTAGCTACAAAAAACGTATTTTTTTCCCACTTAGTATGTAGATGATATGATAAGTTTCTGTCACTGGTAGCAGGTAGTGGTACTCGAATGTGTGTGGGGTAGGTACCACAACTAAAAAGTGAAAAATATAAACTTTTTACAAAAAAAAAACAACCGACCTCCAAAAAAAACACTACAAAGTGAAAAATAACTTTAATTTCGGAAGTCGGTGGCAAAAAACGAAACTACAAAATCCAAGACACCGACTTCCGAAATTAAAGTTATTTTTCACTTTGTAGTGTTTTTTTTGGAGGTCGGTTGTTTTTTTTTGTAAAAAGGTTTTTTGTAATGATATGTGGCCACTTCCGCTTTACCCCATTTGCCTTTGAACCACTAATAAAGTTTGAGACACTATATACTCTATACACACAATACATACACACATAGGTACATACATAAATAAATACATACTACATATTGTATACATACCTACATAAACATACAAATAAATAAAATTGGAGTGTCTGTTTATAATGTCAAAATAACAGCTTTTTACTAAATGCATATGAAAGAAGAATATATGTAACTATATTTTTTTTTAAATTTTATCTAGTAGTTTGTTTGTCTGTCTGTTTGTTCCGGCTAATCTTTGAAATCGTTGAACCGATTTTGACGGGACATTCACTAGCAGATAGCTGATGTTATGAGGAGTAACTAAGGCTACTTTTATTTTAGAAAAAGATTTAGGTTCCACGCGGGTGAAGCTGCGGGCAGCAGCCAGTACTTTGATCAAAAGTATTAGTGTAGTTTCATAATTCTCAGAAACTGTTCCGTTGAATCGTTGATTTTATAGTTTTTCGGAGGTTTGATTACCAGTGTACCTAAAAAATATTCCAATACCACAATAGGCAACCGATTGTCATCAGACAGAACCTACCTCAATATTCATGTCGGTAAGGCTTTCGAACACGAAAATCGATGAACGTCCCTAAGGTTGGGTGTTTGTTTCGTGGATGTTCAATTACCACAAAGCAACGTATGAATTTGAAGCTCAGTTTAATAAATGCTCATTTTTGATTTCATAATGTATTATAATTGCTTAAGGACACCTATTTCCTGACATATTTAAATAAAGAAAATATGTTTATTTGCGGTAAACATGACGCAAAGAAAGAACAAAGACACGAAAAGAAAATTTTGGGGAAAAATATTATTGCGTCACATATACGCAAACGGCCATCGCTCAGTATAATGCTGCGACCTTATGCGAGACAGAGCCCTAGCGCTGGTTTTCAGCGACAGTTGGCATTGACGTGATGACGTCAACTGGTGCAGCATTATAGATAATTAACAAAATAAAATAAACAAGTACAATACTTAGTCCTAAGTGACATTCACTTTACTGCAAGCATTGTATGTAAAGTTAAACACCCATCTTCTACAGCGTAAAAAGATAAAATTGCTATTACAATTTTAAAGAAACATTTACATATTTATAAGAACTAGGCACTTAATAGTTATTTATCTACTCTCATAGCGTAATATTCGAATTATAAAATTCAAAACGAGTTTATATTGACATACTTTATAAACACAATACCGAAATTTAAAAATAGAATCATATTATAACATTTTTTCTCTAACAAAATAATACTATAAAACATTTTTTTTTCTATTAAGAAACAGGGCTATTCCAAGAAGTTAATATCACCAAGGAGTTTCCATCAACTTTTGCATTGGAACGTTTAAACGGGGGACAGCAGCACCCGCTGTAGCGCATCTGCGGTGATGTGCTGGTGCAGACGACATTCATTTGTTTTGTTGTAATGAATTTCGTGGGATTTTTCAAATGATTCATCATGATCTTTAACTTTGATCTTTTATTTAGTATTAGGTTCAATCCCAGTGTATGAGAGTAGATAAAGTAGTGTATGAAACTGCACATAACTGGGTATTAAAATAAACGTTTTTAATAGTATCACACGAATGTAATTTAATAGTAACACACTCATGTTTTAATACCCCTCATTATGCAACAGTTTCATAAACTACTATTATGCAACTGTTGTATAATAAGGGGTATTAAAACACTAATGTGATACTATTATCACACTCGGCTTCGCCTCGTGTGATAAACCAACGTTCGTGTTTTAATACCTAATTATAACAGTTGCATACAATATTTTATCTACACCCATGATATGAATCCTCTATAAAAGTTTCTGAAACCATTGAGTGTTTGTAATTCAAGATCAAGAATAAAGAAATTCTCACGAAATTCAGTACAACTGCACGTATGTACGTCGCCTGCAGCAGCACATCACACACACATGCGTGCAGCGGGTCCTGCTGTCCCCCGCTTGCACGTTGAAACGAGTTGCATAATGAAATTTAGTACAACATTGTATCATTCATTGGGATGAGGTAATGGTTACTATGACACTGGCTGTTTTAATGACGGCAAATATCTAACTGCTTCTGAAACTTTTATAGAGGTTTTATAGCGTGGGTGTAGATAAAATTATTTTGCCATCAAACCGTAATTTAAAGATATTTTGCGTTTTATTTATGTTAAAAAAGTTTTAATTTAACAAAATACACATGACAGGTTCCTACAAGATCGCTTCAACGAACGAACAAGAAAAGATAATTCAATAATCTCCCCCCTTTGCAACCAGCCAGGGTTATTCACGTTTCTAAAAATATTGACTCGTTCAGACCGCAACTTATCATTTATAACTTGCAGACTTGTCTAATAAAAGCTCATCTTCGTAGCAACAATGACACTATACTTGGCTCTTTCTAACTTTATGCTTCAGTGCGACTTTCTCGCTTCCTCACCCGTAGCTGATCAAGCTTTTCTCGATTCGATACAGGTGCATCTGTAGTATATGTTAAATGTTCAGATGTAAATAATAAAGCTAAATAATTTTTTGATTTTAAACTAGTGTCTAAAATAGCCGATGAAGTTGCAAGATAGTCTAAAGTCAAATTCGAATTCATTTATTAATTTTGTGAACATAGGGTAAAAAAATTATACAGATGTTACAAATAAATATCGGTCCATGCTATGTCCCGCCAGAAGGCATACAAAATTGTTTAGGTAAATAGATAATCAAATGTAACATTAACAAAATGAAAATAAAAATATAAAGTCAAGGCACATGTAATAATTATGATTTATCAATTACTCGACAAAAGTTTCAGGTTTTTAAGCCTGAAACAGTACCAGAAGTAAATGATACATAAAATGAACATACTTATTCTTAACAAGATAAAACGTAAAATCACGCCAGCATTCCCTGAAGGGTTAGGCAGAGGTGTACCTTCCTACATAGTACACCCACATTTCGCCAAATATGTAATGTTAAAGTACCTATATATGACAGTCACAAACACTTGGACGCACTTGGACTTTAAAAAACAGCGTAATTTTGCTCGTAGTTGGGAACAGAAAATGATAATAGAGTAAGGCTATTGAGGTTTTTAAGAGCAGGTATAAAAATTCTTAACGATAATTTAAACTTTTGATCTGAACTCGTCCCATATACTACGCTCTGCGGTTGACCTTGCGTAACTGTGAAGGATCAAGTTTTTATCACCAGCCACTACTCGTCAGCAATACGCCCGCGTCATGCCTGACGGGTTCCGTAGCGTAGTTTTATTTGTTAGGACTTAGCTAGTTGCATTCCTTTGACTATTTCAGGCGACAGCTTTATGTAGGAGATAAATTAGTAAGACTTATGTCTTCTGTTCTTAACGCTCTTTACATATACTACGTTTGACGTGAGGTGTTAAATTAAAGCAGTGTTTTGTAATTGCAATATTTGTAGTTACAGGATGCTCAACTTTTTCTGTTCTTCGCCATATGTGTACGATATATTGCTGCAATATCGTGAAGTGGTTTGCAGAAAATGCAGTGAGGCTCTTCCTGATTTTTTTGTAGGAGGCATGTAATTGTTGGGGTACCGTAACGTCGATTAACGTTGTATATTAATGACCAAAATGAAAGTATACTTAAGTCTTTTTTAACGCGTTAAAAATCAAAACGTAAGACATAAATTGTAAAAGGTATACAAGATTATTATCTATTTACGAAATAGTACATTGCTGCCGCGGTCTATAATGACTACATTGCTGGTCACGCTGATGATGGCCGACAGCGCAGCGTAGCGCAGCTCCAGGCCGACACAGCGCGGTCAGCGTGCAGCACTTGATGGACGAGCTGAGATAAAGGCCAAGGCCGTAGGTCGAGGCCTTTACAGCGAGGACAGCAAGGGCTGCAATGATGGCCAAGCTGGAAGGCCTAGAGCGTAGCTAGGCTAGCTCGAGGCAATCATAGCGTGACCAGCGAAGCAGTCATAATGGGCCAAGGCTTGTATAGTGCTTTACTCAAAAATGCAAGTACCTAATCTAAATAAAACCAGCAAGTAAAGATTTAGATTTCCTACTGATTTTCCTCTGCACAAATTTTTCATATGCAAGCTTATATTTTTCCTTTGAGTTTCGCGGTATTAAATTTTCAACCACTAATTTAGCTTCATCTTTAATGTCTGGCGGTGTTAAACACATTGAATCGGAATAATTTTCGCTATGAGAGCTCATTTTTAGCAAAAAAGTCACTAAATAAAAATAAAATTTTCGCTGAACGGTGCTTTTGTTACTTCTTTGTTTTTTTTTTTAACAATGGTAGTTGGAACTATACAGCCAAATATGGAATAAAATCTTTTTGTATCTATCTCTATAAATACAAAAAGCTGTGTTTTAAATAAAACCTTTTTGCATTTGATTTTTTAAAACGTTGAAACGTCAAAATAGCAGCCGGCAATGTTTGCCAGCCTGTTAGAGCGACCAGCAAAACTTTGCCGGCCGCTCCTTGAAACAGAACGTCAAGGTCGATTTTGCTCAAACAAGGTTGTCAAAATAATGACCACATTACATGCATTTTTGAGTAAACGTATATAGGTAAGCAGCACCAAAAAATTATCACTACATCACAAAGTTCCCTGCCGCGTCTGTCTGTTTAAACGCGATAAACTCAAAAACAACCGAACGGATTTTCATACGGTTTTCATCAATGGACGGAGTAATTCATGAGAAAGATATAATTTATTAGGGTTCTATGTAAATTGGCTAAAATATAACGATGATTGTTGAAGATGTCGGAATAAATCATGCCGACTGGGAGCTTTACTGGCGTGCGCCGCGTAAACCAATAGAGTTATAATTATGAAAACAATGTATTACGGAATTAATACATTGTTTAATTGGATTGACTTACAGGGTACTTTTAATCCCGGTAGCACGCTCCCGTGGGATATTTTCCGACATCCACAAGGGCGAAGCCGCGAGCAAAAGCAAGTAAATTAAAAGTATGACGTATAGTTTTTGACATATATACAGGTGGCAGGGACATCCACGTAAAAACTGTTACCATGGATTCAGTACATGATTTTGAACTCCCCTGCGTTGAAATTTTTCGTCGGTTATATAAAAAAAATCAGTCTTTCATACATTTTGGCCGCGTAGAAATTCCACTTTTCTATGAAACAGCAGACCGCCTATTGTATCACCCAATGTAAAATTTCTAAATTTATGTCTGTAATTTTTATGGTGTACATAATAAAGAATATTCTATGTATCTTATCATAATCAACAAATTCATATTAGCTACCGAAAGTTAATAAACTTCTGAACATCAAATTATTATTTATAATTATTATAAAATGTTTTATGACAGAAGTAGGTCGCACCTTAGAGGTCGCAACGGAATCAGAACTTCTGAAAACAAAATGCCAAGTTTTATTTAATCAAAGCCGGAAATAATATTGTTTATTATTGTTTTGAACAATTTGAATGTTGTAAATCTTTGCCTTTATTAAAATACTTTTCTTGGTCCTGCTGCTTTGGTCCTGTTTCTTTGCAGTAGATTTGGAGTTGCGTTTTTAGTGTCTTGTGATTTAGGGGAAAAAAATACGGGAAACATGAATAGGTGATCGTCCATTACGTAAAGCTAGGGTTTCCTGAGGCTGCGGTGAGTACATAAGCCTGCTGCCAGACAGAAACAGAACCAGACAAAAAAAAACTAATAATGCCAACAAAAAAAAAACAAAACAAACGACAAACACAAACAAAAAAATACACTAACGCGACCCTGACTTTTACGCTATAATGCGCAAAAAGTCAGCCTAACTAATTCATCGAATTCGAGGGAGTGGCAACGGAATCCTAAAGATGATTGCAGACCAGCCAGTATCGCCAGCTGTCGGAAGGTTCATCAGGCTGCATGTTACCTAATGAATTTTTGTATTTTATTTTATTTTGAATGATTTAATTTTACCGTAATTTAATTTATTTTCAATTATTTCATTTCACTTTAATTTATTTTCAATAATTTATTTTAATTTACTTTCAGTCATTACTAACATAGTTTTAAGAGAATGTAAAAGGTAATAACAAAATATTTTTATTTTTATTTAAAAAAAAAAATACATTGTTTCGAAGTGTAATTAATAATGATACCTCGATACTTTATAATGCTCCTAAGTGCCAATGGTCAACCCAATCTATCTGCCTAGCCTTTTACCAACTTTATTGGGGTCGGCTTCCAATCTAACCGGATGCAGTTGAATACCAGTATTTTATATGGAGCGACTGCCTATCTGACCTCCACAACCTAATTACTGAGTACCATGATACCCTTTGGTAAGACTGGTTGCCAGACTTTTGGGCTTCCACTCGTAACGACTGTCAAAGATCTATACTCCGTTTGAAATAAGATTAGACATTTAAACAAACCTTTTTACAGTCCGTTCAACCGATTTTGACTTCTATTGCCTAGGCATAAGGATGGCATTAAAAGCAAAAAAAGTGGTTACAAACAAACTGTTTACTGCAGCTGCCATTTGTCATGCCACCAACGCAATAGAAGTCAAAATCGGTTGAACGGACTGTAAAAAAGGTTTAGTTAAATGTCTAATCTTATTTCAAATGGAGTATAGGGACCAACGACTTAACGTGCTTTCCGAGGGGTCTCGATAATGTAATGTATGGTAACCCATCCAGGAATCGACCGCAGCAGGCCTTCGATCGACCTGTGTGGCTGTTATTATCCACGATCCCTTCCAACTAACAAGAACTCCAATGGTCAACTAAAAAAAATTTATATAATAAACCTTATTTACTTTCACATGTGTTCATGTAAAGTAACATGTTATTTCAGAAATGTTAATTACATCCTATGAATTAATTAACCCACTTACTAATCACGAATGCCTGAAGAATTTCTTCCAAAAAAAAAATCCCGACTAATCCCAAGAAGGGGTGTTTTTCCTGCTTTTTTCAAAGGAGCATAATTAATCACCCCTAATGAAATTCAAAAGTATTATTTTGTACGGTTTTTGACAAAGTTAAGGAAGTTCAAAACAATGTTTAGGAGTTGACATTTCATTTGTATTCATTTCTACCCGTAGAGTTCCAAATTAAAAAATATAAGTGTTTGTCGACTGGCCACACTGTGGAATATTTTTAAATTAAGACCGTTGTGACGTCATTATATTTGTACCGTTTGCATCAGCGAAGGGAAGAAGATAAAAAAAGCTTAATTGTATTTCTTGAAAAGGTTTATACCTACTTGGTAATCTATTTATTAAATCACTTCTTTCTTTTGTAGTAAAAATAAACACTATTCAGTTACAGTTTTACTAAAGTAGAACCACATGATAAAAAAATAATGATAAGAAATAATTCTTAAAAGCATTTCTTACATCAATAAAAATACTGTCCTATGACCCCACCTACAATATCTAACTGAAATTGCTTATTGAAACACCTAAACTATTTTACTAACCCAAAGGCAAAGGAGATGTTTCATTTTCGGGCATAAAGTGTACGTTAATGTAAAAAAAGGAAAAAATTCCACGAATTGAGGAAAAATATTCTTTCCTGTTTATTCCCCTGATTACTTCGGCACAAAAAATAATAGTTTAACAAAATATTGCCATATTATATTCATCATGGCGTCGTTTTACTTGCTTACTGCTTTCGTCCAGAAATCATGTTACAATTTAACATAATAATATCACATAGACGACATTTAAATAAATATAAAAGGCATGTATTTCTGTGCTATATTAAGATAGCTATCTTATACAACTTTTTTGATTAATTAGAAAGTGTGATTCATCATAAAAATAAAAAAAACTGCTTTCGTGGATTGTAGATTTGTAGGTACTTCTGGACGAAAATGGCTAGCTGTCGATGGTCGTATTTCTCCTGACAAACGTCAAACATTTTCTGTTTTTATTTTGTGCTCAAAAAGTATTAGATATTATGGAAAAAAACAGTCTTTATTGTATTTAGAGGTTCATTTCCCAGGTTTTCTAAAGTGTACATGTTATGGCCGGAGTCCCATACAAAAATGAAACGTCTCCTTTACAAGAAACTTAGATTACCGTAAACTAATAATTTATTTCTCAGATCCCATTTTCATATTATAATTTAATCCCAACCGTTAAAGAAATATTTTCGCCCTAAGCTCATTAGCAAGGAGTTCGGCTTTTAAAATAATAATATCATGGCTAAATAGTTGCAGACACGCCATTCCATAAACAGGTTTAATTTACTGCGTTTACTAACGCTACCCAATATAAATAGAGTCCTGCAGAGGCGTGAGAAAGAGAGGACAATATACATTGAGTCCATGAGTGAAAGAGACAGCATGTATGCACATGTCACAGAGTAATCTTACAAATAGTGTGGGCAAATATTTTAATTGTGATTGTTTGTTCGGATAGCTACGGTAACGGTAAAGCCGATTCGTTTTTTGAAAGAAAAATATTTAGAGGCTGTTACTATGATTTAATTATGACATGGGATACTTAAAGTTTATTTATTTTGCAACACACATACTTGGATATTGTATTGTATTGTGTGAGGGGCTTGTGGCTAAGTAATAACAGCTGCACGGGTCGATCGATCAGGTTAAGCTACGCTTGCCGTGGTTGGTCCGTGGATGGGTGACCATCTTTACATACCAAGTCCCCTCCGTGCCTCGGAAAGCACGTTAAGCCGTTGGTCCCGGCTGTCATTTGTAGATCTTTGACAGTCGTTACGGGTAGTTAGAAGCCCAAAAAGTCTGACAACCAGTCTTACCAAGGGGTATCGTGTTACGTAGTCACTAGGTTGTGGAGGTCAGATAGGCAGTCGCTCCATGTAAAATACTGGTATTCAGCTGCATCCGGTTAGACTGGAAGCCGACCCCAACATAGTTGGGAAAAGGCTAGGCAGATGATGATGATACTTGGATATTGTATACCTTTAAAAACTAATAATAAAATGAATTGGTGAAAGCACGAACCTATTGGCTGGTTACAAAATCATGTAAAATTACTTTCTGCCCGCGATTACGTCTGCGTGAAATGTGTTGTTTTAAAAGAAAATATTATTCTATGATTCTCGGTAATACCGTAGCTTTCTATTGGTGAAAGATTTTCCGGAATCGGGTGAATTATGGCCAAACAATATCACGCAAAGAACTCAATTATATCACACAAAACACAACCTCAAAAAGTGACCATGTAACAGATTCATATTGTAGTATATTAATCTTCTTGTTTATCACTGTAAAACCTAAATAAATAGCCACATATTAATTTTCTAAAGCCGTCATAATTCTACATTACACCCGTCATTACATTCTGACTCTAAACACCAAATTAATGTCACCTTTAAGCACCATTAGCTGCCATAGCTTCTTCCAAAACATTTAATTACTACGCGTCATTACGCAATTTGAAAAAAAAAAACAAAATAATGTCGCATCTGTTGTACTAATGTATACTCTGTGGTATAAGGGCGGGAAAACGTTTTCATCCAGTGCCCTGCCAGGCTTCGCGCCTTGCGGACGTCAAAACGTATTCTTATTCTTTCGAAAATCGAACGTCGCGTTTGACATTTCGTGTTTCTAAATTCAAATAAAATTAAAACATTATTGTAGCCATTTTGGTTTATTGGAACAATCTGTGAATAAGTTTTAGATACTGATGTTTTGTTGACTGTATGTGTTTTAATAAAATATGTGCGGACATTAGTGAGATTGGATTTTATGGCACAATATTAAGGTAAGTGCGTGTTTTATTATGGTCGTATTACAATAGGTTGTACAAACTAGGCTCTAATGTTAGGGTGTGAAAATTTGGAACATTTAGCTTTATAATTTTGGAAGATTTTTCTGTTACACTTTTCATAGAATTCACTCTTTTGGACGTATTTTATTCACAGTTTTAGATATTTAAATGTGAATTACTTAAACACAAGGGTAAAAAGACCAGTTCAGCTATTTTTCTATAATGCTACTTCCTACGTGTTAGAAAGAAAACGGTTGCCAATTGCTAAAATTATGTCATAAATTTTTCTGCAATTAAAAATATTTTTAAATTATCATTACTTACCTAGTATTTAAGGTTCGAATTGTAACCATAAAATATTTCCTTAAATTCAGCGGTATTATCTCGACTTTTTGTAAGAGACCTTGGACCAGAATAACTTGGCAGAATTAGCTCAATGACTTACTAATTTATTACAACAGCAATACTTCCTTTGTAGTCACGTCCTCATAGGACCTATCCTACCTACCTATCCTAGCATTGAACCCATCGCCGAGAGACAAGGATAAAAAGTGTAAATCATGTGTGCTTTTTACGACACCTAAACCTTTCAAAGCAACAGGAAGATTTTGAGTATGAATGTGGATGGCTATCAGAGTAGGAGACGACCAGAGAAACGATGGATGGACTGTGTGGAAGGTGATTATGACTAGAAGAAGAGAAGTAAGAAAGAAAAAGACACATGTTTTGCCAACCCCAAATAAATTAGAATGTAAGAGAACGATGAGAATGATGGGCAATGCTACTTGGCTGACGAAATAGCAGACCACTGCAGAATATGTCCATTTCTAAACTCATATTATAAAGAGAAAACATTTCATTTTGTATTTTTGTTTGTAATGAATAAACTCAAAAACTACTGGACCGATTTAAAAAAATATTTCGCCCTTAAAGTTCGTTTTTAATCCCAGAGACTAATATTTGACATTTCAAGTGATTGTTGATTGTTTTTTCAATTTGGAGTTTGACATTTGCACCTGTAAAAATAGTCTTTGGGATTAAAAAACGAACGTTAGAATGCTATATTATCACTAAGTCACATAGACTATAATTTATACTGATATAGCGCGGACGAAGCCGCTGGAGGAAGCTAGTAATTTATAATTCTCTTCTTCATCAATCTTTAGATATAATGCAGAGTAATTATGTATGTATCTATTCCAGTGTGCATTTTGATTATCCGTAACGGCAACTGAATTTATGGATGCAGCGTAAATGATTTGTATATTTAAGAATCTGCTGATATTGTTTTATTTTACTTAGCCACGTTTCGTTCGCAAAGCAGATAAGAGATGGCGCTAATTGTCGCAAAGAGAGCTAAACATAGTCTTGAATGATAAATATTATTTTTTTGTCTACATTTTTGTGAAAATCATTTATTTATTGAATTGTATGTGAAATATGAATGTATTGTGTTTTCATCACTTTCAGCATCGAAAACTAAAGATAAGTACGTAATTAACGTATTTTCGATTATATTACATTAGTTTTTATAAATTTGTTTGTCCTTTAGAAAATGATCAGTAGGTAGCAATCTGGAGTCTGTATTAATGAAATGTGAGAAGAAAAAAAAAACCGCCTACGTGCGCGTCGGATCACGCACAATGAAGGGTTTCGTAGTTAGGATGAATTTATCCCAAAAACAAACTTAACTTTTTAGTTGAAAAGCATGTTCTCCCATACGAAATGTATGGGAAAACATGTTTTTGCAACTGCAAATATAAGTAGGTCGATTATTACTCGTTAACTTGTAGAGCCTACTTAGCTGTGATAGTTTTCCTTTTAATTTCGTTACATAAACTATTGCTGTGATCACACATCCAAAACCAACCATTTAGCTGGCAAAAAAGTCATTTGGAAAGTTTCCGAATACTTTTTTTACATCTAAAACTAGATATTCGGTGTTAAGATATTAATTATTGCATTTCATAATCAATATTTTAGTTCACTAGTTAGCCATTATTTCTTATTTCCATACAGTAATATTGCCAAATTAATAAATACAGCGAAATATTTGACAGCTATTTACGACGTTTCCCACTCTTTTACACCTAAATCGGTTACAACATCAAATTCAGCGTTATAATTACAATTCATTATTAATATTCTAATTCCCTAGTTACCCAAATGTCTTATTTCCATACAGTAATATTGCCAAATTAATCAAAACAGGTAAATATTTGACAGCTATTTACGACGTTGCCCACTTTTTGGATGAACGTTCTTATAGTGAAATATAGTTGAACCTGTACCTTTGTGACTTCTGTCTTCCACTTCGAAAAATACAACCGTGATATTTTAAATTGCATTTATTCTTAGCATTACCTTACTATAAATAAAATTGGGAGTACCCTTATGTAGGTATTCATAACTATATCTACCTACCTTTTATAATATTCAATATTACTATAACTGCCAAACTATCAAGTGCCAATTAATTCACCTACAGTACCAAAGCTGTATCAAATCACCCCTAGTTATTGAATACACTTAAAACTTTCCCCAATATCGTACCCTAATTGGTCACAGGGGCACTTAATGATGTCACCTTAGGTCAACGATATTTTAGGTAGCTATGCGATCTAGTACAGGTCGTGCTCTACTGTCTATATATAGTTACATTTAGCAAACAAAATGATCTATTATACATGACAGCAAATCAATTTTCACGCCCCCCTTATGTCCCAGGCTAAGTAGTTTTTAACTGACTTCCAAAAAGGAGAAGGTTATATGTTCGTAGCGATTTTACACCTCTATGTCATAGGAGTCACAGACAGTCCGCTGTGCAGAGCCTGCATGGAGGTAGGGACACGGTATCGAACAGAAAGTATCGATACTGTACTCATGAGTATCGAAAAAATATATATATATCGTACTCATAAAAGTATCGAAACAAAAGTATCGATACTTCAAGGTATCGAGTACTTTTCTTAGAACCTAATGTGCATAGAGCATAGGTCAATACTAGTCAGTAAATAACGTCAGTTTAACCTCTGTAGGGCGGGACATGAAAAAACAATTGACAACGGTAAACGAGTGAGTGAATGAGTGATTGATTAGTGTAGTAAATGAATGAAGGAAAGGTTAGGGACTTAACTGTGAACGGAAGGAACGATTTCGAGCAAAGATCGATGCAATTCAGAACGAGTGAACTAGATGGCGTTGCCATAACCATAAACATAAGCCGTAAGGTCGCAAGTTTTAAATGGGTAATTTCTAAGATTACCCATTTAAAACTTAATTTCTTATTCGATACGATACCTGCTAAAAAGTACTCATTGAGTAAAAGTATCGAATGCAAAGTATCGAGTACAAAAGTATCGGTATCGAATGAAAGTGTACTCGATACCACAAAGTATCGATACTTTTTTCGTGTCCCTACATGGAGGACGACGAGACAGCAGCTCATGTGCTGTTAAACTGCCCGGTGGTCGCCACATACAGGGCAAAGTACTTCAGTAACCCAGGTACCCTACGTGAGATCGTCAGTGACACCAAGGCGTTGCTGGCTTTCTTTGAGGAGCTGGGGTGGATCAAATAAGATATTTTCCCACCCGTACGCAATATACGCGCTTTGACGTGGAGTTGCGGATACCAGCCCGTAGATTTTTGCCCGTTTGGTAGATCGTACTTCAGAGGTAGTCCCATATTAATTTTATTAACTGCTATGGTAGTTTCTGAGTTAGCTTCAATAATACGTATTTTTTCCCACTTCGTATGTGGATGGTGTGATCATTTCCTGTCACTAATAAGTGGTATTCGAATTTGTGTGGAGTAGATACCACAACTGAAAAGTGATAAATAAAAACTTTTTACAAAAAATAACAGCCGACTTCCAAAAAAAATACAACAAAATGAAAAATAACTTTAATTTCGGAAGTCGGTGTCTTTGGTTTTGAATTTTTGTTTTTTTGCCACCGACTTCCAAAATTAAAGTTATTTTTAGTTTTTTTGATATTCGGATAACTCATAAATATGGTGAAGTGAGCTTGAAGTGAACTGTCACCCCATTTTTTTTATAAGGAGCAGCTCGAAGTTTGGATTTATGTCTGGTTGAAGGCAATAGGCTCACCCCCTGTTACATGGGACTTAAAAATTTCTGGCGAAATGTGGGACCTGTGCTCCTTCGGGAAAGACAGGCGTAATGGTTAATTTTATGTTCAATACACTGTCACCTTCTTGTTAAGTGTGATGATCATATGTATAATATCAGACTGATAAAAAATTGCCAAATTTATTGACTGTGCACAAATTATAATACAACGACTTTTTGATACCATTATAAAAGTTTGCATCCCACTTTTGACTGCTTTGTGGTGGGATGTCACAGCACTTTTCGTTTTTTTTTTTTGGGTGGGAAGTTATCAAATAACTTCTCCCGCTCTGGAGCTCCAGGGCGTGTCAGACTCTTACTGACTAAAACGCATCAGTGTTCCATCAGTTGCCTGTATGTTGCCAGGAGCCACGGTATCCCTTTCGGACTTTTCGCAACCGCAGCAGGCATCAGCCTTAGCGGACCCCTTCAGTTTTGCTGACATATCTAGGAGGCGCGCGTGGAATACAACGCGCCGTTGACCTGGGCCTGGTCCTTATCGGACGGCGAGCTACCCATTGCTCACCGTCCGCAAGCCCGCGGCTACGGTGGCCGGAAATCGGCTCGCGATTCTCGACGCCCCAGGGCGTCTCCTCCTGGATGTTACAGCCCTGCGAGGTAATTTTGATCGCAATGGGTTTCATTTTGACAGTTCACCCATATCCATTGCGTTATTTACGTTGCTGAGCATACTAATTTTTCAGACCTATGAAGCAATGGATTAGCAAAACTTCAAAACTTTCGGCTTGTGATTCAAAGGGTGTTACGCAATTAAGGACCAAGCCCGGGTCGACGGCGCGTTGTGTTCCACGCGCGCCTCAAAGAGATGTCAGCAGAATTGACGGGGTCCGCTAGGGCCAATGCCTGCCGGGGGTTCGAAGAAAACCGATAGGGAAATCGTGGCCCCCTGGCAACACGGCAACTGAAGGAACACGGGTGGGTTTTAGTCAGTAAGAGTCTGACACGCCCTCCCGCTCCGCCCAGAGCGGGAGAAGTCATTTGATGATTTCCCACCCAAAAAAAAAAAAAAAAAAAAGGGTGCGGACTGAAATGAAATAGAAATGGTGATATCCTGTATGTAAACTATTTGCAAATTGACTGTTTTGAATATTAATTATTAATAGATTCCTGCCCTCTAGTCTACTGTACACCAATTATTGTAATGATATCTTTTCGGTTGATATCCAATAAAGTCGATAATTATGGCTTACCTTAAGACCTTCGGCTATGATCACTTGTTAAGAGGACTTAATAAATCTGCTGTGATAATAAATCAAAATTCTCAATATTAAAGCTATTTTCGAATCAAATTATTAAGGAAGTAATTATAATTTAGGAAGGAATATAAGGTCATGGAATTAATTTCCTTTTTAAGGAAATTTCTCGCCGACTGGATGACACTTCACGTGACCAGAGGGTTGGCTCGTTCTTTGGCCATAGAATTAGCATTGCCATTCAATGTGACAATGCTGCTAGTCTTCTTACCACGTTTCCGGATGACAGCGATGCAGACGAGTACTTTGACGCCTAAACGTTTTTGTATTTATTTGTACAGTTAGTTAGTTACTCGTTAGATAATTTAGTGTTAAATTAGGGTAAAAATCTGGCTATTTTGTTATCATCTATCGGAAAAAGATCTATCTCTAACAAAAATACATTAATTTTATCCTCATCATTGCTTACAAAGCCATGTTAAAATCTCGATTTCACAGCGTAAACACAAACAGACGTAGATCCCGAACAATACTGCATCGTCATCCACCCTTTGCCTAAAAAAAAACTTCAAAAACCACAGATCTACATAATTTGTCACACATGGCAACAATTTCGTCACACGACGCCTTAAATCAACTTTCCATAACAAATAAATTCGAAAAAAGAACAAAATCGTTCAGTAGCGTAACACCTGTTGTCGTGCTTCGTTCCCAGACGAAACCAGTTATACAGATAAAAAATATATACGAAAAAAAAAGATGGCTGCATCTAAAGGGATCCAGCGACTGATTATTTTGTTTCTTGTTTTATTGAATGCAGGTGCTTGATAGTTTTTTGAGTGTCATGGCGATTTTTATGGTAAAAGAATGGGACTGGTTTGTGTAATTATAACTACATACATAGTACTTGTTTGGCTATGCTGTTCCATATTGGGTTTAATAGTATGTTGATGATTTAAAAATAAACATCACTGGAATGAATGCATTCCGTGTGGTCCCGGTTTGGATTTCTTATCCCTGTTCTGTCAAAGTCGTACATTTAGGTTACCTTTAGTTTTTTTGCTGAATGAAATATGCGTTCCGGTTTTTCATGCAAATATCACAATCGTTACTAGTACTAAGGAGCCTTATAGTCCCAACAACCGATGGCATAATTATTTATTACCTAATTGAATTATAATTGTTTGTGTATGTTATAATTGCATGAGCCACATCCAGTTTCATAAACCCTACTGTAGATGGCAAAAAAAAAATTGACCTAGGGTAGGGACAGATTGAAAAAAACTATCATATTTTTTTTACTCGGGCAACACAATTATCATAAGCCTTCTTTTTGCAAAAAAAGTCTGTTTATCGCCCTTTATTTTTTGGTCGTACTTACGCTATGCTACGTGTAAACTGTAGCAGGATTGTATGAAATTTTGCTCACGTAACCCTCAAATGTAAGCAAGAATGTTTATTTTTCTTATAACGTTTTTGTTAAAGAAATTACAGAGGTTTTGATCCCAAGGTTGGAAGCAGCTTCTGGAAAACTTAACTATCAATGTTATTGAACGTATTCTTTATTTTGACCATGTTGAAAAGTATCTATTGCCCATTTTGCGGTCAAATCAGACACTCTCTTGTCCACGTTAGGGAAAAGACACCACCATTACCTTCCGACTGTGTGTTCATATAGTTAAGGAACGATTAACGACCATGTTTAGTCAATTTGGGATTTGACAGTTAAATTTCCTTCATACTTTGTTTGATATTTTGTGGTCACTTTTATGTAATATACCTATTTTTTAAACTAAATATTAGTTCAGTTCAGTTATTTCTGAACTTGACATAGTTATTGAGATACTTCGACAATAATTTACAAGAGAGGTTTTCTTATAGGAGAAAATTCATTTTGGGCTAAATTATGAAAGTAAAAGCCAAACAATAAAAAAGTTATATTCCGTTAGAACATGTAATTTTCTTCACTTTTCAATATGATACCAAATCTGTAGGGCCATTCCCTGCGCTGTTATACGAGTTTGAAAAATACTGTTTTCAGTATGTTTTAGTTAAAAGAATAACAGTAATCTAATTATAGTAACAGCTTTTTATGCCAGTAAACATTACAATTATTATTATTTTTTTTTTGTTACGGAGAATACAGGAGTTGATAATATTTAAAACTTGTTTTCGTGAAAAAAAGTAAATAAAAGTTGAAATTTACTGTAAGCATTACATAGAATATCATTGGGTCAGTGGCAGCTCTCACAAGATGGACCGATGACCTTGTGAAGGCCGCAGGAATCCGCTGGATGCGGATAGCACAGAATCGGTCGAAGTGGAGGTGCTTGGGGGAGGTCTATGTTCAGCAGTGGACGTCTTTTGGCTGTGATGATGATGATGTGGCAGCTCGGCCCGAGTCAAATCAACCTGAATAATAATACCAGATACAACGTTTTCAAAACGTCTAAAATAGTGGTTGGCCACCTACATCAGTTTTTGAGAAAAACGTCTGTGACTGACATATCTATAGGTAGTGTAATGTAAGTAAGTAGTAATAATTCAGTAGGTATATTCTGTTATTAAGTAACGGAGCTTAATAACACAGCTTAATGCACCTTCTGTCCTTTTATAAACCTTAATAACGTCATCGAACAAGCTATGCTAATCTACCCTCATTTATTTAATTGTTCGTCGTCGGTGATCTGTGAATTAAAGGTCTCAGGACATCCACTAGTTTTAACTGACAGACGTATTATTAAGTCATTCATCGTACGTAACCTATCGTTACTTAGTCTGCTCTTCAAGTCAATATTACAGGTCTTACTCAGTACTATGTTACTGTTAGGTTGGGCTAAATTATGAAAGTAAAAGCCAAACAATAAAAAAGTTATATTCCGTTAGAACATGTAATTTTCTTCACTTTTCAATATGATACCAAATCTGTAGGGCCATTCCCTGCGCTGTTATACGAGTTTGAAAAATACTGTTTTCAGTATGTTTTAGTTAAAAGAATAACAGTAATCTAATTATAGTAACAGCTTTTTATGCCAGTAAACATTACAATTATTATTATTTTTTTTTTGTTACGGAGAATACAGGAGTTGATAATATTTAAAACTTGTTTTCGTGAAAAAAAGTAAATAAAAGTTGAAATTTACTGTAAGCATTACATAGAATATCATTGGGTCAGTGGCAGCTCTCACAAGATGGACCGATGACCTTGTGAAGGCCGCAGGAATCCGCTGGATGCGGATAGCACAGAATCGGTCGAAGTGGAGGTGCTTGGGGGAGGTCTATGTTCAGCAGTGGACGTCTTTTGGCTGTGATGATGATGATGTGGCAGCTCGGCCCGAGTCAAATCAACCTGAATAATAATACCAGATACAACGTTTTCAAAACGTCTAAAATAGTGGTTGGCCACCTACATCAGTTTTTGAGAAAAACGTCTGTGACTGACATATCTATAGGTAGTGTAATGTAAGTAAGTAGTAATAATTCAGTAGGTATATTCTGTTATTAAGTAACGGAGCTTAATAACACAGCTTAATGCACCTTCTGTCCTTTTATAAACCTTAATAACGTCATCGAACAAGCTATGCTAATCTACCCTCATTTATTTAATTGTTCGTCGTCGGTGATCTGTGAATTAAAGGTCTCAGGACATCCACTAGTTTTAACTGACAGACGTATTATTAAGTCATTCATCGTACGTAACCTATCGTTACTTAGTCTGCTCTTCAAGTCAATATTACAGGTCTTACTCAGTACTATGTTACTGTTAGGTTTCAATTTATTAATACGTAATTGTTGGATATTGTACTGGCAACACCCAAAGATTTGATATGTCAAAATGGGGGAATAACGACTTGGCTGGGTTGGGCACTCGTGACGGTAAGGCGTGCTTAATGGCTGTGTCGGTAAAAAGATAGATTGGCATAGTATTGGTTGGAGATCTACTGTAAATTAAGGTAACCTATTAGTTTTATGGTAAATATTAGAATACGGATTGAATTGTGATATTATGTGGGGAATAGGAGATGTGATGGTATGGTGTAGAATATTGAATTTGATGTTGGCAAAGAAATATAAATGACTGACAAAATATCTTGGTGTTTCATACTATTTTCCTTATCCCTGAAATATTGTAGGAGTTTTATTGGGGTAACAACTTTAAGATTCATTTGGAGATTAGTATCTATTTTAAGGTTAAATAATTATATTCGAAAATAAATGAGTTATTTTAGAGTCAGGATGGTTCTTACTTCATAACTAACGGATTCTTAATTTTTACAAACGTTTTGTTCGTCTGGATTCCTGAAAATTACTGATCGTTAACTGTCATTAACGGTAAATAATACTGAGGGATATCTTCAAAATGTTGTATTTGTCTTCTGTTTTATTTTTACCCGACTACAGCAAAGCCAAAAGGAATGGTTATGATTTTAGCAGTCTATGTATGTTTGTATTTACACGTGTTCCACCGTAGCGCCTAAGCTGCTGAACCGATTTTAGTCAATAAGGTATCAATAGATTTGTAATAATAGTCCGGGTGATATAGACTTTATAAATTATTTCTAAATTTAATGTGGTGGACTTTACACGTAAATTACTGACCCCGAAAAATTAAATTGAGATAATCATGACATGTCGTCGCATGCCATTATTGGCGGCTTTCTTGGCACCCACGTGGTATGCAGGCATGAGACCCACTGCTTTACCTTGACCATTTTTGTGGCTATATCTTGATTTCATCTAAAATATTTTCTTGTTTTCTTTCTAAGTGAAAACTTCTTTAGGCGCGTTGAGCATTTTTGAGATGGGACTAAACCTTGAACCATTGATTTCGCGACACTGTAACGCAATTTACCGACACCGTTGAATAAAAGACATCAACGCGTTGATTACCGCGGTGCCGATTTTTTTTTTCAAGTTTTCACTTCTCCCGGAGTGCCACTGTTTTTTTTTCGTAGACGGGTTACAGTTGTTTTTAACGTTGTTTTTTTTAGTTCTATTGCTTACCTACTTTCCGGATCAAGACCAACCTGTACATTTAAGCTGTATGAAGAACAAACTAACTCACATACATTCATAGCCAATTAGAATCATAACCCTTTCTTTCTGCCTTTTTTATTTCAGAATTCCCAAGAAAACGTGCGACCTGTTATTAGGCTCATATCTAGTTTTTACGTGTGTAAATAACTTATAACTAATTCGATAGAAATAACAAAATTATATACTAACTCAACTAGAACTATTTACAAACTAAAATATAGTGTCGAAAAATTCATCCGCATCGCTGTCGACTGGTAATGTACCCAAGAGACTGGCCGCATTGCCACGTTGTACGGCAATGCTTAGCCTCTGGCCAAGGTAAATGTTTGTATGATAATAAAAAATCAAGTTTTTACGTTATACTAATGACATAATGACATTAATTAAATTATTAATGACATTATGCATTCTACACAAAAAAAATCGTTTCCATTCAGTGGCAAATAAATTGAGCCTTAGGCGAGAAACTTTTGAAACTTAATATCATTTCGGCAAGTCACACAGTCACCTCAAAAACGTAATTAACTGTTAGCAGCCTAAAAAAATATTAGAAAGCCTAGAAAAAACATCGACTTTTTGCTCTAAAATACGCTTAGATCAAGATAATAGTAATGTACAAGGTGTCTCAAAAGAAAGTCTATGTTTAGTGGATCGATTTAAAAAAAAGTAAGCCGTGTACCGAAAAAATGTTTATTAATTATGAAAGTACACAATTTGGGAATTTATTTCTTAAATATAATATCGTCTAAATGTAGAACCTCGCGTTTGCGGCACTCATTTAATCGAACAGTAAACTGACTCTGACTGGCATCTTGGGGCTTTAAGTCTTGCACCAATTGAATTTTGTAGGGGTGCAGCTTTAGGTCTGTGCAAAATGCGGTGTAATGATGATCTATGCACATTTAAAGCACTTGCGCGCTTCCGAATTGAAAGGTTCGGGTCGTCACAGACTGATTAACACTTTCCACGTTTTCTATCGTTCTTGATGACCTTGGTCACCCGGATTTTAGTTTTTCCAGCATTGTACCGGTCTCTTCAAACTTTTTGACTCATTTTCGAATAAGAGGAATGCTTGGCGCATCATTTAAGTGGCGCTACAGTCGTCGAATCACCGTTTTTGTAAAACTCTCGCACGCACAACGCGCGGTCTGCTCCCGAGAAACGCTCCATAGTGACTGAATTCCCAAGATCCAGGCTACCGATTGACATAACCCCCGCGCCATTCAGATTCGTTGCGTTCACGCAGTAAGCTAAATAAATATAAACTTTCTTTTCATAAAAGATAGCTTGATCTCTGCGACAGCTGTCAGTAAAATCACGCCTATGAAGTCCTGAATTTCATAATATTACAGACAGTACCTGTCAATGTCATACTTTATGGGCATGCCGACCTAATTAGTGATGGGCGATGAATCATCGTGACCAATACTATAAACTATCGATATTTTAAATAAAACTTAATTTAAAATTAATTTTTCTTTTAATTTTATTGTATATTTTAATAACATAACATTATTTACATTTGAACATACTTGATCTAAAATAATAGTTAGTAAATAAAATCCAATTTCTCACCTACTTATGTAACATTCCACCCGTCAACGTCCCATCCTTGGGTTTCGGGAGAAGACACGCCGCGTTTGGCTCACTGGCCGTGTTACCAGACCAAATTAAACCCAATTATATGTTAAATTAGCATCGATAATAGTAAGAAACGTCGATAGTTGCTATCGACAATTTTTTATATCCTGACAACCCTAGGAATGTCAGTGTGACATTATGTCGCAGAGATCAAGCTATCTTATATGTAGTATAGATACATAAAAACATTGAAACATGCATTAAGCACAAAATAAAAACTGGTAAAAAAGTACAGGGACATTAATTAATGAAAAAGTAGACATTTTAAATGTAAAGTTAATCAATATGTTATACTAATGTTTCCTTGCTGTCGGCCTCAATGTCGGCGCGGAGGTGGCGATAGAAATCATTATTTATCCACACATAAATTAGGACAATAGCTTTCCATGTCAGTTGCTAAGTAGGAGTTTACAAGGCGTAATGTTTAAAAAACTATATTTATAGGGTTCCGTACCTCAAAAGGAAAAAACGAAACCCTTATAGGATCACTCGTGTGTCTGTCTGTCTGTCCGTCTGTCACAATCAATTTGCTCCGAATCTAATGAACCGATTAAGTTGAATTTTGGTACATATATAAATTTCTGTGACCCAAATACGAAAATATAACGTAAATAAATGAATTTAGAGTCAAAGTGACCCCTTGTAGGGGAAAAAAAAAGTTTTATACTGTACTGTGTGACATATCAAATGAAAGGGTTTATTGTGAGGATCTCAAATTATTACTTTTTATAATCTTAAAATAAATACTTTTAAAAATATTTAAGAAAATAGATGATAATTGACCATTCCTCCCCCCTTATCTCCAAAATTATTGTGTTTAAAATTTACAGGAAAACCCATAAAAAAGTCTATGGTCTTAAAATAACATGGTAAATCTCCCAATATTGTGCGTACAAACTTACATTTGCAATTATAATGTATAAGAGAACATGTTTTTCAACTACAATGTTATGTTTGTATTTGGAATAAAAACATTCCAACTACAAAACCCTTCATTGTGCGTGGTTCGATACGCACTTGGCCGGTTTTTTAAACAGCCCTTCAGATAATATTATTTATTTTTATTCCTTTTTATTTATTGACTGGTTTTTTTTTTTAAATTACTAACTTACTAAATCTTCTTTTACTTGATTTTTATAGCTAATGTGCTAGTGCTTACTTTAAAGCTAATGGAAATAAATACAATTTCGACCTTTAAGGCACCCGCAGAAAGGCCCGACGTGACTCTGGTAGAACAATTTATATGAAACCTACACGGGAATTGTTCTACCGGTGTAGCGTCGCGCCTACCTGCGGGAGCTTTAAAATGTAATTTATGTTTTAGACTAATACTGTATCAATGTAGATAAATTCCGATTGCTTCGTACACACAGCTACATATCAAGCTATAGTTTCCAGTTTAGGCTGATCTCGCATTGTATAGGATTTCCGTACAATGAGAGGTCAGCTTATACTGAAAATGTATAGCTTATATGTAGCGGTGCGTACAATATACCATATGTTCTATCAAAATAACTATCCCTTGGTCATCTCTAAGTAACATAAAAAAAAAAAAAAATACTTATATAAAAATAAATATATATTTAAATTCGTGGTCCTTGTGGTAACTAAAGACTACTTTCACTTTGCTCGTTTTGTAAAATAAACCCATTACATAATACAGTATGTTTGTACACCTTTAATATATTGTGTACACACCTACTATAATTTCGTTGCTGTCTCTTATATCACTCTCGCTGTGAAATTTGATGACATAGGTACTCTTAATAAGGACCACACAAGCCAACTGACGCATGTTATTCCAGATACCTACAGACGTACTTTTATGTGCATAAATTATTATGTGAAGAGATAAAATGAAATGAAATGAAACGAAATTGTTTATTCTGTAAATAGGATATCGGAATCACTTTTACACGTCATATAAAAAATATTAAAAATAAGCTAGATGAGTTCGGCTTTTCCTATCTGACTACTCTGAGAAGAAAGGCCGAAACAAACTCAGAGGTCGCAGTCTCTTTTAAAGTCCAGACATAATCTTGGTCAGGCCATATGAGGACCATGTAGATTAGTGTCTGAAAAGGTCTTTTGAGGAAAGAACCACACAGATTTGAGTGGACCTGTCCAGTCAGTGCAAGCATTTGTCAGTAATCGTGGAGCTCAACTTAGAACTTAAGGAGCTTAACTCGACGAGCAATACCAAAGAAAGGACATTTGGGTAGGCCGCAAAAACTACTCAAACTGCCAGACCATCACTAAAACTAGAAGAGAAATAAAAATAATATCCACATAGTCCTCACATTCACAATAGTTAAAATAATATCATACTTTACAAAGTAATCATGTCATTTTGAATATAATTTTCAACAATGTCAACGTGTTTATAAAACTGGTATATGTTGATTTTACATAATAATAAGACTTTGCATCAACAAAAAGGCCTTCTAAATTGTATTCAAATCCTTGTTTCCAATTAATGTTATTTTCACTTAAACGAACATCAGCTTTTTAACCGAGTTCCAAAAGGAGGAGGTTCTCAATTCGACTGTATGTTTTTTTTTATTTTTTTTTGTATGTTTGTTACGCGATTACTCCGTCAATTATCAATTGATTTTGATGATTCTTTTTTTGTTTGGTAGATCATACTTCAGAGGTAGTCCCATATAAATTTTATTAACTTTGCTTGGGTAGTTTTTGAGTTAGCTTCAATAATACGTATTTTTTCCTCACTTAGTATGTGGATGATATTATGATAACTTCCTGTCACTGTTATTTACATAGCAGGTAGTGGTATTCGAATTTGTGTGGGGTAGGTATCACAACTAAAAAGTGAAAAATAAAAAAATAACTTTAATTTCGGAAGTCGGTGACAAAGAACGAAAATTAAAAACCAAAAACACCCACTTCCGAAATTAAAGTTATTTTTCACTTTGTAGTGTTTTTTTGAAGTCGGTTGTTTTTTTTTAGGGTTCCGTAGTAAACAAGGAAACCTTATAGTTTCGTCATGTCCGTTTGTCTGTCTGTCTGTCTGTACGCGGTCTAGCTCCGAGACTTTTAGTACTAGAAAACTGTAATTTGGAATGGGTATACATATTAATTACGCCGACAAAGTGGTGAATTAAAATTACGAAAAAAAAAATTGTGGATTAGGTAATCCACAATTTACTTTTTTTTTTCCTATCCCATAGTGTGGGATATCGCTGGAAAGGTCCTTTAAATACATTGTAAGTGTGTTTAAACCATTTTTGGATTCAGGAATCTGTTTGCGAAATAAGCGTTAAAGTGCTAATTTTTGTTAGAGTCAAGTGTCCCTCCCCCTGTCAGCTAAATGGTTGATTTTGGATATGTGAAAAAATTCACAGCAGTAGTGTATAATATAACTAAATTAAAAGGAAAACTATCTAACATAACAAACTAAACTTTATTATTTTGTGGGTATTCAAAATTATTTTCCCAAAATTCATTTGTTTACACGTTTGGAAACTAAATCTAGAACGTAGTATACGTTGTATTCTCCGAAGAGTTAGATACTACAGGTGTCAAGACTGCTGTAGGTCGCATATTTTACTGATAAGACAACAGATGATTGCAGTGTAAGCCCGATAACTGCATATTATGGTAAGACCTTTATTTACATGGTTCAATTGATGTTATTTCTACTTAAACAAAGATCAACTTTTTGTAAGTGTAAATAAAGTTGATTTTTGACTGACTAAAATGCAATAAAAAAAATATGAAGTTGTAGCGAAAACTGAACCTTATGTGCAAGCAATACAGTTGCTTTTCCTAAAACTCGTGTTTATTTACATGTTTGGCTAAAAAATTGCGAACGCAGATTAAGTACATTTATTTGACTTACGTCACTAAGTCTCGTGTATCTTTATAGGTTCTACTGCTACTGTCCAACTAACCAGTTTTTGCCCAACCTGAGTATCCAAAACATGTCCTCAAACTAAGCAGTCATTCTTGCTACACTTGTGAATTTGCATTAATATTCTGAAAAAGTCACGCTTGCAATCAAAATGGAACTTTATTATATGATTTATAGGATCTTTTTCTTTCCATAAATAAGACAGTTACGTTTCGCTCGATTAATTCGAAAATCATGTCTTTTTTAAAGATTATTCGAAACAAAAACAAGATTACTCGGCTTTTATGTCTAAAATAATTATTGGCAGTATGAAAATATAGTTTATTATTCAGATATTTTTTTTCGCTATATCAATTATTACTTTGTTATAAACGAAAAAAGAATTGAGACTTACGACATTTAGTTCCGTGCTCGAATACGACCAAAGAGCACGTGATTGCACGTGATATTCAACTTTATTACTGATGTGTTAGCGTTTAGCACATAGTGCAGTGGTGGAGAGCTTGGGGGCGGAGTTTGCGTGGAAATTGTCTTTGGAGTGCCTGGTCTTAATGAAGTAGAAAACCTGTAACAAATCATTACAAACAAACCATCTGATACATTTCAAGCTCCCAATCAGAACAAAAATCTAAAACTATCCACCTTAGGTCCAAAATTCTTAGTATTTCTTTGTACAAGTCAATCAATACATTTAACGATCGAACATTACAAGAAGCAACTGACATAAGTTCCTCGTATTTGTCCACACATGGTGAACTGGTGAAGTAAAAATAACCAGTCTATTTATACCGACAGCAGAAGGGAAGGGTAATGCTACAGTGTTTAAATACGATGGGAATTTGGGATGGCAGACCTCATTTAGTGGGCTTCTGACATTGTATGGGCCATATGGGGTCAGGCGTTTATTGATTTCATTACTCAGTTTATTATTAGAAGAAGCTTGATTAAACAATGATTACTGAGAGCCGAATCTATGAAAGTGGATGGCTATAAGAGTAAGGAAGAAGAAAGTGTTGTAAAAGCCAATCATTTTTAAAAGAGTAACCGTGGAGTTTCTTGCCGGCTCTTCTCCATAGAAAACGACCAATTAGAACCGTGCACCTAGCTTCTGACATTTCATAAGTGCCCTTGTAGGTTTATGTGAAATAAAATAATTTGAATTTTGAAAGATAGAAAGATTTTTTTTATTATTTGGGACACGCACAGGAAACAGGTACAACATTAAAACTAAGAAAATTTACTAAAATTAAAAAAAAATTGTTTAAACAAAAAAGAAGACCAGCTCCTAAAGCAGTATTATATTAATATTTCTTCAGTGGGAGAAAGAGATGGTGCTATACGTCCTGTAGAGCATCATCTCTTTCCCACACTGTAATATTAAAATAATACTGCTTTTGAGCTGGTGTTAGGCCCCTGGTCTTCTTTTTTATTTACACATTTTTTTTTAAATTTTAATAAATTTTCTTACTTTTAATGTTGTATTAATGTTTTTGTTTAAATGTTGTTATATGTTAAAATGCAAAATATACAAACAGAGACTTAGCAAGCACAGCAATATCATAGCCAAGATCCTTCTAAACAGATAAAGGGGATATGGTCTGCCTAAAGAGATTGCAAATCCTGAACTTGGACCATAGAGTGCTTAAAGTTAACTTAGTACTGAAAACACATAATGTGAATGTTCAAAGGAAAATCACAAAAGTAATCTCACAGTAAGACCCCATCTGATTATGGCTAGAAAGCCAATAAAAAAAGCGTACATAAATAAAAACGATATTATCGTGGACGTCCACGATAGAAAGCATTAGAAATTATAAAAACCGCACAATCAAAAATAATAATATTTGACATTACATATTTGAAAAAGCTTTCGGTTAGTAACCCTGCAATCAAACCATGTTTGTTGCTGTAAACTTTCGATAAAAAAAAAAATAACGTGTGACACTCGGGGACTGACGCGGTAAAGCTATTGTAACCTCCATGACAATATCACGTTGTCATGAGAACCGTCATTACACGGTAGGCGGAGTGGGGGGTGTTAGGTTTTATTTTCGTTACGTTACGGAATTTCTTGATACAGTCGCCGCGCTCAAAGCCCGCGATAAAAGCTCTGCAATAGCTTAAGTTTACTTTGCATGAGCTGACAAGAGTATTGAAAAAAAAATAGCAGGGTTTAGAAGTGGGTAAAGATACTTTAAAAATTATGTTTATGCATGTAACTCCTTGTTCATAAAAAAAATGTAAGTAATATCAATGCTAATCTGATTCCTTTCTAATAAACTCCAAATCTATTATTTCCTGCCACCATATTTAATACCCACGTTTTTTTCGAAACAGTAAACAAAAACCAGTAGTTCAATCAAGCGGAAGCTAGGAAAAAAAAAACGTAATAAAATATTCAAACCAGGGAATCGAAGCCGTCCGATGATTACCTGCGGTTGTTTTTATATAGCAAAAGTCATTATACCGTAAGTTTGAAGGCCGCCCTGATTTCTTCGAAACCGATGGGTTACGATAAATATACCTTGGGGAACAAAACATCCCTGTTTTATCACTTTTTGTGGTGTTATTATTTACGAGGTTTTAGGGTTCTGTATCTCAATAGGAAAAACGGAACCCTTATAGGATCACTCATGTGTCCGTCTGTCACAGCCAATTTGCTCCGAATCTAATAAACCGATTAAGTTGAAATTTGGTACACATATGTACTTCTGTGACCCAAACACGAAAGTGTAACGTACCTAAATAAATGAATTTTGAATATAGGGATCACTTTTAGGTGGTGGTGGTGGTTTGGTTTTAGGGAAACAAGAAAAATAAAAAAGTTTTCCAACAGTACCGTGTGACATATCAAATGAAAGGGCTCATTGCGAGGATCTTAAAACATCTTGTTTAAATATTTTTAAATTAAACACTTTTAAAGATATTTAAGAAATTCAATGGAAATTGACCTTATCTCCGAAACCACCTACAATTTTGAAAAAAATACGTAGTATGGCTTTTTACTCATAGATTACAGGAAGTCTATGGTCTTAAAATAACATGGTAGATTTACCATGTTATTTTAAGACCATCGACTCAATATTGTGCGTACAAAATTTACATTTGCAGTTGGAATGTATGGGAGAACTTGTATTTCAACTATAAGTTTGTATTTGGGATAAATTCATCCCAATTACGGAACCCTTCATTGTGCGTAATCCGACACGCACTTGGTCAGTTTTTTGGTGTTCTCTGTTGTTTTTAAATGTCAAGTGTTAACTTGTGGGGAATTAAGTAGCACACATAAAATGACAATTGATCGGAATGGGTTTCATTTTGACAGTTCGCCCACGTCCATTGCGTCATATACATTGCTGAGCAGACGATTCTAACTTATGAAGCAATGGATTAGTAATATCCTTCAAAATTCTCGGATTGTGATTCAGTGTGTTATAATTAATTAGGATGCTGTATTGTAGAGGTATGATTAGCGTGGTTGGGCTATTAGGTGTAGGTAAAGAGTTTCCCATTCGTTGATTGTGCCTGAGCCTTTACATTGAATCAGCGTAGTTCCTGTCACTGTTGCACAACTGTCAAACTATAAGTATTCGTGCCACTAAAGATGAGACTTGACACACCACGTAGTTTGACTTGCGCAGTAGACGATTTATGGGTCTCTTTAGCGGTATGAGGTCTGCGCTGGGGCGTCATCGGGGTGGCGGAAAGAGCGGCGGGAGGCGCGGTCAAGTCTCATCTTTCGTAGCGCGTATTGTAAAGCACGCGTAGCATGACCACCGTAGAAGCGAGTTTTGTCGACGGAAGAATAGACAAAATGACAGATTGTGATTGTTTATCTGTCATTTTGTCTATTCTTCCGTCGACAAAACTCGTTTCTACGGTGATCATGCTACGCGTGCAGGATAGAAACGTGACAGCGTATGTTCCTATCACTGTCGCACAACTGTCAAACTACAAGTACAGGATAGAGACGGGAATATTAATATTATAGGAGTATAAGCAAAAGCTCCTGCTAAGTAATGTTTTTTGGGCAAATCTAGAGCACAAACAGAAACCATTCAACATGTGATTCGTTGCTTAAAACATAATTATGTAGAAGAATAAGCACATAACCACCTAAAGACAGTCATCTTCTTCTTCATTTTCCAGGCTGTTAATCCCAAACCCAATATATTTGGGTTCAGCCCTCCTAGTACCTACTTCTGTGGCACAGCCGTACGGTCAAGCCTCCGTCACTCGTTCGAGGTCGTGCACTAACGTACTTACGGCTCGCGTTCCCCCGGGGGAACAAAAATGCAGTCGGTACTCTCGGGCGTTCGCGTAAGATACATTTTAGCGCACACGAAACGCCAGTTATATTTTTGTAGATAACTATAGCGTTTCAGCAGAACTGACGGGGTCCGCTACGGCCGATGCCTGCCGGGGTTGCGAGGAAGTCCGAAAGGGATATCGTGGCCCCCGGCAACATGGCAACTGAAGGAACACGGGTGGATTTTAGTCATTAGGAGTCTGACATGCCCTTTCGCTCCGCTCAGAGCGGGAGAAGATAATTAATAAAAAAAAAAAAATATATCATTCTTTATAGTTCTTAGCCATGTTATTAGTGGTCGTCCACGGTTTCTTTTTCCGTCTTCTATATTCATGACTCTTTTAGTAATATGTTCATCATCTCACCTCATCACTTATGTCCGTACCAACGTAAGCGGTTTTCACTAAGATTTTCGTGTATCTTAGCGTCTTTAAAAGTACCAAGGATATTATATTCGTTTATTATTTTATCCGTTTTCGAAACTTCAACAGACTTCTTCATCTATTCTCTGGGGTGTGAATTTTCTGTTCATCCGTCTTCCCCATCGGCCATTGCTCGTTTTTCGAATTATCAACTTTTGGCACTGAGCGGTGGAAATCAAACAGGACCCTTTATAACTAGGCATTCACCCGACTACGGCGAAGCAAAAAAGAGGGTTATAATTTTGACCGGTTTGTATGTATGTTCATCTGTTCCTTCATAACTTCTAAACTACCTACTCATCATAATTTGACAAATGAGGTATCGTTGGAAACGTCTTGATTGTCCGCTGGTTATAAGGCGAAATTCTGAGGTCACACGTAATCTGTTCGATTTATGCCCTAACACGTGTGACTCCGGATTTTAAATTGATCTGTCTGTGATGTCTTGTTTATACCTTTTTACTAGACTTTTTTGTCGTAGTTGGGTTTTAGTTTTAATAACTTTTAATTTTTTATTAATCTTCAGACTGCCTCGTTAATCTAGTGGTGGTGAGCGTTACTGCTGAGCACGAGGTCCTGGGTTCGATTCCCGGGTCAGGCAAAGTGTTATTGGGTTTTTCTTTCTGTAATTTCTCAGAAGCAGTCTGGGATTTGTGCCCAGTTGATGGCAATAGGCTCGCCCCCTATTACATGGGACTTAAACATAACTGGCGAAATGTGGGTGTACCTGCTACAGGGACACCTGTGATGTTATGTTATCTTCAGCACAGGTTTCTTTTATTAAAAGTCATAAAGCACCGACAGATAACCTGACAAGGTAGAATTAGCATTCGATACCTTTTCTCCTAATTCTAAATTTATTCAATTTAATGGTGTTTCTTTGTTTATTAAACGTTTTTACGCGTTGTTTAGAATACGAAATTAGATCGGACATGCTCTGAATGGTGATTTTATAGGCTTTTATAAATTATTTATTTCTTTGTAATAATGCCGACTTGTTCTGTTTATTGGTTGTGTTATAGGTGATTTAGAACTTTAATTGGTAGTTATTGAACCTTTTTCGTACTCTCGTAGAATGTCAATTTTGGGTCGAGTCCTCGGCTATAGTTTTAATAAGTGTTTTTAGGGTAACCCATAATTATTCAAACAGTGTTACACATTGTGTAGCTTATTAAGGACCTAATGAAATACTTGTTAATACAAATTAACAACTAGTTTTAAGTATGCAATTTTTTTTCCTTTAAACACAAAAGATTAATACAGTTTCGGGGTTCACAGCAAAGGTAATTTTGAGTACATATGACTGTTTTCAAATTCAAAAGGGCACAAAATAAAATATTAACAGAAAAAAGTTATTACACAATTGACGAATTTAGAAAATAGAGCGGGGCTTGTGGCTAAGTAATAACAGCTGCACGGGTCGATCGATCAGGTTAAGCTACGCTTGCCGCGGTTGGTCCGTGGATGGGTGACCATCTTTACATACCAAGTCCCCTCCGTGCCTCGGAAAGCACGCTAAGCCGTTGGTCCCGGCTGTCATTTGTAGATCTTTGACAGTCGTTACGGGTAGTTAGAAGCCCAAAAAGTCTGACAACCAGTCTTAGCAAGGGGTATCGTGTTACCTAGTCACTAGGTTGTGGAGGTCAGATAGGCAGTCGCTCCATGTAAAATACTGGTATTCAGCTGTATCCGGTTAGACTGGAAGCCGACCCCAACATAGTTGGGAAAAGGCTAGGCAGATGATGACACAATTGACGAATTTCTTAATGATGAATCACTGATTGACATGCTAATAATCCATTTGAATTTTTTATTTTTTGATTACTGCTACCGTTTTGACATTTGGCATTTTTTGTATTAATTTGACATTTACTGTAATTTGAACGATTTGACATTAATTTTTATTATGTATTGTTAAAACTTCCTAATTTTTATTTAAATTTAATATGTCTTTAAATTTGTGTAAATTAAGATGATTTGCATGCCCATGTGACGGTAGAACATGGAGGACTTTCTTAATAAAACATCAATGTAATAATTACCCATGTTTGCAAAGTAATAAATGAATTGATTTTGATTTGATTTGTAGTGCTTTTCAGTTATTTTCCATAATAAGTAAATAATTCTTTATTGTCTTAAATAGGTTACATACAATTTTGGGATTCTGGCTCCAAAGGTTAGAGTACCTGTATTTCAGGAGCCAATAACTTCTTCCATTTATGTTATAATTAAGCAAGTAAATGCCCCCGGTGTATACGTATATGGCACTGCGTCCGGCGCTCGGCGTGGCAATACGCCGAGTTCGGGTTCTCGACAAGGTAATCGTCATCCTGAGGATGCCTCGTTGAGAGGTGAATCTCGTGTCGATTTCTTACAGGGTTTTTTATGACTCTTTAGGAATTGTTAAGCGGAATAGGTTTCATAAATATATCTATCTATGTCTATTGTATTTCAAGTATACATATGCAGCAAAAGTCGATAAAATTATCTAACGTAAAATTTAACTAAAAAAAGCGGCCAAGTGCGAGTCGTACTCGCCCATGAAGGGTTCCGTAGCAGCAAGTAACGATAAGTTTACGATTTATGACGTATTTAAAAAAAACTACTTGCTAGATCTCGTTCAAACCAATTTTCGGTAGAAGTTTACATAGTAACGTACATCATATATTTTTTTTAGTTTTATCATTCTCTTATTTTAGAAGTTACAGGGGGGGGGACACACATTTTACCACTTTGGAAGTGTCTCTCGCACAAACTATTCAGTTTAGAAAAAAATGATATTAGAAACCTCAATATCATTTTTGAAGACCTATCCATAGATACCCCACACGTATGGGATTGAAGAAAAAAAATTTTTTGAGTTTCAGTTCTAAGTATGGGGAACTCCAAAATTATTTGTTTTTTTTCTATTTTTGTGTGAAAATCTTAATGCGGTTCACAGAATACATCTACTTACCAAGTTTCAACAGCATAGCTCTTATAGTTTCGGAAAAAAGTGGCTGTGACATACGGACGGACAGACAGACAGACAGACAGACAGACCTGACGAATCTATAAGGGTTCCGTTTTTTAACGGAACCCTAAAAATGGAATAAGAAAAATGAATTAGAACTAAAAGCATATAAAATGCTCTCATTAAATCAAGACAATGTATCAAACACAAGACTTTTACTGTTCTTTTTGCTCGTTATCAAAAATCAGGCAAAAAGATAAAGCAAAAGCTTAAACCAACTTTTTTGCTACTTAAAGACTGTGTACCCATAAATTCAAATAAACACGCGGGTAGTTCCACAAAAACAAAGTTCTTGAAACTCATGAAAGTTCAGTGTTCAGGCTATTATCGTCGGGGGGCACGTATGCAAGTTTTCGTGTCTGCTGGCCCCCGGCGAAACGGTCGTAAATTACCAATCTTTTAAGTTCGTTCGACGCGCGGCGACTTTTTACTCGCTCAGTCACCCACTACTTGCGCCCAGGGAGCGTACAGCCCCGTTTGCGAGTTAAGTCGTTCAAACGGTTACGGTTTCATTCGGTTACCCTAGTTGAACATGTTAAATCTTTTTTAAGGTTTAACCCTTTAAAACTCAATGATGATAATACTTTGAATGGGTTAGTCGTATCGTTCTGGTAACCGATTGACCAGCACATCCCATTAAAACCCCTTTCAAGACAAACCCTTATCGAATGAACGGTTTAGTAAACCCATTAAAACCCTTAACAATTTTTTGATTTGAAGTGGTTTCTAACCCGTTTACGATGTATGATTGGGTTAAAGGTTTAACTTATTCGTTTGAGATAAACCATTCACAGTGTATCACATGGTATCACACATCGTAAGGGTTTTTTAAATCCTTTGCAGAAACCCTGTAGAAAACCCTTTTTAACCCTTTGATTATATTTATTAGTTTTTAAGCTATTGCATAGCTTTTATCGCGGGCTTTAAGCACGGCGACCGAATCAAGAAATTCCGTAACGAAAAAAACCTAACATCCCCCACTCCGCCTACCATGTAATGACGGTTCCATTGTCATGGGAACGTAATTTTTGTTTTATGTCATCACGTCTTCATCCCAAGTGTAGCGTTGACAAATAGGAAGTATGGAGGTTACAAATGCTATGCAATAGCTTTACCGCGGCAGTCCCCGAGTGCTACACATTTTTTTGTTTTACTTTGTAGCTATTAGAACTAACTTGCCTTTTTATATGCACGTGTTTCTGTGACTTTATTTTATTTCTTTCTTTGAGTGGGTAACCGAAATGTTCCCGGGATGCTTACGTCACTATGTTTTCGAATTGCAAACGTTTTACGAGCGAGCTTTCCGGATTCGATGTTGGATGTATGAGAATTGTAATTGGTATGTTATTTAAGTATGTATTGCTATATTTCATCCTTTCTGCTGGACATAGGCCTCCCCCAAGCACCGCCACTTCGACCGATTTTGTGCTTTTCGCATCCAGCGGATTCCTGCGGCCTTCACAAGGTCATCGGTCCATCTTGTGGGAGGCCTTCCAACGCTACGTCTTTCGGTACGTGGTCGCCACTCCAGAACCTTTCGACCCCATTGGCCATCCGTTCTGCGAGCAATGTGCCCTGCCCATTGCCACTTAAGTTGGCAATTCTTCGGGTTATGTCAGTTACCTTGGTTCTCCTGCGGATCTCTTTATTTCTGATTCGATCACGTAGGGAAACTCCAAGCATAGCCCTCTCCATTGCCCTTTGGGTGACTTTTCGCCTTCTGATAAGGCCCATTGTGAGCGACCTTACCCATACTGTAATGTAATTATCACACTTTGGTCTTGATTCCTTTTTTAGAAGCTCTGGATATCATAACTGTAGTAGGTATTACTTTATTTCAACCATAATTGGAAACCAAAAAATTTCGCCAACTTGTCTTGAGAAGCGTGGTGAATGCTCGTGCCTTCTCTGTATGAGAAGAGGCGTTTGCCCTGCAGTGGGACAATAATAGGCTGGTATTATCAGTTGAAAACAAGAAATCTATGTTTGCAATTTTTTCTTTTTTTTCTTTACCTTATACAGGTTGGTAGGGACATCGACGTGAAAACTGTTACCATGAATTCAGTACATGATTCTGAACCCCCTTGAGTTGAAATTTTTCGTTGGATATATACAGTGTGAGTCTTCATAATGTGCACATATCGAAATGAGGAAATCTATGCTTAATTTTAACGACAGAAAAAATATTTAAAAAATCTAAATATTGTTTTTTATACTTTTTATGAAATTAAAAAAAAATTGTAACAAAACTGTGTAACTTTTAAACTGAATCAGCTATCGCGATGAAACAAACTCCATAATGATTGAAAGTAAGTAGCCGTCCACATAAAATTAAAATTGAGAAAAAAACTACCCTCAATTGAAAATAAACATGTTTTTTTAGTAAAAATCTGTATTTTTTTCTTCAATTTTTAATTGTAAAATTTATAAATAAGACAATAATAAAAAGAGAGCAAAAAAAAATTTTTTTAAAAAAAAATTTTTTGTAAAATTTTTTTTTTTTTTTTAAACTAAAAAAAAAAATTACCATTTTTTCCGTCGATAAAATTAAGCATAGACTCCCTCATTTCGATATGTGCACATTATGAAGACTCACACTGTATATATATATATGTTTTAATTAGTTGTTTCATAGGAAAGTGCAATCAATACCTTCGCGGTCAAAATGTATGGAAAAGCTGTTTTTTTTTAAATAATCGACAAAAATTTCAACGCAGTGGGGTTCAGAATCATGTACTGAATCCATGGTAACAGTTTTTGCGTCAATGTCCCTGCCACCCTGTATTGTGTTCCTTATTCTGCTGAACAAAGACCTCCCCTTTCTCCTTGTAAATCTCTCTGTTTTGTTTGATTTCCGGCCATGTTGGCCTCGCAAAAGCAGCGGCTATATTGATTAGATTGCAATAATATAAAAATAAAAGAAAACATTTTTCTCTGGCCGATAGCAAAGATCGCCTTATAATAATTTATTCAGACAAACCCAGTTAGTCTATAAAAGAAATGGACCCAGGAAAAAAGCTAGCACGTTAAATAATGAATTGCCGTATAAAAATAAGTGTGCTAGAATTACCTATTTATCTCTGATAAAATTTGCACGGCAGAATAAATTACTTACCATGGAAATTGCAAGAGATTTATAGTGCACTATATCGTTGATCTTAAGTGAATTTACTAGAAGTAGAATAGCTGGTTTTACAGCCTTATTACTGTGCCAAGAATTTAATATTAGGAAAATAGTTTTCCCCGTCAGATTAAGAGGGAACAGGGCCTGCGAGGTATTCGAAAAATAGGTATTCGAAGAAACTATTGCCGTCGGACAGCTGCAGTTCAGACCGATTTATATCATAAAAAAAAAAATTACGAAATCGACGTTTGGTATTCCCCTTTTTTCTCCTCGAAAACAGAGCCGATTCAATTATTTTTTACATTAAAATTTTAAGAAAGAGTATGTCTAGGTTCTTATCATTTTCTTTTATGTTAAAAACTTTTCGAATTTGTCTGGTAGTCCTCTAATCACGGCGGTAAAAATGGGGCATTTTTGTAATTTTTGGAGGGTCATATTTTCTTTACCAATAAGTTGCTGAAAAAAAAAAAAATAACAGGGACGTGTCTACAGCAGACCTTGATTTTATGAAAAGAAAAATGATTGCTCTAGAGGCATTATTCAGGAAGAAAAAAGGGGATACATTTGTATGGAGAATCGCAGGCCCTGTTCTCTCTTAAGCCCGAAAGTCTGACAACCAGTCTTACGAAGGGTATCGTATTACCTAGTAACAGGGTTATAGAGGTCAGATAGGCAATCACCCCATGTAAGATACTGGTATTCATCACCTCAACATAATTGGGAAAAGGCTAGGCAGATGATATTACTAGGTACCTACAGGATACTGAGATGACGATGAGATACAGTTTCATTCTTCGATCAATACTATTATTGATCGAAGGTTTCATTGCTGGGAATTGCTCTGGCTCATGCTGACGTTCGGCTCGGCTCACTGGCTCACGTCCCGTATGTCCTCGAGCCGGAGGTTCTTGTTGCATTAATAAATTATGACAATGTGTTGGAACATGGAAGTCTGGCATCGTACAAAACAGATTTTTTTGTTCAGGCTCATTTTCGAAGGATATCTTTATTTAAGTATACAATGGTCTATCATGCGTCCGTCTCACATACTCATTTATTTGTCAGTCTTTGTTTGTTTTGTTTTGCAATTTTATGCACAATCACACTATTTTTGTACCTACATATTCGTTATTTCTTTTTTTATCTGACATAAATTTATTTTATTTAAGTATACATATACACGATACACTATAAAACTGATTTACATCCGTCACATCACACTTTCAGGTCCAGTTGAAAACCAGCGTCAGGCACTTATTGTTGTCTGGAATTTTTGCTGAACTGAGCCTTTTTGGCACAGCCGTGAGGCACACTCCCCTGCTAATTTCTTACATCGCTCTTTACACTTATTATTTGATTTTTATTTTTTTGATCTGCTGTTAATTATATTGTGTGCTTTTTTGGTCTGTGCTAAATAAATGTATTTTCTTTCTTCTTCTTTCTTTCTATGAAGGCAGGCAGACCTGTTTGGAAGAAGAATGCACGTTTTCACTAACACTTGGTGACACCTAAATTAATGCTTAGTAAAATACAATAGACGTGGATATATTTAGTAACCTGTTCCGCTCAGCTATTTCTAAAGAGCCATAAAAAACTGCTGAAAGAAATCGACACGTGTTTCACCTCTCAATAAGTGTGTGTAAAATAAATGAAGATTATAAGTATTTATTTAAATATATAACTATATCAAGTGCACTAATAACAATATAAAAATATTCAAGCTAATAAGTAAATAATCAATAATAATATATAATTTAATATAAAAATAAATAAATAGATTGACCTACACATATTATATTCAGAGAATAAATAAATGAGTAATAACATAAATAAATATAATAACTACTAAAAAAAACAAAATAATAATAGACAAATAGGACATAATTTAAATATTTAGTAATAAGCTTCCTCTCTCCTACTTATTTATAATTTTGCTGTGCCCGACAGGGTCCATAATTGTTTCAATTTATTTTTCCCTACCACCTGTATGTGTACATTATGGATTGCAATAAAGATAAACTAAACTAAACTAAACTCAACGAGGCATCCTCAGGATGACGATGGACTTGTTGCGAACCCGAACACGACGTGTTGCCACACCGAGCGCTGAGCGCAGACTAATTAAGCTAGATTTACACGGACTGATTTAATTGTCGGTAGTATACCGTACGTTGAAGCAACAATAAAAGTTAAGTCATGTGTTGCTTCAATTTTATTGTATGCCACAGGAAAGGAACTTGCATCGTGTAAATGGGGCTTTAGTAAAAATGAACTCAAACTCAAAGCATTTATTTTAATTAAACCATTTACTGGCAGGAAGTATGAAGCTAGTTGTCCATTCCAAAGCGTAGTAGGTACCTAAGGAGAAGAACGGGCAAGAAACTCCACGGACATTCTAAGAAAAAAAAAAATTGGTACAAAATATTGGTTACATCATTCATGTTGAAATTATACATGTGAGAACAATGTAGAAAGACGTGGACGTTAAAAGCGTCCGTAATTAAAAGATAAAAACAAAAATAACAAAAATAAAAAAATAAGCCATGGCATCTCAGAGATGACCAGTCACGACGCATGGATCAGCACCATTCAGCTCAATCATTTTGAAGGGAACTAAATGATCCAACACACTCGTCACCATTAGCGAGGCATCTGAGTGAGCATGGCATGCCTACTCACAGCCGCCAAGGTACATTCAAAGTCAATGAAAGAGATATATTGACAAGGTACCGTCATAATGTTAATATCCTAAAATAATTCCCTTAGAGAATCGCCCCTGCTGGAAGCAGACTTTCTGTGTCGACCCCAAAATAAATTGAAGTGAAGGTGAATGATGTTGTGCTCTAGAAGTTTGCTTTTGCTCTTGAAGTTGTGCTCATAGTAGGTACTTTTGTTGATTTTAACAATAAAACTATTCTCACCGAAATCAATACATTTGACGAAAATCACTAAACTAAAATTAATATAACCTACAGTTATCAAACTAAGCTTAACTAATAATAGTAACATAACAAAAGCGTTATCTCCAAGACGTTAAATTTTATCACAAACCCTTGTTTAAATTGACAATAACGAACGTTTAACTATAGTTAAGCGTTAACTCAACGTTACCATAGCTTAACGGTTATCAGTTTACATATATCGCCAAATAAATAAGCTTGGGAAGCTAAATTTGATAACGCTATAAGGAATTTACATAAAATATTGTCTTCTAAATGAGTACAGTACGACATAACTTAGATGTAGCTTGTGGACGGTGAGCAACGGGCAGCTCGCCGTCCGATAAGGACCAACAGCCGGGTCGACGGCGCGTTGTGTTCCACGCGCACCTCAAAGAGATGTCAGCAGAATTGACGGGGTCCGCTAGGGCCAATGTCTGCCGGGGGTTCGAAGAAAACCGATAGGGACATCGTGGCCCCCCGGCAACATGGCAACTGAAGGAACACGGGTGGGTTTTAGTCAGTAAGAGTCTGACAAGCCCTCTCGCTCCACCCAGAACGGGAGAAGTTATTTGATGATTTCCCACCCAACAAAAAAAGATGTAGCATCGGCAAAATTCGTAAAATCGATCACCTCGATCGGTTGTTTTTTTAGAATAAACAAACGCAGATTCATCGCAAATTAACATTATAACAATAGGTACAAGAATCTTTTGGCGCGTGGCCAAAATCGGAACTAACGCCGCCATCTTGTTTTTTCAATACATTTCACAAAACTATTGCACAAAATGTTTACCAGCAGCGCCCCCCTGTCAACGTCATGTAAGCGTCAAAAGCTCTTCATAGCACTGTACGTTTAGATAAGATAAGTAGCAATAGCTTTTTAAACCGTTTCGTATTTCTGCAACGACCTTCAACAGGATTGACATAATGTCAGTCACATACATTTTTGACTTTTCCGTCATCGTTATCGCCGATAAAATGTCACTTTGTCTAAGCCCTTTTCTTTTTTTGGTTGGGTAATTATCAAATAACTTCTCCAGCTCTGAGCTGAGCGGGAGAAGTATCGCGGTATCAGACTCTACTGACTAAAACCCATCTGTGTTCCTTCCGTTGCCCTGTTGCCGGGGGCCACGATCTCCCTTTCGGTTTTATTCGCAACCCCGGCCGGCAGGGACCCTTAAATCTGTTTTTAGCCTGTGACTAAAACTAAACTTCGTTTAGCTAGATTAATTTTTATTATAATAGGTATGGTTTGCTTGCAGTTATCTTAACAAGTAATTTGAACCGAGTTAAGTCTTCAGTTAAACACCTGGTATAGTGCTTGCCTCTCTGAATTTGATATTGTTTTGTCAGTAATGAATCCGTGTCTTATCTACATGTATGGTTTTATTACCTTACAAGTATACGCAGAACTCAGGATGTCATCAAAATATCTGCATATTTATGTGGACATAGTGTTTATTGAACGACCATCCGATGCTATACACAATGTTTGGGACGACGGCACATTCGATTCGACAGTATTTTTTGAACAACAAAGCCGACCCGAAGCAATTACGATACATATTCGGCACTTGTCGATCGTCAAAATTTGTGCAGCATCCACCCTCGCTTTATCATGTTCGGGTCGGCTCGGCCCAATTTGAGCTAAGCCGAGGGGCTTTTTCCCGAACATAAATTAAAAAAAAACGATTCTGCCGTCCTGCTGTGCCAAATCGCCAAACATTTGTGTGAAGCACAACCATTTTTTTTTTTTTGGTTTTGAACTTAACAAATAACTTCTCCCGCTCTGGGCGGAGCGGGTGTCAGACTCTTACTGACTAAAACCCACTCGTGTTCCTTCAGTTGCCATGTTGCTGGGGGTCACGATTTCCCTTTCGGTTTTATTCGCAACCCCGGCAGGTATCGGCCCTAGCGGACCCCGTCAATTCTGTTTACCCCCTTATGTTTTTAAAGGTAAATTTTCAATCACCAATTTTGATATCAGATTTTTCCTATTTTCCTGAAAAATTAAACATGGAAAAGCATAGATATAAAGAAAATAAAGAAAAAAAAGGTTTTTTTACTCTAATAAGAAAGAAAAAAAAACCAAAGATTTTTAATCACGAGCACAGAACAGAAATCCCAACTAGTATTAAAATGTGAATTTGTTTGTTACGCTTTCACGGCTAAACAGCTGAACCGATTTTGATATAATTTGGTATGGGTATACTTTGAACCCCGGGGAAGGTCATAGGCTACTTTATATCGACATATCACGCAGGGGAAACCGCGGGCGGAAGGTTGTAGTAGAAACATTCAAATAGTGTAATAGTTAGATAGTCCAGGACTTAAAATTAGCCACAGATTTAGAGAGCATTGTTCTTTTTCAGAAATAATTTGTCTAAAAAAACCTAACTTTTTCGCTTAGAAAGATAAACTACTTGTATGAGTGTTTATAAAGCTCCTTTCATTTAAAATACTAGTTTAAACTTAGCTAATGCTGCTAAACTTTTAGTAAGTTTGCTCTGCCTTTGAGCGAAATTTATTTGAAACTCTATAATTGGGGGTCCCGTTTATTCTGAAGAATTTTGTTTCTTGTGCTAAGAGAAAGTTTTAGAAGTTTCATTATTTTTATACCTAGTAAACTAACTAAACCATCTCTTTACTTAAAACTAGCTTCCGCTAGCGGCTTCGCCCGCGTAATATCTTTATAAATTATAGTATTTTCATTATCATCATCATCATCAGCCTATAATGTTTCCACTGCTGGGACATAGGCCTCCTCTCTGTGAGAGGGAGTGGGCCGAAATCCACCACGCGGGCCCAGCATGGGTTGGCGGGTTCTAGGACAGCCGGTTTCTTCACGATGTTTTCCTTCACCGTTTTGAGAGCAGTGGTGGTGAAGTAATTTACACAAAGTAAAGCGCCTGACTAGGTTCGAACCTACGACCTACAACTCGTAAGTCGCGGCCGTTACCACTGGGCCACTACTGCTCTAATTAAAATTATAGTCTATTACTCAGTGATAATATAGTAATCTACTAGTGAAAGAATTTTTTAAATTGGTCCAGTAGTTTTTGAGTTCATTCACTACAAACAAAATTACAAATATTTTCTCTTTGTCATATTAGTATAGATTATTTGTTTTAGAAAGACTGTCTAGACTCTAAACTTTGTTTCAAGTATACTCTAAATTTTAGAGTATGTACATCCAGATATATGAATTTTTTCAGATATATGAAATTATAGTAAATGAATGACTCGTCAATATTATCGGGGTGAGCATAATTATTTTCTACTTGCTGCACCCCGCGGTTTCACCCACATAAGTCTTGATCCCGTGAGAATATCGGGATAAAAAGTATTCTATGTCCTAACCCATGTGCCAAATTTCATCCAAATCCATTCAGCTGTTTTAGCGACAAACAAACATACAAAAAATCTTTATAATATTAGTTTAGATAACAGGAACCGATCAAGACTGATAACTAAGCAACTGGTCTACCTCGGAACAAACTCAGGACTACGTGCTTAGAAGTCACCCTTGTACCACTACAGAAACAAAATATGGCTGGTCTTAAATAATGCCGATCAGTTGCCAAAGAACACTATGTTCTATGTTAAAGGGTTTGGTTTCCGCACTTAGTCCGTAAGGTGGACCATTGTGCGTGGGCCATGGCGGCCGTTTGGTGGTTATTCCAACCAGCCCACCTCCCTCCAGAAGCTAATTAAATCTCCTGGTCTGTTCAGAACATCTGTGTAGGATCTGGGTGACCCGAGGGTTTCTGTTCTAATCTGGGTGACGCCTGTGCATTCAAAGAGCACGTGCGCTACGGTTTCCTCAGCCTCCATGCACGCCCTGCACAGAGGACTGTCTGTTATGCCTATTGTATGGAAGTGTTTGTTTAGCGAGCAGTGCCCCGTGATGGTCCCCGTCACCAGGCGCAGGCTGTTCCTGTCCAGGCGTAATAAACGCCTGGTTAGCCTGCTATCCAAGGATGGCATAGCTTCCTTGGACTGCCTGCAACCCGGTGTCGAGGTCCACCAGTTCTCTGCTTGTGTGTGGGTGAACTCCTGTAGCCACCTGCGTATTTGGTTGAAGGGGATTGGCACGATAGGTTCGGGGCCATAGACTGCCGTGCCAGATCCTCTTCTAGCGAGTTCGTCAGCTGCGTCGTTACCTAGCGATCCGCTGTGTCCTTTTATCCATTGCAGTGTCACCGTGTTGCGGCTAGATACTGCCAAAGAACACTATGTACTCCAATTTCTTCGTATAAGATGTACGAAAGAAAAATAGGGTTAGCTGTATAAAGACACAACTCAGTCCCAGGTCACAACTAAAGACAATTACGTCCCTAGATACAGGAACTAAATAAATAGCTGGCAATTTGAAGAGTCGCCATTACACCATCAAACACCATTACCTTTTCCCACACTGTCCATTCGTATCCATTAGGGGTAAGCCATATTGTGGATGTAGTGCAGATAAGTGCAGAAATGCAACTTGGAACAAGACACGGGATAAGCTCGCGTAAGTGTGTCCAAATTGCGACTATTTCATTGGTGTAACTTTTCTGTCTTTTTTGAGTTAGGTTGGTTTTGTTTTGGCAACAATAACGCTTTTGTTATTTTATTTTTGTCATGCTAATTTGCGTTAATGCAGCTGAACCAGTCATTCGGTCAAACTAGAGAGCAAAAAATCTTCTGCAATGTGCACATTATTTTGTACAGTAATGCAAGGCTCGGATACCGGTTAAATTTTCAAACCATTATTATGTACTTGCCGTAAAAACCTTTACATTCGGTTTCGTTCGTATAAACCGGTTTTTATAAACCGGTTTTGGAGAGTCTTTACATAAAGGTTTTTTTCGGATTAAACGGTTTAGCGGTTTTTTGTTTAGTTTTTATTCAGCGTGGCGCGTTTACCGACATGCCGCTCGTCGAATAAACCGGTTAATTTTGGTTAAAATAAAGTTCTTAAAACGTTCACGTTCTTAAGAAAAGTTCGGAGTAAAACCCAAACAAACTGGTTTTAACCGGTATTTATTAAACCGGTTCCGAGCCTTGCAGTAATGATTGAAATAATGTTTGAAGTTCCCCTTGACTGATACGTGAAAGAAGACATCATTATCATCATTATACAAGACTTATGCCCGTTTTCACCGACAACTACCACAGACAAATAAAAGTGGACTGTTGGATTTTCAACGCTAGGTTCAGCGCTGAGAGTTGAAAATCCAACAATGCATTTTTATTTGACGATTCATTTAAGTGTCACTTAGTGAAGGCGGAAACGGGCATCACACTACTATTCGTTGTGGTTTTGTTTACAAAGCAGCAAAATATATGACAGAATTTCAGACAATCAATCAAATTCCATTCAAGTCTCATTTTTACCCCACTGTCCTGGCAATACGGTACGTATTTAACAGTTCCTTACGTCTAGTTGTTACTTGGCCTTCTGTGGGAACATTTTTGTCTACTGTAGCAGGTGGGCTGGGTTCATAGGAGCCGGCGGATGGTGCTAAGAGCCTAGCATGCCTAGATTGCTCAGTCTTAGATGGATTCTCTGCTAATTATGGAATTTATTGATAGACCGACTCATGTTATGTCACTTTGATGGCACATAATTTGTTGCTTATTTTTAACACTTAATGGCTGTATTCCTGTTGAAGGTAGGTGCACAAGATCGCCATTCCGACCACGGCAATTATATGGCTACCAATCAACCAAATGTGTATTAGGAAATTCTGGAGATAGTGCAATAAGGGGAAACCCATAGAATTTATCATATTTGCCACAAATAGGGAAATTAAGTAATCTTTATTTTGGAAGTGAAAAATTCTTTAGGCTCGTTGGGCATTTTTGAGATGAAAAAACAAAAAAAACTGAACTCGCGACACCGCTACCGACACCTCGTTTTTGTAAACGCGATTGTGCTCTTTATTTATATTGCATTACGGATAAATGTTCTATGCAAGTATTTTTACTTTAAAGGTTTTGGAAGTTTTTTAAGCTATTGCATAGCTTTTATCGCGGGCTTTGAGCGCGGCGACCGAATCAAGAAATTCCGTAACGTAACAAAAATAAAACCTATTACCCCCACTCTGCCTACCATGTAATGACGGTTCCCATGACAACGTGATGTTGTCATGGGAACGTAATTTTTGTTTTATGTCATCATGTCATCATCCCAAGTGTAGCGTTGACAAATACGAAGTATGGAGGTTACAAATGCTATGCAATAGCTTTACCGCGGCAGTCCCCGAGTGCCACACGTATTTTTTTTTTTTGTAAACGCGATTGTGCTCTTTGTTTAGAAAAGGTTTCGGACCAATGTTATTTACAAGTATTTTACTTCCACCAAGGCGATCCTGTTCAAGTTTTCACTTCTGTCGGCACTCCCGGAGTGCCACTGTTTTTTTTTATCTATCTATCTATTCAGCACACGGCTGGGCAACGGCCGCCCTTTCCGTTTTCCTTTTCCAAACACGTCTGTTCATTGCTATTACGGGCCAGTCCTTTCGGTAGGAATCAAGTAGCCTATAATGTTCCCACTGCTGGTACACAGGTCGCCTCTTGGTGAGAAGGAGTGGGCTGTAATCCACCAGTCCACCACGCGGGTTGGTAGATGTCACATGACTTCGAATTTTTGGTTCTAGGACATGCCGGTTTCCTCACAGTGTTTTCCTTCACCGTTTGATGATGAAATAACTTATTTATAGACGAAATTACGACCTTCAACTCGTAAGTCGCGGCTGTTACCACTGGGCCACCACTACTCTTCCACCACCAGAGAATCAAGTTTAATTTTTTGCTAACCTATTTTATCCCACTGCTGAGCAAAGGTCTTCCCCATACATTTCCAGTCTTCCTTATGTTATACTGTCTCCGGCGAGTCGGTTAGGAACGAGTCCAAATCGTCACGACAGCGCTTTTAAGGCCGGCCCTGGTGGCGACGCCCGTCATCAGACACTCACTGTGTGGCGATCCTGGCCCATCTGTTTTGATGCATCCTATAGGTGTGACCCGCCCAGTCCCATTTCAGCCTCGCAGACTTATCGCCAACATCGGTGACACCTGTCTTGGAGCGTATTGTGGTGTTGCGAAGTTTGTCGGTGACTTTGATTCGAATCAAGTATTATATAATTAATACAGGTTAATTAATATTATCATCATCATCATCGTGGACAGCTCAGTGATGGGCATAAATCCCTCTTTGCTTGTGCTAATCTCTAATCATAATCATAATCATCATTTATTGCATTCATGTAGTTCAAAAGTTATTACAAGTTTAAATTGGTTTCATACATGAACCCTGCTAGGGCACAGCAATATACATAGTTTAATGTGCTACAGTGTCACAATATTAAAACCACTGTGCTTAATCAATTACCTAATACTAATTTTACATAGTTATTATATGTCCATCATTTATCATTTGAATATAATATAAATAAGTTATTATCATGATAAAATATAGGATAGGGTAAGAACAATTAATTGGTCGTCATTTCCATTATAAATTAAAATAAGATAAAAATAAATTAAATTAAAACAAATAGCGATAACAATAATAATCATGAAACAACACATCATAACATAGGTAGGTAGTAAGTCAAGATTGTAGGTGCTGTGTGTATTGTGTAGGTCGAAATTTCAATGTCAAGATTTACTTATCGTCAAAGAATTCCTTTAGAGTGTAATACGATTTTAATATAAGGTATTTTTGGAGACTGTTTTTAAATTTATGTCCTTAATTGAATTTGGAAGCTTATTATATATTTTCACGCACATGGCTAAAGGTCCTGAATGGAACATAGTTAATTTTGAGCTTGGTAAGGCTAATTCATTTTTGTTTTGGCGTCTAACACTGCGATGTTGCGGGCGAATGTCCTTTCTGAGTGAGAATAATGATATGCTCCTGAGCCAGCCTCATTCAGGTTCTACCCGCGATGGCAACAATATCGTCCGCCCATTTTTCTGCCGCACAACCGACTTTAATGTCTAGTTTTATGAATATTCTAGATACATAGGACACTAGCCAACTTTACTAATAACTAATTCTGCAAACAAACTTTACTCTATTTATTTAGGACATTAGAAAAATAATGGTTAGAAAATTAAAAGTCTGACACGCCGACCGCTCCGCCCAGCGCGGGAGAAGTTATTTGATAATTTCCCACCCAAAAAAAAAAGATATCACACTTTCGTTATTTCGATATAAACGTAGGTAATAAAAAACTCCAATATTTCAAATTTCGACAAATACAAAGCAATGTAATGTTTCTACCATTTACATTAAAAAAATAACTCTAAAGTGCAGGAATTTCAACAATATTACACAATAACTGTCATTATTTCTCCGTATTTTTTTTCAAATCCTAACTAGTAGTATTATAAATGCGAATGTGAGTTTGTTCCGCTTTCACGCTAAAACGGCTGAACGAATTTGGATCAAATTTGGCACATGGGTAGACCATGACTTGGGTTAGGACGGAGGGTAATTTTTATCCCGATATTCCCACGGGATCGAGATTTATGCGGGTTAAACCGCGGGGCGGCGCTAGTGCTGTAATAAATAGAGAACCTTGTAACAACTAATATAATTGTTGCCTTCATTAAATGTTTCATAGAAAATTCGCCATCATGGATTCAACAAGCGTAATCATAAAGCGAAAATGGTATTATAACCGTTCCTATCACTTACTTTTAATCATTTCTGGGAATAATTAATTCGTATTTTGGCCCATTAATATTAATTTACCTTAGGATAACTATAAGGAAATGTATCCGCCTACGCGGGAGTTAATATTAGATGAAACAGAATTTAAATTATAAGATACTTGTTTTGCATTTACCTTCATTTATATTTATATAAATACTAGCTGTTGCTCATGACTTCGTCTGCGTGTTTTGTATTTCAATATCCTTTCTAATCCTATCCTACTAAACTTGTATATCGGAGACAGGTATGTGAGTCTTTCGTTATTATCAGCGATATTTTAACTTCTGTGGGTAGTGTTGATTAATGCGCAACAGAAAAATCGTTTGCAGTTCAGATCACATAATAATTAACTATCAAATTAATCACACTAGCAATTCACTCACTATTCGGAAGGCGCGACAGTTTCTAAACGTCTTCAGTGCTTGACCGCCATCCATTAACTCTGCTCAGTTCCGGTCCGGCCAGTCCGAACGTTGTTTTAGACTCTGTCGAATGCCGCTACGCGGCGCTGACGTCCCGATTAGTCAACTCAGCAACGTATTTCTAACATATATTTATTTAATTTATATTTCTTTATTTATTTATAATAATCATATTAATATTATAAATGTGAAAGTTTGTGAGGATGGATGGATGTTTGTTACTTTTTCACGCAAAAACGACTACACGGATTTGAATGAAATTTGGCACACAGATAATTTATAATCTGGATTAACACATAGAATACTTTTTATCCCGATATTTCCACGGGATCGAGACTTATGCGGGTAAAACCGCGGAGCGCTACTATTATTATAAATGCGAAAGTTATTTTGTTACGCTTTCACGCAAAAACGGCCGAACGGATTTGAATGAAATTTGGCACATGCGTAGACCATGAACTTGCTTAGGATATAGTATACTTTTTATCTCGATATTCCCACGGAATCGACACTTATGCGGGTGAAACTGCGTGGCACAGCTAGTTATTTTGTAAAAAAATCCATCATAGTTTTTGTCATTCACCAGATCCCAGGCTACCAATCTATCATGTGATTTTAAAAAGGTAAAAGATAGATTTGCTTTCATATTTATTATATTAGTATGGATGGATTTTAAGGTTACTTTACCTTTGACCTTTACCGTTGTTATTTTAACAACAGAACTTTAGACATCGTTTTCGACACCCACGTTTACAGAAACTGGATTATTATTTTAATTCGCGATCCTCCTTAGATACTTTTGACATGACCCAAGATTTCAACCCGTATGCTGGCCATGTTCAAAAAGTTTGAATTACGATAATTACTTTGTTTTCTATTGGGTGTTTCTGGGTACCTGCGAGCTGCGGCCCTCCATATAGTTTCCGACTTTTCAGTAAATACTACAAGTATTGTTAATTTTTAACCGACTTCCAAAAGGAGGAGGTTTACAATTCGACTGTATGTTGTTTTTTTTTTTTTTGTATGTTTGTTACGCGATTACTCCGTCAATTATGAATTGATTTTGATGGTTCTTTTTTTGTTTGGTAGATCATACTTCAGAGGTGGTCCCATATAAATTTTATTAACTTTGCTTGGGTAGTTTTTGAGTTAGCTTCAATAATACGTATTTTTTCCTCACTTAGTATGTGGATGATATTATGATAACTTCCTGTCACTGTTATTTACATAGCAGGTAGTGGTATTCGAATTTGTGTGGGGTAGGTATCACAACTAAAAAGTGAAAAATAAAAACTTTTTACAAAAAAAAAAACAACCGACTTCAAAAAAAACACTACAAAGTGAAAAATAACTTTAATTTCGGAAGTCGGTGACAAAGAACGAAAATTACGAAAGACACCGACTTCCGAAATTAAAGTTATTTTTCACTTTGTAGTGTTTTTTTGAAGTCGGTTGTTTTTTTTTGGTAAAAAGTTTTTTATCCTACTTAGATGTTGTCTTGCCCAATAGCCCTGCACATTTTTTTTTGAAGCGAAAACTTCTTTAGGCGCGTTGGGCATTTTTGAAATGGGACTAAACCATTGATTTCGCGACACTGTGACGACACCTCATTTTTGTAAACGCGATTATGCTCTTTATTTATATTAAGTTATGGATCAATGTTCTATGCAAGTATTTTTACTTTAAAGGTTTTGTAAACGCGATTGTGCTCTTTATTTATATTACGTTATGGATCAATGTTCTATGCAAGTATTTTTACTTTAAAGGTTTTGTAAACGCGTTTTTGCTCTTTATTTTGATAAGGTTAGGGACCAATGTTCTATACAAGTATTTTTCTTCCACCAAGGTGGTTTTGTTCAAGTTTTCACTTCTGTCGGCACTCCCGGAGTACCACAATTTTTTTTTGCATAAAATTTATGTTAGTTTTACAACATACATGCATTTTTCACATAGAGTAGGCAGAAACTACAGATCTCTTGCTACGATCCTCACATTCTCCTTTTGCTTCGTTTACGTCCATACATCTGGTCAAGTGGTCATAGTTTTTCAAATGTATCTAACGATATTTCGATACACTCTACCGATAATTTCAAACATCTTATACGCAAAAGGGCGATACATTTTCTTTTACACTGGCAGTCAAGTAGACTCGTTTTTAGACCAGTTTTCTATTTCTGCCTACCTAGGCAAACCGATCAAGTATTTTATCCCTCGTAGTGCACTCGCTACATTGTTTGTAATAAATGGTTCCTGACGTTAATCTCAGTCCATAGTAATAAGGTTTTACTGTTAGAATCTCGAACTCCATGAAGAAGTCTTGAAGTACAATTAATATTGCTTGGTGATCACAATGGCAAGAGGAGAACGCTCTAGCTGCTGTACCAATTTTATTACTGTCGATTGACCTGGGATTCGCATTATGGAGTCTTGTCAATAATATAGGTAATGAAACGGTTTTTTTTGGGCATAGTTTACTTTAATAATATGGTAACTTGTAAAGCCGAACGAAATTAAAAGGAAAACTATGACAGCTAAGTAAGCTGTGATAGTTTTCCTTTTAATTTCGTTATATACTACTGCTGTAAATTTTTACACACATTCAAAACCAACCATTTAGTTGGCAGGGTTGGCAGGCTTGATTCTAACAAAAATTAGCACTTTAAAGCTTAATATTTCGAAAACAGATCCCTGAATCTAAAAATGGTTTTAACAAACTCACAATATTTTTGAACGACCTTTCTAACAACACCCCACACTATGGGATACATGAAGAAAAAAAATCATCCCCATTTTACGTGTCGGAGAGGTATCTTAAAAAAAAACGACATTTTATTTTACTACTTTGTCGGCGTGATTAGAACACATATTATTACATACCCATGCTAAATTACAGCTTTCTAGTACTAAGAGTCTCTGAGCTAAGCTGTGGACAGACAGACAGGCAGACAGATAGACAGATGGACATGACGAAACTATAAGGGTTCCTTGTTTACCACGGAACCCTAAAAAGTCACTTTTTGTCTCTGTAAGTGTGGCCGCTTAGTTTTTAATCGACTTCCAAAAAGGAGGAGGTTATATGTTCGTCGCGTATGTTTGTTTTTTTTTTTTTATGTATATCCACCGATTTCTCCGTCAATTGTGGACCGATTTTGAAAATTCTTTTTTTGTTTGAAAGGATGTACTCTCGAATTGGTCCCGTATAAATTATATTAACTTTGCTTGGATACTTTTTGAGTTAGCTACAAAATACGTATTTTTTTCCTACTTAGTATGTAGATGATATGATAAGTTTCTGTCACTGGTAGCAGGTAGTGGTATTCGAATATGTGTGGGGTAGGTACCACAACTAAAAAGTGAAAAATAAAAACTTTTTACAAAAAAAAAACAACTGACCTCCAAAAAAACACTACAAAGTAAAAAATAACTTTAATTTCGGAAGTCGGTGGCAAAAAACGAAAATACAAAACCCAAGACACCGACTTCCGAAATTTAAGTTATTTAAAAGTTTTTATTGTTAACTACGCAAATGATTTCTAGAGTATTTATTTTTACGTAAATATTTTATAATATTTTAAGTCAATATTTAAACTTTACACAAAAATTTCGATTTTTTGAGATGTGGCCATTGCGGGATGGTAGTAACGGATACTCAAATATGCTCAAAATTGGCAAAAGAAGTATGTTGTATTTCCTGTAGGATGCTAGAAATTACCGGTGGAAGCTATTGCCTGCTTTTAGTCAGATGTAGGTTCCCACTAACATTAAAATAAATGTAGAGTTGAGTTATTAATCGAATTCGGTACTGCCGAGGCTGGCCCAGAAAAATCCGGCGAGATGATGGGACTCGTACCTTGAAACACGAGGTGGCGCGGGAAAAGAGTTCCTGGAAGGACTTGGGGAGGCCTTTGCCTAGCTGTTTAGAACAGCAGCAGTGGGACAGTATAGTCAATTTTTTTTTTTTAAATTTGTTTAAAGGACTTTGTCGCTTAGCGACCACAACGCCCAGTGCAGAAAAACACAAAATTGTTGATGAAGATCTACCTTATCACTAACTTGTTCAATTGTTTAGCCTTATCGGACATTGGAAAAGCAAGGATGGTATTACAAAAGCCAATATCATACCTTTTACATCGTCCGAAAACATTACTTCTAGTATTTTCATTCCGGACACACTCCATCAGAATATGAAAAAAATCATCAACCACTCCACAGGCATCACAATTTGTAGACAAAGCTCTCCTCATTAAGGTTGAACTAATCGCGAGCTCGAACACATTGGTGGGCTTGGTCAAAAAGCACGCTATCTCACCTGGCATCGTGTCCGACAGAGATAGTATCAGTGATGAGCAGTTAGACGCTGGTCTACATGCACAAACTCTAGTTCGCACGCACACAAACACTGTTCAGAACGATTTTAGTAAAACGAGCGCGTAAAAAATTACGAAAAGTCCTTTGGAAGGTAGAGTTTTATGAAAAAACTACTGCATAAATCAATTACGAATAATGTTTATTATAATTTTCGACGATTGAGCTTTGTCGAAACGAGCTTTGTTTTGGTGATTTTATACTTCTTTTATTACTTATTTACTCCCAAAGTTGCGTTAAAATTAGCAGGAAAAACGAATCTTTGTTGGCTCATAACTTTTTAATTGCTTTTTTTTTACTATTCTGCTTCTTTACAGACAAAATTAATAATAAGACAAAACGATTTCATATTTTACTTTGGATGTACAGTGTGTAACAGTGGAGTAAAACCCCCCCGAAATTTGTATGGAAAAAGTATCGGCTAGTTGCGCCTTAAGCAATGAAACTTATATGATGGAATGTGTCCGGAACAAAGTCTTCTATAAAATCGTATTTATAAATGCGATAGTGAATTACTTTGATCAGTAACTGATGAGATTTGGGAAAAGGCTAGGCAGATTTGATGCAGATTGCTGAATAGTACTTAAACCAAGAAAATTAATGCAATCGAATCACTTTAGACTGCCGCGTTGGTCTAGTGGTCACAAACGCTACTGCTGAGCATGAGGTCCTGGGTACAAGTCCATAGAACGACAAGAAGAAGACACTTGGTTTGAAATAGGTGATAGTAATGAAGAAGAACGACAAGAAGAAGACACTTGGTTTGAAATAGGTGATAGTAATGAAGAAGAACGACAAGAAGAAGACACTTGGTTTGAAATAGGTGATAGTAATGAAGAAGAACGACAAGAAGAAGACACTAAAACCGTTACCTTCAACAACAGTTTGAGTGTCTTCTTCTTGTCGTTCTTCTTCAGGTTGAGCAGTTTTTTGGGATTTTTCATCAGAAATTTCTTAGTAGCAGCCCGGAGTTTGGATTTATGCGGTTGATGGTAATAGGCTCGCCTCCTAATATATTGGACTTAAACATAACTGGCGGAATGTGGGTGTACACTAGTACAACTCTGCCTAGCCATACAGGAAAAATAGGCACACAAACAGCAATGCACTTCTTAAAACCTGTTTTTCGAAGTGTCAACATGTCCATATATTTCTGTAACCCAAGTTGACAGCTAACCCTTTCCGTGTTTACTTCGACCGCAGTCCTCGTGCAGTTAATAGCTAACTGTTGTTAACCATAATCAGCTTGCTAGGAGACGGATTGCTTTAAACCATGGTTATGATTTAGAAGTGTATTTATTTATGATTTTGTTACTTTGTTGGTCTTTGATTTGGCACGATTTTATAGAAAAATGGCTGCCTCGTTGGTCAGCATAAGGTCCTGGCTTCGATTCCCTGGTCAAATAAAGTGTTATTTAGTTTTTCATCATGATTTTCTCCTTAGCAGCCCGGAGTCTGGATTTAGGCCCGCTTGGTGGCAATAGGCTTGCCCCCTTGTGATATTAAGATGATGATTCTTGTGATTTTAAGTAATAGAAAAATAAACGTGTGTTTGTAGCGAAGATTTATGTCGCATGACTTCACGTCGCAATATTTTAAGTGGACTGTGTTATCAGTATGATCACATATATAAACATATCGTCACTAGAAAGGCAAAAATACTTAACCACCTTATAAATAATGAGGCGGTTAAGTAATTTTGCCTTTCCCGTGACGACCTATTGATAGCTAGCTATACAAACGTTACATTCAGTAGGTTGTAACTAGTTACCAATGAACAGTGTTTTATCTATGCAATGAACAACATTGTCAAACTTTTATTGATTGAATACGAGGCTTTTGGCTACTTTTGTATTGTATTTTATGTATTTTTTTTAAAATATTCGTTTTGTTTGTGCAGAATAAACAAATTTTCTTTCTTTCTTTTTTTTAACACGACATTTTGATTAAGAGTTCTCTTCAAATTGACTACAAAGTACTGTTCTTCAGCTTATCACAATCATTTTTTTTTCCATAAATGAATAACAACCACATATTTTTAACCGAGTTCCAAAAGGAGGAGGTTCTCAATTCGACTGTATGTTTTTTTTTGTTTGTTTGTTACGCGATTACTCCGCCAATTATGAATTGATTTTGATGGTTCTTTTTTGTTTGATAGGTCATACCTCAGAGGTGGTCCCATATAAATTTGATTACCTTTGCTTGGGTAGTTTTTGAGTTAGTTTCAATAATACGTATTTATTCCCACTTAGTATGTGGATTATTAGTTCCTATCACTGTTATTTACATAGCAGGTAGTGGTATTCAAATTTATGAGGAGTAGGTACTACAACTAAAAAGTGAAAAATCAAAACTTTTTACAAAAAAAAAACGACCGAATTCCAAAAAAAAACACTATAAAGTGAAAAATAACTTTAGTTTTGGAAGTCGGTGGCAAAAAACGAAAATTCTAAACCAAAGACACCGACTTCCGAAACTAAAGTTATTTTTCACTTTGTAGTGTTTTTTTTTAAGTCGATTGTTTTTTTTTTTTTGTAAAAAGTTTTTGCTCAACCAATTGGTGATCTATCTTATTATTAGCCAGCAGGAGGATGCTGATAACATCCAACAAGTCAAACCAAGAGTTATTTTTCCGCTTTCTACGCAGGAAATCATAAAAATATCCCGCTGTGCATTAGGTGCAAGTGCATAAAATATTATCCTTAGTACTTGTATCCATCGATGTAATTTTATCTGCTATCAATGATTACTTGAGCAAATTAAAGTCTAGATGAACAAGCGATAATATCGAAGACTTCCTTGGACGTGTAACGGTACTAATGGTTTTCTTTGACTTCTTACTAAGCTTACGTGTAAGGTTTCACGGTAATCTCTATCCTTTTCCTGTTTTCTGTAATTGGAATTGCAGATCGTAGGTAGATAGATAGCTGGATAGACATGTCAAAACTATATAAGCTTGTTTATGCCATTTGCTTCCATATATATGGTCGCAGGGATATTGGCAAATCAGTGATATTAAACTTTGTCAACCGCCTCCATTTCTCACAATTTAACGGCCTTATTTCAGTGACATTATAATTCCACTGGACCCACGCAGTAATATTTAGACAATTTCACTATATAATTATGTTAAAAGCTAGTTAAATTGTGAGATGGTCAATGATTGGTCCGTTTCCAATGTCATGCCTTACTTTTATCATAAAATGAATAAACTTTTATGCAGATCTTAATGGCGGATGAAGAAGAGTTGACCAATCAAAACGCACGAAGACCCCACTACAAACTTGACTCATAATATACCTAGGGTTATTAGATTACAAAATCACTACAGCGTTCCCGTGGAATTAAAATACCACAAAAAAGTCAAAGTTAAATTGTGAGAAACGGAGGCGATTGACAAACTTTGTCAATCGCCTCCATTTAGAGGTATTGGTGGTTTGACAATATCTCTGTGACATATATATTGCAGTAGAGCCTCCTTCGAAGAAATTTATAAAGCAACAGGCACATGGACATAAAGATCAAATACAAAACTCATTTATTCAAACAAGGTTGAGAATCAGCACATTTTGAACGTTACAGCATGTTATGAGACAGTTTAATTTTGTCTTAATGATAGAAAACGGGTAAATTTTTTTGCTACCGGACTACTTTCTTTCTTCCATACTAATGTTATGAACGCGAACATTACTCTATCAGTCTGTTATTTTTAACGCCGAAACTACTGAATAGAATATTTTGAAATTAGACACATGTAGCCTGGTACCTGCAGAAGGACATAAGGTACTTTTACTTTTTTGACAGAAGTGAAAACATGAACAAGATCGCCCTGGTGGAACAAAATACTTGTATAGAACATTGGTCCGTAACCTTATCTAAATAAAGAATACTATCGCGTTTACAAAAAAAAGTACTTCCAAAACCTTTAAAGTAAAAATACTTGCATAGAACATTGATCCATAACAAAATATAAATAAAGAGCACAATCGCGTTTACAAAAATGAGGTTTCGGTAACGGTGTCGCAAATTCAACTGCTTTTTCCCATCTCAAAAATGCCCAACGCGCCTAAACAAGTTTTAACTTCAAAAAAAAATGTGACATACGTCCAGATTTTCCTCGGTAACATATTGGATATCAGATTCCAACCAGTAAAACCTGTCTCTTGTTGTCCAGACCCATAATCATAATTATTTAAATATTCCATGACATGCTATATCGCTAAATGCTGGCGAGAACGAATATTATCCGTAATGAGTTCAAACCTGCATAATGTTATGTTGGTGTTGGTGCACCAACACTGGCTAATTATGTCTAGAGGAGAGTGCAGATTTGATCGATTTTCTTGTTGGATTTACAAACTGCAACTGCTAATAGTACTCTCTTCGTACACGTAGAGTAAAACCGGCCAAGTACGTGTCGGACCACGCACAATGAAGGGTTTCGTAGTTGGGATGAATTTATCCCAAAAACAAACTTAACTTTGTAGTTGAAAAATATGTTCTCCCATACGGAATGTATGGGAAAACATGTTTTTGCAAAGTTAAGTTGGTCGATTATTACTCGTTAACTTGTAGAGCTTACTTAGCTGTGATAGTTTTCCTTTTAATTTCGTTATATAAACTACTGCTGTGATTTTTTTCAATTATCCAAAACCAACCATTTAGCTGGCAGAGGGGGACACTTGACTCTAACAAAAATTAGCACTTTAAAGCTTAATATTTTGCAAACGGATCCTTGAATCCAAAAATGGTTTTCACAAACTCCCAATGTTTTTGAAGGACCTTTCCAATGATACCCCACACCATGGGTTAAAAAAAGAAAAAAAAGCATTACCAAAAAAAAATGTTTTTCATAATTTTGTTTTACCACTTTGTCGGCGTAATTAATATCTATACCTATGCCAAATTACAGCTTTCTAGTACTAAGGGTCTCGGAGCTAGACCGCGGACAGACAGACAGACAGACAGACGGACATGACGAAACTATAAGGGTTCCTTGTATACTACGGAAACCTAAAAATGGTCTTTAGAGACCAATTAACATTTTTTAAGTAATGTTTTTCATCTATAGATAGATAGAATATTCTTTATTATGTACACCATAAAAATTACCACTAGACTAACACACACTCACACACTATACACTCAATCACACACACACACTCACACTCACTCACTCACTATTCTATTTAATTATTACTATTGCTATCTTACTTTATTCGGTTCAAAATGATAAGGATGGGTAAAAAATAAAAATAAATTTTGAAGAAAGGTAGGTAACTGTTGTAGTTTAGTCATGCACAGTGTATACCTTTTATCCGCTTCAAACTAGGATTTTTACTTTGGCATAAAAAATATGGGAAGATCCTTATAGTACACACGGCTACATATCAAACTAAACATTTTCCGTATAAGCTGACCTCTTATTGTACGAAAATCCCATTGCTTGATATGTAGCCGTGTATACCATTCCGAAAACGTGCGTTAGTCAACTTTGAAATTGATTATAAAGTCAGGAAAATTAATTGTGAAGCAATTTTACTACCAACTTAAATTGTCCGTATATTCAAATCACAAATATCATTCTTTGACTGTTTTATGAAATGGATATCACATGACAAATTGACGTAGGGTGTAAATTTTCCTAACAATTTCTCTGACTGTACCTACTAGCACATAATTATCATCTGTAAGCCCCTTTACGAATGGTTACTGTGCCTCCATGGGACTCAATCTCAGAAAAAATATTGAAGAGTTTCGAGTACAATAAATTATTTGTATTTTTTCTCTGTAAATGTGGTAATTTAGGTATTTAAGGACATGTTTAAAATAAGTGCTTTATTACTACCATGTTACTGGTTGACGTACCGTCAGTGCATGTGCACTTATTTAAATTACTTGTTTCGCAGTTTTTTTTACTATAGTCTGTTTTAAACGTCTCTCACCGTTGGCATAAACTTCTTGGTCCAGCTTTGTTTTATGGATTTTGAACACGTCAAGGGACACTAAACACCCATAGACATAATAACTAGTGCTATTTGAATTTGTACTGTTTACTTGAATAATAAAGTTTTTATATTTTTTTATTAACGGCACGGTTGGCGCAGTGGTTAAGCGATTGACTGCTGCGCTGCGTGTCGCGGGTTCGATTCCCGCACGGAACAAATATTTGTATGACCTACAAGTAGTTGTTCCGGGTCTGGCTGTTTGTGTATGTGAGTTTAAATGTTTGTAAACGCACCCACGATACAGGAGAAATTCCTAGTGTGGGGCAACGTTTTTAAAGAAAATAAAATAAAATAAATTATATATTTATAAAACTTCAGTTGTGTTTCGTTCAGTGTCCAACCGATTATGAGATTTTTTTAACAATCTAGTCTTTTTTAATTCAGCACCCTAATTTCATAACTCGCGATGAATCACAATGTTTCATTTTGACAGTTCAACATCATTCATTGCTTTATTTACGTTGTTGAGCAGACAAATTTGCCGAACAGATGAAGCAATGGATTAACAATTTCCTTAAAAAACTTTTTACAAAAAAAAAAACAACCGACCTCCAAAAAAAAAACACTACAAAGTGAAAAATAACTTTAATTTCGGAAGTCGGTGTCTTGGGTTTTGTATTTTCGTTTTTTGCCACCGACTTCCGAAATTAAAGTTATTTTTCACTTTGTAGTGTTTTTTTTTGGAGGTCGGTTGTTTTTTTTTTGTAAAAAGTTTTTATTTGTCACTTTTTAGTTTTTAGTACCTACCCCACACACATTCAAATACCACTACCTGCTACCAGTGACAGAAACTTATCATATCATCTACATATTAAGTGGGAAAAAAATACGTTTTTTGTAGCTAACTCAAAAACTATCCAAGCAAAGTTAATAAAATTTATATGGAACCAATTCCAGAGCACACCCTTTCAAACAAAAAAAGAATTTTCAAAATCGGTCCACAATTGACGGAGAAATCGGTGGACATACATAAAAAAAAAAAAAAAAAACAAACATACGCGACGAACATATAACCTCCTCCTTTTTGGAAGTCGGTTAAAAATGATTAAGATTATGATTGATCAAATGTTACGCGTATTTTTTTATGTAACCTATTACAAAAGACTATTCGAAAACTATTCGTTTTGATGAAAAAGAACACAATTTAAAATCCAATCGATAAATCAATGTACAATTTGAAATATCAACACAAATTGGCACTTAAAGTAAAAATTAATAAACTTCACGCCTCTACAACTCGTATTATTTTAATAATCCCAGAGCTTTACTTTATCCTCGCCAATTTGGGTGCAAACCAATAAAAATAATAACCGCAACCAATCGGTCACAGTAACGCCATATTGGTATTATTAATTCTGTGGTATAGACTTTTTGGCATATCATTTAAATTTTAGGTACACAGTGCTACATAATTTCCAGTATAAGCTGACCTCTCACTGTACTGAAATCATATAAAATGCGAGATCAGCTTATACTGCATATGTATAGCTTGATATGTAACCATGTGTACTTACTATTTCAAAAAATAAAATAAAAAAAATGTTTATTTCGACCAACCAAGGATCATATTAGGCACAATTAGCATTGCCATACAACGTGGCAATGCCGCCAGTCTCTTGGGTACATTGCCAGTCGACAGCGATGCGGAGGAATTTTTCGGCGCCATATATGTATAGTTTTAATTAGGTTGGGTTTTTATATTTTTATTGTTTGTAAGTTAATTTAGTAAACCTACGAAGTTTATCCAGAGTATATATTTTTATCCTCTTTAATAAATAAAAACAAAAAAAGGAACCACAATTAAAAAGACTTCGAATAAACAAATTACAAACTTCGATTGCTCAGTACGTGAATGATACAACAATGGTTCAGGTACTGTAGTGTGACAATCGAGCCTCTGCGCAAATGCCCTCAGGACGCCGCTGGGGCTAGCCCGAACTCTACGCACTAGGGATGTGCTTGCATCAACTAACCCTGATTATTTTCTCCTGATTTTTAAAAGACTGATCAGAAGTCCTAGACAAAGTGATATTCTATTAGCGATAACGTAGATGGAAAAATTGAAATTGTATTTGATTGACTTAAGCTATAGAAAATCTTAGGTCAATCCTGTTGGACGTTGCTGTAGAAATTCGAAACGTTTTGAAAGCGATTGTCACTTGCTTTAGGGTCTCTGATCAGTTGGTTAATCATCTGTCTTTGGTTCTGATTGGTGAAGAGTAATAACATCTGTCAGTCTCTTAAAAAATGCTAAAGTCAAAAAATTCTTGGTTGAATTCGATCCTGAGGGTCGGATAAAAGTTAAGGCTAAACTTAGCATTTTCAAAAAAACCTGGGGCTTTGGATTTGTGCCACTTTAGTAGTGGGTTCCTTATAGTTTCTCACCCTATCATAAGGGATTTAAAAAACTAAACTAAAAATATTTGAGTACCTATGCAGAATTGCATACTAGGTACTGTTTGCTAAATGATAGTGGCAGTAGTTCAAAAACCGAAAGGGAGATCGTGGCCCCCGGCAACATGGCAACTGAAAGAACACGGGTGGGTTTTAGTCAGTAAGAGACTGACACGCCCTCCCGCTCCGCCTAGAGCGGAGAGAAGTTATTTGATAATATCCCATCCAAAAAAATAAAAATAAGGTAGGTACTATTTTTGCTAACTGATAGAGGCAGTAGTTACGCGTGTTCAGAAGCCCAAATACCAAATACAAGACCACCATCAAACATAAATTATTTTGATTCGTATTTACATCATTCTTACATTAAAAGTTCAAGCAATCAATCGACAATGTTATGCATGTATGCTATTATTCAATTTCTTTCGTAATTGCCAAAAGTCGTTGCGATTCGTCACACAAACATTATGCTTTCGATATGGGGTTTTTATAACAAACGGCACGGGTTTTGTGTATCGATGCCTTTCCCATAATAGTATGGTGTGTTTGATGGGAACAAGACTTTGAAGTACCGTATAGTTTACCCATCTCTAATGTATATATCGCAGCCATCTGGTTAAATTAGCCAGCTAATAACTCAAACATATTTACAACTAACTACTATATATGTATATTATGTACAAGTATGTAAAGGAAAAAGTTAAAAATAAAGAGAAGAGATCATTGGCCGTCAAAAAATTCGTCTGCATCGCTGTCAGCGGAAAAAGTGCCCAAAAGGCTGGCAGCGTTGCCACGTTGGATGGCAATGCTGATTCTTTGGCCTAAGAATTGGCCAGCCCTCTGGTCACGTAAAGAGTCGACCAACCGCTTGGCAATGTCCCGGAATACTCGGTGAGCACTCGGACCCCATGACCCTCGTATTTCAACCTCAAACGTCTCAAAAATATAGCTACCAGTGAGGTTGCTATATTTGTGCCGTTTGAGGTTTCCTGCACCTGCAGCAGCCGCCAACTAATTGGGTGTCTAGGCCGTTCATTAACCGCCGGCATCCAATTAAATAACTGAAGGACAACTAGCCAAATCATTGAGCGCAACGTTTAACCAGATGGCTGAATGTCGTGTAGTCATTTAGTTAAACTGGGTGAAATAGGTTAGGTTAGAACTGTGACCAATCCGTGCACGAGCCGAGCGAGCGTTATTTCCAAGTTGCTCGCAGTTTTTTTTTCACCATTTGACTCTTGGCTGAGTCTTGGTTAGTTATCTTCAAAGGACTGACTTTCAATGCGCCAAGTTGTTAAACGTTGAATGATTCTAGTTCAATTAAATATCGGCTTAGGCATCCAATTGGATGCGTATACATAGGCGTCCAGTTAGCTGGCTGAATTTAATCAGATGGCTGCGACATACATATCGATACTTGAAAGGCAACATTGACTAAGCGACATGGGACTACCATATCGCTTAGTCAATGTTGCCTTTCAAGCATCGATATAACTTGTCAATGCTGTCAGCCTTTTGGGCACTTTTCCTGTTGACAGCGATGCGGACGAATTTTGTGATGCCCTATGATTCTTTCCCCTCGTTTTTTTTATACATGTCCATTATTATTATTTTAAGACTTTTAGCTTATATATTATGTAATTAATGTTATCTTGTTTGGAAATAAAATACAATTAGTTAGTTTCACATATATCTATAATCTTTTTATCTATCACTGCAGGGCAAATACCTCTTCTTTAACAGAGAAGGAACGAGTGTTGCTTACTTTGCTACATAATACGCTACGCTTATATAAGTGTCCCGATTTTTAAACCTTCTGTATCTTGGAATAACTTTTAAAGTTGCATAATTTATGAATTGTTTGAATATTTTTATTGAAATAACATGTTTTAAATCAATGAACAAATTAATCATTCGCGTCGTACTGTCCAGATTTTTTGCCATAGCCTCCCCTTCGTTACTCTTGTCCTAAGTTCCATAGACAGACTTCCTTCAAATAATTTTGAACCGGCAAACCCCGACCATTACTACACAAATAAATACTCGACATTAAAACAATAACTAGCTATAACAAAGCGCATTGCGGTGCATGCTTTACTGTTAATGCACCCATTTCCATCAGTTCAGTTTACTACTTGTATTGCGATAAGCACCTGATATACTCACCGAGTGTTTATTACCAGTTTTATGGCTAATGGGTAAGCAGGGGTTTAGGTAAAGTTACGTGTGAGCTAATTAATGACGAATAACACTAAAATCTGTGATTGGTTTGTGGTAAAGAATAAGAACCCGCTCGCACCACATAATACTAAATGCGTTAAGGCGCTGACAAGAGGCAAATTTTATAAATAGGCTTGTCTTAAAAAAAAAAACAAATCCATACAATGTCGCCCATCGGCATGTGCCCGCCCGCATTTTTTTGAATGTTCATGAAAAATTGTCGAAAAATAACTTTTAAAGATCTCGTTTTTTGTTTTTTTCTGAAGAGATATTGCTTTTTTTAATGTTAGATTTTTTTTTTTCAAAATCTGTTTCATAAAATCCTATGATTTTATGACAATAAAAATATTAATTAATCCGATAAAATAACTCATAAGCTTTTAGAAGTAATAAACAGAATCCAAATCGAGTCAATAACATCAGAGATATGGCAAACGCTACTCAAAACAAAAAAAAAAATTAAAAACATGAAAAATATTAATAACATGAAAAATATTAAAGATAGATCTCCCTTCAAAGTTATTTTTCGATAATTTTTCACGTAATTCCGAAAAATGCGGGCGGGCACATGCCCATGGGCGACATTGTATTTCTCAGAACTTGGTTGTTACCAAAACACGTTTTGAACTAAATTTGCTAACGAATTTAGTGATTTGTGGTTTTTCTAGGTGCCTTTTTATTTTACCTTGCCAAATTTCATAGACAAGATAACATGAACAACATTAGTGAAAAATACAGGTTTTATGATTATATAAATGACAAAGTACCTACATGTGATGGGCATTAATATCTAGTGATGATCAAGTAACTACACTACCAGTGAACTTACTTCAAATTGTGAGTAAAGGTACAATTCCGTAGCCGTAGCAGGCAGCAGCAGCATGCGACTTCATAGAAATTTGATTCGATTTCATAGAAATACATAGAAACCAGTTATAAACTAGAGTGTCGCGGTAACCCGTTTACTGCTGCTGCTGTCTGCAGTCGGCTACAGACTTGTACCTTTAATTAACGACCTGCCCCTGCTTCGCGGTTTTTACGACTTGACAAAAAATCGTGATTTCTTTATTATATAATATTTAAGTTTTATTTAAATTGTAAACACATAAACCATCCGGAATTAATTCTCTAAATTATGGATAAAACTGCATCAAAATTCGTTAGTTTAGAAGAACAACTCGGCCACACAGGCAGACATACAAAGCGACTTTTTATAACTATGCGCTTAGAGCTGTCAAAATTGTAGGTTGTTAGTATTGAATTCACCCGCCCGGTTACCTCCTCAGTGCCCCGAGGGGACGCCTCTTAATACGATCTACACTACTCCTGTCATCTCCACAGTTGCTATCTTATTATTTGTTATTGTTATTATTTAAACCACATACACTGTAATATTTAGACGTTGACAGGCGCACAGTTATAACATTATAATTATATACTTATAGATGTATTTTTTTTTTATCATCATTAGAAATTTATCGATATTCATCAGGTCTATGAAATTTTGCCAGTTAATTTTAGTTAGCCTACGCTGTCCCACTGCTAAGCAAAGACCTCCCCAAAATCCTTCCAAGCATCCTTTTCCAGAGCCATCTCGATCTTACTCTTTCGATACGCGACTAAGTTGTCTCACCACTTCTTCCTGGGCCGGCCTCGTCCGCGCCGTCCATCCTCAGACACCCAATGTGTGGAGTGTTTTTACACGGCGAATAAACATTGTGCGTATTGTCTAATGGTAAGCGATCGACTACAAAAGTGAACATCCGCATCACCAGCGCAACTGTTGTTGCGTCGCCAATCTTTAAGGCAGACACATTTTTTCCAATAATTAAGCATAATGCAGTTTTTTACTGCAGGCTTTCACTTCCTATATCTGTCATAATCATAATATTTATTATATAAGTCGATTATAGAGAAAGACGGCAGCACACTTACCGGATAATGACAAACTCATAGATTGTTCTTTTAAAAGTAGTCTATTAGCAAATTCTTCGCATTTATTTTTCGTCACCTAAAATCTTGGTAACCTATCATGAATTTTCTTTCCTTGGTTCTTTCTTTGTTTTCGTGTAAACAGTCTTTGTTTCCCCAAAAACAAAGAAAGAACCTACCAAGATTTTTGGAAGCAAATAGGTACGGTTTTTATGTATTTTGTCCTTTAATTTTTTTTTTTTAAAGTTAATACTGTTATACCTACAACTGTCATTAACTCAAACTTAAACTCAAAACATTTATTTCAATTAAACCATTTACAGGCACTTTTGAATTGTCAAGGAATCGGTCAGTCAGAAATATGAAGCTAGTTGCCCATTCCAAAGCGTAGTAGGTACCTATGGAGAAGAACGGACAAGAAACTCCACGGACACTCTTTTAAATAAAAAAATTGTTACAAAATCTAGACACGCGGCAGCGTGTCGAGCCAAGTACTAGGCAAGACACGGCTGCAGTGTGTTATATTACACGAACCATTTGGAGCCACTTTTGACCCCTTAATAACTCAAAATCTATGTAACATAGACTCATGAAATTTGGTTTATTTATAAAAACCCCTTAGATTAACTAGAACTCCAAATTTCATAAATAAAACTCAAACGGTTATTGAGATATTAACGTATAAAAATCGGCATTTTTATCAACGACCCTGTCACTAGACATCAAAAACATTTAACCCATTTCCGGGTGACCTAGAAAGTTGAAAAGAGATTTCCCGAAAGCAGGCCCATGGTATGATACTGTGTCAAAGCTTATTTATCAAAAATTATGTCGTATTTTTTTCAAGTCGTTTTATCAAAATTTATTTCTTCTAGCATTAGAGAACCTAATAAATATTTATTTTGTTGATACTTAATAAAGAACTACATCCGCCATTCAATCCTAACCTGAATGTTGCCAGATGACAGACTATTCCAATAAAATAATTTGTAATCGATTGAAAATATCGATACTAACCCACATGGAGTAGGTGGAGTATCCACTACACGAGTATGTTTTAAATGCTATTTATTATACTCAAATACTGTAAAACTATGATTTTACAATAAATAAAATATTATATGGTCTGAATATACTTAACAACTTAAAAGCGTTTCGAGGCAGTAATGTTATTTTATAAACTACCAGTGATCAGAGTAAGTAGATTGATTTGAGGTCAATGAACTGGCACGTATATTAGTATGGATACGCCTCCGGGATTCCGGGATTTTGAAATTATTAAGATTTTTTAAGGAATTTCAAATGTTGTAATGTGTAGAATAAAGAATACATCAATATGAATAAGAAATGTTCAACCCTTTTGCTGTCTGTTTAATAGTATATAGGTGATCGGACTCCAAGAAAAGGATAGATATACTATAAAACAATATAATATATTTTAAATATTTATCTATCGCATTCTATAAATTTCCAATGTAGTAGTTTAAAAATCCTTACTTTAACAATATTTGATTCAATCCCGTAAGTACCAAAATGAAATCCCGGAAAAAAGGCTTATCCATGTTATGATTTCTATGACTATTCATGATGCGAGTACGTAAAATCAATTGACCTACTCCGATCACTGATAATCACCCAATCGATTTCGTCAATCGATTACCAAAATAATTAAACCTGGTAACACTGACACCATGCATAATGTCAAACTGTCAAAAAAAATCTGTCAGATCAATGGCATTGTTGGCTGTTTGTTTTACGTTGATTTGAATTTATTTTTCCGTATTTACTTTATACTTATATTACGTTACGATTTAATGCTGTCAATTTAAATTGAAGCCAGAGGAACTATTGCTTATCTTTCCATGGCCCTGGGTAAGTTTATTATGTTCTCTAAATATTTATAAACACCGTCGTATTGTATAACCTCATTGATTTTAGCAGCCTATTAGTAGAAGGCCTATGTTCAGTCAGGGGTACGTCGCGCGTCGTCAGCTGTAAATGTCTATAGTATGATGTAATTATATAGCATAAGTAAATACACTGAATTTTTTTACCTTTTTCAGGTATGACGATGACATGTGTTATTGCAAGACTTGACATTATTGATTATATTATCTACAACTCTATCCCAAGTATTACTTGCTCAGCAAAATCTAAGCATATTATGTTATGTATGTGGCATGTCAACTGCAAGTCACAGAAGTCATCAGGTTAGTGTTTTTAAAATGGCAGAATTACTATGAGTGATATAATTATTATACAAAAGTAAATAAACAACAATAAGAGTATTTTCTTACTTTCTAGGTTAGGTATACATTTGGATAAAGTTTGTCATGCTTACTGAGAGAGGCTGCTACCAGAGATGTTTATAGGCAAGCAAGTGATGATAAAAACAGAGCCACCCTAGAGTGTAAAAGATTTACCCATAATAGATCAAAACAATAATCTGGTTAGGGCCAGAATCAAATCGTGACATGTGACCAGCAGGACTTAGTGTACATAATTATTGATAAGTGAGCAAAATAGGACAAATTGTTTAAGAGATCATCATTGCTTATTACTGTTTTGTGGGAAAGCGTACATCTACCATCTACCGTACCTACGCTGCTTTTTTATGAGAATGAAGCTGAAGCCGTTTTAAATTCTATGAGAAATAAAATGTTTTTAGTATTTAGGTATTGTTGTGTTATTTGTTAAAGTAAACCTTCCTATAGAAGCACTGAAAATGCTGCTGCCAATGAGATTATTCATCTTTAATTAAGAGAGTTGGCTAAAATAATGTTTATGCCATTAAATCTTTCATATTTAGCGCGCAAGATTATTAATTTACCTTTATAAAATTCAAGTCTGTAAATACGATAATCGCCATTTTGATGACAGTCGAGGTCGAGGCTAAAAAACATAAAAATTGGGGATTGCGAACATCCAAACTCCACCATAAGGACAGCGACTATTACAACATTTAATTATTTGACGAATTCATCCATTTTTCAAGTTAAATAAGTAGTAGTAATGAAGTTTTTGATATCAAAAGTCGAAGATTCGCGCCAATCGTGCGTGTTTACATTTTAACTTTTCACAATTAACACACATACACATATCTGATACGACTTTAAATGTGACAAATGTGATTAAAAATATTATAAGTAACTAGAAAATGCCCAGATCTTTACTTATTATACGAACACATGTTCAATAATACGTTATATTCATTACTACTACTCAATTTGTGTTAAAAATTGTCGATCATTGTTTTTTTTTTATTGTAATGATGTGCGAAAACGATTATGCCAAACGTTTTTTTTTTTTCAATTTTGATTGTCTCGATTAATTTATAATTATGTCGAATGTCTGAAATCTATACTTGAAAATTAAAATAAAATTGTTTTAAGCATTAAATACAATAAACATTGTTTAAAATAATTATTTATACTTTTCTAGTGTTTAATCGTTTTTAGGACATTCAATATAAAACGAGTCAACACATAGAACGAGGATAGATACTTACCTCATTTATTGAATTTCGCGCCGAATTGTTTCTATTTATTTGAATTTAAATTCGGAACGTTGTTCAAAATTATTTTTAATTTATTGGACAATTATTTACTGTGGATTTTATTTTTGATACTTTCTGATATAGAATGCCTAGTATACATTTTTTAGGTAGGCTTAAGAAAATTTTGTTTGTGAATGATGTTAAATTAATTATATAAATTAGGTAGGTATTCCGCAAACACTTTTAAATGACGTCTATATTTTTAAATTGAAACTTTTATTACATCGTCTCAAACTTTTTCGTCTGTGTGTTGCATGTCGCGTGTCGGTCGGCCGCGGAGTAGGGATAAAGTGAAAGGCGATCGTCAGAGCAGCCAAGGCCGATATGGCGGCGCCTATAGTTCGCAGCAGCTGACCGTGTAAAGTTTCACTTTTACCGTGGTTTCATAAAACCAACAATCATTTTTTTTTAGTTGTATGAGTTTGATAGTATTTGTTTTTAATAGGATAATCTTACTCGAGTAATAGAAATTGTTTATTTTTGAGGTAGTTTCAAAACGAAATTTAAAAAAAACTGCCCAAGTGTATGTCGGACTACGCACAGTGAAGGGTTCCGTAATTGGGATGAATATTTACGCATAAACATTGCATAGTATCAATTTTATCGACTGCAAAAATAAGTTTGTATTTCTCGAAAAAACTATAACAAACAAAGTTAATTCTGCGGTTGTAACCGAAAATAAACTGTATCTCAAAAATTATTGACTTCAAAAGCAAAGTCACTTAGAAACATCTTAACATTTTAATTATGAGATCCAACAATACACGCTTTATATGCATAGATTTTTTTCATCTCTCGGTTATATATAAGTATGGAGAATGCCACCCCCACTATTATGTTTATCGTAATTTCACTACACCATTGTTTAACGGTGCAAAAAATACACCTTTTTCAAAATTTTCATCGATAGAGTGTAAATAGTCTCCATGTTAAATGACTGTATGACATCCGGACGCACGGACAGACGAACTTGACGAAATTAAGAGGTCCGTTTTTTTACGGATTTTGATTATCAAGTTTACAATTGGCATGAAATTGATGTCTATGACAATTGATCTACAATATTATTATTATTTGGAATAGCCGCCATCTTAAAATCCAGAATGTCCATCTAATTCGATATCAGCACTATCTCCCGAAAACTATGAAAATGACAGTCATGACGACAAATTTTCAAATGGGGTTAAAAACTGCCACTTGCTCACTTCAGATGGCGCTGATCTCCAGCGTCTTATAATTTGACAGCTAACTATACATTTTTGATTCGAATGCCAAAAGTTGATGTAAATTCCTGAATTTCATGACTGAATTCAAAACACCCCGTCGAGTCAACTGATGTGTCACGTGTCAAAATCTTGGTCCCTAATGTTAGGCGGCAGTGAATTCATTTCATTCATTCTCTGATCTCGAAAAACGTTGTTACAAACCTCAGGTCAGTATGTTCAAGGTAGTTGGTAGGTTGGTACTATGCTTGAGACGTTTTTGAATTGATAGATCGTATGACTATTGTTTTAGGGACTATTGTCGTTTAATTTTTAATATAAACTTACGAATAGTTAAGTCCATAGTGAGGTCAAAATGTAAATCCAAGGGGCGGCTGCAACGGCGGCGGTGATCTCTCGCGTCCGGCCCTGGTTCAGGCCATGGTACGGAGCGAGAGGAAATGGCAGGCCGTCACCTCCTTCTGCGAAGCGGTAATGCTCGCGAAGGAGGAGCCGGAACGCGTGAGGTAGAGGCAAAGTTCGCGCCCTGACGCCCCTAACCGCTGCAGGAGGAGACGCCCGGGGCGGGAATCGCGAGCCGATTTCCGGCCACCGTAGGCGCGGGCTTGCGAACGGTGAGCAATGGGTAGCTCGCCGTCCGATAAGGACCAAGCCCGGGTCGACGGCGCGTTGTGTTCCACGCGCGCCTCAAAGAGATGTCAGCAGAAATGACGGGATCCGCTAGGGCCAATGCTTGCCGGGGGTTCGCAGAAAACCGATAGGGACATCGTGGCCCCCGGCAACAGGGCAACCGAAGGAACACGGGTGGGTTTTAGTCAGTAAGAGTCTGATACGCCCTCCCGCTCCGCCCAGAGCGGGAGAAGATACTTAAAAAAAAAGGGGCGGCTGCAAAAATTAAATAATTAAATCATACGTGAGAAGGAACTTTGTTCCTGACGGGGTCAAAGTCAAAGTCAAATCATTAATTTCAAATAGGCCCATTGTATAGCACTTTTGAACGTCAAAAATTACAAAATAATAAAATTGATTCTATTCGCCCCTTCCAAAAGGTAGTTTTCGTATGGAGAAGAATGGGCAAGAAACTCCACCGTTACTCTTTTAAAATATTTTACAATTGTTTGTATATGTACGTACATTTGTTAAATAATAATTATATGTGAAGACGGTGCACCTAGAATAAAATTACTATACCACAATAGGTAAAAAGAATTAAAAATGAAACAACGACAGATAATTTAATATGTGATAGATACATGGTGCTCACATATTTACAAACATTGTAAAAGTAGACGATTTTCCTAAAATTTTACAATTAATAAGTCAGTGTGTGAGGAAGTAATCACAGAATGTAAAATCAATGTCATAAAACACGAAGTAATAAATTTTACAATTAAATTAGCAAACATTTTGATTTTGTCTTGATTCTAAATTGTCCTATGGAGCAGGACCAGCATGTTTCCAAGCACTCTTATCTTGGATATAATCCTCTAATTTGTAATATGCTTGTTTACAAAGTGTATTTTTAATATGAGTTTTAAATTTTCTTTCATTTAATTGCTAAATGTCACAAGGTATTTTGTTGTAACATTTAACACAGTACCCAATAAAAGATGTATGTACTTAAGATAATCTAAAAAATGGTTGATCTAGTTTATCTTTATTTCTAGTATTAAAATTATGTCTATCACTTATTTTATTAAAGAGATGTGGATTTTCCTTACATACATAATATTTTCATAAATGAATTGGCAAGGTACCGTCATAATATTAATCCTTTTAAAAAGTTTCGTGAGAGATTCGCGGCGACGTAGATTATAAATGGCTCTGATAGCTCTCTTTTGCAAAATAAAGATGGATTCAATGTCAGCAGCCCGACCCCACAGTAAAATGCCATACGACATGAGGCTCCCCGACTGCATACGTTTTTTTTAATAATAATACTTGCCGCGCCGGCTCAGCGATCTGACATCATTGCGGAAAATTGTAACAATTGTTACGAAAGAAATACCTACATTCTTACACAATATTGCTACGCATATTTACAAAAAGAATTTAATAGATCACGTTTGATTGACGAATAATAATAATTTCTTTACAAAAAGTAATGATATCCCATCAAAAACATAAATGTGAAAATGGGAGCCAAATTCCATAAATATGGTTGTCGACTTCACCGACAAAAGAATTGAAATCTAAATGGGTGCCAAGTTCTGTAGATAATCCTGAAATTTATTTATAAGAACATGCAACTTTCTAAAATAAAATTAAAACACAAATTCTTGTTTTTTCTGCTATAACAATGTTTGCTATTTAAAAATATAACTTCTTAAATTTGAACAGTCGAATTATTTACACAAAGCACTTAGGATAAATTGAAGCTCAAGATTTGACTTGGCTAGTTTTTACCAGCAAGCTGAAATTTTAGAGAAAGAAGATATTTTGACCTTACAGTTACAATAAGAAACAGTAACTTGCGCATAACATAAAGAACAAATATATAAATACGCCTAGGTAGACAGTCAAAGCTGTAAACAGTTACAATAAGAAACAGTAACTTGCGCATGACATAAAGAACAAAGATATGAATATTTTACTTTATTTATTTGGCTCACCAACAATTAAGTACACCGATACAAAGATATGAGATACATGCAATAAACTTATAGACTAGTGTACAAATTTCTTACAGGTAAGCACATCATGAATTACTTATTTGATGTTGAGTGCCTACTTAAAATTAAATAATAATAATAATTAAATATGCCTAGGTAGACAGTCAAAGCTGTAAACTCGATAAAAAAATAGCGTCCAACTGTTAGCCGCTTAATGCACGCACACTAAAAAAGTAAAATTACAGCACAATGACGTGGCGCGAGTGTAAGACGTAGCTGTAATGCACACCAGCATAAAAAAGTTACCCTGTTTGTTTTAGTTCTTTTGCACCGCAACACTGTAGACAAATATAAAGATTATAAATTGATTAGCCAAATATAAGATAACTTGTATGTAAAAACTAGCCAAGTCAAATCTTGAGCTTCAATTTATCCTAAGTGCTTTGTGTAAATAATTCGACTGTTCAAATTTAAGAAGTTATATTTTTAAATAGCAAACATTGTTATAGCAGAAAAAACAAGAATTTGTGTTTTAATTTTATTTTAGAAAGTTGCATGTTCTTATAAATAAATTTCAGGATTATCTACAGAACTTGGCACCCATTTAGATTTCAATTCTTTTGTCGGCGAAGTCGACAACCATATTTATGGAATTTGGCTCCCATTTTCACATTTATGTTTTTGATGGGATATTGCTTACATCATTCATGTTAAAATTATACATGTGAGAACAATGTAGAAAGACGTTCATGTTAGAAGCGTCCGTAATAAAAAGATAAAACAAAGAACAATTAAAAAATTTAAATTAATTAAAAATAAGCCGTGGCAACTAAGAGATGACCAGTCCCAACTGACGGCGCCCGTTCACGAACATGACGCATGGATTAGCACCATTCAGCACAACCATTTTGAAGGGAGCTAAATGATCCAACACACGCACCACCATCAGTGAAACATCTGAGTGAGCAACATCTAACGAGATACACAATAGAATTTGAAACTGTTATGGCCATCTTAAAGGCCAATCGACAGATGTTCGGATAATAGTATCTATCAGGCCTTTCTTGCTGGCATTAAAAGTTATGCCTTTTGTTAAAGTAATTCTAGTGATTCTCGCTAAACCACGTCTATCTTCCTACTGTCCCATAAAAAGCAGCTAGAAATAACATGTCGCAAATGACGGTGTTATCCCCCGAGGTACGCTGAGTTTACCGTTCACTGCCGGTACGACGTCCGTTAGACATCAGCTGTCTATGGTGTTATACCATAGTTATGTAACTTAACCTTCTAGTAATGATATTTAATTCTGTAAAATAGTTCAAAAATCAAGTTTGCCAATTAAAAAATTATTATGTTTTACAAGAGTTCAGTGTTTCATACCCAGCTCTTCAGAGAAGAAAGACCGAAATAAACTCCACAGTCTCTGTTAAAGTCAAGACATAATCTTGATCAGGCCTTATGAGGAACATGCAAATTAGTATCGTCTCAGATGGTCTTTTGAGGAAAGAACCACACAGATTTGAGTGGACCTGTCCAGTCAGTGCACGCATTTGTCAGTAATCGTGTAGCTCAAGTCAAAAATTTGGGTGCTTAAGGGCGAAGCGCTACGGTAGATCGTGAAATTCAAATTTTCTTTAGTTTTTTGGATTTTGCAGGTCAGTGTCACGTTTTATGTTGAATAAATATGATTCGCGGCCGTAACAAATATGGCTTTACTTAATTATAATCAGTTAGCAAAGGTGTCAAATGTCATGATTTCATGAAATTTGACACTTACCTTATGGAGTTGTATTCCTGATTGCAATGATTACAATTGAGTAAAGCCATATTTGTTACGGCGAATCATATTTATATCAGCACACAACATGATACTGACCTGAGCTAAATGGTTGGTTTTGGATGTATGAAAAAAATTATAATAATGGAAGTAGTTTATATAACGAAATTAAAAGGAAAACTATCACAGCTAAGTAGGCTTTACAAGTTAACGAGTAATAATCGACCAACTTAACTTTACAGTTGCAAAAACATGTTTTCCCATACATTCCGTATGGGAGAACATGTTTATCAACTACAAAGTTAAGTTTGTTTTTGGGATAAATTCATCCCAACTACGGAACCCTTCATTGTGCGTGGTCCGACACGCACTTGGCCGGTTTTTTTATTTAAAAAGTGTCCGTGGAGTTTCTTGCCCGTTCTTCTCCATCGGTACCTACTACGCTTTGGAATGGGCAACTAGCTTCATATTTCTGACTGACCGACCCCTTGACAATTCAAAAGTGCCAGTAAATGGTTTAATTGAAATAAATGCTTTGAGTTAACAACTATAAAAATGCTGATAGAACGCGAACGTTAAATAAAAAAGGCAGTTTGATTGATCAAGCGAAAATACCCCTTAGTATTATTAATCTGTGCCCGTACAGTATTTTTAATTAGGCATTTGGTGCGCATTTAAAATGCCTTACATTAGCTTTTTTCCCGATGTCAGGGTTGGCCCTATAGTATTTACCCCACACAATATCCAATACCATAGTATAAAGAGAGGTAGTAAGCTATCTTCATACAAACGCACCGCGCGCGGCTTGTATGTGTGGGGCCATAGTATATATGCGTCGCCGCACGCACACTTAACAAAATCTCGACCGGTTTCTCACGAGAAACGGGTCGAGATTTGCCTGACCTGCTATGTAAATAATAGTGACAGGAAGTTATTATAACGTCATCCACATAGACAGGAAACATACGTATAATTGAAGGTAACTCAAAAAGTACCGAAGCAAAGATAATAGAATTAATGTGGGACTATCGCGCAAGCATTTGGTACCAAATGAAAAAATAATTCTCAAAATCAATTTACAATCGACGAATATATAGATAAAAAATTTTTTTTTAAACATACATGCAGTAGAACATTAGAACCTCCTCCTTTTTTGAAGTTGGTTACAAATCTATACTTCTATACTATACAAGAAGTACTATTCTTATACTAATATTATAAAGAGGAAAGATTTGTATTTTTGTATGTAACGAATAAACTTAAAAACTACTGGACCGATTTGAAAAGTTCTTTCAGCAATGGATAGTTACATTATCAGCGAGTAACATAGGCTATATTTTATCCCCGTACTCCCACGAGAACGGGAACTATGCGGGTGAAGCCGCGTGACGTTCGCTAGTTATTAATATACCCGTTTTAGTGACCTGTTCACCGTGGAGGGGCTTGTGGCTAAGTAATAACAGCTGCACGGGTCGATCGATCAGGTTAAGCTACGCTTGCCGCGGTTGGTCCGTGGATGGGTGACCATCTTTACATACCAAGTCCCCTCCGTGCCTCGGAAAGTACGTTAAGCCGTTGGTCCCGGCTGTCATTTGTAGATCTTTGACAGTCGTTACGGGTAGTTAGAAGCCCAAAAAGTCTGACAACCAGTCTTACCAAGGGGTATCGTTTTACCTAGTCACTAGGTTGTGGAGGTCAGATAGGCAGTCGTTCCATGTAAAATACTGGTATTCAGCTGCATCCGGTTAGACTGGAAGCCGACCCCAACATAGTTGGGAAAAGGCTAGGCAGATGAGTGACGTGTTCACCCCCAGAACATACCAGTGTTTAAATAGTAAGACAAACATTCAGTTTCCGTCTCATCATCAAACTATCTTTATTCAATTTTGGATGTTTCATCTTGCATTATAAGGACTTTCCGTAATTAAAACTGAACAACCAATGATATTTAAAACTCTTGCAATTTTATGAATTAATCTTAAATTTATAAATTACGTGCAAGAATACAAAGAAAAAAATTAAATAAAGGAAGAGCTCATTGGGCATCAAAAAATTTGTCCGCATTACTGTCAATAGGAAAAGTGCCCAAAAGGCTGGCAGCATTGCTACGTTGGATGGCATGCTCATTCTTTGACCTAAAAACCACTTAAGTAAAACACAGTAAATATATATAGTTATTATTAACGTTTAATTGCTTACCTATATACAATTATTACATAACGAAAATAGTAATTCGTACTACACTATGTACTAAATTAAATAACTATACTCCATAGGTTTAGGTAGCTAAAAAAGGGTAAACAAAAAAAACCACGTGACGAGACAGCTGTCAAGTAACCGACTAAACGTAATACCAGTCACTTCAGTTGTTATGCTACGTCACAGTTGAACTCTTCAATTTAGCAACGTTATATTTCGTTGACGTTTAGAAATTGGGCTCTTTGCAATAGACAGATTACAAAATATTATAAATCAGACCAAAAAAAATTGTGCTCAAGCAGTTACATCTACGAAAAGTAGTGAAGAATAAACGATAAAGTTTAGCATATATTAATAAAAGAGGAAACTATAATAAAAAAATAAAATAAATTTAATTTGGTTTTATTGTTTTTTTAACAAGAAAGTGTCATCTATGAAAACCCTTTTTACGATTTGTTTACCTTTTTTAACTACCTAAACCTATGGAGTATAATTACCTATACAAATAAATACAAAAATACTAACAAAAAAAAAACTTCTAATTTAAAAATATAGGTACTTAAAACCATATAAAATCTGAAAAACAAAAACAAACAAAGAATTCAATCCTTAATATTATAAATGCGAAAGTAAATTTGTTTGTTACGCCTTCACGGTAAAACGGCTGAACGGATTTGGTTGAAATTTGACACATACATAGATGATGCCCTGGAAAAGTACATAGGATACTTTTTTTTTCCCACGGGATCGAGACTTATGCGGGTGAAACCGCGGGGCGCAGCTAGTAAGGAAATAAAACAGTCGAATAGCATTATTTTACAGCACCGTTTCTTAACTGGTCACGTAGCGAAAATATATTTTATAAGCTATTCCTAACCACTTTATAGACAAACATTATACCACAAGATGCAACCAACTAAAAAGTGGTCCCACCATCCGCTGAAAATATATGACCTCTATAACTCACTGTAATGTACGTTGTAGGAGCTCAAGTTATATTGGTCGTTTTCTTAGATATTCCAGTTTATCACGACCCCTAGCATAGCTTTTATTTGTGGGTAAGGAGAGCTCAGGTTAAGTTGGACGATAACATGTGAGGTTTTTTTTGTTGGGGTCAATAAACTAGAGTGCGAGTGAGACGACCTTATCAATTATCGATAGATTGCGGCGCTAGAAATATACAGGTTGTTTGTTTTAAAGTGTTGCTTTTAAAATTTAATTTGGTCTATATTTTAATTAGATCGAAAGACCTGCCTCTGAATGACTGTCTCTTTGGTCTAGTCCTAGTGATAGCGAGCGCGACTTTAAGCGTGAGGTTCTGGGTTCGATTCCTATGTGGGGCAAAGTGTAATTAAGAAAGAATAACAATAAATAAGATTAATAATATTTAATAAAAAAATAAAATAAAATTAAGATGAAGAAAAAAAAAATGAAAAAAATATTACGATAATTTTATTTTGTTTGTATTTTATGTTTCACGAACTGTGTCCAAATAAACGTTTTCTTTCTTTCTTTCTTTTCTTTAATTGAGTTTTTTTCCATTAATTTATTACACGGGTCTTCAACATTACTGGCGCAATGCGGGTGTACTTTGCACATCTGGGTTGGGTTGGGCCCTTCAGGGAATGCAGGCGTCATGTTATTAAAAAATTGTCTTCTTGTAAATTTCGAGTGTAACAAACAGAATCGCTTATTAATATTCTTCCTCCTTTTAAGATAACTTTAAGCTTCAAAACAATGTGGCCCCGGAGTCCAGTTTACAATGGTTCACAGAATCATTTATAGTCTCCAGATGCTAGTAAAAAAGCAAAGTTATATTACCTTATTTAGAATCATGAGTAAATAAGTATTTGTTTAGAGCAAACAGAATAAAATAAAAGCTCACCAAAAAATAAATAAAAAAAACTTGTCCTATTACATGGAACTTAAGCATAACTGGCAAAACTTGGCTGTTCTATAGGTGCATCTTTGCCTAACCCTTCAAGGAATACGCGTGATGTTATGTTAAGTAAAAATACTTGGCATGAAAAAATAAAATAACCATTTTTATCATCGAAACGAATTCGAGAGATAGACAAAATCCAAAATAAAGTGCCCTCACATTCCCTACGTTTTTCTATAAAAAATCACAACAGGTGTGGGCTTTACGAAGCGAATACAGTGTTATTCGTGCGAATACTACTTTTACGACGTATTGAATTGATTTTCTACACCATGTATAAGGGGATAAGATGGGTGTGTGGTTAGAAGTTGTTAAATTCGTCGTTTGGTGAAGTTACTAGATGGAGTTGGTTTTTCAAGGAAAGTAAGACCGTGTAACAGGGTTTTATATACCGGTATTTTTGGGAACAGGTATTTTTGGGAACCAGTACCATTGGCCTTAGTTTGCTACCGGTACCAGAGTAGTACCTGTACGAACTAAAACGAGTATGTAAGGATCAGGTGGCGTTCTGTACTTTCTGCTTACCGCCATGGGAAAAAGGGGAAGTTTATGTATGTGTATGTCACTATTTTGATGATGTATAGAATTGATTTTCTACATACACCATGTATTGGGGAACAAGATCGGTGTGTGGTAATTTTTTTTAATTCATCATTTGGTCAAAAAATAAAAATATTTTATTTCTCATAAACCTACAAGGGCACATATGAAACGTCAGAAGCTAGGTGCACGGTTCCAATAGGTCGTTTCTTATGGGGAAGAGCCGGCAAGAAACGCCAAGGTTACTCTTTTAAAACGGTTGGGTTTTAGAATATTTTCAAATAACAGTATTAATAGGTATGGGTTTATGGTGAAGTTAGTAGATGGAGTTGATTTTTCAAGAAAAGTAAGATCGTATAACCAAAACTTTAGAATTTAATCATATTAAAAAAAAAAAAACTAGGAATAGCGAAGGGCAGGTGTTTTGGAGAAGAGAGCAATAAATATAAGCTTCTAAGCAGAAATACGCGAGATTGTACTAACCGCGTATAAACCTTTCACAAGAAGTTCTACAGCTATTAAAAAGTTACAAACAAAAAGTGAAAACAAAACCATTCTTGTTTACATTATCGCCTCAGTTTTTATATTGAAGGAGTGCTTATCAACGTGTTTAATAAAGCTGTCATAAAGTGTGTAGTATCAATAAAATAATTACATAATGGCAGCGCAAATTGAGGTCTCACGCAATACGGTAGCGGTTAAATGTGAAGAATCTAGATCTTGTTGTATGTTTATGTGGTGTTATTACTACTAAGTGATATATTGTGAAGTCATTATCAACACGCACGCTCTGAGTTTTTCTTTTCAGAAATGTTCAACATTATAGCCAAACTTTATGAGGTTTTTAGAACGCATTTAGTGTTGAGAAAAGTTTTTTTTTCTTTTTGAAGTGAAAACTTCTTTAGGCGCGTTGGGCATTTTTGAAATGGGAAACAACAATTGAACGCGCGACACCGTTACCGACACCTCATTTTTGTAAACGCGATTGTGCTTTTTATTAATATTACGTTACGGATCAATGTTCTATGCAAGTATTTTAACTTTAAAGGTTTTGGAAGTATTATTTTTTTGCAGACGCGATTGTGCTCTTTATTTAGATAAGGTTACGGACCAATGTAATATGTAAGTATTTTTCTTCCACCATTGTTCAAGTTTTCACTTCTGTCGGAGCTCTCGGAGTGCCACTGTTTTTCTATGACTGGACTATCTATACCAGCCAAAGAAAGCAAAAAAAAAAAACTGTTTCACGCCTGTATTCCCCAAAGGGTTAGGCAGGTGTGTACCTATAGTACACCCACATTTCGCCAGTTATGTTTATTAAGTCCCATGTAATAAGGGGCGAGCCTATTGCCATCAACCGGGCACAAATCTAGACTCCGGGCTGCCACTGAGAAACTTCTAATGGAAAAACCCAATAACACTTTACCTTGACTTGGGGATCGAACCCAGGAGCTCATGACAACATAAAGTACATTCAACTAAAACAAATCATTCGCTCTACGTCGATTCCTGTTATGTCAACTTTTGAGTTTTTCCGCTATTCCGTTCATCGTTCTATACAAGCAACTAATGAACCGACAAACGACGAACGGTTTATTATAGAAAACACATGGATAATCGAATAATGAACTTTTAAAAAGTATAAGCATAACATAATAATCAGCCCATAATGTTCTCACTGCTGCGATACAGGCCTCCTTTCTTCGAGAGGGAGTGGACTGTAATCTACCACGCTGGCCCAGTGCGGGTAGGTAGATGTCACAAACATGTCCTCGAATTTTTGGTTTTAGGACATGCCGGTTTCCTCACAATGTTTTCCTCCACCTAACTTTTGATAAAAATGTCTGTATGTATGTGTTAAAACGAAACGAAAATAGTCTAGACATTTCTCAATCTCCCCGATATGTTCAATCTCCCTGCAACACTCGAATCAGGTACACGTAAAGCGGTACACATCCGCGCGTAGCACCTGCCGCGCTGCGCCAGTCACTTACTGCCTGTTTATTTTGTTCTCTCTCTTACTAAACATACTTTTCTTAAGTTTATTTTAACAATTTTTTCTTTTATTTAACACTAGCTGCGCCCCGCGGTTTCATCCGCATAAGTCTCGATCCTGTGAGAATATCGAAATAAAAAATATTTTTTAATCCAGGTTATAAACTATCTGTGTGCCAAATTTCATCCAAATACGTTTAGTCGTTTTTGCGTGAAAGAGTAACAATCATCCATCCATCCTCACAAACTTTCGCATTTATAATATTAGTAGGATAGAAACTACTCAGTAATTTCTAATACTTAATTATTTTTTTATAGTTCCACTTAGTATACATTTCAGTAAAAATTAAACATAAAGAATTTAGGGATGTATTATGGGGGAATTGCTCTACCTACATTCGGAGGAGCTCGTGGCTAAGTAATAACAGCCGCACGATTCGATCCATCAGGTTAAGCTACGCTTGCCGGGGTTGGTCCGTGGATGGGTGACCATCTTAACATACCGAAACTCCTCCGTGCCTCGGAAAGCACGTTAAGCCGTTGGTCCCGGCTGTCATTCGTGGATCTTTGACAGTCGTTACGGGTTGTCAGAAGCATGAAAGTCTGACAACCAGTCTTACCAAGGGGTATTGTGTTACCTAGTAACTAGGTTGTGGAGGTCAGATAGGCAGTCGCTCCATGTAAAATACTGGAAACCGACCCCAACGTAGTTGGGAAAAGGCTAGGCAGATTGATTTTGCTCTACCTACATTCGGTTCCAGTTTAAAAAAGCAAAAAATTAATCTACTGTCAAAGCTCTCATGAATAGATGAGCTGTTGATAGTGCTGCTATGCAATCACAACAACTTACATGACAATTGACAGCGGGTTTACTGATTAGAGCTTTAGGGCAAATTTCACCGATGATACTAAACGCAATCAGCACTAGCTAAACCGTGCTCAACACCTGTCAATTTCAATATTCCACAACAATGTCCGTTTTCACATTGAACGATAATGACACGATATCGTCGGACTGGTAGTTTCATACAATTACTACTAAACGCTTTCACACTGTGTCGGTGGTCAACGGTATCGTCGCCGACATTGATTGTCGTGCCGATATCGACGGACGACACAGTAACTGCTGCCATTATTACCTTGAATACACTATATTATACTTTTGATATATCGCGGCGATGTAAGTTTTTGCTGGCGCAACACGAATATTCCAGGCTGCTGTGGCATACTGCATGACAATAAGCTGTAGGTTACATCTTGTAACATACCGATATCGTTCCGATATTGTCGGCCGATATCGTTGACGTCCGAGCTGATAGCAGATGATGACACTGACAGCTCTTAAAGTCGGTTCAGAAGTGCTGATCGCGTTCGGTGTCACTGGTAAAATTCACCCTCAATCAGCTTAGAAATCAGGAGATGCAAGTTGCAAGATGAAATTATAATATCAAGATTTTTTTAGTGAAAATTTATCCTTAATCATTAACTAGTGTAAACAAACAAGAAAGTGGAACAGGTTATTAATTTAATACAATGATTTATGGGCTTTTGTTCTTGTAAGCTAATAGGTTGTAACTTCTTGTTATATGTTCCAAGCTTTATTATTCATTTCATGGCGTAGCTGTAGTACCGATAACGATTTGAACAGGAAGGTGGGATCCAGGCCTTTTGATCACAGATTTCCAACCACCGTAGGCGCAGGCTTGCGGACGGTGAGCAATGGGTAGCTCGCCGTCCGATAAGGACCAAGGCCGGGTCGACGGCGCAACGTGTTCCACGCGCGCCTCAAAGAGATGTCAGCAGAATTGACGGGGTCCGCTAGGGCCAATGCCTGCCGGGGGTTCGAAGAAAACCGACAGGGACATCGTGGCCCCCCTGGCAACACGGCAACTGAAGGAACACGGGTGAGTAAAACCCACCCGTGTTCCTTCAGTTGCCGTGTATAAATATTGTACATATGTAGTTTTATTAAACAGTTTTAGATTATGACATTGGGGTAACGACTTTAAGATTGATTTGGGTATTAGTATCTATTTTGAGGTTAAATAATTATATTCGGAATTAAATTAGTTATTTTAGAGTAAGGATGGTTGGTATTTGACGGGGTCCGCTAGGGCCAGTGCCTGCCGGGGGTTCGAAGAAAACCGATAGGGAAATCGTGGCCCCCGGCAACAGGGCAACCAAAGGAACACGGGTGGGTTTTAGTCAGTAAGAGTCTGACACGCCCTCCCGCTCCGCCCAGAGCGGGAGAAGTTATTTGATAATTTACCACCCAAAAAAAAAAAGCCGTGCACTCAAAAATAATATAAAATCATAAGTGTCCTACTCGTTCTTTAAATATGAAATTACTTCCGCTACCCAAGAACAATGCACACGAATAAACCTCAGAGACCATTATGCAAATAAATCGATACAAAACTATTCGGAACATAATTATATTCTGAATTAAATTAGTTATTTTAGAGTAAGGATGGTTGGTATTTGACGGGGTCCGCTAGGGCCAGTGCCTGCCGGGGGTTCGAAGAAAACCGATAGGGAAATCGTGGCCCCCGGCAACAGGGCAACCAAAGGAACACGGGTGGGTTTTAGTCAGTAAGAGTCTGACACGCCCTCCGCTCCGCCCAGAGCGGGAGAAGTTATTTGATAATTTCCCACCCAAAAAAAAGGCCTTTTGATCAAATCAGTCTTTTGCAGTCCACTACTGGACATACTCTGGCCTCTCCCGGGCTACGCAACAGCACCTTGTCTTTTACCTTTCGCATCCGGTCGATTCCAGCATCTTTTTAAGGACGTCGTCAGTCTATCTAGCTGGGGTAAACCCCACACTACGCTTGCTGATACGCGGTCTCCACTACAGGCCTTTAATGACTTAATAAAAAAAGGAGTAAGTTGGTACCTAGAGACAACAATATGAAAAAAAAATAGTATTCTTTAAAAAACATAAAAAACCATAGATACATAATGTTGATTTTGGTCCTTACTATACCAGTTCGGTTCATCAAAATAGATATTATATACTCTATTATTTAAATTAAGTTGTGTGCTTTCCTCTTGAATATCTTGGATATTAACATTCTAAGTACTCATATTTCCAAGATAAACCCACATGATCAAAATACCGTCGTTCAGAGACGCTCCTTCACACTTTAAATTCCCATAATTTCGATTAATACCACAGCAATCCACGCATACCTACACAGCATAATTACATTACCTGTTAAATTCGGGGCCACTTCCAAGAAATTAAAACATTTACCTTATCTCCGAATCGGTCCTTATATCCGACCGATCAACATCCCTTACTTAAACAAACTCGATTACCCAAAAGGCTACCAGTAGTTATCATAGTAATCAAATACTTGGATCCTTTAGCTATTAATAAAATCGCTGTTCCCACAGAGGCTTCCATTTTGGTCTGAATAGAGAAGCATAAATCGTATGTGAATGCGTCTTGCACCTGGCACAGTGGAATGCGACCTCCGATGCGAGGCGTGGTCTAAGTTATGGGCGGTTTAAAATTATTGGTCCTTTGTTGCGCAGTGAAATTGGTCTTTGTGACCTCCCTTCATGTTTTTCGTACAGTGTTTTTTTTAAGTGATAACTTCTTTAGGCGCGTTGGGCATATTTGAGATGGGACTAAACCATTGATTTCGCGACACTGAAACGACACCTCATTTTTGTAAACGCGATTGTGCTCTTTATTGGATCAATGTTCTGTGCAAGTATTTTACTTTAAAGGTTTTGTAAACGCGATTGTGCTCTTTCTATATATAAGGTTACGGACCAATGTTCTATAGAAGTATTTTTCTTCCACCATGACGATCTTGTTCAAGTTTTCACTTCTGTCGGCACTCCCGGAGTGCCACTTTTTTTTTTTGGTACGGATCTTATCTTGTGTAATTATTATTGGTTGGTAAACCAGCAGTAAAATTTAAACGTAGGTAGCTTAAAAAGATAATAATTACAGAACACAGAAATAAATTAAAGAATGCCATAAATGTGCTTCATCTTTGCCGGATGCCGTCGCTTATGTGAATATGTAAGTGAAACATTTGCTAATTACGCGATACTCATGAGCTTCGAAGTTAGCAAAAAGTTTAATTAATATTATTCTATTGTCTGAATATTCGAATACGACGAAATGTTGTCAGAATTTGTCACCCATTTTATGTATCTGTTTAATTGGCTAGTAGCTAAAAATATTTCGTATTATTAACAAAAAGTTTTATAGCACCAACTTAATTATAAATTAAGCTTTTTCTGACCTGCGAGGTTGCGTTATAAATCCTGGCATTTTGTTAATCAACACGGACCAAAACAATTATTAAGCAACGTTTATAAACAAACCCCTAACTATGTGTTTAATTCAAATAATAAAAAGTTACCATTCGATCTCAATTCTTTATTGCATTCTATAATGTTGGTAATGTTGGTAATCTATCTTATTCTTAACGAGGGTTATCTTATCACTAAAGCGTTTGAGCATACCCGCTTCCTCTTATAACTTAAACCGCACCATGATTGTTACCGTGTGCAATACAGTTCTTCAAAGCGTGATCTCAGTCTCGAGAGGATTATGCAGCTTCCACCTGCTACTAATATCGAAATATTGAGATCATGGTCCGATTTACTGAGAGTCGTGATGATAGCATTAATTTATTTATTGAGGTTATTTATTTTCTTGAATATATTTCTTCAAATTACATAACATCACGCCTTGTTTCCCCGAAGAGTTGGGCAGAGGTTTACCTGTAGGTACACCCACATTTTGCCAGTTATGTTTAAGTCCCATGTAATAGAGGGCGAGCCTATTGCCATCATCATCATCAGCCTATAAATGTTCCCACTGCTTAGATACAGGCCTCCTCTCTGTGAGAGGCAGTGGGCCGTAATCCATCACGCGGGCCCAGTGCGTGTTGGTAGATGTCACATGTCTTCGAATTTTCGGTTCTAGGACATGCCGGTTTCCTCACGATGTTTTCCTTCACCGTTTTGAGAGCAGTGGTGATGAAATAATTTACACAAAGCAGTGGTGGCCCAGTGGTAACGGCCGCGACTTATGAGTTGTAGGTCTTAGGTTCGAACCCAAACAGGCTATTGCCATCAACCGGGCACAAATCCAGACTCCGGGCTGCTACTGAGAAATTTCAGATAGAAAAACCCAATAACACTTTGCCCAACCCGGGAATTGAACCCAGGACCTCATGCTCAGCAGTAGCGCTCGTGACCACTAAACTAACGAGGCAGTCAAATTAATTCTTCAATTAGTTCTTCAAATTAATTCTGGCTAAAATTGCACTTACTTAATGAATATCACTAAAAAACAATCTAAAAGGCGGTTAGGTATCATGGTGATATTTCTATTTAGAAAACAATTACAGGATACCTAAAACTCTTTCGAATATCGTTTGGCTTGGTTTGGACATGTGCCCAATTTTTGAGAAAGGTTATAAGGTTATTAATGTTAGGTTTTAATTTATTAATACGTAATTGTTGGATATTGTACTGGCAACACCCAAAGATTCGATGTGTCAAGAGTAGCGCGGGAACCTGTCTTCTGGGTCTGGCGCTCGTGACGGTAAGACGTGCTTAGTGGCTGTGTCGGTAAAAAGATAGATTGGGATGGTATTGGTTGGAGATCTACTGTAAATTAACTCATCATCTGTTACGACACCTCATTGAAGTGGATAACAATTAAAATTCTATTGTGTCTCGTTAATGACAGTTGAAAGGTTAAGGTAACCTATTAGTTTCATGGTAAATATTAGAATACGGATTGAATTGTGATATTATGTGGGGAATAGGAGATGTGATGGTATGGTGTAGAATATTGAATTTGATGTTGGCAAAGAAATGTAAATGACTGACAAAATATCTTGATGTTTCATATTATTTTCCTTATCCCTGAAATATTGTAAATATGTAGTTTTATTAAACAGTTTTAGATTATGATATTGGGGTAACGACTTTAAGGTTCATTCGGGGATTGGTATCTATTTTGAGGTTAATTAATTATATTTGGAATTAAATCAGTTATTTTAGAGTAAGGATGGTTCTTATTACATTAACATCACAACATTATGCGAAAACGAAATAATAGCGCCGGCGGGTGATGCGATGCGATGCGGTGGGTTGGGAGCCGAGGAAGTTTCATAAAAATGTGGCTGTTATTTGTGTTAATTTGTGGTATCTTACGACTACAACAGAAGCTAATAAGAAAATATTTCTACGACTTTAGTTATAAGTGCACAACTAAAGCATCGAAGCAAAAGTTAATTATAAATTTCTGTTGAAGTTATAACAGATTTTTTCAGTTCCACTGATCAACAGTAGTTGTCCAGCAATAATAAATATTATATTTTTATTTGCAACATGGTACAATAATAATTTCTAGTTCTAAATAGCTGTTAAAAAATATTAAATTGACTTTAAGGAGTTATTTTTGAAACGAAGTTTTAACGCACTTTATTCTACAAACTTGCGAATGAGGGCTAGATTGAAAAAGTGTAACATTATGACCTTCATGGGGCTAGATCGAAAAAAGTGTAACATTTTGAGTGTGTTATGAACTCATGACGGTCAAAATGTTACACTTTGTGAGCAAAATCGAAAGTTCGTTCCAGGTTTCTTACGACAACTGTAGACTATTAAAAAAAACTAGTTTACTTGTGTGTGAGCAGTGGTGGCCCAGTGGTAACGGCGGCGACTTACGAGTTGTAGGTCGTAGGTTCGAACCCAGACAAGCGCTTTACTTTGTGTAAATCATTTTCATCACCACTGCTCTCAAAACGGTGAAGGAAAACATCGTGAGGAAACCGGCATGTCCAAAAACCGAAAATTCGAAGACATGTGACATCTACCAACCCGCACTGGGCCGGCGTGGTGGATTACGGCCCACTCCCTCTCACAGAGAGGAGGCCTGTGTCCCAGCAGTGGGAACATTATAGGCTGATGATGATGAGTTTACTTGTTTACGGTCAGCATCTGTACAACCATTGACGAGTGGTTACTGAACAAGGACCACCTAATGATCGCTATAAATGGAATATTGCCATTCTAGATAAAATGGTATTTGCAATTTTATAACAGAGAAGACGGCACTGTTGACTATCCTTCTTACATAATTCTTTAGTCTTTAGCCACACACAGATATGGGAGTGCTGCTTCTTAGTAGCTAGTAAACTCAAGAATCTTTGAGCCATACAGTTTTTCGAAGGGGTGCCTAAAAACTTTTCGGGCTTCTAAAAATGCACACTTTTTAATAAAGGAGTTTCTTTTTATTAAATTTCTTTTCTCACAGTTGGTCGCAATAACCCACGAATTGTTATTTTCGTGTTTCTGTGTTTTCTTGGCGTCATATTTACCTCAAATAAAAGTATTTTCTTTCTTTCAGAAAGAATACAAAACAAAAAGAACAAGTTGGGTATATTATATTCAATATTATTTTTACGGAAAGCAAAATGCAAATTATTTTGAGTTCAATTTAATACATATTTCTCTTTTTTATTACCTGACTACGGCAAAGCCAAAAGGAAGGGTTATGATTTTAGTAGTCTATGTATGTATGTTTGTATGTATATTTGCTTTTACGTGTGTTCCACCGTAGCGCCTAAACTACTAAACCGATTTTGATGAATGAGATATCAATAGATTTGTAATAATAGTCCGGGTGACATAGGCTATATAATTTTTCCCTAAATTTAATTTGGTGGACTTTACACGTAAATTTCTAATCTCGAAAAAAATTAAAATGGGATGATCATGACATGTTTGGTATCAAAAGAAAGATCTTGACAAGCACATTACAAATATGTATATAATATTATATTTCCAAAGTAAATAAATATGTTTAAATCGTTAAAAACAAGCAAAAGTGAGACTGCGCTACGTAGTATCGCAAGATGTTACCAACGTGCAGTTAATCAAATCTTAATAAAGGGTAGGCTTTTGGTGTGGGACGCAACCTGTGTGGACACCCTCGCGCCATCCCATCTTCTTAGTACGGCGAGTTGTGCTGGGGTGGCTGCTGCAGGTGCAGAAAACCTCAAACGGCGCAAATATAACAACCTTACCGGTAGCTATATTTTTGAACCGTTTGGGGTTGAAACAGGGCCATGGGGTCCGAGTGCTCATCGATTATTCCGGGACATCGCCAAGCGGTTGGTCGACTCTTCACGTGACCGAAGGGTTGGCCAATTTTTAGGCCAAAGAATTAGCATTGCCATACAACGTGGCAATGCTGCCAGCCTTTTGGGCACCTTTCCCACCGACAGCGATTCGGATGAATTTTTTGATGCCCAATGATTTGTTCCAACATTTTATTTTATTTTTTCCTCTGTATATAGTTAGTTATTATGATTGATTGATTTAAGTAAATAAAAAGTTACAATGGTAAAAAAAAAATCTTAATAAATAGTAACGATTTGTAATTCCACTCTTATGAAGAAAAACAAGTACAACGAAATATTTATATTTTGGATTTCTTCGAAGCTCGATATCGATATGGTGTTGGCGTCGAAATAAATCGCTCTATGGTCTCGTCCACAGCACTATGCACTGCTATTGGAATTTAAAATAGGTTAATTACTGAACTATTGTATTACTCTTATTTACGTTTATCAAGTGTAAAAACGGAAAAGTATAAAATAAAAAAAATTAGTTTAATAAAAAACTGTAACCCGACTACGGGAAAATAAAAATGATCTAAAAAGTACGAAACAAGCAAAAAACTTTATTTTTTTATTGCGAAAAATTTTGCACAGTCCTTAATCGCCAGTATTCTTTAACTTGACCCACACCAATAACTCTCACGATTGTTACCGCGCAGTTTACAGCTCGACTCTAGTTATTGTAACGATAGGTTTAACATTTAACATACTGTTTGAACTGCTTCGCGTTTATCGTCTAGATTTTAGCGATAAAAGTTAATATATTCTGACAGTGACACGGTAATTGGTTGTATGGTGGAAAACAGGGATGTGCTTTGACGTTTCAAATAACCGTACCGTTGTTTTGAACAAACAATATAAAATCGCCTATTTTCGGCGAAGAAGTATGTAGAGGTGTATAAAGACTAGCGGAGATTTGGACGAATGGGCGCACCGCAATGCAATGCAATTAAAAAATCCTCCTTAAAAATTTCGTACATTTCCTATGAAGCAACGCACACTGCAGGCGGGCCACACCGTGCACTTTTTGTATGAAAAAGGGTTGCGCTGCAGCCCATTGCGAATGTTATGTGCGCTTGGGTTAAGGTGACGAAAATCAAATTTTAATGATTTTATACTGAAGATCACGTCTAAACAAGTAGTGATTAGGAAAAAATAAATGTTAAATTAGAGCATTTTCTTAATAACTTTTTATATGAATGTTTTAGATTATGTTTATTTTACATAGTGAAATTAATTTGTAAAGTTATGTCTAACGCGGATAAAAAACGGAGAATCACGCAAAATCTATCAAGCGTATTTCTCTGAAACATTCTCCATTTTAAAGATAATTTATGCTATGTATAATAAATCAATAATGCGTTTTATTTGGGACAGCGTTCCTTGATGGGCGAGTCCTATTACTGGCTGGACATACGACGCGTTGCGTGAGCTCAGTACAGAACACGCAAGCTAACCATTCAAGGTCACTGGCATATATCTGCGTCTTAATAGTCCATTAACATTTCGCCAGTCAAGAGTTATTTTAGTCCTATGTTATCCCATGTTATCTTCATCAGGAAATAATCATATTCAATATAAATCATCATCTCGATCCTTGCTACTCTCATACAGCTCCTATACCAACCTTAGTAGTATCGTCGCTCTTTCCAGCCTCAGAGGTTGTTACCGTGGCCCCTGGCAACATACAGGCAACTGAAGGAACACGGGTGGGTTTTATTCAGTATGAGTCTGACACGCCCTCCCGTTCCGCCCAAAGCGGGAGAAGTTATTTGATAATTTCCCACCCAAAAAAAAGGACGTCCTACCTAACGGGCAACGGGCACTCTTTCCCATACAAACAAACCATATAGCCGTTAAAATCGAAAACCCCAATAACACTTTAGGACCAACCCGGGATCTAGCCCAAGACTGCACGAAAAACAGTCGCATTTCTGACCTCATGAACGATTTAGCAAAAAATCCTCGTATTGACTTCCACACATCTCTTTAACAAAAAAAAATATATATATAAAACCCTTAAGGGAAAGCCTCGTAACTCAATACAATGTCTTGATAGCAACTGTCTCCAAAACTCCGAATAGGAAGAGGAAAATGAAATTTGTCATCATCTGTGGCAATTGTCTAAAAGGGGTCTGACGTACGTTGCGCGTTGTGTGTGCTTATTTCTTTCAGTATTTTTTGGGATCTGTTGTTTTTTATTGGTATAGAAGTCAATTGCCTGCCAACTTGTCAAAGTCAAATAATTTATTTCAATTAGGCACAAAAAGGCACTTTGAACGTCAAAATTTACAAAAAAATAGAATTGCTTCTATTCGCCCCTTCCAAAAGGTGGTTTTCGTATGGAGAAGAATGGGCAAGAAACTCCACCGTTACTGTTTTAAAATGTTTTACAATATTTTGAATACATTAATTTTATAATTATATGTGAAGACGATGCACCTGGAATAAGATTACTATGTCACAATCGGTAAAAATAATTAAAATTGAAGCAATGACAGAAAAAATAATAATGTAATGGATACATGGTGTTCACATATTTACAAGCATTGTAAAAGTAGGTACCTATACGATATTCATAAAAAAATTAAAAGTAATACTAATAAGTCAGTGTGCGAGTTCAAGTTATCACAGAATGTAAAATAAATGTTACAATAATTAATTACCCAATTAAATTAGCAACCAGTTTGATTTTGTCTAGATAATTATGTATAACTAGTATAGGAATGTAATTTGTGGAGATAATTTCTTTTTTTTAAAGTGAAAACTTCTTTAGGCGCGTTGGGCATTTTTGAGATGGGACTAAACCATTGATTTCGCGACCTGTTACCGACACCGTGGAGTAAAACACATCAACGCGTTGATTACCACGGTGCCATTTTTTTTTCAAGCTTTTACTTCTGTCGGCACTCCCGGAGTGCCACTGTTTTTTTTTTTAATTTTAATTAGAGAACCTTTGATCACTTTCGATAGAGGAAAGATATTCTGATCAGTTAACCGAATACAAAATTGTCTGAGTTGATCTCTACCTGACATTCAAATATATATTTTGTTGTTAAGCAAATTTACACCCTACGTCAATTTACCGTGTTATAGCATCCTAAATACTATAGCTGATAGGTGGGACAGCCCCAAATTGGGACATTGGAGACGCGTACTTACCACTGTGGCATAGTAATAGATAGTTTGTGTTGTTTTCTGGTAGATGTAAGTTCTATCAATAGTTTCTAAGTCCATGTTTTTTTTATAGCCCTTTTTAAGGTAAAGAATAACCATTGTAATTTGAATATACGTACAATTTAAGTTGGTAGTGTTCTTCACCTTTTCGTGTGGTTAGTGCCTAACCTGGTGTCAGAGTTTTAAAGCCGCCCATAGGCCTCTGACTTGGCTTCACATACCGTCGAGAAAAATCTCTGAGGCATGTTTCTTCACGATGTTTTCCGTCACCGTTTTTGAAGCAAGTGATAATTATACAATACGCACATGAATCCGGAAAGTAAGAGGTGCGTGCCTTGGGTTTGAACTCGAGACCTATGACTTGACAGTCCAACGGTCACACCACTAGGCTATCACTGCTTTAATTTGGTAGTTAATTTGATAAACAATTATTTTTTTTGTCTTAACCTGCATAGTTTTCATGTCGGTTCCAATTAACATTATCCTTATGTTATATTTCAATATATCGAGAGCAGTGGTGGCCCAGTGGTAACGGCCGCGACTTACGAGTTTTAGGTCGTAGGTTCGAACCCAGACAGGCGTTTTACTTTGTGTAAATTATTTCATCACCACTGCTCTCAAAAACGGTGAAGGAAAACATCGTAAGGAAACCGGCATGTCCTAAAACCGAAAATTCGAAGACATGTGACATCTACCAACCCGCCCTGGGCCCGCGTGGTGGATTACGGCCCACTCCCTCTCACCGAGAGGAAGCATGTGTCCCAGCAGTGGGTACATTATAGGCTGATGATGATGATATTTCAATATTTTTATAAACTAATGTGTCTGTAAAGTTTTGATTTTTTGTATGTTTGCTTGTTACGCTTACACGGCTAAACGGCTGAACCAATTTTGATGAAATTTTGTAAGGAAATATTTTTAAACCTGGGGAAAGTCAAAGGCTACTTTTTATCGCCATAACACGCGGGAAAAGCCATGGGCGGAAGCTAGGTTCATAATAAAGCATCAAGTTCAATATTAAGATTACATAATATGTGCTTACCTACTTTTATTCTTACTCATCAATAATCTTCAAACCTTAACAAAACAACGTAGCAAAGAATTCCGTTTCTTTACTCATATGACAAAACTGTGTAATATGAAATACAAAATTCTGCCCACGACTTCGTCCGTGTGAAATTTCTTGTTTTAACTTATGGTATATCCTATGACACTCGACAATACTGTAGCTTCCCATTAAAAAAAAAAAGTGTGTGTGTGTCAGCTCCGAGCTTTTATACTGAAAGTGGGCAACGTCGCAAATAGCTGTCAAAATTTTCACTGTTTTGATTAATTGGCAATATTACTGTATGGAAATAAAAAATATGGCTAACTAGTGAACTAAAATATTGATTACGAAATGCAATAATTAATATTTTAACACCGAATATTTAGTTTTAGATGTAAAAACGTATTTGAAAACTTTCCAAATGCCTTTTTAGGGTTCCGTAGTAAACAAGGAACCATTATAGTTTCGTCATGTCCGTCTGTCTGTCTGTCTGTCTGTCCGCGGTCTAGCTCCGAGACCCTTCATACTAGAAAGCTGTAACTTGACATAGGTATACATATTAATTACGCCGACAAAGTGGTAAAACAAAATTATGATTTTTTTTTTTTTTATGGTACCTCTCATACACGTAAAGTGGAGATGTTTTTTTTTTTGTTTTTTTCCCCGTGGTGAGGGGTACCATTGGAAAGGTCCTTCAAACGTGAGTTTGTGACAACCATTTTTGGATTCAGGGATCCGTTTGCGAAATATTTAGCTTTAAAGTGCTAATTTTTGTTAGAGTCAACTGTCCTCCCCCCCTACCGGCTTAATGGTTGGTTTTGGGTGTGTGAAAATAATCACAACAGTAGTTTATATAACGAAATTAAAAGGAAAACTATCACAGCTAAGTAGGCTCTACAAGTTAACGAGTAATAATCGACCAACTTAACTTTGCAGTTGCAAAAACATGTTTTACCATACATTCCGTATGGCGAACATATTTTTCAACTACAAAGTTAAGTTTGTTTTTGGGATAAATTCATCGCAACTACGGAACCCTTCATTGTGCGTGGTCTGACACGCACTTGGCCGGTTTTTTTTACACCTAAAACGGTTACAACATCAAATTCAGTGTTATAATTTTATTGCCATTCATTCTTAACATTCTAGTTCACTAATTAGCCATATTTCTCATTTCCATACAGTAACATTGCCAAATTAATCAAAACAGCGAAATATTTGACAGCTATTTGCGACGTTGCCCACTTTCAATATAAACGCTCTTAATACGATTGTCTTTGAATATGCAATGGACAAAGTAGGTAAATAAAGACATTTCTCAAAAAAAAAAAAAAACTGCCGGTTTATCTAGATCGAAGTGTGAAATACAATACAAAAAAAAAATCGTTTTGGAATATAAATTTCACTCCTCATAAAATTTCCATACCGGGCACAAGGAAACTCCAAAAAAATCGGAATTGGATCAGTAGTTCAGAAGATTACCCCCAACATACGAACTAACGAATTGATCTCTTATTAGTATATACCAGGATTGTTGACTTGTTGCGAACATCAGCATCAGCATCTGCCGAACTTCAGCATCATTTCGAACATCAGCATCCGCATTGATCAATGCTGATTATTAATGCTGAAGTTCAAGTCGTGACATGACCGCAGAGAGGGCGGGGCTTATATCACGTGTTGTGTTCGGGGTGTTTTACAGACTAGGGCCTGTGCTAAAAAACACACTTCGGTGGAAGCGCTCAAAGTTACTCTTGGAATGGAATTGTTTGAGTGACGACGTCGTTCGAGCAGCCTGCGCTTCTTTCAGAAAGAGACTTCAGCTTGTAGTAAAGGCTAAAGGTGGTTTTATTCCTTCGGAATAGGTCATAATAAAACTTTGAACTTTCTATTTTCACATGGCAAAAGTGTATAAATAAATATTGAAAATTAACAGAAATATTTCATTTTCACATATGGACAGTTCAATCGCCGCACCCGGTACATATTATGTAATACCACATCTCATCTGCCTAGCCTTTTCCCAACTATGTTGGGGTCGGCTTCCAGTCTAACCGGATGCAGCTGAATACCAGTATTTTACATGGAGCGACTGCCTATCTGACCTCCACAACCTAGTGACTAGGTAACACGATACCCCTTGGTAAGACTGGTTGTCAGACTTTTTGGGCTTCTAACTACCCGTAACGACTGTCAAAGATCTACAAATGACAGCCGGGACCAACGGCTTAACGTGCTTTCCGAGGCACGGAGGGGACTTGGTATGTAAAGATGGTCACCCATCCACGGACCAACCGCGGCAAGTGTAGCTTAACCTGATCGATCGACCCGTGCAGCTGTTATTACTTAGCCACAAGCCCCTCATATTATTATTATTATGTACTACCACTAGGTACTTATTTACTAACTTAGTACTAATTATTACTAAATTAGGTACTTTGTTTGATTTTATTTTTTATTAAAAGTCACAAAATTATTGAACCAACCGTTTATTTCAATACCAAGGGAAATTGTGCAACTTTTAGGTATAAATTCATAATGGTCACTGTTTTTTTTTAAGAAAACAATTAAAATCAGCATCAGCATCCGCTGATGTGAAAAAAATATGCATCAGCAACAACCCTGGTATATACTATAAAACACTGCACAAGCGTAATATCGACGTAGTATAAACCCTTACTAAAGTATGCTAATACATTCTACTTTATAATGTTATCCGCACCACGTTCGCAGTATACCAACTTACCGAGATAAGCTAAACGCAGCCATTTTATCACACAAACTACATGTTTATGAAAGCCTTAACGTACTCACTGCACTTGCATTTGGCCGCGTGAAATAATTTCAGGAGATAATCTCTAATTCAGCCACTGATAGAATTATTGCACGCGAATGGATAGCTTGGATCGTTGCCAACGAAACGAGCAAACCCTTACACCCTTCAAACGATATTAATTTTCAATACAAAACCCATAAAGTTCAAATTTCATTGTGCTGTATGTAACCCAAATTTTCGTACAACACAATTTCGACTCAATAAACCAAGTTGTAAGATCGGTTTTCCTTTATACAATCTTTCGATGCAATTACGAATAAAAAAAACGAACGGCCAGGAAGTATGGACTTCTAAAAATAAAAAATAAAGGAATTTTGCAACGAACTTAATGCAATTTACTTGGGACTTAATTTTGATAGTCACAGATTTTCGCAAGATTCAAAGTTGGAATATGAAAATAAACACTTGGATGGGAAAAGTTTAAAATAAAAAACAGCAAAATGTTAGTAAGACCCAAAACTTGAAAAAAAAACAGTAGGTATAGCTATTGACCTTTCACACTAAAATAAAAATAATAAGTAATTCGCGACCTGAGCCGTAGCACATAAAGTATAGTAAGTACTTTGAGTATTTTTTCTAAGCGTATATTTAGCTTAATGTTCTCTTTCAAGATTTCGACAATTCCAACTACAAAATAAACAATTAGGCATACTTATAAGCTATTAATAGAAACTCGAGGGCCATTCAATGCGGGAGGGTTGCGGGACAAATATAGAGTATTTAATAATAATCTTTTAATAAATACCTTTTCACATAAACCAGCCGCTGCGGTCTGCGGTACTCGTTATAATTTCACGGCAAATTTTAAATCATTTCATTTATAATAATTGGCGTGAGTATTAATAGAGGATTTAAAATTAATTTTCATAATATTAAAGGTGTTACACTAATTAGTTGTCGGTAAACAGTTCGCGGTAAATTATATTTATTAAGTTGTTTTTAACTTGGACTTATAGATAAGTCAGAAATCGCCAACCCTTTTTGAGCAAGCGTAGGATAAAATTAATGCTCGTGATTTATCTGTTCGAGCATAGGCATTTGCCCTGCAGTGAGACAATAATAGGCTGGGATTTATTTTAAGCTATTGCATAGCTTTTGTCGCGGGCTTTAAGCGCGGCGACCGAATCAAGAAATTCCGTAATGAAAAAAACCTAACACCCCCACTCCGCCTACCATGTAATGACGGTTCCCATGAGAACGTGATGTTGTCATGGGAACGTAAAGCGTTGATAAATAGGAAGTACGGAGGTTACAAATGCTATGCAATAGTTTTACCGCGGCAGTCCCTGAGTGCCACACGTTTTTAATTTTATTTAAATGGATCAATGAATGACAAACCGCTTTGTAATATTTAGATAATTCATGTTTACTAAAGTTAGAGTAGTGCTGACCGAATGGTAACAGCCGCGACTTAAGAGTTGTTGGTCGTAAATTCGAACCCCGGCCAGGTTCTTTACTTAGTGTAATCATCACTACTCTCAAAACGGTGAAGGAAACATCCTGAGGAAACTGGCATGTCCTAGAACCAAAAATTCGAAGACATGTGACATCTACCAACACGCACTAACCGTGGTGGTGGCTCACTGCCTCTCATAGAGCGAAGGCCTGTCCCAGCAAAGGGAAAATTATAGGCTGATTATGTTACTAAACTTGACGTGAAGAATAAAAGCTCCGTTAGTGTTTGAAAGTATTCAGGTACAATGAAAAAGTTTAAGGGAAAAGCTTAAAGCTTTCTGTCAGTTCAGTAAACTGCCTAAATAAAATCTAAACTAAGTATTTTTTTAATAAGGTATAAATAATAAAAATGTACTTATATCTATAAAAACACAAAAGTATAATCCATCAAAACAATAATTTGTTTCACACTGGAATGAAAAACAGAGCATAAAAATTCAAGTTCATCATCGCAACGATTAACACCGTTCGTGTGAAGACTACTTTGCGCTCAGAAATTAAAAAGAAAAATAAAAGTTGTCGTTGACAGACGCAAGTTGAACTCTATGGAATATTTTATGGGTTCTTTATGTTTTTTTTCCTTGTAAGTGATTCTATATAGGAAGATGTAATGCTGAGTGATTTCCCGTCGTAAAATATTTTATGGCTTGTGGAAATACTTAATCTTGTGTAAAATTGGTGTGGGTATCTGCAATGCATTTACCTATGTTAGCAGTGTTAGTGCATTACTCATCATTTTTAACCGACTTCCAAAAAGGAGGAGGTTATATGTTCGTCGCGTATGTTTGTTTTTTTTTTTTATGTATGTCCACCGATTTCTCCGTCAATTGTGGACCGATTTTGAAAATTCTTTTTTTTGTTTGAAAGGGTGTGCTCTCGAATTGGTCCCATATAAATTTTATTAACTTTGCTTGGATAGTTTTTGAGCTAGCTACAAAATACGTATTTTTTTCCCACTTTGTATGCAGATGATATGATAAGTTTCTGTCACTGGTAGCAGGTAGTGGTATTCGAATTTGTGTGGGGTAGGTATCACAACTAAAAAGTGAAAAATAAAATCTTTATACAAAAAAAAACAACCGACTTCAAAGAAAATACTACAAAGTGAAAAATAACTTTAATTTCGGAAGTCGGTGACAAAGAACGAAAATTCAAAACCAAAGACACCGACTTGCGAAATTAAAGTTATTTTTCAATTTGTAGTATTTTCTTTGAAATCGGTTGTTTTTTTGTAAAAGATTTTTTCCTCCGCAACCCAATAACTACTCAATTCCGACTTTGGCTACCCAGACTAATGGTAAGGACCATAAGATAAATTGAACACAATGTCAACTAAAGAAAATATGTCGGAAATACGTTACTGAGTTGACTATTCGGGACGTCAGCGCCGTCTAGCGGCGTTCAACAGAGTCTACAATATAACGCTCGGACCGGAGCTGAGCACAGTTCATCGGTGGCGGTCAAGCAGTGAACACGTTTAGAAACTGTCGCGCATTCCAAATAGTAGTGCCCTGTACCAACAGTGTGTGAATTGCTAGTGTGATTAATTTGATAGTAAATTATAATTTGATCTGAACTGTAAACGGATTTTCTATTGCGCAATAACCAACACTACCCACAGTATGCCCACAGTAATTAAAATATGGCTGATAATAACGAAAAAGTCGTATACCCCTCCGTCATACGAGTATTATATTAAAGTGTGTGGGAATTGCGAGGCAAGGAGAGATCGCAATGTACTACATAAAATGGTCACCCATCCACAAGTCAACAGTATCGAGAGTTCTTTATTTCATAGCTGCGAAGTTCAGGAATCAATTGACGATCTTCTCTCTATCTATTAAGAATATTCGCCAGTCAGTTAGGTGGTAGAACTGGGGGGCACTGGGGTTCATTTAAAAATCTCCATGACAATGAGAATGATTGCAGTTCGTAAATATATAAATTTGCCACAGGCATGGACAGAACCGGCTCTGTGGTCTACTAGTAAGACCACCTATCTCAAATCCAAAAAAAAAAAAACTACTCGATTTGGTTGGTGGTAGGGCTTATTTTAAATCCGCCTAACTAGCTACCACCATCTTATCTAAGTCTGTCGTCATAACAACAATTTTAACAGCATTGTCGTGTTTAGGCAGAGGCCAGAGAGATGGCCAGAGATAGCCAGTTCCTCTGTGGTTGAGGATTCCGGGTGAAACTCGCTTCCACCTTCGGCTTGATCATCAAGGTCAAGAGCTTAACAGTTGTGGTTAAAACAAAAAAAAAATACGTTGATTGACATATCGCACCTTTAAAGTAAAACCGTTACTAAATGAAAATTTTCATGAATTGAGTTATCAATGCCATCTATCTAAAGCACGTATTTTAAATAGAATGGCATGATAACTCAATTCATGAAAAAATTTCGTTTAGAAACGGTTTTACTTTAAAGGTGCGATATACGAAGTCTTAAATGAAACAGTTGAAAAACTTTGCAAGGCTTCAGCTCGGCTTAATGTGCAGAAGACTAATCTGATTTTAGTGCTCATATTTAAATTTAATTAAATATCCGCCTATAATTATCAGGAAATAGTCCTTACATTTTATATCTTGCCAATATCCGTTGTAACCAGCCTATTTAATTCATTATTAATAGCCACATAAAATACAAAGTTACAGAAGGTTGACTTCACACAACGAGCAGAAACGCACGCACACATAGACAGTAGACACGGTTCAGGTACAGCGACTCACATTCGTTTGAGATAGTATGATATCTCCGTACGTAATAATAAAATAGTCCTCCAGACCGAATTTTCGGCCATGGCAACCAATCTCAGCGGAGACCAGCCTTCGGCGCGGAAGATATTATAGTACATAAGTGTGTGCGCAGATGCAGGTGTACTCTCTTCCCTCACTCTCATAGTCCGATGGGACGTTAATCCAACACGACCGGAGAGAGATCAGGCGCAGGGCCAACGGCTTAACGTGCTTTCCGAGGCACGGGGGTATCACACCGCCAACTTCAGAACTCCGGGCTTCTACTAATAAATTCCTAATGGAAAAACCCTATTATATTTTGCCCAATAATCCAACCCAGGACACGAGACCAACGTGTTCAGCCCGTACGTACGTACATAAGTGTCTGTGTGTGCATGGGCTTGTTTTTGCTTAATGTATGGAATTGAGTCGACCTTCTGCACCCTATCTATTTTGTGGAATAAAATCAAGTCAGTAAGCCTAGAACTGGTATATCTAGTCTAAGAGGAAATTAATAGATAAATGGTAACGTTAGAAAGGCGATAGAGTTTCCAGTTTAGGAATAGAATTAATACTAGTATGGGTGGATGCTGTTTTAGAATTAATTTTTGTTGTAGATTTAGATTCTAGGAAGTCTGAGGACAGTGATGGAGCAATAGCTGCGGGTTTTTATAGAACTGTGTGGATATTTCTATCCAGAACAAGATTAAACCTTGGAATAAACCAGAGACATACATTACATAGATGAATGCAAATTGACCAAACTATGCAAGATTAAACCATGTAAATAGATGATGATCGCAAGGTGAAAATTGCTGTTTATTAACCCCATTAAATCTGAAATACTCAGTTTTTGAGAGGAAATGAAAACCATCAACAAATTAAAAAAAAATGATTTAAAGAGCCAGGTCCGCTTACACCACAAATCAATGCGTTTAGCGCTAAATGCTAAAACATCGTACTGTTTCTGTAAGTTTTTTGAAGATGACAGAGATAGAATGATGTTTTAATATGCATTTATTGGTTTTTTGTTGCAAGCCTACTTTACTGCCTGCTATCTTTTTGCTTCCCTTTTGCAAACGTACAGTTTGCAAAAGGGAAGCTAAGTTTCACGTTATTTTGCAGTTTTATTTGCTAACCCTCAAGAGACGTGACACCAAACCTGAATAAAGATAGATTACTGTTAGTGAATTCTAGAATAAGCTAGTTCCTTTCTAGAATCACGTCTCTTAGAACAAGTTGGGCGATGGATTTTACATTTTGCAATGTTTTAGCTAAAAAAATATCAATTTTTATGACATAGCATACAGGGTGGCAGGGTCCCCATCGACACGAACTTGTTACCATGGATTCAGTACGTGATTCTGGACTTCATTTTACGTCGATTATTAAAAAAAAAATGTTCTATTAATTTTTACCGCGTAGGTATTGCTTTTTTGTAGGAAACAGATTTTTTAAGCTATTGCATGGCTTTTATTGCGGGCTTTGAGCGCGGCGACCGAATCAAGAAATTCCGTTACGTAACGAAAATAAAACCTAACACCCCCCACTCCGCCTACCATGTAATGACGGTTCCCATGACAACGTGATGATGTCATGGAGGTTACAAATGCTATGCAATAGCTTTACCGCGGCAGTCCCCGAGTGCCACACGTTTTTTTTTTTTTAATAACCGACGAAAATTTTTTAACGCAGGTAGGTCTAGAATCATGTACTGAATCCATGTTAAGACGTCCCTGCACCCTGTATAATTTTTAAAACAAACTATGGTGAGATAACCAACCGACTAAGTAGTCGGTTGGTTGATTAAAAAAATCGATACTTAGTAAGTACTAAGTATCGATTTCTTAATAAGAAACATAGGTAGATGTACCATCGAAATGAAAATGAAAAAAAGAAATACCGTTTTATTTTTAAATACAATAAAAACAAAATACAAAAAAAAAAAACAGTGAGATAGTTCAGAGATACAAGACAAGAAAAACACGTTTCTAAGCAATGATCACACAGCTAAAGAGTATTTATTAAGTACTAACGTGAAAATAAATTATTTAGGAGTATCTTCAAAGGAGGAAATTGATATACCTACCTATCTAGATTACCTATTTCACTTTTTTCAAAAGGAATCTTGACCTTTTCATGACACAGTAAACAGACAATTATGTGTTCCGAAAATAGAAAATAGATAATAGAGGGGCAAATGTAATAAAGTATTTATTTCGTTTATTATTTCTTTGTTGGATATAAAACAAAAAAAAATATTTGGAATGAAGAAAACGGGTCTAAGCTGATTTTAATGATGATTGTTTTTGGTAGAATTGATTAAAACAAGTGACTGCAGCGGAAAAGTTATGAAAATATTACTTATACTTATAAGAAGCCATTTCCATTAGATACCCAAACATGAAATGCCAAAATCAATCACAAAAGAAACACTAGAAAACATATTTTCAACAACTTATGCAATAATGTTAGAAAAGCTATTGATGTAATTATAAAAATAGTATATAACATAAAAATAACATCACGCTGGGGTTCCCCGAAGGGTTGGGCAGAGGTGAACCTATAGTAGGTACATCCACATTTCGCCAGTTATGTAATAGGGGGCGAGCTTACTGCCATCAACGGAATTTTTTGGTTGGGAAATTATCAAATAACTTCTCCCGCTCTGGGTGGAGCGGGAGGGCGTGTCAGACTTTTACTGATTAAAACCCACCCGTGTTCCTTCAGTTGCCGTGTTGCCAGGGAGCCACGAATTCCCTTTCGGCCCTTATTCGCAACCCCAGCAGGCATTGGCCCTAGCGGACCCCGTCAATTCTGCTGACATCTATTTGAGGCGCGCGTGGAACACAACGCGCCGTCGACCCGGGTTTGATCCTTATCGGACGGCGAGCTACCCATTTCTCACCGTCCGCAAGCCCGCGCCTACGGTGGCCGGAAATCTGCCTGTGATTCCCGATGCCCAGGGCGTCTCCTCCTGCGGCGGTTAGGGGCGCGAGGGCGCGAAATTTGCCTCTCCCTCACGCGTTCCGCCTCCTCGTTCGCGAGCATTACTGCTTCGCAGAAGGAGGTGACGGCCTCCCATTTCCTCTCGCTCCGTACCATGGCCCGAACCAGTGCCGATGTTGCCTGACCTGGGAATCAAACTCAGGAACTCAAAAAAATAAAACAGTGGCGCTCCGGGAGTGTCGACAGATGTGAAAACTTGAACAAGATCGCTTCGGTGGAAGAAAAATACTGGTATAGAACATTGGTCCGTAACCTTATCTAAATAAAGAGCACAATCGCATTTACAAAAAAACCTTACCTTTAAAGTAAAAATACTTGCATAGAACATTGATCCGTAACGCGTTTACAAAAATCAGGTGTCAGTAACGGTGTCGCTAGTTCAATTGTTTTTTTCCCATCTCAAAATGCCCAATGCGCCTAAAGAAGTTTTCACTTCAAAGCATTATCTGCAAGTAAACTATAAATCATAACATCCATAAATTGAATGACCAAACCCAAATGAATAAGTTTACAATAACCTTAAACCCTTCATGCAATAAACATACAAGATACAGTAATAAATTAACACAGTACAGGATTATTCAAAAACAAGCTAAGCTATATAGTACAAAAACTTATTTCACCTACCAACTACAATATGAATATTCATTGTGAATTTTATTCATGAATAACCCATGCAAATGGCAGCACCCGTATAATTTAATTGAGCTTTTCCTACACCGGAGCTTAAATTAGCTAAAACTATTCAAAGAATCTGAGTAGATGATTTGTCCGGATTATGGCTGCAAGATCTTGCTAAGTCGACTGGATACTGACATACGGAGCGATGGTTTGTCAGACTGAAGCGTTTTGTGGATATTAAAACAATCTCGTTGCGTAACTTATTTTCGTAAACAATTATGACTAATTTGTTTCATTTTGACAGTTCAACAACATTCATTGCGTTATTTACGTTGTAAGTTTACACTTTAAAAAAGGGGTTCAGAATCATGTACTGAATCCATGGTAACAGTTTTTGCGTCGATATTCCTGCCACCCTGTACGGTCACTTGAATGAAGCCGCAGGCTAGTACAGTCCACCGTATGGTGGTAACACGTTGACTTTGAGCTGGCCTAGCGTAGTACGGAGTTTCAATTGAATAAGTGTGCAGCCTACTGTACATAAATAAATGCAAATAATATTATTTGTTCTAGATAAGTTAATTAAAACCTCTACAGGTGATCTGTTTCAGACTTTATGTAGTTTAGCAAAGAGTATTAAGTTAAGCTGCCCTTTTTTTTTTTTTTTTTGGGTGGGAAATTATCAAATAACTTCTACCGCTCTGGGCGGAGCGGGAGGGCGTGTCAGACTCTTACTGACTAAAACCCACCCGTGTTCCTTCGGTTGCCCTGTTGCCGGGGGCCACGATTTCCCGATCGGTTTTCTTCGAACCCCCGGCAGGCATTGGCCCTAGTGGACCCCGTCAATTCTGCTGACATCTCTTTGAGGCGCGCGTGGAACACAACGCGCCGTCGACCCGGGCTTGGTCCTTATCGGACGGCGAGCTGCCCATTGCTCACCGTCCGCAAGCCCGCGCCTACGGTGGCCGGAAATCGGCTCGCGATTCCCGCCCCGGGCGTCTCCTCCTGCGGCGGTTAGGGGCGTGAGGGCGCGAAATTTGCCTCTCCCTCACGCGTTCCGCCTCCTCCTTCGCGAGCATTACCGCTTCGCAGAAGGAGGTGACGGCCTGCCATTTCCTCTCGCTCCGTACCATGGCCTGAACCAGGGCCGGACGCGAGAGATCACCGCCGCCGATCGCCTCTACGAGAACACGGCGTTGCTCCGCCCAAGCCGGGCAGACCTCCACCGTATGCTCCACCGTGTCCTCAGGCCGATCCACACAATGGTGACACCCGGGTGTTTCCTCCCGCCTTATCCTGAACAGGAACCTCCCGAAGCAGCCGTGTCCGGTGAGGACCTGCGTCAAGCGGAAGGTGAGAACGCCGTGGCGTCTCTCCAGCCACTCCTCAAAGACGGGTCTTATCGCCGCGATTGTGGCGTGCCCAAAGTTATGCTGCCCTGTGATGTTAATGATCTAGAAAAGTTATCGCGAATTGGATTAATTTCTGCTTTTGCATCTAGCCGTGTAGGTACAGTCACGAACATAAATACATTACTATGGATAGCTCGGCAATAATATCTGATTTCATGTTTCATCCATTAATATATGACAGCAAATATGTGACATTTTGTGAGAGGCATATACAAGTGGCAGCATAAATATGTGACATCCAAGGAACACCAGAACTAGCTGGTGAGATAAGCGATGCCTAAATATAGGATGCTGCATCGGCTTCAACAATGCAATATTATCATGCGTCATAAATATCTGCATTATCAATTAATATCTGAAAAATGTGATACTTCGTTGCGATCGAAAATATCTGACATCGCTTTGGCAGCATAAGATATTATTGCCGAACTGCCCATAGTAATTTATATTCATGCTCGTGACCGTACAATAAGCCTTAGTAGAATAATGTCTTCATAAGAATTTATAAATTGAACTGAGAGATACGAATGAACGCGTCTGAAATCCTCGAACACCCTACATTAATATAGCCGCTACCAAAATTTTCAATGTAATTCAAGCAAAATCTCAACTTCCACTAACTTAATACTGAACATCTAAGGAAGAATTAAGAACATTGAAATCCAACTTTGCGAACCTAACTTCGTCCCCGTATCTCACACTATGCTAAACTTAAGACAGTGCTGCTTTGTATTTTACGCGAATTATCTTTTTGAATGGATCTCCTGGTTTCAGAGATGTGCCGTTTCATCGAAATGTTTGAGCCTCCGTCTTTTGACAGTCGAGTACAGTTCGTAATTCTCTTTTGTCGAATTAATTGTGTAGTAAATGATGATCGTTTACCTGTATGATTTCTGTTGGTAGGAGTTTTTGGTGTTACTTTGTGTTCTTCAAATCTTTAATGGAGATTTCGTTATTGTTCTTATTGACTTATCTGATTTTATTGTTTATCAAAAGTTAACTTTTAGTTTTAGAAACCTTTCGCAGAATATCTATTCACAAATCATTCGTCTTTCACATATAATTCAAATAAAAAACGACTGCACTAAATAAACTAGCTACACCCAATTACAGTCACTATAAAATCCAACGCCAAGAAAATTACCAGAGCTAATACAATTCCTTCAAAGCCATATTCTCTTATTTAAGTTTGCACGCCTCACTTAAATCCAGCAGTTTCAACATATGCTGAACCGTCCGTCCAGGATTCCTTATTAACACTTCTCCCATTCAGATCTTTATCACTGTCATCTGCAGCTTCATGGCCCATATCAGTACACTTTATCTCAACATTTCCAACTATAACCTTAGCAATATAGTTTTATGTTATAGTCTTCAATACATTTCATATATTAAGCTCGTACTGGGTACACCTGGTTTCTCAACCTTCTTTTTGAACACTTGGCTATTTTCGCGGTTCACCTCTTTTCAACTTTTTTACTAAAGATATAAGAGTGAAAAGTAGTCAACTTTGTCGAGTGAACACGATAGTCTGGATTTTTTAAGGCTTCTTCGGGAATTTATTTTCTTGTTGGTGTACCGCAAGGCAGCGTGTTGGGACCTTTTTTTTTTTTGTGCAATATTTCATGTTTTAGGTAAGCGCTGCATTTTTAATTTATGTTTTGAACAAGAGAGAACCATAATGTTTTGGAGAAAATTTCCATAGTGCGAAATTGAGTTTTTTATTTGTTTGTTATGCTTTCACGTTAAAACCGCTGAACGGATTTGAATGAAATGTGGCATTTGGGTAGACCATGACCTGGGTTAGGACATATGATACTTTATATCTCGATATTCTCACGGGATCGACACTTATGCGGGCGAAACCTCGGGGCGCAGCTATTACACTATATTTTCAATTTTTACATTACATAGCCGTTATTGTCCCACTGCTGGGCAAAGGCCTCTCTACTCTCTTTCCATATTTTCAATTAATTCAACAATTTAATGCTTGTATGCTTACATAGACATTACTTTGTTACTGGTTGATTGTACAGTATTTAATTAACAATTCTTCAATTACTGAAATAATTGATTAAATACATGCAGATTAACGTATGACTTATAAATGAACCAAATAGCAAATTTTGTTTCTAAACTGTTTTCAATATATAGAACTAGCTTTTGTCTGTGGCTTCGCTCGCGTTTAAAAGTTATTTTTCTAACCCTCGGGAGTACTATTTTTCTATAAGAATGTGCTTTTCTGGACCCCTGAAAACGTGTATGCCTAACTTAATGATGATCAGTTTTTAGTTAAGACGTGAAAGCGTAGGTAACAAACAAACTAACTCACTTTGACATTTATAAAATTGAAAATTTAACACTATACAACAAAGGGATAGAGTTTCTTCTAACAAAGTAATAATACTTTGTAATAGGAAGCACTCGATAGTTAAAAATAAGACCTATTTTGAGATTCCTTTGAACGAAGTTCTACAAAAGAGCCGTGTTATATTGTGTCTTATCTCTTTCTTACAGTTTAAATTGGTTTGAGACAGAAAGAGATGTGAAATGCGATTCTGTCAAACAAGCGTTAGTCTTACAGAAGCTTTTACTACATGTTCATGTAAATGCGAGTTGTTATCGAAAACAATAATTTTGATGCGAACGACGATAGAAATTCGACTGTTGAAATAAAGTGAATAATTGATGAAGTACTTGGCGATGCAATTATAAAAATCCACTCGGATCCATTACATTTCGAGAGGATAGTAGAAACCCAATCAATAGATTCAACATGTATTAATATGGCTCTAAGCCAAGACTTTACTCGACTTTCCCAATTGTACAATGTACATTATACTTTCCATTATAGACCATTTTGTTCTGTTATCAAAAATTTCAAAATTCTTCACCAATTGAAAGAAATATTTAAAAAAAACAGCCAAGTGCGAATCGGACTAACACACGAAGGATTCTGTACCGTATTATCGAGCAAAAAACTAAATAAATAGGTTTCTTGTATGGAGACCCCCCTTCATTATTAACTTTATATATATTATTATTTTATTTGTTTGTTACAGCGTTAATAGAAATACACAATCTGTAAAAAAATTCAACTATCTGCCTATTACGGTTCATGAGATACAGCCCACTGACAGACTAACGGACAGCTTGTAATAGGGTTCCATCACCCTTTGCGTACGGAACCCTAAAAATTACCCTTACACCTGTATCGCTGGTTTAGATGAAGATATTATGTCTAAAGGTATTAAGAAACGAAAATAAAAGGCCAAAATGGTATCATGTTTTAGTCATTCTGTCATGATCTCCACAGAAAAAATGCCTTATAAATGCAGACCACGATGCAGACTAACAAAGATAAAAATTTGTAGAAGGAAAAGCTTCGAGTTACCATCGAGTCTTTCTTAACCACTGTAACCAATAGTAAAGCCTTTAGATATATCTATTCCTCTTCCTTCCGAGGACTATAAACCGGTGCAGTAGAAATTGCCGTCTTTTGCAATGCTCCAGAATGATTTATTCATAACATCCCCTTCTCTAATACAGTATGGTTAAGAAATGTTTATGCTGTCGTGTACTGAATAGAATTTTGAAAGCGTACCACTAAATCCTATTTATTGTTTATGGAGTAAAGTTTTAGCTATGCGGAAACTAATTTTCTTTCCATCACGAACATATTTCATATCATGTTTAGTATCTAGAATTTATGATCCTGGTTTCCTTTAAAACGCTGGTTTTCGTTGATATGATGACGAGGTTATTAAAAGAAGCATTGGTTTTGTGTTCGTTTTGTTTCGTGCAAATTCGTATGAAATTGGGATTTTAAATGGAAATGTTTGGGTCCAGTTTGATTGCATCTCTTTTGATGATGAACGGAATGCGACCGAATTTTGTCAAGAAACACCCAAGTTAATTTAAATGCTGCATCGGGTAAAAGGGACCTGTAAAGAGCAGGGTTTTGGGTTGTTTTAAGGAAATGTGATATTTAAGGTAATAACGGAAATAGAGATACAATAAAAACACAAAGCAGATAACGTTACGAACCAACACTAGATTTCATTCTTCCTCCATATTATTGAACACAAGGAAATTACTTAACATTAAATTAAAAAGCTAATTAAAACATGTTCTTTGTTTCAGATGCAGAATAATGAACCACTTTCAAGTGGAACGACTGCAAATTTTAACCAGCAAGAAAATTAAAATGTGATTGCAAACAAATTATGCATTGATCCAAAATGGGAACGAATGATTCGAGTAAATCGAACTATGAAATTCATTCTGAACAAAGTTTAAATAATATTCATAAAACTGTAGATAACGATGAATATACTGATGTGAATAATAATCAAAACGTCAGTATGAATGATCCGTATAAACCTAAAAGTGATTTTAGTGAAACATCTAATGATATGGAACATAGATTGCGTGTAACGAGTAGAAGTGCCAATGAATTGTTTCTTTTGCTGAGGATACCAATGAAGTTCAACGTTTTAGTGCAGCAATGTATGTTATTTATGATATTGGTTAGTTCTGTGAGTGCGTATAGGGAACAGAGGTTCGCGATTGAGCCACAAGATCAGGTGAGTCATTTTACTATATTTTTTCATGTTTATTTTCCTTTGTAGTGGTTCCTTTTCATTTGGAACAACACAGTCATAAAGAATCCGAACATAAAGTAAATAGCAATATCGTTGTTGATAAAATATATAATTTCAGTTCTGTTTCCAAGTAAAAACTGTATTCTGTTATTACCATGATTGAGACGGCATACAAAAACACGATTACCATAAAATAAATACGCGAGATAAATCCTCGTATTTCGTATAAATTGTATCTTCAATTTACTGCGCTGTTATTGTACCTTCACATAAATATTTACACTTAAATCTCTACAATATAGAGGTATCAATTATAATCATACAAAATTCACTCAACCAATATTCAAAACATACACTTAATATTGTTTTAATGATTGTTGATTCAATAACAATTTATTTTTGGGCCATAACAGACGAATACTCGGCACTGAATATACAAATTAATTCAATCCTCATTATGAACATTTCTGTTCAACAAATGAATATTAACGGGCAAATAAAATGCGTCAGGGAACTAAGTTATTTCATTAACGACAAATGTATTAATAGTGGCTTCATTGGAAATCCCATCGCGTTTTAGTACAGTTTTGTTTTAATCGGCTTTGTTTTCTGAATTTGCGTTGTCATCTATTTTAGTTAAATGTGGTGAATAGGTGGAAACACTGGTGTTGTTCGTAAATGCAGAATTTATTTAAATATTTGCCATTTTGGAACGCCGTGGTGCGTGTTCACAAATATCCGGCCTCTAGTATTGCTTGCTACTAATTGCTTTTATAGCAGCATTGAATAATGAAATACCGATCATGCGAGAAAATAAATCAACAAAACATTTCAAATAGAAAAACATTTACAATGGAATCCTCTTACAAAAATTAGGATCAACAAACTAACTGGACCAGAAAATAGGAACAGAATTAATTCGAAAAGGTTGGTCATCTATGAAAACATCCGTTCCGACCCAAGGGGATGGAGGGTAGGAATTTTTAATATCACCAGATATTCAATACAAGCCTTTTCTATGTCAACTGAGTACTTGCTTACGAAAAGAATAATATTGGGCGACGTTGTTGCTCTGAGGATTCCACCAGGGAATATTTGATTTACGGAACAGGACCTAAATTAATGTTTCGAAATGTGATGTAATTTTTGGAATAACGAATTTTTCTTTGTCTGCCTCCTGTGCCGGAGAATTGGTATGAATATGTAGAGAAATGGAATTCGTTGTATGGCCTGTGAAATAGGTGAGAATGTATTTGAAAATGTTAATAAGTTAATGCATCATATTTTTCTTACGAATTATTTGAGAATTATGAAACTTTTTAAAGATAGGAAGGGGACTTGTTTAGATAAAAAAAATGTTTTTTTTTTGTTTGCGAATGTACACTGTTAGAATCCTATAATGATTACGATGCAAAAAGAAAAGTACGGTATTAAGGTGGTTTTACACCGGCGGCGACGCATGGATAGGATGGGCGAGAATTGAAATCACGCTTACCCTTTTACATCGAAAGATGTCCATCCCTATACCGTGCCGTCTCGCGATGGCCAGTGCTGCCTCGCGCCGGCTCGGGATGTCATGCACCAGCCATCGCTACCTAGCGCCGGCTCGCGCAATCACGTGCCGCCCGGTCAGTCGTGTCTCGTGCGCCAGCCAGCCGAGAGTATAGTATGCAGCGATGTCTCGCGATGGTCGTAGCGGGCTGGCGCGTGCTAGCGCGAGACATCGTGAGTCAGCGCTTGACGGAGAGATACTATGCAGGTCTTCGATGGCCGGTGCGATATTTATATATTCGTTTTATAAAGTAAATAAATACTCTATTAATACAGCAATAAAGTTCAATATTGTACTAACAAATATTTCAATTCTCGCCTAGACCTTTTACATCAAAGATGGGCAGGGCGTGGATAGAAATTTTGCCATACAAATTCCAATTCTCGCCCATCCTATCCACGCCTCGCCTCGCCGGTGTGAAACTACCTTCATTGACAAAGTCAAATAAAGTCTGTACCAAAGGACCAGATTAAACAAATACACTTCTATTTCATGGGTCATTTATTATGCGTTCGATAAATTTTTAAGACGCTTAGTCTACTAGAGAAATCTTTGGCACTTAAAAATAAGTGCTTAAGTTTTCTTTAAATCCCCGTGTTTGCTTAATATAAATAACTTTCAGGATTTTAATCCTTTTTTTTCTTTATTTAGAGTGCTGTAGTGGGATCTAGGGTGACATTGCCATGCCGTGTGGAGAACAAGGCTGGGCAGCTGCAGTGGACTAAAGACGACTTCGGCTTAGGGACACACCGCCATCTTACTGGTTACGAACGCTACAAGATGATTGGGAGCGATGAAGAAGGTAAACTTTTCATCAAATGTATTTTTGCTGATGTTAATTCTAGGGACTGGAGAAGCTTTATCAGGATGGCTCTGTTAACTGGCCTCCACATTTGTTCGAGAAGTTATTGGTAGATATATATCAAGAATTTTTTGTATTTAGAACGATAGAAGAAAAAAGAGTCAGTAAGCCGACGTTCGCGCGGATGTAATAAAATCGTGGCGGGGTTTTATCGCGTACTGGATTTTTAACTCTCGGTGTTAAGCCGAGCGTTGAGAATCCAACGCGCTGTGACGGACTCTCGTCCCAGCGCGCTGAAAAAACACACTGTTGGATTTTTAACTCTGGGCGCTAAGCAGAGCGTTGAAAATCCAGTGCACGAAAAATAATCATCGCGATTTTATTACGTCCGTGCGTACGTGGGCTGACAGCGCCCGTCTAGATGTAAAAACCTGGCCAAGTGCAAGTCGGACTCGCACAGAAAGGATTCCGTAACACCGTACAACATTTAGCAAAAGAAGCAAAAAAAAAAAACGTTTCTTGTATGTCCCCTTTAATTTTTAATTTAATTTAATTTTCATTTGGTGTTAAAAATTCGTCGCATTTTTTTCAAATGGGGAATTTTACCGGGTTAATACATGGAGCGCGGGCGGCCATCGTTTAGCGGGTGTTTACAAGTCCTAGGTTTTAATGGATTTGGGGTAATTTTGGTACGAACATGTGAATTTTAAATAGCAATATCTTTTTTATTTTCAATAATAATTTTAAAAAATACTTTTTAATAATGTTATTGCAGTACCTACCTATTTACCCTTTCGGATTGGACAGGGTTTTTTTTTTACATATTGTATTCGCCAGTTGCGAAAGCACCCCAAAAGTGCTTATTAGGCGTAAAACTTTGATGTAAATAAACTTTTAAACCGGGCTCAAAGAACTAACTTCGGCACGAGACGAGCATTCTCATGTACTTCAAATTCTTAGCATGCCTCGTTTAGAATATGCAGCGCTTTCTGCGCTTTACTGAAGATACTCGACGCTTACTGTCTCGTTGGTCTAGTGATCGTAAGCGCTACTGCTGAGCATGAGGTCCTGGGTTCGATTCCAGGGTCGGCCAAACTGTAATTGGTTTTTAAGCTATTGCATAGCTTTTATCGCGGGCTTCGAGCGCGGCGAGCGAATTAAGAAATTCCGTAACGTAACGAAAATAAAACCTAACACCCCCCACTCCACCTACCATGTAATGACGGTTGACGGTTCCCATGACAACGTGATGTTGTCATGGAGGTTACAAATGCTATGCAATAGCTTTACCGCGGCAGTCCCAGAGTGCCACACGTTTTTTTTTTGCACTAATTGATAACACAAGCTAAATTATAATATATATACATTTTTTTTTTGTGTCTAAACTACAAAGATAACGTTTTAGTTCCTTTTTGACACGATGTTTGCTTTCAGGTGATTACTCTTTGGACATTCGAGAAGTGGCTTTGGATGATGACGCGTTGTACCAGTGCCAAGTTAGCTCCGGAGCAAGGGGTAAGCAATTAATTAAGCATTAACATTGTCTTTAAGCAAACATGTTTTTTTTTCTACCTACTTCGGATAGTTTTGCTCAAAAAGTCAAGAATTAAGCACAAGATGACAGGGTCATAATAATAAAATTATTTATTAACGTGAATCAGAGACTGATCTAAATCATAATAACGAACAAAAACAACCGACTTCCAAAAAAAGAACACTACAAAGTGAAAAATTACAAATCTTTGGTTTTGAATTTTCGTTTTTTGCGACCGACTTCCGAAATTAAAGGTATTTTTCACTTTTTAGTGTTTTTTTTTTGGAAGTCGTTTTTTTTTTCACTTTTTAGTTGTGGTACCTACCCCACACAAATTCAAATACCACTACATGCTATGTAAATAACAGTGATAGGAACTTATCATATCATCCATATCGACTGTAGCAATTAACATTGTCGGATCTACATAGTTGCGATTTTTTTTATTGCTTCAAATATTTGCGGGAACATTTTATTATTTATTCTAAGACCTTTATTGCAATAAATTTAAAAATCGCAAAAATGCATATCCGACAATGTTAATTGCTACAATCGATATACTAAGTTGGAAAAAATACGTATTACTGAAGCTAATTCAAAAACTACTTTATATGGGACCAAGGTTTGAAGTATGACCTATCAAATTAATAAAGAATCATTAAAATCAATTCATAAAATTCGCGTAACAAATACACGAAAAAAAAACACTATCGAATTGAGAAATTTTCCTTTTGGAAATCGGTTAAAAATAAATAAAAAATGGGAACTAAACGTTTGGGGTCTCGACCACACAGTGACAGATCAGCACAGCACAATTATCAGAATTGGTGGGTTATATCCCAAGTTAAATACGACTTCAAGAGCCCCACAGAGATCACTTAGTACTTTGTATCTCGTAAGGGATAAAACATTAGCAAAGTAGTTAAAGAGTTTAATGTTCTAACTCTTAGTTTATGACTCAAAGTCTAAATAAGGGTATTCCTTTAGACTTTACGGCAGCCATGAAAGTCGGTGTTTTGTCTATTCCTGTGTAATTGGGCTGTAAAACGAACTAGCCATCAGAAAGTACAGGAGTTTGGGAAAAGTTTTAATTATGATTTAAATGTTGGCTTCAACATTCAACTGTGGGTTGGTTTGTAGATTTTGTTCCGTTAAATTGCTTAAATTTGTTTGAGCGTGTCTCGTAAAATGGAAGGACAGTTTAGTAATATTGCCAAAACAGATTAAATATTAACTTCTTACAGAATTCTACAGTTAATTAATGTTAAGGATGGGACTTGAGTATAAAAATTCTTGTTATAATTTTTTGGGAAAATAAACAAACAACTTTTTCGTGGCTTAGAATCGACATACCTATCTTCACTACATAGTATAAAACAAAGTCGCTTACTCTGTCCCTATATCCCTATGTATGCTTAAATCTTTAAAACTACGCAACGGATTTTGATGCGGTTTTTTTTAATAGATAGAGTGATTGAAGAGGAAGGTTTATATGTATAATAACCCGGTTTATATCCGTGCGAAGCCGGGGCGGGTCGCTAGTTATATATATAATTCTTCTGTGAGTGTGTATGTCACTGAACTTCTCTCAAACGACTGGACCGATTTTGATGAAATTTTTTGTGTGTGTTCAAGGGGATCTGGGAATGGTTTAAATTCACAATTGGACCCGGTAGGTGGCGCTGCGATCGAGTTATAGGAAACAGGACAACGTCTGTTCGGTCAGCTAGTTCCATATATATTTATTTATTAGCCATTTATTTCGGACAGAATCCATAAAAGTGTTAGTAATCGAAGAAACGCTTATCTGTACACTGTAAGGACTATTCTTGCTTGGAGCGCTCGGCCGCTATAATATCGCTTACCTTCAAAAAAAGGGTCGTGTCCACGGGATTTTGTTTTCAAAGAGGTTAGCGTTACCCTGATGGTACATTATAATAAATTTTATTTTTAACCGACTTCCAAAAAGGAGGAGGTTATATGTTCGTCACGTATGTTTCTTTTTTTTTTCTTTTTTATTATGTATGTCCACCGATTTCTCCGTCAATTGTGGACCGATTTTGAAAATTCTAGAAGGGTATGCTCTTGAGGTGGTCCCATATAAATTTTATTAACTTTGGTTCGATAGTTTTTGAGTTAGCTTCAATAATACGTACTTTTTCCCACTTAGTATGTGGATGATATGATAAGTTCCTGTCACTGTTATGTACATAGCAGGTAGTGGTTTTCGAATTCGTGTGGGGTAGGTACCACAGCTAAAAAGTGAAAAATAAAAACTTTTTACAAAAAAAAAATTTAAAACCAAAGAAAGACACCGACTTCCGAAATTAAAGTTATTTTCACTTTGTAGTGTTTTTTTGGAAGTCGGTTATTTTTTTTTTTGTAATAAGTTTTTATTTTTAATAACACAATTATTTCCTTGTAACTATTCCCACCCAGTGTGCCTGTATGGGACGGGATGCAATCATTTGCAAAATGCTGTTGGTGCTACCGCGCAGTCCTTGAAATAATGACGCCACTTTCTTACGCACTATAGCGTGGAAACCGTCAACGCGCGCATTTGCGAACATTTGCGACGCACTACAACCCCAACAGCATTCTGAAAGCACTGAATACGCAGGACGTTGTAGGCTTTTGCGTATACCGACCCATAGGCCGCTCGAGTAAAAAGATTGGCAATATGCCCTAAAAAGTATTAACTTAACTTCTTTGGTACATCGAGCGAATCTATGGGCCAGCATATTGCTCCTTACCGACAACGCTTTGCGCCTAGATGACATGCCACTATAAAAATCTGCCAATCCTCTTAACATAATCTCAAGTACCACGAAAAGTGAAGATCCTTTCTTCTTTTCCCACCCAAATTATTATTACCCTCTAATTTCATTTCTTACTCAATTCACTCACCAAAAAAACCTTATAACAATTATTACGTGCAATAAAAACGTAACACAACGAACAATTTTGCACCACAAAATAGAATATACGGAGCTTATTCCAGGATAGTTGGGGTTATTCCTTTGAGTCAACCGCCAGGCGGCTTTGTAGGAAGACAACGGATGGATACCGCCCCGAGGGAGGTTGCGATGTTCGTCAAAGCAGATGTGGTATTTTCATGAAGTGATTTTTTGTGGTCCTTTTTTCCACGTTGTTTTAGGAAATTGTGGTCCTACGTAGGGTTATTTTAGGAGGTTTTGGTCTTACGTAGGATTATTTTAGGGTTTTTGAGGTTGTAAATTAAATGTTTAATAATTATGAAATACTAGCTGCGCCCCGCGGTTTCACCCGCATAAGTCTCGATTCCGTGGGAAAAAAAAAGTATCCTATGTTCTTTTCCAGGGCATCATCTATATATGTGCCAAATTTCATCCAAATCCGTTCAGCCGTTTTAGCGTGATGGCGTAACAAACAAACTTACTTTCGCATTTATAATATTAAGGATTGTTGGTCTTGTTGTATTCGGTTCATAACATAGTGTGACCAAATGATTCGATGGACGCACAGAGAAATGGTCCTTCTGGTCGGGTGATTTTAGAATTTGGGTTGTAGGGTTATAAATTAAATGTAAGTTTAATGATGAACTATTTGTATGTTGATGTTTCCGTTTTAAAATATAGTGACCAAGGTTTTGGTGGATATAGAGTGAGAAAAAAAACACATTTTCTTTACATCAGATCTGTGTGTGTGGTTAATTCGGTTTAAGGTAGTAACATATTAAAATCAGCACAGAAGTTAAAAACCGGCCAAGGGCGAGTCCGACTTGCACACAAAGAGTTCTGTATAATATTGAACACTACATAAACATAATTGTAATCAGCCTATCACTACTGGGACACAACTGGCCTCCTCTCTGGTAGAGGGAGTGAGCCGTAATCCACCATGCGGGCCCAGTGCGACTACATATTTTTTTTAAATACTTTAGTTAGAAAACCTTCATATTTTTTTAGTAATGTAGTTAAAAAAAAACACGGTGTTTGTATGGGGACCCCCTTTAATTTTATGCTTAATTTTATTTTCATTATTTTGGCGGCAATAGAAATACGCAATCTGTGTAAATTTCAACTGTCTGCCTGTTACGGTTCATGAGATACAGCCCGCTGACAGACGGACAGACAGTGAAGGTTTAGTAACAGGCTTCCGTTCGGCATCCTTCGGATAGGAAACCCTAAAAAATATCAAACATTAGGTGTAAGTAGATAGAGATAATAAAATTGATAGTTACGCCCAAATATATTTTGGTATTTAAGATCTAAAAGCAACCGTTTATAAAACAAATTACTTAACTACATTGTTTCATATAATATACTAAATTACATTCACGTAAATGTCGGGTTTGTTAATGCATTCATAAAGGAATATATTACTTACCCCTACGTATAAAACTGTAAGTAAGAAACGTAGGTGGATCATGTAGGCTAATATTAGAATATAAATTTGATGCCATCACGCCTGTAGCCCTTGAAGGGTTAGGCAGAGGTGTTGTTCAATTGTACACCCCCATTTTCTGGTTCAGTTCTAATATATTTCGTACTATTATTTTTATTTTTACGGCTAAATGGTACAAAAAATGATTTCTAAAACTAAATTCAGATTTTTTCAAATTAGACACAGTTTTAATTGATTCCTTTATGTGGATGTTTTTACAAACTCACGTCTTACAAAAACATACTATTTATATAAACATAGGGCATACTATTCTTGGGACATTAGTATTTGTATTCAAACAGTACAGGAATTTAACAGTAGTCTCGTAGCTCAAAAGCTTTTGTACCAGTCTGCTGTCTTGTTTTGTAAATCAGAAAAAAATACTCTTTAAATTACGTGTCACGTTGTTTGTCCGCGATGGACTCCTAAACTACTCAACCGATTTTAATCAAAGAAAGAAAGAAAGAAATCATTTATTTGCTGATAATGTAGGTATACATATAAGTTGGAATATTTATTAAGTGTCAAAAAAAAAAAAAAAAATTAAAAAAAAATAATTAAAAAAAAAAATAATAATAAAATAAGTAAATTAAAAATTAATTAATAATTATTAATTATTAATTTTAGTAATAAGTAAATTTGCACACCGTGTGCAGTTTGATCCAACTTGAAAGATAGGGTAGGCAGGGTAGGCAGGGTAGGCAGGGTAGGCAGGGTAGGCAGGGTAGGCAGGGTAGGTAGGGTAGGTAGCGTAGTAAGTGATAAAGATGGTCCACCCCAAACATTTATATGGCAAAACAACGTTTGCAGGGTCAGCTAGTAGTACATAAATATGCAATGAAACGTTTGAAGATAAAATCATAATAATATGTATTTTCACTAATGAACGCTAAGTTATTATCTTTTTATTGGCCTAATTATAACCCCAAAATCCGAAAGTGTTTTTGATTTTTTTACAATTCTCAGCAGTGTCCATGATTTTAATTTAGATTCAATCGAATATATGCATTATTTAGAACACACAAAGCAATTTCACGTCTCTGTTAGATGTATGGACGCCGAACAATGTCCTTTAAAGTTTACCGAATATTGTGGTTTATACTAGAGCGGCGAGGAGGCAGTAAAGGGGAGAGGATGTGAAAATTAATAATAAGAGTGTGGAGCAAGTAAGTAAGTTAATATATTTGGGGAGTCTGTTTACAAGGGATGGGAATATTTATGGAGATGTGGAAAGGAGAGTAAACGCGGGAAACAAAGTGAATGGTGCTATACATGCGATTGTGACCAGCCAGTCGATGTCTAAAAAAGCTCGACTGGCTGTTCACAATGGTGTGCTGGTGCCCACGCTTATGTATGAATGTGAATGTTGGGTGTGGCAAAAACAACATGAAAGTAGAATAAATGCTGTGGAAATGTGTTCCTTGCGAAGCATGTGTGGTCTGACTATGAATGATAGGCTGAGGAATGATGTGATAAGACAGCGGTGTGATTTAAAAGAAGATGTAGTGACAAAAATTGAAAAGGGTATGCTGAGATGGTTTGGGCATGTTGAGAAGATGAATGAAAGGCGACTAACAAAATGTATTTATGAGGCTGATGTAAAGGGAAAGGCCGGGCGGGGACGCCCTAGGAGGACATATACTGACCTTATTGGTGATGTTCTTCAGAAAGGCCAGGTGCGTAGTACTCGCAACCGGCCTGCGTGTATGACCAGATGTATGAACGTAAACGAGGCAAAAGGAATATGTAAGGATCGTAGCAGGTGGCGTTCTGTAGTTTATGCCTACCCCCATGGGAAGAAGGTGTGAGTTTATGTATAGCATTGATCCTTTAGAAAACTACCATATCCACTTCATTCACACTTCTATCCTGCCATAAATGGCAATTCTCTTTATTTAGCTGGTTGCCGTATTGGGGTGAAATAGACCGTTGATTGAAGAATGTGAGCCTATGTATACGAACGAACGATAGTATGATACGAACATAAGTGCGATATTTGTGGCTAGATTAATAAACTAATAATAAAAAGGAAGGCAAACGTTGGCTTCGGCCTCTTGTACGCCTTCCAAAGGTTCGGGACCCCAGGGTCCCGAGATATGTCAAAGACATAAAATAAAATAAATAAAAAACCGGCCAAGTGCGTGTTGGACTACGCACAATGAAGAGTTCCGTAGTAAGGATGAATTTATCCCAAATACAAACTTAACATTGTAGTTGAAATACATGTTCTCCCATACATTCCAACTGCAAATGTAAGTTTGTACGCACAATTTTGAGAGATTTACCATGTTATTTTAAGACCATAGACTTTTATGTTTTCCTGTAATCTATAAGTAAAGAGTCATACTAAGTATTTAAAAAAAAAATGAAGTCCAGTAGTTTCGGAGATAAGGGGGTCAATTTTCATCGAATTTTTTAAATAGCTTTGAAAGTATTTATTTTAAAAGTATATAAAAAATATGTTTAAGATCCTCGTAACAAGCCCTTTCATTTAATATGTCACATGGTACTGTTAGCATAACTTTTTTTAATTTTCTTGTTTGCCCCCAAAAGTGACCCCTATGTTCAAAATTCATTTGTTTACGTTACACGTCCGTGTTTGGGTCACAGAAATACATATGTGTACCAAAGGAGACGTTTCATTTTTGTATGGGACTCCGGCCATAACATGTACACTTCAAAAAACCTGGAAAACGAACTCCTAAATACAATGAAGACTGTTTTTTTCCATAATATCTAATACTTTTTGGGCACAAAATAAAAACCGAAAATGTTTGACGTTTGTCAAGAGAAATACGATTATCGACAGCTAGCCGTTTTCGTCCAGAAGTACCTACAAATCTACAATCCACAAAAGCAGTTTTTTATTTTTATGATGAATCATACTTTCTAATTAATCAAAAAAGTTGTATAAGATAGCTCTTATTGTAGTACAGAAATACAAGCCTTTCATATTTATTTGAATAACGTCTACATGATATTATTTTGTTAAAATGTAACATGATTTCTGGACAAAAGCAGTATGCAAGTAAAACGACGCCATGATGAATAAAATATGGCAATAATTTGTTAAACTATTATTTTTTGTGCCGAAGTAATCAGAGGAATAAACAGGAAAGAATATTTTTCCTCAATTCGTGGAATTTTTTCCTTTTTTTTCATTAACGTACACTTTATGGCCGAAAATGAAACATCTCCTTTCAACTTAATCGGTTCATTACATTCGGAGAAAATTGGCTGTGACAGACGGACAGACAGACAGACACACGAGTGATCCTATAAGGGTTCCGTTTTTTCCTTTAGAGGTACGGAACCCTAAAAAGGACGGCAAATAATAATATTGGATGATCAATTTTATGTTTGAATTTGATGTTTTATGGCACAAACAATAATTGAAAGAGGTTATATTATAAAAGTTGTCATGTTTATATTAATTTTTCATATTTCTTAGTAAGTAAGTAAATTTATTTCTTTGGAATTTTGCTGACAGGTCATTCAATTTTTTTTTTTTTTGAAAGTCTAGATATTGTATCTTTTAACATCGCCGTGGATGAGTCTGTAAAGATGTTATAATTGCGATAAAAAAGTAAATAAATAAATAAATGCAAAATTAGATAATTAGCAAGCTTAGGTTTTTAATTGCCTTTGTAGGTTTAGAGTCTTGAAACTGTGTGACTGACCGAGATTGTGTCATCTTGGGTCTGATTTCGGTTCAGGCGAAGTGCCATTGACTTTTTCAATGGATAGGTAATTCTCAGTAACAACTAGGAAAAGAGTGATTTGTGCTCAGTTAGTAGCTATAGATAGTTTCACACTTTTTTCCATGACATCACGCCTGTTCACCCAGAAGGGTTAAGGGTCGGCTATAGGCAAATCGTGTTGGAAAAGTTTATTTAAAAAACTTAACGTAGTAGCCACGAAAAAAAAAAGTCTGGCAAGCTCAAGAGTTTCACCAGTCAGTGACAAAATCGGCTTGAGGATAAACATGTAGATTACTGAAAAAAAAAAAAAAACACTAAAAATGCTTGTGGAATTTTTCTGAATTTTCACGGACACAATTATTTTACATTGACTTAACATTTTACGCAAAACAGAAGTAATTTTATGGAAAACAGAATTAATCTGTGGGTTCACTGTTCTTTGTTGTCTTTATTTAAATTTAATATTAATTGGGTGATTCATTTTCGCCAAAGTTATCAAAAATACGGCAGTGCTTTTTGCACGTTTTTAGTGACTTTCAATTTTTGTTTTTTATCAATCATCTACAAGATTTATCCGTAATCCAATTTATTCACTGACTAGTGAAACTCTTCAGCTAGCCAAATATTTTTTGCCGTGGCTACTACTTTAAGTTTTCCATATAAACTTATCAAAATCCATAACATGATTTGCCTATAGCTGACCCTTAAGCAGATGAGTACCTACATATTACTTACACCCACGCCCTTGTAATTAGGGGCAAGCCTATTACCATCAACAATTCGGATGTACATACTATTACCCTTCCTACCCCATCGAGGAGTTCATCATCATCATTTCAGCCGAAAGACGTCCACTGCTGAACATAGGCCTCCCCCAAGCACCTCCACTTCGACCGATTCTATGCTTTCCGCATCCAGTGGATTCCTGCAGCCAGGAGTTCAGGCAATAAATTATATTAAAAGAAATTACAAAACATTTACACACATTTACAAAACATTTACACACATTTTTGTAAAAAAAATTTTTGTTCGGCTCGCCGCATACATATAAACCCTGAGAGGTTTTTGTTGTGAGGCTAGAACCAAAATGTAATAGGTTAAGTGCTTTAGAAATAAATAAATAATAATACAAAAACGTCTTCACAAAAAACACCAGAACCTTAATTTGAACATAATAAACCTTAATTTGAACATAATAAAAACGATTTGTTTTATATTTAAAATGCTAATATTGCCACCACAGTTTGGACCGCCCATGGTGTGGCTTGTCCATATAAAGCACTAATATTATGTATTTAACCAGGGACTAAAGAAAGGTTTTATTGTAAAAAGTTGTTGATTTAAACAACAATTGCCATTGACTCTTGTGAGGCGGCCTGATTTAGATACTGTTTCTTCTGTAGGCCATTATAATACTTGATCTATAAGGGAATGGACAAACTCGTCGAAAATAGAAAGAAAATTTATGCATTGGTCCCATGGAGAAAATTGTTTAGTGTATATGGTATTCTGTATCATACCTACCTTTAAATATGACCACACATTTTTGCTACACGCTGTATATAAAAAAAAACAAATAGTAAATTTAAAAAATCACTGCGTAAAAAGTGACCTTTAAAAAATATGGAAACAAGATGACCTAGAGGCAATAAGGTCTTTATTGCTAAATTAGCAGCGGCCCGCGGTTTCACCTGCATACGTCTCGATCCCGTGGGAATATCAGGATAAAATTATTAATTATTAAAAATATTAATCCAGGTTATAAATGATCTTTTATCCAAATCCGGTGTCCGTATGAATTGAGGAGCCATGTCTCATATTTAAACGCGGGTACTACCAATATTTAGTAGTAAATTAAGCGATTTTGTAGGCCCGATCCTGGAATTTGTAGTAAAACACTTTAAAAGATACACGACTTTTAAGGTGGCTCCTCAATTCAGACGTCTGAATTGAGGTGCCACCTTACAACTCTAAAACTAGCCGACGGATATTTTTGAAAATTTGGTAGGATTTAGTAGTACTTATGCGTAATCTCTACAAAAAAAATGGGTTTTGTACGGCTGAATTTGAGATAGCTACAATGTTTTGATTTTTCATAAAAATCCATAAATTTCACCGCGCTGTTTCTCGGAAAGTACTCAACCAATTACAACATATTTTTAGTATAATTTAGTAGTAAATACGTTCTAATTTGTAGTATAAAAATAAAATGAAAAATCTACATAATTTCGCTAATACAACATATTTTATGTGGCTCCTCAATCCTGACGGTCTGTAGAAAATAAATGTGCATAGCTACTAAAGTAGTTGATCAAATCGGATAACAATAGCACCAATATTTAGTAGAAATTTCTACTAAATATTGGCGTAATCCAACATTCTGTACATTCAGTATTTCAAAAGATATTAACAAAATAAACATTCCTTAACAATTTAGTGTGGTACAAGAGCCCACGACCAAAATCATGTCACATCGTTCAACGGTCAAAACCGTACAAAATCGTTAGTTTAGATGATTCTGAACCGATTCGATGGTCAGAAACATCCCAGTTTTACGGGAGCCCATTTCTGCTTTAAAAAAATAAGCAAGCAGTCGGTTTCATCACAATATGTCTGATATTTAAAATGTACATAGGTTTCGTAATTTTATTACGAAAAAGTTTGTTTTCAGACATTTTTGTGTGTCAAATGTGGCCTGAGCGCATTTTCAAAAATGTCAAAAAATTTAACCTATCTGTCTCATAGCAACCTGGTTCAATCGAAAAGTTGTCTGATTAGTAACGTATTTTTTTCTTCTTCTACGTAATCAAAAGATTACGGCAGGTCAGTCTCAGGTTGTATCTTGATCAAAAATAACTTTTCCATAAGAGATAATATGTTCTAATGGAACAAATCTATCTTAGGGAGATGTATTAATGATTCAACCTACAAACTGCAAAAAACGTAAGAAAATTTGAATGTCGGTGGCTACAACTGCAGATGATTCTGAATCCAAAAATTTCACACATTTTCCGCGTCACGTCTAACCTAAGCGCATTTGAAATACCTATGTAAAAAAATACCGAACTGTTTCATAGCAATCTGTCTGATTTTCAGAATGTAGTTGAACGAAAGATTTTAAATTCCGAAAACACAATTTTCTGAAACCAGTAAATGTAGTGGCGTCACACCCAGAAGACCATTTGAGAAAATTAAAAATAAGGCAAAAAATAAAACCCATAGCAACCCGTCTGAAAATCTTGTATTTAGGTGAACATTGGTCAGTTGATGCGAAAAATCATTTTTCAAAATAAATCGTTTTTACGTACGATTAACCTTTCAACTGTCATTAACGAGACACAATAGAATTTTAATTGTTATCCACCTCAATGAGGCGTCGTAACAGATGATGAGTTAATAAAGAGCTTACCCGAAACCATCAAACTGAAATAGAAAGGTTTTTTTAAATAAATTGGACAAAAGGAAACGTGGATAATGTTTGAAAATAACTGTTTATTGAAATAAAATTAATATTTTTTTTTTTTTACTGTCGGTCTTATCATCGGTGTCGTAAGCGTAACAAGCACCGCGCGTTAGCCGGGCGATTCCGAAACGTTCTTTCTGTTTTTGGAATTATATAATATGATATTAAAAATTTCTGAAAACAGGTTTTCAGTAACTATAGAAAAGATTTAAAAAAATTGAATCAGGTTGCTATGAAATAGATAGGTTAAATTTTTTGTCATTTTTTGAAAATGCGCTCAGTCCACATGTGACACGCAAAATGTCTGAAAACAAACTTTTTTGTAGTAAAATTACGAAAACTCATTTTTAATATCAGGGGGCCTACCACCAGCTCATAAACAGTATTATTTTAATATTACTTCAGTGGGAGAAAGAGATGGAGCTATACGATCTGTAGAGCTTCATCTCTTTCCCACACTGAAGTAATATTAAAATAATACTGCTTTATGAGTTGGTGGTAGGCCCCTAGGCATATTGTGATGAAACCGTCTGCTTATTTTTTTTGACATAGCAGAAATAGGCTTCCGTAAAACTGGGATGTTTCTGACCGGTACTTCCCACCGAGTTGGGTTCAGGAATCATCTAAACTAATGATTTTATACGGTTTTGACCGTAAAACGATGTGATATGGTTTTGGTCGTGGGCTCTCGTACCACACTAGATTTTTAAGTAATGTTTATTTTGTTAATATCTTTTGAAATACTGAATGTACAGAATGTTGGATTACGCCAATATTTAGTAGAAATTTCTACTAAATATTGGTGCTATTGTTATCCCATTTGATCAACTACTTTAGTAGCTACGTACATATTATTTTCTGTAGACCGTCAGGATTGAGGAGCCACATAAAATATGTTGTATTAGCAAAATTATGTAGATTTTTCATTTTATTTTTATACTACAAATTAGAACGTATTTACTACTAAATTATACTAAAAATATGTTGTAATTGGTTGAGTACTTTCCGAGAAACAGCGCGGTGAAATTTATGGATTTTTATGAAAAATCAAAACATTGTAGCTATCTCAAATTCAGGCGTACAAAACCCATTTTTTTTGTAGAGATTACGCATAAGTACTACTAAATCCTACCAAATTTTCAAAAATATCCGTCGGCTAGTTTTAGAGTTGTAAGGTGGCACCTCAATTCAGACGTCTGAATTGAGGAGCCACCTTAAAAGTCGTGTATCTTTTAAAGTGTTTTACTACAAATTCCAGGATCGGGCCTACAAAATCGCTTAATTTACTACTAAATATTGGTAGTACCCGCGTTTAAATATGAGACATGGCTCCTCAATTCATACGGACACCAAATCCGTTCATTCGTTTGTTTAAAGAGTAACAAACCATCCATCCTCACAAACTTTCGCGTTTATAATATAATATTTAGGATAGTAGGATTTAATAAGATGCCTCCGACTACGACTGCATGAGATTATTTATAGTATTAAGTGGAATTGGAGACAGAAATAGATCATCCTGTTTCCGTCTTTTTAGGGTTCCGTACCCAAAGGGGAAAAACGGGACCCTATTACTAAGACTTCGCTGTCTGTCCGTCCGTCTGTCTGTCACCAGGCTGTATCTCAAGAACCGCGATAGCTAAACAGTTGAAATTTTCGCAAATTATGTATTTCTGTTGCCGCTATAATAACAAATACTAAAAACAAAATAAAATAAATATTTATGGGGGCTCCAATACAACAAACGCGATCTTTTTGCCCTTTTTTGCTCGATATCAATAATGGCAATAGGTAGGCACTTGAAATATTCACGAAATACTCAGTTGTATTTTTACTTTAATCATCATCTGCCTAGCCTTTTCCCAACTATGTTACTACTGTATTTTTACTTTAATAATAAATAATAAAATTAAAATAAAATAAATATTTAAGGGGAGCTTCCATACAACAAACGTGATTTTTTTGCCGTTTTTATAGATAATGGTACGGAACCCTACGTGCGCGAGTCCGACTAGCACTTGGCCGGTTTTTTAAAGTTTACATTTTACGCAGTTGAGTTTTTGGTGTTTTACTTTTTTATTTAACAATATAATTCGTATATTTTAGTAATCACCTTTTAAAACCCTCTATTTTGATACCCCACTCGATAGGTTTGGGAGTTTTTATTTTAGCAATAGAAATTACAAATGGAAAACCAAATAACACTTTGCATGACCCGGCAATTGAACCCAGGACCTCATGCCCAGCAGTAGCGTTCGCGACCACTCGACCAACGAGGCAGTATAATAGGTGTACCTAATGATAATTCACAAAAAACAAAGATATTTAAAAAGGTATACTGTTTCCGGGTCACGACTCCTGTGGTTCATTAGATACACTCAGTGATAAATGAGCCAGATACAACATGATATAAGTTTGTTTCATAACAAGATTGTTTTTGTATGGTTTGTTTAGGACTGTTCGCGTGACGTATGATAAGTAGACTGTAGGGTTGGCAGTTATGTCAAATATTTTTTGTGTTTTTTTTATTTATTTATTTGACACTTTTACACCATTTAAGACAAAAATATTTAAAACTAGAGCACAATGGACGGCCAGTTAATTAAGAAAAAACCGGCCAAGTGGGTGACCACGCACAAAGGATTCCGTAGTTGGGATGAATGTAGCAAGAAAACAAACTTAAGTTTGTAGTTGAAAAACATGTTCTTATGTGTATATACGTCATGGTCAATTCTCATATCAAAATATGTCACATATATATGGCCTTATTTTTTATTTCGTTGACTTGGGTGTTTGATTTTTTAAAGCTCCAAGGAACCATAGATGTGTATTTGATAATAATTTCAACGATACCTTCATGCGTTCCTAAGAAAATGAGTCTTGACAGACTGGCAGATAGATAGACGGACAACGAAGTGATCCTATAAGGGTTCCGTTTTTTTTTCCTTTTGTGGTACGAAACTTTAAAAAGTGAGTTATGCCTACATATTTAGGGTTATATGTTTAGGGGGGTTTATTTCAGGTTTATCCTAGGACAGGCATCTAACATTTGATTTTATGTTAATATTTTACCAATTTTTAATACTGAATAAATATTTATTATTATTATTTAAAAAAAAATCTTATGAGAAATAATGTTAAAATTGTAAAGAAGAAAGAATACAATCATAAAAAAGAATACGATTATTTTTTTCTATCAGTCTGTAAAATCACTGTTGAATATTATGAGATTCTCAATAAACGGTAATAAGTAGGTATTTTATTTATGTAAAAGTACATGATCGACCGAGCTCGGCTCAATTTTTTTTTTCTTGTCGGTGAAACGAAATATTCCTGTTATCGATATCTAACTACATCGATTTTTGGCCTCCGTAAACCATTACGTTGCAACTTTCATCGAAATCGTTAGAGCGGTTTTGCACTACGTCCGATCCGAATCCGAGAAATGTCGGTCCGAAGAAGTCATAGCGCAATTTGTATGAGGGGTTGCGCACTAGATCCGATCTTTGTCCGTCCGAATTTAGAACATTCCCAATTCAGATTGAATTCGGATGTTAAATTTGCATCTGGATCGAACGTAGTGCGAAACCACTCTTAGATTCGTTTTCGAGAATGTCATTACAAATAATATATAAATATTGCTCGTTTAATAGTCCCTATAGGATTATGGTTTAGTATAAAATATTGCTATTATCTTATTTCCACAACTGTAAAAGAGCCTTTAGCATTGTACGTCATAGCATAAAATTAATAGAATATAGTCATCCTTTGTGACTTAAACATTATATTTAAGATATTTTGGTTTTTATTTACACCATTGTGCAATTATGACAAGATTTCAAACGCATTTATACTTTGCTTTGTTTTAGAATACGATGAACTTATATGAGATGACATGAAAAGTATTATCTTTATCTAAATTACAGTTTAGACAAGCTTTTAAATAACTCTATGTTCAAAATGAGCTGTCTGCCCTTCAGCCAAAGTTTGTACAGAATTACATTTTTGTAATATTATTTACGTAGATATAAAACTTTTAAGTATACTGTCAAAACCAAATGTCTTGGATATTTTTCGGCCTGAAATAATAATTCTCTTAGGAGTAAGTCATCGTGTTATTACAAAAATTATAGAAAAAATAAATAAAGAAAATATGTTTGTTTGCGGTAAACATGACGCAAAGAAAGAACAAAAAACCGGCCAAGTGCGAGTCGGACCACGCACAATGAAGGGTTCCGTAGTTGATATGTTCTCCCATACGGAATGTATGGGAAAACAGGTTTTTGCAACTGCAAAGTTAAGTTGGTCAATTATTACTCGTTAACTTGTAGAGTCTACTTAGCTGTGATAGTTTTCCTTTTAATCTATACTTCTATAATATATAAAGCTGAAGAGTTTGTTTGTTTGCTTGAACGCGCTAATCTCAGGAACTGCTGGTCCGATTTGATTCTTTCAATGTTAGATAGCCCATTTATCGAGGAAGGCTATAGGCTATATATCATCACGCTTATACAAATAGGAGCGGAGCACCAATGAATAATGTTTCAAAATCGGGAGTTTCTTTCTCCTTTTGGGAGCTTCCGCTGCGTGCGCTGCGTAAACGGTTAAAGTTTCGTAAATTGTTTTCCTTTAAAAGATCTAAAAAAAAGTCCACGACAGCATATGTCTATCTTTTAAGGTTGGCTCACTATAACCTTTTTTATGCTAACCAAATTTGTTCTAAAATAATGCATTAATTGCGAAGGTGTTTTTATAAACATAATATTAATCCTTATCCAAATAAATACGTTATTCATCACAAGTATTTAATTTAAAACAAAATTGCCCTTGACATCATTCGATTTCAATGAATATCTTAGAAGATATCGCAGTTTTAAAATAACATCGCAGCAAAAAATGATCAAGTACTGCGCGCGCATTTATGATGTGGTGCAGGCCACCGTAGGCGCGGGCTTGCGGACGGTAAGCAATGGGTAGCTCGTCGGCCGATAAGGACCAAGCCCGGGTTGACGGCGCGTTGTGTTCCACGCGTGCCTCAAAGAGATGTCAGCAGAATTGACGGGGTCCGCTAGGGCCAATGCCTGCCGGGGCTGCGAATATGGGCCGAAAGGGAAATCGTGGCCCCCGGCAACATGGCAACTGAAGGAAAACAGGTAGGTTTTAGTCAGTAAGAGTCTGACACGCCCTTCCACTCCGCCCAGAGCGGGAGAATTTGTTTTTCCAAAATATCATCGTGTAATAGGTACTTTTTACATGAATAAGTTAGCCCAAAGTAACTATTCCACGCGGACGAAGTCGCGGGCAGAAGCTAGTTTTGTTATATAAACTACTGTTGTAATTTTTTTCACACACCCAAAACCAACCATTTAGCCGGCGGGGGGGGGGGGACACTTGACTCACACAAACTCACAATGTTTTTAAAGGACCTTTCCAATGATACCCCTCACTATGGGTTAAAAAAATAACATCATCACTTTACTTGTATGAGAGGTACCCTAAAAAAATTTTTTTCATAATTTTATTTTACCACTTTGTCGGCGTAATTAAAATATATACCTATGCCAAATTACAGTTTTCTAGTACCAAGGGTCTCGGAGCCAGACCGCGGACAGACAGACAGACGCACATGACGAAACTATAAGTAAGGGTTCCTTGTTTACTACGGAACCCTAAAAACACGAAAATAACATTTATTTTCATTTTATCTCATCTTTATAAAAGTTTTCTAAATTAAAGTTGCCTTTCGTGTCTGTCTGTGTGACAGCGCTATTCTTCTACACTACGTATCATATTTTGGTGGTATTTTCACCATCATTTATACAGTTTATTCTGGAAGGTTTAGATGTTTTCTTAAGACGTAAAAACCCTTTCGAAACAGGGGCAGGTCGCTAGTTATTTTACAAAATAATAATTTACACAAGTTTTATTTATAGTTTTGAAACATAAAACAGGCATAATTTATTAATATTCATCCCCAAATATTCACTTTTGATGTTGACTGAAGCCAGTTGACGCTTAGTTTTTAACTTTCTTTGACGTAAAGTGTCAGTCATTTGTTTGCATATTTTATTTAATGCTTAAAGCATGGCTAATTAATGTTTATTCTTGTTAGGCGACACTTGGACGTGATAAAGAACTTTAGTTTCATGAATTATGAAGTTGAGACTTACTTGGACTTTTAAAGTATTCGTAAAATCATGTGAAAATTTATGAATGAAAATAGTAATCTATAGTTACAATTTTTTATATAACAACAATTAACCATTGTTGTAGGTTTTCATAATTCATGACAAGCAGTATCCTTATTTATTTTATTCTATGATATTTTTATCTCTTATATATTCACATAAACTTAATTTCATCATACCGACATATTTTGGTGTTCCCTTGTTTCGCAGACAGAAATTTCATAGAATTTCGTTTCGCAGAAAATGTTTTATATAATATTTGGTCTTTGTATTTTTATTTCAAGTATTATTGTTTTAACGACTATTTGTTTGAATAAAACTTATTTCACAGAAACACAATTCAATGAATTTTATATTCACATTTTTTATTTAACAAACTTATCAAACAGTAGAATTATTTTTTAAAGAATATTGTTTGTTCGTTGTATTTTTCCCTGGTATTTTATTTCAATGAAAATGTAAAAATAGACGTTATGCTATCCATAATTTTATAAGGGTTCATATCGTCGCCCTCCCCGCTAACTGTCGTATCTTGCAAACTGACGTATCTGCACTGACATTTAAGAATTTTGTTTCGAAAAAGTTCTCTCTAATCGTCGTATCTGTGTCGTTGACCGTTTAAAAGATAATCACGTATTTTGTTTTGCGTGAGTTTTCTTGGAGGGAAAAAATATTCTCACCACCTGTCGTATATGCACACATCTACAGTTAGTGAGTTAAAGATTAAGTCAAGAGCTATTTATAAAAAGTCGAATGAGAACTTAAGCTGCAAGAGCAAGCGAAGCGAGCTCGAGACTTGGGGCAACCCGACTCGGACAGGTTAGGTTAGAAGGGGATGGCGGGGTTTTTGGACCCCTCTATCCCCTTCGTGGTTATTTTTTTAAAACCACATGGAAATAGGAGCCCCGTTATGCGGGGCCGACTACACTGGCTGAAAAAAAAAATCCCTATAAAATTATAAAATACTATAGACTATTGAATATTTGTCAAAAGTATGAATTGAAACGTTTAGAAACTGTCACTCGATAGAATGTGTTTCTTGGTAATATAACTAAACAATATGAGAATAAAGAATATTTGATTTTTTAGGGTTCCGTAGTAAACAAGGAACCCTTATAGTTTCGTCATGTCCGTCTGTCTGTCTGTCTGTCTGTCTGTCCGTGGTCTAGCTCCGATACCCTTAGTACTAGAAAGCAGTAATTTGGCATAGGTATACATATTAATTACGCCAACAAAGTGGTAAAACAAAATTACGAAAAACATTTTTTTTTAGGGTACCTCTCATACACGTAAAGTGGTGATGTTTATTTTTTTATTTTTTTACCCCATGGTGAGGGATATCATTGGAAAGGTCCTTCAAAAATATTGTGAGTTTGTGGAAACCATTTTTGGATTCAGAGATTCGTTTGCGAAATATTAAGCTTTAAAGTGCAAATTTTTGTTAGAGTCAAGTGTCCCCCCCTGCCGGCTAAATGGTTGGTTTTGGGTGTGTGAAAAAAATCGCAACAGTAGTTTATATAATGAAATTAAAAGGAAAACTATCACAGCTAAGTAGGCTTTACAGGTTAACGAGTAATAATAGACCAACTTAACTTTGCAGTTGCAAAAACATGTTATCCCATACATTTCGTATGGGAGAACATATTTTTCAACTACAAAGTTAAGTTTGTTTTTGGGATAAATTCATCCCAACTACGGAACTCTTCATTGTGCGTGGTTCGACACGCACTTGGCCGGTTTTTTTATTCTATGAAATGAATATCAAACTCAAACTCAAACTCAAATCATTTATTTCAATTAAACCATTTACAGGCACTTTTGAATTGTCAAGGAATCGGTCAGTCAGAAATAGGTATGAAGCTAGTTGCCCATTCCAAAGCGTAGTAGGTAACTCCACGGACACAAAATAAAGAAAATAAAAAATTGTTACAAAATATTGGTAACATCATTCATGTTGAAATTATACATGTGAGAACAATGTAGAAAGACGTGCACATGAGAAGCGTCCGTAATAAAAAGATAAGAAAAGTACAATAAAAAAAAATAAAAAAATAAGCCCTGGCAGCTAAGAGATGACCAGTCCCAACTGACAGCGCCCGTTCACGAACATGACGCATGGATTACGAAACAATAAATTTTATTTGTAACAAAAATAAATGATTTAAATTTACTCAAAGTAAGTATTCAATGAAATGATAATATGAGAAAAAAATTATATGAAACGAAATTCTATGAAAATGAAATCTATAAAACAACGTACAACCACATAATTTTAGAGATATTTTACCCAAGGGCATTTGGTACTTTACGCCATAAAATTGGTTTTATTATTTTTTAGTAAACTTGTAGCTTAGCTAAAGCATTGCCCTCATTTCAAACGACGTTGACAAAAACAATTAAAATAAAAAAAGAAAGAAAAATATTCAAATCATTTAATAATTCCCATTAGTGGCAACCCTGCATTCGCCCTCTCTTAATTAGGGGCGGGTAACTAAAACGAGCGGACTGTCACGGATAATTTAGAAAAATATATCCTTAAATATATCCGGAAAGAACCGTATTTTTGTTCTGAAAGAACCTTTTAGTTTTGGCTGTGCTAAAGTAACGTACATGCTATTTACAGATATACATAGGTTTATCTATTAGTTAGCCGAGTTAATTTTATTCTTACTCTGTCTTATTATTTAGGTATCGTGGCTATTTGATAACAGCCGGGTCGACGGGTCGATCGAAGGTTAAACTTTTCTTGCCGCGGTTGGTTCGAGAATGGGTGACTATCCATTACAAATCGAGATCTCTCTGTGCCTCAAAAAGCACGTTAAGCCGTTAGTCCCGGCTGTCATTCATAGATCTTTGACAGTCATTACGGGTAGTCAAAAGCCCAAGTCTTACCAAGAGGTATCGTGTTATCCAGTAACAGGGTTGTAAAGGTCAGATAGGCAGTCAGTCCATGTAAAATACTGATATTCAGCTGCATCCGGTTAGACTGGAAGTTGAACCCAAAATAGTAAGGAAAAAGCTAGGCAGATTGAGGTATCTACCACGTCATAATATTTTTAAAAATAAAGTCGCTTTTCATATCTGTCTGTATGACCACGTTTTTCATTTAAACTATTATACTTTCTTCTAAATTAGATCCAAGTGGTTTTGTTTGTGATTTGCGTGGTTTATCCTCAGTAGATATATCTTTTAGCATGCCTGAGCAGCCAATTGCTAAAAAACAAAAAAAAAAACAAAATTAAAACATGCTAAGTATTTCCAAACAATTTTTTTTTTTAACGTTGCCCCACTCTAGAAATTTCTCCTGTATTGTGCGTGCACTTACAATCATTAAAACTCACATACACAAACAGCCAAACCCGGAACAACTACTTAGAGGTCATACAAAATAATATTTGTTCCGTGCGGGAATCGTACCCGCGACTCGCTGCGCAGCAGAACCGTGTTGTCGTTTATTTGTTTCCAATCATGTTATTACGAGTATTTTCTTGATCTGATCAAAACATGATATACATGTATGTTGTTTTTTCCATCACTATATAATAGCACTCGTTTTTGAAGTGAAAACTTATTTAGGCGCGTTGGGCATTTTTGAGATGGGACTAAACCATTGATTTCGCGACACTGTGACGACACCAGTTTTTGACCATTAAAAAGACATCAACGCGTTGATTACCGCGGTGCGTGGAGTAAAAAACATCAACGCGTTGATTACGCGGTACCGATTTTTTTTCAAGTTTTCACTTCTGTTTTTTTAAAATTCACAATGCCATGTAAGTTACAGGTATTTGAGCTTTTGTAAAAAGTGTGACATTACGGAATTATCATATTTTGTTCTGTCAAACTCAAACTCAAAGCATTTATTTCAATTAAACCATTTACAGGCACTTTTGAACTGTCAAGGAATCGGTCATTTCAAAGCGTAGTAGGTACCTATGGAGAAGAATGGGCAAGAAACTCCACGGACACTCTTTTAAATAAAAATTGTTACAAAATATTGGTTACAACATTCATGTTGAAATTATACATGTGAGAACAATGTAGAAAGACGTGACGTTAGAAGCGTCCGTAATATAAATATAAAACAACTCAAAAATTAAAATAAATTAAAAGTAAGCCATGGCAGCTAAGAGATGACCAGTCCCAACTGACGGCGCCCGTTCACGAACATGACGCATGGACTCACACTGTCACTCCTCAGTTCTAATTAAGGTTGTCCAACGACAGGGTAGCCAGAAGCCTATACTTAAAACGTTAAACTTTAAAATCGTAATTATAATCATTATCCTAATTTATTTGGTGTCGGCGCAACATGTGTTTTTCTTCCATACTTATCTATCAGTCGTCATTTCCGAAGTCAACCCATATCATCTTCCACACAGTCCATCCATCATTTCTTTGGTCTTCCCCTACTCCTATAGCCATCTACATTCATACTCAAGACTTTCCGCACGAGCATTTTCTATATTGCCTGACTGCCTCGTTGGTCTAGTGGTCGCAACGGCTACTGCTGAGCATGAGGTCCTGGGTTCGATTCCCGGGTCGGGCAAAGTGTTATTGGGTTTTTCTATCTGAAATTTCTCAGTAGCAGCTCGGAGTCTGGATTTGTGCTCGGTTGATGGCAATAGGCTCGCCCCTTATTACATGGGACTTAAATATAACTGGTGAAATGTGGTTGTACCTGCTACAGGGACACCTCTGTCCAACCCTTCGGGGAAACAAGGCGTGATGTTATGAATTTTCTTCTTCTTTAATTAAAACTAAATATATCTGCAAAAAGCAATATCATGTAGCAAGATTTTCTTTCAATTAATCCCATTAAATGGGAAAGGTTTGGCTCTCGACTTGTCAATAAAGCGCCGAGGTCGAAAAGCCAAACTGTTGTATTATTTTGGTCTTCATTGTTCTTCGAGAAAACGCCATTTTAAATTGAAACGAGATAATGGTTCGCTTTAGAATAATTTAATTAAGTAAGGTAAAGAGGTATTCTTAGAAACTGGTGGTAGAGAAATACAAAATAATCGTTTCTCCTTTGTTGGTATTATTAGTGCCAGAAAATAAGTTCTCTTTTCTTAATGATTTGTTTAGTTAAACCTGAGATTTTGGCCCGAAACTGCGTTAAGCGGGCGCCCGCGACGAGCACCCATCGCGTGTCTACGCGCGTGGACACGCGGATTGGCTCCGTGGGAACGCGAAGGCCCCCGTCGGGGGTACCCGTCGCGGAGATCGGATTATTTTATTTACGCAGTGTTGCTAGTTCAATTTTAACGGTGTGCATGCACAGTCGTGTCGATGGAGTACCTAGGTGACCGAGCTCTGTTCTGGTGAAAATTGATAAAGAAAGAAAGAAAGAAAATAAATTTATTTGACACAGGTTAAGGCACACAGTTTTCAAAAACAAAAAAAAACAGGAAAAAGCAAAGAAAGTTTAAAACAGTATTGTGTGCCTCACGGCTGCGACAAATAGGCCCAGTTCAGCATAAATGCCAGACAACTAGTGCCTGACGCTGGTTTTGAACTGAACCTGATGTTACGAGTACGTCTCACGGATGTAAATCAGTTTTATAGTGTGTGTAAATATTTAAATAAAGAATAAATAAATATGTGTAGCAAATAATAATAAAATCGATACAATTAAGTTAAAAGATAATTAAAGATTTAAACAGTGGTATTTAACAAAATAATTATGATGGCATGGTTGCACAATAAACAATAAACAAAGGACTAAAGGGACTGTACGTCAATAAATAATAGATAACTTTATCATAATACAATTTATATCAATGAAACATTAAGGTTGATCATGTCTAGCTTCCGTTGCGAATCCATGAGATACTGCCGTAAGCGTCTTCTAAATGTGTCGATCGTTTCTATCGCTCGAAGAGGTGGTGGCAGGTTATTCCACACTTTAGAAGCCGCATAACGGAAACTACCTCTAAAAGCTGCTGAACTATGAAACTGGGTCGAGAGTTGCTGCGAGCATTGCCTTCTCCCACATTCTCGTCTACTCGCTATCCAACTCAACTTGTCGTACAGGTAATCCGGTTTCTGGTATTTAACAACACCGAACAAAAGGCAAGCCAAGTGCAGTTTGCGCCTGGATTTCATTTTTAGAGAAAAATGCTTGTTTAGAAAAGGTGTTACATGGCTTCTGCGAGGGATATTGTAACAAAACCGCGCACAAGCGTTTTGTACCCTTTGGATGAGGCGGTCTGTACGAGCTAATAGGCGCGGGCCGTACACTGTGTCAGCGTAGTTCAACCTAAGGCCATAAGGCTCATTTAATAGTATAGGATAGTTCATAGTAATCCCATGTATAGTACATACTAATTCCATGCTGCCATGATAGTAAATACTTACTAATTTCATACTACCATGTCATTATTCTAATATCATGTTCTAAACTTTGGGCGACCGAGCTCTGCTCGAGTGAAAATACTGAGAAAACGAATTTTCCCAGATATGAGACATTGAGACCTAGCTAGCTCGATTTTTCGCTCCCGTAAACCCCTATATTGTAACTTTTTTCAAAATCGTTAGAGCTGTTTTCCAGAACGTGATTACAAATACATATATATATACAAATATATACTCTAAGACAAATATTGCTCGTTTAATAGTATAGGATTACATTGCAAAACCGCTGGCCACACTGCTGGCGGGCAACGCGCGTGCCCCCGCGCGGGCGTCCGTCGCACGGAGACGGGACACGTGGCCCGAGCGCGGGGCCCGCTTCCCCGCGACGGACGCCCGCGCTTGTCCCCGCAACGGAGCTCTTTTGTGTGGAACCGCGCGGACGTCCGCTTAACGCAGTTTCAGGCCTTTGAGTTTTTCATTACGTCTAGGCTCTCAAATCTCAAATTCTTTATTGGATTCTCTACTAAAGGATGGCTAGTACCTTTTCGGCTGATATCAGCAAACTGCAATCTAGTGATTCCGTATGCTGAGTGTGGTGATCAAAGTCAAAGTCAAATAATTTATTTCAATTAGGCATATAAAAGGCACTTTTGAACGTCAAAATTTACAAAAAAATAGAATTGATTCTAGTCGCCCCATCCAAAAGGTAGTTTTAGTATGGAGCAGAATGGGCAAAAAACTGCACCGTTACTCTATTAAAATGTTTTACAATATTTTGTGTACCTACATTAATCATGTATGTGAAGGCAATGCACCTTTTTTTTTTGGGTGGGAAATTATCAAATAACTTCTCTCGATCTGGGTGGAGCGGGAGGGCATGTCAGACTCTTACTGACTAAAACCCACCCGTGTTCCTTCGGTTGCCCTGTTGCCGGGGACCACGATTTCCCTTTCGGACTATAAATAGGTAAAAATAAATAAAAATGAAGCAATGACAGAAAAAAATATTATGTGTAAACATGGTGTTCACATATTTACAAACATTGTAAAAGTACCTATACGATATTCCTGAAAATTTTACAAGAAAAACTAATAAGTCAGTGTGTGAGTTCAAGTAATCACAGAAGGTAAAATCAATGTTATATTAATAATGAATGAAGAAGAAAATGAAATATTTGAATTTGAATAAAAATTACACAATTAAATTAGCAACCAGTTTGATTTTGTCTAGACTCTAAATTGTCCTATGGAGCTAGACCAGCATGTTTCCAAGCATTCTTATCTTGGAAATAATCCTCTAATTTGTAATATGATTGTTTACAAAGAGTACTATGAGTTTTAAATTTTCTTTCAGTTAATTGTAATGTATCACAAGGTATTTTGTTGTAACATTTAACACAGTACCCCATAAAAGACGTATGTACTTTAGATAATCTGAAAAATGGTTAATCTATTTTATCTTTATTTCCAGTATTAAAATTATGTCTATCACTTATTTTATTAAAAAGATGTAAATCATTGGTAGTTCTTCTTTAAACGGTTTTTTGTGCTCTATTCCATCCTTTTCAACCCTAATACATCATTTGAATATCGTCTCACTTTCTCCAAATAAGATCAACAACAAAAAAGTGAAACGACACAATAAATCAAACAGATTTACCTAATCAAAGACCCTTTCTGCAGCATTCAGCATAATATCTCAAGTATTTTCATGCCACATTCGCGTAAAAAAACGCAGCCCCATAAGATTACAAACTCATTTAAGATACCCATTCGGAACTCCCCATTCTATTAGTCATTTCCCTACTTGAGAGGGGCAGAGAAACCATAAAAAAATCCCATGCAATATTCCTATGAAGTCGTACAAATGTTGCCGAAATGACATGGCAGGAGAGGGGTGTTGTTTATGCGGGGAGGAGGGGGAATCACGGTGTCCCATGGTTCGAACACCAAGGGGGTTGTTCGTTATCATTTTGAATTATTCAGGAGACTCTGAAGATTCCTTTTGCTGGATATGATTTGAGAGAATGGGTCTTAGAATCGTGTCAAGTGTCTTTTAGATTTGTGTTTTGTCTTCTGAAAATGTATTTAATGTCGTCTAATGTCACGTCTCGTTATACCAAATTATTATAAAATAAAAAATTGCCTCACTATGTATTCGCCCTTGTTGTGAGTTTATTTAAAAAAGGTCCGATCAAGTGCGTGTCGGACCACGCATAAAGAAGGCTTCCGTTGTTGGGATGAATTTATCCCAAGAACAAACTTAACATTTTAATCGAAAAACACATTCTCCGATACATTCGAACTGCATATGTAAGTTTGTACGCACAATATTAAGGGATTTACCATGTTATTTTAAGAAGTAAAGAATCGTTCTCTGTATTTTCTTAAAAATTTTTTAGCTCAGTCATTTCGGAGATAAGGGGGCGGAATGGTCAATTATCATAAATATCTTTGAATGTATTTATTTAAAATAAAAAATAAATAAAAATTAAGATCATCGCAACAAGCCCGTTCATTTGATATATCACACGGTGCAGTTTGCAAAACTTTTTTTCATTCATGACTTAATATGCTATTATATAATACCTAAATCAAATTATGACTGGTAGATTCTATAGTTGAATCACTATGCGACATAACATCACGCCTCTTTCACCACAAAAGGTAAGTACAGCTGTAGCTATAGTACTTATTTCCATATTTCGCTAGTTATGTTCAAGTCCCATGTAATAGGGTATATGCTAATGAAAGGTAATAATATCTAACACAATATCGTCGGCAATTTGCAATTTAGAAGGGATCTAGATAAACTATTATCAGTTCAAGTCTATCTAAAGTCTACATTGTTACGAACCAGTTTTACTTAAGGCTCAATTCTGCCTAAACGGTTATGAGGAAATTATAAGACTTAGTCCTGATAACACGTTTAGGGTGGAGCGATCGATACCATTCAGTTAATGGTACTTACTATTCAGATACCTATAGACAAAGTAGCTCAAATAGAAATCATACTTTCCCCATACAACCCGGAGACTTTTTTCTTTTTTTTTGGTTGGGGAATTATCAAATAACTTCTCCCGCTCTGAGCGGAGCGGGAGGGCATGTCAGACTCTTACTGACTAAAACCCACCTGTGTTCCTTCAGTTGCCGGCCACGGTATCCCTAGCAGAACCCGTCAGTTCTGCTGACATCTCTTTGAGGCGTGCGTGGAACACAACGCGCCGTCGATCCGGGCCTGGTTCTTATCGGACGGCGAGCTACCCATTGCTCACCGTCCGCAACCCGCGCCTACGGTGGCTGGGAATCGGCCGAAAGCAGCCCGGAGCCTGGAGTTGTGTCCGGTTCATGCCAATAGGCTTGCCTTGCGAAACTGACGAAATGTGGGTGTGCTATTTAACCTCTGCCCAACCTTTTCGGGAATACAGGAGTTATTACTTTTCTAATCCCCAAGATACAGGCTAACGCCCAGTTTGAGGGTAAAAATCCAAATAGTTATGATTACACCCTTAGTTATAACCAGCTGTTGCCCGCGACTTTGTCTGCAATCCAGGAAGAAAAGTAGCCCATGTCCTTACCCAGATTATGGTCTATCTGTGTACCAAGTTTCATTCAAATTCATTTAGCCATTTTAGCGTGAAAGTGTAACATACAAACATTTACATTGGATACTTTTTATTCCGATATTCCCACGGGATCAACTCGGAAAGGGATCGTCACCGTATCAACTCGAGCTATTCAATATTCTTTGTATGAAACTCCCTACTACAACGCACACTAATCGGAATCGTAACGTAATCGCCTCGCCTCGGGACAAGCTCACGAACCGCGGCGATACGGTGACGATCCCTTTCCGAGTTGATATGTGTGCTATGGACCTCTATGCGGGTGAAACTTCGGGCGCAGCTAGTACACAATAAACCTTCTGGAATAAATTATCTAATTGCTGGCGAAAATCGCTTGAAAATCCGTTGCGTAGTTTTGACAAAAAACGCGGTCACACAGACAGACACAGACGATTTTAATTTATAATATATCGCACTTTTGGGAACAAAGCGTCACTTCTGCAAGTTTTTGCAAAAACGACTTAAATATGCAGAAAAAACCGCGATAATAAACTTTATGTACGCAGCAAAAACGGTGACAATCGCATGAATAACATCGTTTTGAGGGGAGGGAGGGACGTTACATTATTTCGCGTTATTGGTCGGTTTGATTGAAACGTAACGTCTCATCCTATCAGTAGTGTTTTGACAGCAGAAGTGTGACCTTGCGCATTTGTGACGGAGAGGCACTACGGTAAGTAATGACTATTTGTTTACATATTTCTTGCAATTATAATGTTACTTCTGGTTAAGAATCTTTATTAAAAAATCTTTATAAATGTCACTTCTGCAATAGAACAGTAAGAGACTTCTAACAAAAAGTCACTTTTGGTAGCCTTCCCTCAGTTTATGGCTTGTTTCTCAAAAACCCCTTCTTATATTAAAAAAAAATAGTCACGGGTGTCCGTGAAGAACTAATCAATTTAAGACTGTGAGAATCCCCTTAAGACTCTAAAATAGTAAAGAGCTATTAAAAAATTACGTCAAAAAAATAATTAAAATGCTCTTCCTGTAAAGTTAGAAAACATGCAGAAATGACCCTTTGTTCCCAAAGGTGCGATATATAGAAATTCAAAAGTAATTTTGTCTGTCTGTCTGTCTGTTACCTTTTCACGCCATAACGGTTGAATAGTTTCCGATAAAATTTGGCACACAAGTAGACCTGGTTTAGAACATAGGATGTTTTTAGGGTTCCGTAGTAAACAAGGAACCCTTATAGTTTCGTCATGTCCGTCTGTCTGTCTGTCTGTCCGCGGTCTAGCTCCGAGACCCTTTGTATTAGAAAGCTGTAATTTGACATAGGTATACATATTAATTACGCCGACAAAGTGGTAAAACAAAATTATGAAAAACATTTTTTTTAGGGTACCTCTCATACACGTTAAGTTGTGATGTTTATTTTTTTATTTTTTTACCCCCTCACCATGGGGTAAAAAAAATAAAGGTACCATTGGAAAGGTCCTTCAAAAATATTGTGAGTTTGTGAAAATCATTTTTGGATTCAGGGATTCGTTTGCGAAATATTAAGCTTTAAAGTACTAATTTTTTTGTTAGAGTCAAGTGTCCCCCCCCCCCTGCCAGCTAAATGGTTGGTTTTGGGTGTGTAAAAAAAATCACAACAGTAGCTGATATAACGAAATTAAAAGGAAAACTATCACAGCTAAGTAGGCTCTACAGGTTAACGAGTAATAATAGACCAACTTAACTTTGCAGTTGCAAAAACATGTTTTTCCATACCTACCTTCATTGTGCGTGGTCCGACACGCACTTGGCCGGTTTTTAAACCGGCAGTATGTTCCCGTGGAAAAATTTCCGACCTTCATGCTTGTGAAGCCGCATGAACCAGCCCCATCCATAGCACAAGCATCTTGGTCCAAAAATACCACGTCCTTATTCCCTCAGGATGTTTTTCATCTCACTTTTGCAAATTGCTTCGATAAGAAGTTGCTTCAAGTCGCTAACTTGAAACTTTAATCTTGAAAGGTGTCGCATTTCTTACATTAACTTATTAAATGCTGAATCAATTTTTGTCTTCGAACTTCGTGACAATTGGACTTATGAAGTTGGAGACAATAAGTAAGAAGCGTTGAATAACAGCCGTTAGATTGCTCTGTCAGGTTAGGCGGTGGTAATTGCGGTCTGTTTGAAGACGGGTGTCTAATTTTGATAAATTATCTCCCGGACATTTGCTAAGACATCTATAAATCGCCGACTTAGCACTGTTTTTAATTACCACACTGTTTTATTTCCATATGCTTTAACTTTATTATTTATTTATATACAATGTGATTCTTCATAATGTGCATATATCGAAATGAGGGAATCTATGCTTAATTTTAACGACAGAAAAAATATTTTAAAAAATCTAAATATTTTTTATACTTTTTACGGAATTAAAAAGAAATTGTAACAAAACTGTGTAACTTTTAAACTGAATCAGCTATCGCGATAAAACAAACTCCATAATGATTGCAAGTAAGTAGGCGTCCACATAAAATTAAAATTGAGAAAAAAACTGCCCTCAATTGAAAATAAACATGTTTTTTAAGCAAAAATCTATATTTTTTTCATCAATTTTTACCATAATTGTAAAATTTATAAATAAGATGCCCAAGAGAATAATAAAAAAAAACTTTTTTGATACAAAAGAACTAAAAAATAAAATTTACCATTTTTTCCGTTGATAAAATTAAGCATAGATTCCCTCATTTCGATATGTGCACATTATAAAGACTCACACTATATAGTTTATTGTACACTAGAAAATACATAAACACTTTAAAACTTTACTTGGAAATAAATTAACACTTTGTTTTAATTTTAATTTATTTTTAATATTTTAATTAATTTTTTGCTACTTGCTACTTATTTATACAGTACAATGGGCGGCGCTTTCTTTATTTTTTTTAAAGTTTTTTTTTTATTTTTTTTTTGGTTGCAACCACATTTTCACCAACTTTAAGATATCGTATTTTTTGCTAATAGCATCATCATTTTCTTGCCTTGTGCCGACTATACTCAAAAGTCTTACAGTGCCTTTCGAGTCCAATTTAATAATGCGTTCAGGGTGCTGATGGGGCTGCGGCGATGCTGTACTGCATCAGGGATGTTTGTTAAACGTTGCGTAGACTGCTTTTACGCTACGATGCGTAAAAGGTGCATCCCTGGTGCGTAGAGTACGTGGCAGCGCCAATAGCATCCTTAGCATGATCGCTAGTCGGCTGGACGGTGGTTACATCAGTCATTGCTGCGCCATTTGTCATGGAATGGCACAGTAGTGATTGAGTTTACTTTCTGTTGAGTAACTTTCTTTTATATGTTTTGCTATTGGTAGTTTTAAGTATTACTAACACTAGTCTATAAGAACATTGGTACTAACAAAATGGACACTGAAATGCGCATACGCATTATGCAAATTAAAAAGTAACACAAATTATGAGACCGCGCTCTCAATATACTATGCCTATGCTTATGCATGATTTAACTATGGCATAATATTGTGGGGTGAAAGTACTGACTTTAACAATATTTTCATCATGCAAATGAAATGTATACGCATCCTTATGAACATTAAGCCATGGGAAAGTTATATTAACGTTACCCTCCCTTTACATATTACAAATAGCTACGTTCGTGCAAAAACACAGGAATTACTTTCGATCAAACATAGAAGCAAACCAGAATTATAACCGAAGAAACAAAAACAAATTGATTACACCAACACCAAAATTAAAAATAATGATAAATAGCCCAAACTATAGAATCGCAACAGTTTATAATAAATTACCGAATTACATAAAAGATGACAAGAATATAAATTCATTCTATAGCAAACTTAGATTACTTTTATTATGGAAATGTTTTTATACAGTAAACGAATTTATGACGGATAAAACTTTTTAGATGTAGGTACTTAATATTTTTTTTATTTTTGTTATATCCAGCCTGATCAAGGACATACATATTGTATATTCCAGTGACATTGAATCTGATCTATTTCATTTTGTATTGTATTGTAAAATGACTTTGTATTTGGCCTATTCCTTATTATTATTTTATTCTAGATTGATCCGACTAAATGTGACAATGTGTGTTATTGTGTTTGATTTTATGTTGTTTATTGCTGTTGATATTGATTGAAATCATGTCGACGTCTTGACATGTGTTTTTATTTTACTTTTATTTCAGAGTTGATTGTATTTTTATAAGTTTTGACTAAGATTGAGACAGTTGTTTACAAACTCAACAGCAAACCATCATTGTTCTTTACGGTGCCCTGACAGGGTTCATGTACAGAGACCGACAGTGGATATTGTAAATGTGTTATGTGCATGAGAGCAAATAAATAAATAAAGTATTTTATTTATTTATTCCAATTTATTTTGAGTCGACGCTGAAGGTCTTCTTCCATATTTCTCTATTAGTCGTCATCTCAGTATTTACTTCCTTTTTGTTGGCCATAAATATCATCTTTCATATTATAGTTCGCTGCTTCGGTCATTTTTGCTCAAAGCATCAAAGTAAAAATAATGATTTGATAACCCGACCTTACAATTGCTGCTACTAAGGTTACCACCGTGTGACCTTATAATTTCAAAACAGAACTATTTTACCATTCTATTCTATTTCACTCTCTCAAAATAAACCTCCATAATATATCAGTCAAAACAATACCCCTGACCACATGAAACAAATTATTCATACATCACAAAAACCATAGTAGTTCCGCACAAAACAGTAGGACAATACCACAGCACAGTAACTTTACAGTGGTACAAGTTAATTGTGTCCAACTAGACGTTCGTCAAACACGGGTCGGCAAAGAAAAAGCCACTTTTGCACGGTCAAAGGCAAACACACCCGCAAATTGTTCAACCACAACGGCTTTGTTGGAGGTTAGGCTGTGGTTTAAGTTGTAGGAAATAGGGGAGTAACATTATCTAATTAATGAGGAATAAATTGCAGGAATAAATGAGAAAGTTAAAAGGTTGATGTAGTGACAAAAATTGAAAAGGGTAGGCTGAGATGGTTTGGGTATGTTGAGAGGATGAATGAAAGGCGACCAACAAAATGTATTTACAAGGCGGGTGTGAAGGGAAAAGCCGGGCGGAGACGCCTTACATATACGGACATTATTGGTGATGTTCTTCATAAAGGCCAGGTGCGTAGCACTCGCAATCGGCGTGCGTGTATGACCAGATGTATGAACGTAAACGAGGCAAAAGGAGTATGTAAGGATCGTAGTAGGTGGCGTTCTGTTGTTTCTGCCTACCCCCATGGGAAGAAGGCGTGAGTTTGTGTATGTGTGTTAAAAGGAAGAAAAACCTTGGTAGCAGTAGTAAAAGAAAGTAGAGGTCTCAACGTATTACCGTTAACATTTCAAATTGAAAATTAATTTTCCATTATCAGAAGTCATCTTACAACTCAAAACTAAGAAACAAGTGATGTAGCCTGCAATTCATCATCTTGAGCTTATAGAATAGTTCCGAAAATTACACTTTACAATTGTCTCTCACCATGCTCAACGCTCTCTGCGAAGCTAAAAAAACATGACTGAATGAGAAGATGATCTTGTTGGTATCATTGAGTTATTGTAAGATGAGCGTTAACCCTACTATACTTACTATATACTATAATATTATACTATATCCTACTTCCTAATATTAATATTAAGATTTTAATATTAACCCGGCGCAAATGACGTGAATATAATTACACCGACGATGACGTCGGGTCATCATGACCCAGTTTTTATCGAGTCATTGTCATGAAATTAAAAAAGTTGTCTAAATTTTAATAATTATTTATTATACAAGGGTTTTTTTGAATATGTAGTAAAATGAAAATAAGTCCAATATAATTTATTAATCCTTTTTTTTTAGCGTTCTTAATAGCGCATGCAAAATCAACTCTGAAAACATAACATTAATATTTATTCAAGGTTTGGTAAAGTATTCTAAATAATAATAGGAATCAATAATCTTACAATTAAAAGAGAGACCAAACAAACTTATTACCATAACAATAATTACAAATCAGTCTTCTACTTCTTCATTTAGAGACATGGAACTACTGCAATTATTGCGGTACGGAATCAAATGATCTGGGCATATATAAATCTGGCATGCATTGCAAGTATGAAATGTCTTCTTATACTTTCTAGACAGACATAATTTGACATCTTCTGTGAGTTCCTTGAACCTTCACGGGACCTCCCCTGAAGGTTCCTGGGTGGGTTCATCCACGCAATCTGCGATTCTTTTGCGCAACTATCGAAGCAATATTCGGCTCTTCTTCGTCAGCCTCCGACTCTTCTAATACCGTCAAAATTCTGTCAGGGTAGTTTCACAATGCCATATTCGCCAAAAACTTAAAAAATAACAAGATAAATTAACAGCAAATACTAAATAAAGGAATGAAAGCATGTCTCAAAAATACTACGCCAGCGATGACGCTGGGTCATATTTACCCGTCTTGAGTTGATGCACGTGTATCTCACTGTGTAGGCGGCGTTGCACTTAGCACATCCGCGGTTCGGATAGAGGGAGGCCGTACCTCCAGCTACACAAACGCTTAAATTGCACGTTCGACGTAACAAATAATAATGACAAATTTAAATCGCCCCGGGTCAGTATGACCCAGCGTCATTGGCGCCGGGTTAATAATAATTAATCATTAATTAATTTAAACATACTAATATTTTTTTACTGTCTTGTTGATCTAGAGGTCGCAAGCGCTACTGCTGAGCATGAGGTCCTGGGTTCAATACCCAGGTCAGGCAAAGTGTTATTGGGTTTTTCTATCTGAAATTTCTCAGTAGCAGCTCGGAGTCTGGATTTGTGCCCGGTTGATGGCAATAGGCTCGCCCCCTATTACATGGGACTTAAACATAACTGGCGAAATGTGGGTGTACCTGCTACAGGGACACCTCTGCCCAACCCTTCGGGGAAACAAGGCGTGATGTTATGTTATGTGTATGTAATATTTTTTTATTACCAATATTAATTTATTCTTATGAATATGTTTGTGAGGATGGATGGATGTTTGTTACTCTTCCACGCAAAAACTACTGAACGGATTTGGATGAAATTTGGCAAACAGATAGTTTATAACCTGGATTAATATATAGAATACTTTTCATCACGATATTCTTATGGGATCGTGACTTATGCGGGTGAAACCGCGGGACACAGCTAGTATAAAAAAAAAACAAAACGCTAACAGCTCACATCTTGTGTCAACCACCACTACAGCCGAATTTAAACAGGCGTTGGGTGAGTTAAACTATGTAAAGTTGGATAATTTCGCAGCAGTGAGACAACTATTGTGTTTGTCCAGCTCTTTTGTCGCTAAAAAGGTACAGTATGCGGCTAGTAATATGGCACTTAGAGTTTGAGATACAGACTGACGTGAGAAGAACTCGTGGCTAACTAACAGCCGCAGAGGTCAATCTTCTAGAATAAACAACGCAAGTTGCAGGGTGACCGTCCTTTCTATACAGAAACCGTCCATACCTCGGTAAGCACGTTAAGTATTTAGTTCCAGCTTTCATTTGTTGATTTTTGACAGTTATTACGGGTAGTTAGAAGCCCGAAAGTCTGACGACCAGTCTTGCCAAGAAGTGTTGAGTTACGTCATAACTGGGTCGTGAAGTTGCTCCATGTAAAATATTAGTATTCAGCTGCATCCGGTAAGATTGGAAGCCGACCCCAAAATAATTGGAAAAAGGCTAGGTAGATGATGACTGACACAAAAATATGAGTGACCAAAAAGACGCTATATAAAGCCGATTTAATTTTTCTAACACATGTACCCTAATTGCGTAATACAACACAATCACAATTTGTTTCGATTTGAAACAGATTTCTAATCCATTGCTTCATAAGTTGGAAAAAAAAATCTGTTCAACAACGTAAATAACGCAATGAATGTTGTTGAAATGTCAAAATGAAACAAATTTCGCGAAATTGTTTACGAAATTAATTTACGCAATTAGGGTACTGATGTGCCATATTAACGGTTTTAACGGTTTTCCTTTTGTCATTTAAAAGTATCTCCTTTTTGTGGTGCACTTCACTTGATTCGTGGTACATAAGTTCTCAGACATACGAGTTTTCTTTGTCTGGTAATTCAACTAAATAAGTTCGTAAATGTTTGTTTGGGGACGAGCTTTATTTAAGAGTTAAAACGTGGTCTAAGGATTCGTATTGCGAGGTTATTTTCGTCTTGGACTTGCGAAAATACAGCGTAAAACTGTATTTTCTGTTAAGTAGCGACATGGCTGATTAAAATTGTATTCTTTTTTAATGATTTTTTTAAGTAAGGCTCGGCCTTTCTCTTAGTAAAAATTAATATTATAATCATTTAGCCGACAAACGTACACTACTGAACATGGCTTTTCCCTACCATCGCCACAAAGACCGGCTGACCATTCTATGCTTCTTAAGTTCTCACATTCAGCTGATTCCCGCTCACCAAGTCATCGTTAAAAATTAGTAAACCAGTAACATATCTAAACTAATATTATAAAGGGAAAAGATTTGATTTTTTAACCGACTCGACTCGACGTATGTTTGTTTTTTTTTTATGTATTTCCGCCGATTTCTCCGTCATTTGTGAACCGATTTTGAAATTCTTTTTTTGTTTGAAAGGGTATGCTCTCAAATTGGTCCCATTTAAATTTTATTAACTTTGCTTGCGTAGTTTTTGAGTTAGCTACAAAATACGTATTTTTTTCCCACTTAGTATGTAGATAATATTATACTTAAGTTCCTGTCACTGGTAGCAGGTAGTGGTATTCTAATGTGTGATGATAGGTACCACAGCTAAAATGTGAAAAATAAAAACCTTTTACAAAAAAAGAAACAACCGACTTCCAAAAAAAACACTACAAAGTTTAAAGAACTTAACCAAACACCGACTTCCGAAATTGAAGTTATTTTTCACTTTGTAGTGTTTTTTTTGGAAATCGGTTGTTTTTTTTTTGTAAAAAGTTTTTGTATGTTTGTTTGTAATTATAAACTCAAAAACGACTAGCCCGATTTAAAAAATTCTTTCACCATTACAGTTCTATATTATCACTGAGTAACATAGGCTATTTATAAAGATATCACGCGGGCGAAGCCGCTGGCGGAAGCTAGTGTTTTATAAAAAATAGAACCTCTAATATCCATACCATTAGTCATCATCATCTGCCTAGCCTTTTCCCAACTATGTTGGGGTCGGCTTCCAATCTAACTGAATGCAGCTGAATATCAGTATTTTACATGGAGCGACTGCCTATCTGACCTCCACAACCAAGTTACTGGGTAACACGACATCCCTTGGTAAGACTGTTTGTCCGACTTTCGGGCTTCTGACGACCCGTAACAACTGTCAAAGATCTCCAAATGACAGCTGGGACCAACGGCTTAACGTGCTTTCCAAGGCACGGAGGGGTCTTGGTATTTAAAGATGGTCACCCATCTGCGGACCAACCGCGGCAAGTGAAGCTTAACCTGATTGATCGACCCGTGCGGCTGTTATTACTTAGCCACGAGCCTCTCCATATCATTGGTAAGTAAGTGAAATAGTTATAATCACCACATTGTCTAAAGAGGGCAGGTAACCATCATCTTTAAATTGTCGAGGACAGAAGGCTAAACTGCCTCAGTTATTTGCAATACTGCTAACGTTTCTTCTTTCTTTTTCTTGTGGTTAGTGACTACCCTGGTGTCAGAGTTTTTATGCCGCCTATGGGCCTCTGATTTGGCTTCACGTGCCGTCGAGAAATATCTCTCAGGCATGTCGGTTTCTTCACGATGTTTTCCTTCACCGTTTTTGAAGCAAGTGAAGCAAGTGAGTGCAGTGTGGCATATGAATCCGAAAAGTCTGAGGTGCGTGCCTAGGGTTCGAACTCGAGACCTATGACTTGGCAGTCCGATGGTCACATCACTAGACTATCACTGATGATAAATGATAACGTCACCATCATCTTCCTGCCCTTGTCCTATGTTACGTGGGGTTGGCGCACACGTTTTCTTTTTCCACTCTCCCCTGTCAACCGTCACACTATCATTCACTCCCTTCTCTTTCATATCATTCCTCACACAATCCTTCCATCTTTTCTATGGCCTTCCTCTCCCGCTCCATCTATCAACATTTATATTCACTACTCTTTTAGTCACATGCGTTTCTTCTCTTCTTATCACATGTCTATATAATACCAGGCCAAACGATTTCCTTTCAACTTGATAAAAATCAAAAATTGCAACCACCACCACCTAATTCCGACCCATGAAAATGGTCACAAAATTCCATTTTGCTATAAAAATAAAAGAAAATAGTATACTACTTATCATGCCATCCACGATACAGACTCGGCTGCAGCTTGGCTACCTCTCAAGTAACATGCTGTGGTTATTTTCCAACCAAATACTTTGTTTTATGTGATACTAGCAGCACCCCGCGGTTTCACCCGCATAAGTCTTTATCCCGTGGGAACATCGAGATAAAAAGAAATGAAATTATTTATTATTTAAATAGGATATCGGAATCACTTTCACACGTCATATATAAAAAAATATTAAAAATAAGCAAGATGAGTTCGGCGTTTTCTATCTGACTACTCTGAGAAGAAAAGCCGAAACAAACTCAGAGGTCGCAGTCTCTTTTAAAGTCCAGACATAATCTTGGTCAGGCCATATGGGGACCATGTAGATTAGTGTCTGAAAAGGTCTTTTGAGGAAAGAACCACACAGATTTGAGTGGACCTGTCCAGTCAAGTGCAAGAATCCTATGTATTAATCCAGGTTATAAACTGTGTGCCAAATTTCATCGAAATCCGTTCAGTAGTTCTTGCGTGGAAGAGTAACAAACATCCATTCTCACTAACTTTCGCGTTTGTAATATTAATAGGATGAGGGCCATATGTGTTTTCAATAATTTAAGGATGTATGGATTCAGTTTTAGTTGAGATATCAGACGCATCAGTTTTTGTTCATTTTTGTTCTTCATTCAGCGTCTTTCACTCGAAGTGAAACATCTAACCGCAAAATGAATAATGTATTCACTAGTGTCTGGCTCCAACGATGTTAGATTTCGGCATCTTTCGACTGATTGAAAAATTAAAAATTTATTTTATTTTATTTCAAACCAAATTACAAGATCCATAAGTTGTTAGTAAAAACCACACTCTATATCACTTACGTGTGCAGCCGAAATGAAATGAGCAGATGAACGTTCATTCCCCTCTGTATCAAAAAGTCCTAAAAGCAAATGGTCCTAATAGCAAAACGGCACTTTAGCAAAATGTCTTACTGGCAAATCGTCCTACGAGCAGTTTGTTCTATTATCAGAACGTACTATATGCTAAAGTGACCAAAAGCTGACATTTTATACATACTGTTAGGTTTTAATTTATAAATATGTAATTGTTGGATATTGTACTGGCAACACCCAAAGATTCGATGTACGAGTATCAAGAGTAGCGCGGGAACCTTTCTTCTGGGTCTGGCGCTCGTGACGGTAAGACGTGCTTAGTGGCTGTGTCTGTAAAAAGATAGATTGGGATGGTATTGGTTGGAGATCTACTGTAAATTAAGGTAACCTATTAGTTTTATGGTAAATATTAGAATACTTATTAAACAGTGAAATTATGTGGGGAATAGGAGATGTGATGGTATGGTGTAGAATATTGAATTTGATGTTGGGAAAGAAATATAAATGACTGACAAAATATATTGAAAGAAAGAAAGAAAGAAAGAAAAATATTTTATTTGGGACACGCACAGGAAATACAAAACAGTAATAAAAAAAATAACAAATATAAAAAAGGAACATTTTAAAACTAACAAACAAAATTAATAACGACCTGTGCGAGGCCAAAAAGGTTCCTATCTCAGCATGATGCAGCGCTGGTATTCTGATAGGGCCCGCTGTGATGTCACGGACATACCTACGGACACATAAATCCTACTAGGGGATTACAAAATAAAACAATGACAATAATAATATAAAAATAATTAAAATATATTGGTGTTTCATATGATTTTCCTTATCCCTGAAATATTGTAAATGTGTAAGTAGATAGTTTTATTAAACAGTTTAAATTATGATATTGGGGTAACAACTTTAATTAAGATTCATTTGGGGATTAGTATCCATTTTGAGGTTAAATAATTATATTCGGAACTAAATTAGTTATGCTAGAGTCAGAATGGTTCTTATTATAATAAAAATAAATAAAATTAAAGTCTCTGTTTGTAATGTCAAAATAACAGCTTTTTACTAAATGCACAAATTAAAGTATATACTTATAAAAAAAATCGGTCCGTCTGTCCGTTTATTCCGGCTGTTCTCCGAAACAGCTGGACTGATTTTGATGAGGCATTCCCTGACAGATAGCTGATATTATAAGGAGTAACTTAGGCTACATCTATTTTAGAAAAAAAATATTAGGATTCACGCAGCGAAGCTGCGGGCTGCAGCTAGCTTAGAATAAGAAAACTTAACTAGATGTTACAATTTTAAAATATTTTACCATCTACGCGGAACCATAATTTAAAACTAACACGAAGTTTCAAAGTTAGGTTACAACGTTATTTACTTTGAAGCCAAAGCGATATACGAGAGATCAAAATACGTTGCAACTATTCAAAAACTTCCCAACTACACATGCCAAAGCAAAAAGTACGCGAGAACTCCGGTATTTCATACGTAAAATTATTAACCGCGAATGTGGAACTATCAGAATAAATCAAAACAACTTGTTCAGCTACTGTACATAAAATGTTTAACGACTCTATTCATAACTCTTAGGTTCCGCATGTCTATTTCGGAACTTTTAAACGGAGAGTATTTTACGGAGTTGGTTTTAGGAGCGTTTGAATTGATGGTAGTGTGCTATTTTTGGATGGATAGAGGATACAAATAATCAGAGGATAGTTTTATGTAATATTCTTTATTATGTACACCATAAAAATTACAGATATTAATTAATAAAAAATTGAATTGAAAACTTCTTTAGGTGCGTTGGGCATTTTTGAAATAGGAATAAACAATTGAACTCGCGGTAGGTACCGTTACCGACACCTCATTTTTGTATACGCGATTGTGCTCTTTATTTAAATAACGTTACGGACCAATGTTCTATACAAGTATTTTTCTTCCACCAAGGCGATCGTGTTCAAGTTTTCACTCCTGTCAGCACTCCCGGAGTGCCACTGTTTTTTTATAATCCCCAAAGAGTTAGGCAGAGGTGTACTTATAGTACACTCATTGGATATTTCGTCAGTTACGTTTTAGTGCCATGTAATAGGGGACAAGCCTATTGCCATGAACCTGGCATAATTCCACGCTCCAGCCTGCTACTGAAAAATCCAATATGGAAATACCCAATAACACTTTGCCTGGCCGGAGAAACAAACCTAGGACCTTATGCTAGAATAACAAAGCAGTTTTGGATAAATCTATATACCTAATAATGATGGAACAAAAATAGAGCTACTATGTATAAAAGATATAATACTACTACAATACTGAGTATCTCGTGGCTAGGTAATAACAGCCGCACGGGACGATCCATCAGGTTAAGCTACGCTTGCCGGGGTTGGTCCATGGATGTGTGATCATCTTTACATACCGAGACTCCTCCGTGCCCCGAAAACACGTTAAGCCGTTGGTCCCGGCTGTCGTTCGTGGATCTTTGACAGTCGTTACGGGTCATCAGAAGCCCGAAAACCTGACAACTAGTCTTACCAAGGGGTAACTTATTACCCAGTTACTGGGTTGTGGTGGTCAGATAGGCAGTCGCTCCATGTAAAATACTTGTATTCAGCTGCATCCGGTTAGACTGGAAGCCGGCCCCAATATACAGTGTGATTCTTCATAATGTGCACATATCGAAATGAGGGAATCTATGCTTAATTTTAACGACAAAAAATATTTAAAAAAATCTTTTTTTTTTTTAATACCTACTTTTTATGTAGGTAATTAAAAAAAAATTAACAAAACTGTGTAACTTTTAAACTGAATCATCTATTGCGATGAAACAAAGGATTGATTGGAAGTAATTAGGCGTCCACATAAAATGAAAATTGAGAAAAAACACTACCCTCAATTGAAAATAAACATGTTTTTGTAGCAAAAATCTTTTTTTTTTTCATAAATTTTTACAAAAATTGTAAAATTATAAATAAGATGCCAAAGAGGAGATTTTTTTTTTACAAAAAATTAAAAAAAAACAAACAAAAATTGTTTTAATATTTTTTCCGTCGATAAAATTAAGCATAGATTCTCTAATTTCGATATGTGCACATTATGAAGAATCACACTGTAGTTGGGAAAAGGCTAGGCAGATTGATTGATTAAGATATCAATATGCATCATGTGTGCGCTTTCGCTAGCTAATTTTATTTGACCCTGTATAATAGAATGGCTAATTAGTGCAAAGTTGAGCTAGTCAGCAAGGTTGGTAGCGAGACTAACTACCCACTATGCGCCAGACATACTTAAGCATCGTCAGTCAAGGAGGGTTATCATTCCCCCCAAGAATGTCTATGGACGTGTTTTTCAAAACTTCAAATTCAAAATTCAAAATATTTTAATTCAAATAAATCTACATGGGCACTTATGAAACGTCAGAAGCTAGGTTAACGGTTCCAGTTGGTCGTTTCTTATGGAGAAGAGCCGGTAAGAAGCTCCACGGCTACTCTTTTAAAAATAATTGGCTTTTACAATATTTTCAAATAACAGTGTTTCTAGGTATGGGAGGACAGTGTAGGTATTTCAACAAGTACCAGGTACTTAACAAAATAGAAAAAGAATCTATACAGAAGATAAATAAATTAATAAAAATAAAAACCTATTTTAATTAAAAGCAGTTACATGATTGCTATTACAACTGTAACTTTGAATAATAATCATGTCCAAAAAAGCCAATAATAAAGAGTCGAAATTAAATCGTAGGTATGTATTGTCAAATAATAGGATGATTACGTCAAGGATGAATGTAAAAAAACAACATGGTAGTTTGGGAGCAGTTAATAGACTCTTACATAATTATATCGACGGTAGACAATCGTGATCAGGTAAAGAACACTGACAATCTGAGGCTATAGTAGAAGTTTGAGAAACTTTTCAGAACACTTATAATAAAATGTGCCAAGACACTTTTTCCGTCTGCTTTTGTCCCAATGTCACTTTGAGTCGGCACAGTTCCCCATCTCCCAAAGGTGTTCCCTTTTCCTGCAGCACATCTACTTAACCTTTTCCCAACGCTATACGATCGGAATCCAGTCTAACCGGATGAAACTGAAGAACAGTATTTCATATGGTGCGACTGCCTCTACAACCAAGTTACTGGGTTACACGATACCCCATGGTGAGACTGGTCTCCCTCCCGACTATTCAAAATGTCACAGAATATACAAACATAATTATCCTCTCTCAACTGCTACGCTGAGAACTACAAAAGCCATTAAATTATTTAATAAACAGAGTTGTCTAGTCCTGTCGTCTAGCTCCCCAACTTTCTCTAACGTGTTTAGATAACAATTATTTTAGCTTTATTGCTACGGACGAGCTTTTAGCATTTCGCTTAGATGTTAAGTTAGTTTGTGGCAATCTGTTGTCGTGTAGAATGAGGGAGTGGGGGGGATTTCCACAGTTTTAATATTAATTGATAAGTAACCCGTGGAAAAAATAAGAGGAGCTCGTGAATAAGTAATAACAGTCGCACTGAAAGTCTGACAAACTCATAACAAGGGGTATCGTATTACCCAGTTACTGGGTTGTGGAGGTTACATAGGCAGTCGATCCATGTAAAATACTGGTATTCAGCTGCATCTGGTTGGATTGGAAGCCGACCTCAACATAGTTGGGAAAAGGCTAGGCAGATTGAATTGAAAAGAAGCTAGGTCCTTGAAAATTTGTCGAAAACTCTGATGAAGGAATAACATATGTAACGATCTGGTTATCATTTACCCTCAGAAGAAGTATTATGAGCAGAACAGGTTAAAAAAATTGGTCTGAATTGAAAAAAATTAACGGGCCACGTGCATTTTAGACCACGCACAATGAAGGGTTCCGTAGTTGGGATGAATTTATCCCAAATACAAACTTTTAAAATTGTGGTTGAAAAACATGTTCCCTCATATAGATAGTGCAATCCGCGAAGTTGCACCCCACTCCGCTCCGCTCCGTACTAAAGTATAGCTTACAGTACAGTAATCGCGGAGTGGGGCGCGTCTTCGTGGATTGCACAGTCTATACATTACAACTGAAAATGTACATAAGTTTGTGCACACAATATTCAGATATTTTCCAAGTTATTTTAAGACAGAAAGAAGAAAGTAAATACATTTATTTAGCACAGACCAAAAAGCAAACAATATAATTAACAGCAGATTCAAAATTAAAATCAAATAAAAAGTGTACAGTGTGATGTCATAAATTAGCAGAGGAGTGTGCCTCACGGCTGCGAAAGACCATATGGAAGACCATAGACTTCTTATAGGTTTTCCTATAATCTATGGATAAAGAACCATTTTCTGTATTTTTTTCAAAATGTTAGGCTCATTAGTTTCGGAGATAAGGAGGGAATGATCAATTTCCATCTATTTTCTTAAATATCTTTAAATGTATTTATTTTAAAATTATAAAAAATAAATATTTGAGATCCTCGCGAAAAAGTCCTTTCATTTGATATGTCACACGGTATAGCTTGCTAAACTTTTATTTTTATTTGTATTTGCAGCCCAAAAGTGACCACTATATTCAAAATTCATTTTACTTACCTACGTTACATGTCCGTATTTGGGTCATAGAAATACATATTATTATGTGTACCAAATTTCCACTTAATCGGTCCATTAGATTGGAAGAAAATTGGCTGTGACAGACACGAGTGATCTTATAAGGGTTCCGTTTTTTCCTTTTGAGGTACGGAACCCTAAAAAACCAAATTGTACTATGAATTGAAACCCAAGTTGTAGTAGACGCACTTAAAAATCTCAAGCCATATTTATTTAAATTAGGCTGAGAATCAGCACTTTTTGAACGTCAAAACTACATAGAACAGTCCCCCAAAGCGCCCGTCCAGCACCACTTACTAGTGCTTTAGCTTGAGAGAAAAAGTGGTGCAACAAATTCCCCAAAAGTCGCCCAACTTTTTTTTCATTTTGTGCAATTTTGTCTCAACACCATAAAAACGATAAAGAGAAACATAATTGGGAAACCGCCATATTATGCCACTCTATTTCACAGACAAAAGGCCTATGTCCCAGCAGTGGGAATATACTCTGATTATGGTAGTACATATACGCCGTTTTCCTCAAAACATTCAGAAATGAACCTCTCCACACAATTAATACCACTCAGGTTCAGCCGCAGGTATAAAACAGTTTATTAGATTATAATAAAACAGTACAAACTATGGTAATTAGGTTTCGTTTATGCGTTGGCAGTCGTACATGTTGATTTGGTAGGGTATTTACAATTTGTGGTAGAGGTTACGTGTTTTAGATGAATTTGGATGCTTGGTTGGGCTGTATAATAAACAATGTTATGATTAAATTTATGTATTAAAGTAGATAGAAAATGAACTACCTTTTCTTATTCTGTGGGTTTTGAATAATAATAAATCTTCTTTGCTTTTTTCTTAGTCAGTGCCCTAAAAAGTGTTTTGAGTTTTTTTTTTCATTATCATTATCTTCTTCCAAAAGAGGAGCTCGTGGCTAAATAATAACAGCCACACGGGTCGATCCGACAGGTTAAGCTACGCTTGCCGGGGTTGGTCCGTGGATGGGTGACCATCTTTCCATACCGAGACTCCTCCGTGCCTCGGAAAGCACGTTAAGCCGTTGGTCCCGGCTGTCATTCGTGGATCTTTGACAGTCGTAAAGGGTCGTCAGAAGCCCGAAAGTCTGACAACCAGTCTTACCAAGGGGTATCGTATTACCCAGTTACTGGGTTGTGGAGGTCAGATAGGCAGTCGCTCCATGTAAAATACTGGTATTCAGCTGCATCCGGTTAGACTGGAAGCCGACCCCAACATAGTTGGGAAGAGGCTAGGCAGATAGATTATCTTCTTCCAATAATATGGTGCAAGTTACTTATGTCACGTAATTATAATAAGCTGAATCAGTCTTCACTATTCCCACTGCTAGGACGCTGTGCTCCTCTCTGGGAGAAGGAGTGGGCTGTAATCCAGCATGTGGCATTTTTTGGTCCTAAGATATGCCAGTTTCCCCATTATATTCTCTGTTACCGTTTTAAGAGTAGTGATGATAAAATAAATTGCATGCCTACCAGGGTCAAGTTCTGTTTTAATGATGTGTGGTTGCGATGATATATCCTAATCTCCATTCTCCTCAATTTGCCATTCTTAGCATAAAAGAATCTACTACAATATTTTTTCTTGTCCACAGGAGAACCAGCGATCCGCTCCAGATACGCTCGTCTTCTCGTTCTGGTGCCTCCAGAACCTCCAAAGATACTGAAAGGTCCAGTTCTTCAAGCAGTTGAAGATAGAGAAGTTAATTTGGAGTGCATTTCTGTTGGTGGGAAACCTGCGGCTGAGGTATTTATCAAGTCATTAATTAAACTCGATAAGACGGCATTCGTATCAAGAAGACAAAATATAGCACAGATGTGCTTAATACAATAGAAAAACATAATAATACAGCCAGAAAAAACATAACCAGAAGAACCAATCACCTTTCCAACACAGCAACACAGTAGTTGGCAGATAATAATATTTTACCAAGTTGAAAAATCAATCCCAAGACTTCCCAGTCAACATTCGCGCTTAGATTATGTTACTGTATATATAATTATATGAGAAAATCTGCATTGAATGAATTATTAGCAGTGAGAAGTAGTTTTTTTGTTTTTTCTGTAGGGCATCTCTCAGCTGGTTCCGAAAACCGTGGCTGTTTAACCGGTCAATCCTGTGGTTGCCTTAAGCTGCTACACTCAAAGCCTCCAGCCAGGGCATAAACTAAGCTAAGAAGCTTAGGATGAACGCTCGCTAAGGGCACCCCCTGTGGGGTACGAGCCTCGGCTTAGGGCGTTATCCGGAGGGAGGACATCAAAAGATAGGACGGGCTGGATCAAAGGGTTTTGATCATTATTATTAGACGGGGAATTTAAAGCAACGTGCACAGCTGCAACAACTGCTGGCACCTCGTTTTCGAGCAAGGGTCGGGGGGCTTGTGAGAAGTAGGTATTATTTGTAGCTTTTATAACCAGACGACATTTTCATTACAATATTTTTTTCAGATTACCTGGGTGGATAATGATGGCGGTGTTCTGACACACGGAGTCAATTACACAGTGGTGCCAATGCCTGATAGTCGGAGATTCACTGCTAGGTAAGTTGTAAAACTAATTTAGTAGGATTTTTGAAAATATGAAGTAAAGTTAAATTCAAATTAGTGTCCTTTGTAATTGCTGAAGTAAGAAGGCCGCACAAAGCCAGCCTAAATAAAACAGGTATTTTATTATAAAATGGATATTATTTTATTTGTGACAACTGACAGTTTCGCAAAATAGCGTCTTTAGACAAAGATTCTCGTCATCTTTTTGGAGATCCGTCTATTTACATAATGGTAGAAAAGAAAGCATTTACTCTTTAAAATGTAGGTCTATAAATATAATTTATTTCGGCAGGTCTGTGCTTCGGCTGCGCCCAAGAAGGCATCACCACAACCAGACCCTCACATGCCAAGCTCAAAATACAGCTGACCGAGCTTACAGAGCTGTTACTATCAAGCTGCAGGTGAGTCCACCTTTCATAATGGTCCTTTTACTATAAACGAACATGGAGGACGCGAATATGTAAGAATCGTAACACATGGCATTTTGTACTTCCTATCTTCATGAGAAAAAGCTGTGAATTTACGCAATGTTTCTTTTTCCGTTTATTTTACAGCCATATTTTATTCAGTCTATTTGATTCGTTTGTATTGTTTTTTGAGGATTGCCCTGAGGTTTTTCACTCTCTGACAGCAGCTTTAATAAATGCTGATGATTGTTTAAGGGTATCATAATTGCGTAAAGGCCGCCATTACACTTGTTAGTTGCTTCCGCAAAATTTATGTAAGTAACTTATGATTGCGTAAGAGTTAAGAAGAAATTACGATAAGCTACTAATAAGAGAATTTACATTTGAAAATTTATCGTAAGCGACTTATATGAGGAAAACTTATGAGTATAATGGCGGCTTGAGAACAAAGTTTTTTCGTGGTAAGGCTAAAGATAATTATTTGGGAACGTCAGAATTCTCAAAAGTTTTCATTTTTAATCGACTTCCAAAAAGGAGGAGGTTATATGTTCGTCGCGTATGTTTGTTTTTTTTTATGTATGTCCACCGATTTCTCCGTCAATTGTGGACCGATTTTGAAAATTATTTTTATGTTTGAAAGGGTGTGCTCTCGAATTGGTCCCATATAAATTTTATTAACTTTGCTTGGATAGTTTTTGAGTTAGCTACAAAATACGTATTTTTTTCCTACTTAGTATGTAGATGATATGATAAGTTTCTGTCACTGGTAGCAGGTAGTGGTATTCGAATATGTGTGGGGTAGGTACCACAACTAAAAAGTGAAAAATAAAAACTTTTTACAAAAAAAAAAACAACCGACCTCCAAAAAAAACACTACAAAGTGAAAAATAACTTTAATTTCGGAAGTCGGTGGCAAAAAACGAAAATACAAAACCCAAGACACCGACTTCCGAAATTAAAGTTATTTTTCACTTTGTAGTGTTTTTTTTGGAGGTCGGTTGTTTTTTAATTTAATTGATGTCATAATTACATTTCTAGTTTATAAAATATTATAATTGTGAATTTTGAGCACACAACTTACATGATTACCTAAATTCAATCTGGAGTAGTCTAACTTTGATACAGACTGTTTTAATATTCCTGTTGGGGAACTGTATAGCTAAGCTATTTAATAAAAATGCAGATTGGATGCAAAAGACGTGTGCTTCTTATAATTGTAATCTTGTACAGTACAGTGACGTTAGTGACAATTGAGATTGACGGAAATGATGACAGATTAAAACTAAATGTTGTGTTGCCAACATATTGCCAGGGCAACTGAAAGATTAAGCAAATAACTACTTATTGTTAAAGTTTATAAAATATTAAAACACCTTTTCATAGACAAATCAAATTGACATTATAATATAAATATACTAATGTTAGCAAAAAAAGGAAACAAACCTAAGATTTATTATCTTGTTAAACTGACAATATAACAGATATGTACTAATTTCTTCCTTATAAACAAAATAAAATTAAAACGAAATTTTTATCATATTAATTAGCACCACTACATTCTAGCGGTAGAACACAAACTTTCATTACAGCTCTTCTATGTGTATGGCCGTTTGCAGTTTTAACTTCAACTACTCTTACTTTACCATCTTTACCTGGGTAAGTATTTATGACTCTGGCTAGGGGCCAGTATAGTGGTGACAAATTGTCATCCCTTAGGATCACTAATGTTCCTACTTTTACATTAGGTTGAGTGTCTTGCCACTTAGGGCGAGATTGTAACAAATTTAAATAATGCTTACTCCAAACCTTCCAGAATGTCATTTTTATCTCATTACAAATTTTCCAAAATTGAGATTGTTTTACTATGTTTACATTAGGCTCAGGATAAGTATTTAAAGCATTTCCTATTAAAAAATGACCAGGGGTAATACAAGAATAATCATTTGGATCATTAGATAATGGCATGAGAGGTCTGCTGTTTAAACTAGACTCAATTTGACATAGGACGGTATACAGTTCTTCATAAGTAAGAATAGACTTTAGTAACACTCTCTTTAAGTGGTATTTTACACTTTTAACACCAGCTTCTGCCAATCCAGCGAAGACATGCGAGTAGCAAGGCAGAAAATGAAAATTAATCCTCTTTTGAGCTGTAAATTGACAAACCTGTCTTTGGTGAACTGGCGAGTTGTGCAAGTTATGTAGTTCGTTTAATTGGTTCCTTGCGCACTTGAAGGTTGAAGCATTGTCGCTATATATGTCTGTGGGCAATCCACGTCGCGATATAAATCTGTTTAGGCAGGCTATAAAAGTCTCGGTTTTTAAATCAGAGGCCAGCTCTTAGTGGATAGCTTTTGTCACAAAGCACACAAAAAGGCAAACGTAACCTTTTGAGATTATAAGTTTTCTGATCCTGGCTATTTTAAGTGGGATCGGACCAGCGTAATCTAACCCAACCTTTTGGAAGGGGCGACATACATTGACTCTATCTGGCGGCAAAGAACCCATTAACTGTTTTGCTGCTTCAGCTTTTAATCTAAAACAAACAGTACACATATGTAACACTTTTTTAACTTGTCTGAGACCGTTTACAATCCAGAATCTTTGGTTTATTGATGACAGAACAAGCTTTGAACCCGCATGGAGGTTTTTTAAATGTTCACTTGTAATAATTAAGTTAGTGATACGTGAATCCTTAGGTAAAACAATGGGATGTTTCTGTGTATAAGGAATGGAGGCATTTTGTAATCGACCACCTACACGAACCAAACCTCTGTCATCAATAAACGGACATAACGGTTTTAAATTACCTTTAACAATTGTTTTGTTACATTTTAGAACATGTATATCTTCTGACAAATGCTTTTGTTGTTCATATTTTATAATCATTGACAATGACAGGTCAAGTTCTTGAGTTGTAATATAATTAAGTTTATTTTTAGAGTTTTTTGACTTTGCATTCTGACCAAAACGTAAGATGTAAGCTAAAACTCTTATCATTTTATTGATATCAGAAAATTTTTCAATAAAATCGAGACATAACGATTGCTCACTAGAAGTAGTACAAAGCATTGCACTTGAGCATGCAGAGTCGACGCTAACCTCTGGTAAATCCTGTGGCAAATTTAAATTTAATTGTGGCTTGTACTCACGTGACTTGAGAAACGCTGGGCCTTTCCACCACAGGGGATGATCAGCTAGCTCGTTTGGCATGACTCCTCGGCTAAGACAATCTGCGGGGTTCTCGTTCGAGCTAACATATGACCACATGTATTTTTGTGTAAGTTGTGAGATGACCTTAACGCGATTTGCTGTATAAGCCTTAAGTGTATTTATATTAGTTTTAAGCCAGGCTAATACTATTTGTGAATCAGAATAAAGTATAACATCCTGTATTTGCATTTTAACAATCAATACATTGTGAACTCTGCTAACAAGCTTTGCAAGCAACAGAGCTGCATTGAGTTCGAGTCGAGGAACTGATAAAGTCTGATTGATAGGATTTATTCGTGATTTCGAACAAAGTAAGGATATCTTGACATTGCCTACTGAATCTACGACTCTTAGATATACACAACAACCATAAGCAGTATTGCTAGAAGCATCAGCAAACCCTATAATTTGTGTAAAGCTTGTGTCATGCATACCTATATGTCGCGGTATAAGCATTGGTTTCATTGTAAGCAAGCTATTATAAAACTTATGCCAAAGCTGCAGCAGTTCACAATTTGGCACCGAATCCCAGTCCAATTTTTCTTGCCATAAGCGTTGCATGATAGCCTTTGCACTCACCACAATAGGTCCAGCAAGACCTAGTGGGTCATAGAATCCACTTATGAAGCTAAGAATTTCACGCTTAGATTGAGGCATGCTATCAACAGTTTTTGGACTTGATATAATAAATGAATCTAACTTAATATTGTAATTCATACCTAGTGTTTTTAAAGAAGAGTTATTTTTCTTTAGATCAATCTCATCAAAATGTTGTTGATCTTTTTGTATTTCTTTTAATAATTCTGGTGAATTTGACACCCATTTGTGTAACTGAAAACTTCCTAAACTTAACAAAGTACATAGTTGTTCCTTTGCTTCTGATAATTTAATTAATGATTTTTCAGAAAAAAGAATGTCATCGACATATGTGGAATTATTTATAATAAAGGCAGCTACAGGGTATTCATTCTGGTATTGTTCTGCTAACATTTTCAAACATCGAGTTGCCAAATAGGATGAACTCTTTAAGCCATATGTAACTGTGTTTAATTGAATACATTTAACACTTTCGTTTGGAGAGTCTCTCCATAGAATATTTTGTAATGACCTGTGTTTTGAATGTATTTTTATATTTCTAAACATATTTTTGATGTCTGTTATAAAAAAATATTCATCAACTCTGAATAGCATTAAGACATCCACTAATTCTTTTTGTACTACAGGGCCATTAAGTAATAAATCATTCAAAGATGTTTTTGTATTGGTTTTCATGGAACCATCAAATACAACCCGGCATTTTGTAGTCTTTTTATCTAACCTAAGTACTGGGTGATGTGGTAAAAAGTACACTGGATCAGTAGATAAGTTATATTGACTGATATCAATTAATGTACCATGACCTTGTTTTAAATATTCATGAATGAACTCTTTGTATAATATATAAAGATTAGAATCTTTTTTAAATCTAAGTTCTAAGTTATGAAATCTTTTTAATGCTAAATATAATGAATCTCCTAAAGTTTGATTGATCGAATCTAATGGTAACTTCAGTGGCAAGATTACTTGAATTTTATTATTTTTAGTATCTTGCTCAACATTTTCACAAAATATCTTTTCACACAAGTCATGCTCAGAATGTGTCTCTGGAAAGGTTTCTGGAACACTTTCACACTTCCAAAACTCAGCAATAGATTTATTTAAATCAGAATCACATTTTTTGCAAAATAAAGTAACAACTGGTTGTGTGTGTTGTGTATATGTGTTACCTGCAATTACATAACCAAGTCTTGTATTTAATAATGGAGCTTTAGATGTGACACTGCCATCAGCTGCCTCCGAGCTGGACAGAAGAACTTGAGGCTCAGGCGGCAGCAGGATATAGCAAGCAGCTTCTTGTTCCTACCGTGTCTGCAGCAGCACCTGCATCTGGCTTAGCTTTCTTCACAGCTGCGACATGAGCCACCTTTGATGTTGGCTGGGATCTCTCCGATGGCCGCTCTGCATTCTCAAGTGCAAGTGCACGCTTATCTAGAAAATCAATAAGGTGCGCAACCGTGGGATCTTGTACTCGAGCCAATTGGAACTCCCTACTGCATAATAAATCTAATTTTCTGGTCAGAATACAAAGAACTATTGGATCCCACTGATCCACTGAGTGACCTAGGTTTTTTAAGGCAGCCAATTGTTGCTTTACTACTGATACAAAATTTCTTAAATTAGTTGCTGTTGACTTATTTATAGGTCCAATGTCTAACAAAATGTGTAAATGTTCATTTGTTATTTTATATTTATTATCATATCTATCAAATAGAATTTTCCTGGCCTCATGGTAACTCTCAGAAGACAAGGTGAGATTTTTAACTAGATCGTGAGGTTCCTCTTGTAGAAAATTTCGTAAATAGAAAAACTTTTGCACATCATCTAAATTATGATTTTTATGTATGAGTGAATCGAAGAGTTGTATAAACGGCTTAAACTCGGAGTACTTACCAGAGTACGTTGGTACATTTATGGTAGGTAACTTTGTATTAAAATTGTTCGTAACACACTCGTTTTTATTACAATCGTTTTCACATTCAATTTTGTTTAACAACTCCCTAATGACGGTGAGCGTATTGATGTAATTTTCTTCTACATCATCGTCGGCATCGAGGTCGGGTTCTATGGCGCATATCTCCAACGAGAATTCTTCATACTTCTGGAATGCATTTCGAAGACGCTCTTCCTTTAGAATTAACGCCTGTTTAGAAAACTCCTTATATTCCTCTTTGTCTTTGAACGTGTTTCCAATTTTCGTTATCGAACCTTTGATGGACGCTCGTTTCCTGACGAGCATCTTGATTTGGTCGACTTCCATTGTTGAAAAGCTGAAAACTTTCTTTGCACACTGTAAACTTGCCACTACAACAATTTGTTTCGGCTGTAACTGTAATTATCTTGACCGCACAAGACCAAGACAACACGTTTTTCTGTAAATCTGAATCTGCCTGCACAAGTGAAAAAAAAAAATATGACGGTTGCGACGCGTTGCGATTCGAAAATACTCCCGAGTTCCGTTCGGCGGGCGGTGCGTGGCGTCGGCGCGTGTGCTGCTCGAGCGCGATGGACTCGCCCGTCGCTGGTTGGCTTACAGGGTGGCGTGATATCACTTGAGCCAATCAGATGCGTCCTGCTTGGCGCGGCGACGAATCTATCTCGGCGTCCCCGGAAGTTTTTTCCTGCTTTCTAGTCGAACCAAAATTAGATTTCTTCACAGAATACTCGAACGCGGCGCTCGAACTTTCTGGAGCGTTTTTGGACTTGCCCTTGAAATTATAAAGATGGACTTGCCCGTTCCTTTGTTCGTTACGACCGGCGGCGTGGGTATCTTCTGGAGTCTATTTCCACAGGACTTCACTGTACTTTCGCTGACTGTATTATTTTTGCTCGAAGGACCATGTTGGGGAACTGTATAGCTAAGCTATTTAATAAAAATGCAGATTGGATGCAAAAGACGTGTGCTTCTTATAATTGTAATCTTGTACAGTACAGTGACGTTAGTGACAATTGAGATTGACGGAAATGATGACAGATTAAAACTAAATGTTGTGTTGCCAACAATTCCTTTAAGTACACGAAATCCAAATGCCATTTGCACAATTAAATTTGTAATCCAAATTAGCTAATTGATACCAAACACATTACGTTTCAAATCAAGTTCTCGTTACAACGTGGCAGTTCTTGTTAAATTAACAATTACGAACAATTTATAATGTGAATGAGTAGTTGGATTTCAGAGGAATTTGGTTACATTTGGTTATTCTTGTATATCTGAACTGCTACACTTTGCTTTGACAAATATTTGTGGTTTCGCTACAGTCTGAGTGTAAGGAATTAATGCCAATTTTGTTGTCTTGTGTTTTGAGTTAACATGAATTATGATCGAAATGTTTAAGATGTGGTTTTGGAGAAATTCTCTACGTATTATCTACTTTTAAAATATAGTCACACTAAATGTCGATTAATAATAACAGCCGAGGGGCTCATGGCTAAATAATAACAGCTACGGGTCAATCGACGGTTAAGCTACGCTTGCCGCGGTCAGTTCGTGGATGGGTGATCCATTACATATCGAGAACCCTCCGTGCATCGGAAAGCACGTTAAGCCGTTGCCGTTGGTCCCAGCTGTCATACGTTCTTTTACAGTCCTTATGAGTAGTCAGAAGCACAAAAGTCTTGACAACTACCAAGAGGTAATCCAGTAACTGGGTTGTGGAGGTCAGATTGGCAGTCGCTCTATGTAAAATACTGGTATTCAGCTGCATCCAGTGGAAGCCAACCCCAAAATAATTGAGAAAAGGTTAACAAAATTATTTGATTGATTTATATTAGTCCCATTGTTTTTTGGTGCCTGGCGGTCGTACAGACAACTGAAGTTTTTGTATTCTGTTCCTCCATCCTCATTTTTCGGCGCTTATTTGTTGTTATGTATACTTTAAGATATTTTCACACAAATTATTACATAGTAAAACATACACGTTCGTCATTACAATATTATACAGCTTTTTATTCCGTAGGTATTAAGATACAAACCACGCTGAAGCAAGCTTAAATGCCAGTTTTTCATATCAAAAACTAGTCCACGTATATTCTACAATAAAAAAGGATAACATGAACATATTCTTTATAAGCAAAACTCATATTCCCTCTTCAATTCTCGTGCAGTGAACCAGATTTTCTAGATTTTGCTCGACTTCATAAAAAATATGAAGCACGTAGGTTATATTACATTCTTGTCATCCTGCTCATATGTGAGTTAACGAAGTGAAATGAGTTATTATTATAATGCAAATGTGGATATGAATAGTGCTAGATTAAAGTTGTTCTAAAATTGTTGCGCTAAAATTTGTATTAACTTATTGAGTAATGGAATCCAGTCTTTACAGTTTTTAACACAACCAACTATTAACACTACGTACTAAATTAAAAAACCAACTATCTGGATAACTAAATGCAAAAACTAGGACACTTGGGCGTCGAAGTAAGTATTGAGAGTTATATTTCGAGAGAGTTCGAGCCGTTTGGGGTTGAAAAACTAGGGCCATGAGATCCGAGTGCTCACTTGGTTTTTCGAGATATCTCCAAGCGGTTGGTCGCTTCTTCATGTGACTAGGGGGCCGTTCTATTCTTTGGCCAAAGAATCAGAATAAACATACAACATAAATGAATGCTGCCAGCCTTTTGGGCACTTTTACTGTTGACAGCGATGCAGACGAATTTTTTGATGCCTCTTGATTCTTTTCCTTCCTTTCTATAAACATTTAGGTATATATAATTATTTTAGGACTATTAGTTTATACTAATTAGGCTCTCTTGAATGTTTAGCATTTGTTGACGATTTACTAGGACTTTGGCATAGAATGTGAGCCCGATTTTCGTCCCCAATTTTTGTGGTCTTGTGGTAGTCTTGCTAGCTTTTGTTTTCAAGGGTCAGAGCATACAATAAACAGAACCCATAGCCACGTTTAGAAGAACAAGACGTACGCAATCATTTCAATGAGAATTCTCTTTCGTTTAAGAACATTTTAGTTATGAAAATGTGCCCCATGGAAAATAAATTAATTCTTTTAAAACTATCTATCTCCTTATACATGATTTTATGTTCTTTGCTTTTGTTTCACGATCATTATTGTACATATATTCATATAGATAAGTAAATGTTTTATGTAACGATGTACGTATGTATGTATTATATATGTAAATGGGATATTATTGACTAGCTGCAGTAATGTCTCTCTTTTTCTCACAATCTATCCAAAGGTTTGTTTAAAAGATCACATTTTGCGATAAGACCGCCCATTCTGTCACCTTATGTAAAATTTCTACATTTATATCAATATCTATACTCCGTTTGAAATAAGATTAGACATTTAACTAAACCTTTTTTACAGTCCGTTCAACCGATTTTGACTTCTATTGCGTTGGTAGCATGACAAATGGCAGCTGCAGTAAACATTGGTATTGTAACCACTTTTTTTGCTTTTAATGCCATCCTTATGCCTACGGTATAGAAGTCAAAATCGGTTGAACGGACTGTAAAAAAGGTTTGTTCAAATGTCTAATCTTATTTCAAACGGAATATAGGTGAACATAATAAAGAGTATATTCTATTTTATTATAAATCTTTACTCCTGCGATAACGATGACAATAATAACAGAAATAATATTACTGAGACTATTACCGATACATTTTATTTCGAAAACCATCTATTATTGAAAGATTTTCTTCGATCTTTTGGGCAGTTTAAATGGTCACTTTAATTGTCGACCACCACGTACACGGTAGCTATTAACTATTACTAGAAACCTTTCGTGACTTCTTACCTATGAATGTTTTACGAGATTCGATGTTCTATTTTTAGAGAGTGGTTTAAAATAGGATTACCTCGTTTTAACTTGAAAACTGGTGTTGATGAAAGTTTTGCATAATCCTAAGCCTATAACAATTCCCTTGTATAATTATCACTTGCTTCAAAAACATTGAATGAAAACATCGTGAGGAAAACGGCATGCCTGAGAGATATTTCTCGACGGCATGTGAAGTCAAGTCAGTGGCCCATGGGCGGCTTTAAAACTCTGACACCAGTTTAGTCACTAACCATACGCAAAGAAGAAGAAGCCTGTAATATTCCAACTAGTGGGACACAGGCCTCCTCTCGGTGAGAGGGAGTGAACCGTAATCCACCACGCGGGCCCAGTGCGGGTTGGTAGATGTCACGCGTCTTTGATTTTTTGGTTCTAGATATGCCAATTTCCTCACGATGTTTTCCTTCACCGTTTTTGAGAGCAGTGGTGATGAAATAATTTACACAAAGTAAAGCACCTGTCTGGGTTCGAACCTACGACCTACAACTCGTAAGTCGCGGCCGTTACCACCGGGTCACCACTGCTATAGTGAAATTAAAGTTTAACTAGGTATCAAATAAGTGATTATTCGACACCTAGATCGAATCATCATCATCATCATTTCAGCTGAAAGACGTCCACTGCTGGACATAGGCCTTCCCCAAGCACCGCCACTTCGACCAGTTCTGTGTTTCTTGCATCCAGCGGATTCCTGCGGCCTTCACAAGGTCATCGGTCCACCTTGTGGGAGGCCTTCTAACGCTACGTCTTACGGTACGCGGTCGCCACTCCAGAACCTTTCGGCCCCATCGGCCATCTGTTCTGCGAGCAACGTGCCCTGCCTAGGTCGGATACTTTTAGAAAATTCTCTGTATCAGCTCATAGTCTAAATTTTTTACAGTCACGTGATTTAAAAAATATAACATAATACCTGGTGTTTTACGGTACGCTCACATTTCAACAGTTATGTTTAAGCCCCATATAACGGGGCTATTGCCATCACCGGGAAAAAATCCAGAAAACAACATAACTAGCAAAATGTCGGTATACTGATAAAAATCTGTTTACCGAGCGATGTTACGTTAAGTATCTAATTGTTGCCCATGAATTGGTCTATGTTAAGATATTACCTCCTTGCCGGAGTACCGCCATGGGATCTGGAGGCAAAGGTCCTCGCGCACATTTGGGAGTGGCGCGAGGAGGCAAAACGCCGGGGCTTAACTCCGATGCCGCAAGAAGTCGCGGCACAGCGGACAGAGCTCCGGTCGGATCTCATGGCGGAATGGAGAGTGCGATTGTCGCAACCCAGCGCTGGGCACGCCACAATTGCGGCGATAAGACCCCTCTTTGAGGAGTGGCTAGAGAGGCGCCACGGCGTCCTCACCTTCCGCCTGACACAGGTGCTCACCGGACACGGCTGTTTCGGGAGGTACCTGTTCAGGATAAAGCGGGAGGAAACGCCCGGGTGTCATCACTGTGTGGATCGCCCGGAGGACACGGTGGAGCATACGGTGGAGATCTGCCCTGCTTGGGCAGGGCATCGCTGTGTCCTCGTGGAAGCGATCGGCGGCGGTGACCTCTCGCGTCCGGCCCTGGTTGGGGCCATGCTACGGAGCGAGAGGAAATGGGAGGTCACCTCCTTCTGCGAAGCAGTAATGCTCGCGAAGGAGGAGACGGAGCGCGTGAGGGAGAGGCAAATTTCGCGCCCTCGCGCCCCTAACCGCCGCAGGAGGAGACGCCTTGGGCGTCGGGAATCACAGGAAGATTTCCGGCCACCGTAGGTGCGGGCTTGCGGATGGTGAGCAATGGGTAGCTCGCCGTCCGATAAGGACCAAGCCCGGGTCGACGGCGCGTTGTGTTCCACGCGCGCCTCAAAGAGATGTCAGCAGAATTGACGGGGTCCGCTAGGGTCAGCGCCTGCCGGGGGTTCGAAGAAAACCGATAGGGAAATCGTGGCCCCCCTGGCAACACGGCAACTGAAGGAACACGGGTGGGTTTTAGTCAGTAAGAGTCTGACACGCCCTCCCGCTCCGCCCAGAGCGGGAGAAGTTATTTGATGATTTCCCACCCCAAAAAAAAAAAAAGATATTACAGAAAAAAGAAATACAATAGACGTGGAAATTTGAATTTAGTAACCTGTTCCACTTAGCTATTTCTAAAGAGCCATAAAAATAAATAATAATTTATAATAGTCTCTGCGTTCAGCACTCGGTGTGGCAACACGCCGTGTTAGGGTTCGCGACATGTCAATCTTCATCCTGAGAATGCCTCGTTGAGAGGTGAAACACGTGTCGATTTCTTTCAGGAGTTTTTTATGACTCTTTAGAAATAGCTAAGCGGCACAGGTTATTCAATATATTTACGTCTATTGTATTTTATAGTGGATTGCCGCAAGGTCACGCCTGAAAAAATTAACTAAGATATTACAGTAAAATTCTATTGACACTTCTGCTAGCGACTTTGTCTGCGTGAAATTTGTTATTCCTCCGACCCTATCGCGTCGCATTGCTTACCCGCGCTAAATTACTTTGTCTTCGGTTAGCATTCTTTCTGACTTTTTATTGCTCGGCTCCTAAAGGTCTTAGCGTGATGTTAAATAAATAGCCTATAACCTTCCTCAAAAATTTCGCTATCAACAGCAAAAAGATTTTTTTCAAATCCGACTGGCAGTTCCAGAGATTAGAGCATTCAAACAAACAAACAAAAAAACAAACTCTTCAGCTTTATTATTGGTATAGAGATATAGAATTATGTATTGATAAGGTGTTTCCCTCTCTCGTCCCGGCAGTTAATCTCACTTGGTGTCCCAAGTCATGGGTCAAGGTCAGCCCTTATATTTTTTTCTTATTACCTCTTCTCTCCATTTTGCTCGGTACTTAACATCTGTGTCGCAAACTTTGCACAACTGTTATCATGGGCCTGCGGAGTTTAATCCCTAAATAAAAATCTGTTTGTTTGTTTGTCTAGACTCGGAAAGGGTTGGACCGATTTTGATTAAACTTTTTTGGTAGGGTGTTCTGAGGATGCCCGCGAGGGTTTCTGGACCAAGAATCTATATTAAAAACTTTTTACAAAAAAAAACAACCGACTTCAAAAAAACACTACAAAGTGAAAAATAACTTTAATTTCGGAAGTCGGTGTCTTTGGTTTTGAATTTTCGTTCTTTGTCACCGACTTCCGAAATTAAACTTATTTTTCACTTTGTAGTGTTTTTTTGAAGTCTGTTGTTTTTTTTTTTGTAAAAAGTTTTTATTTTTCACTTTTTAGTTGTGATACCTACCCCTCACAAATTCGAATACCACTACCTGCTATGTAAATAACAGTGACAGGAAGTTATCATAATATCATCCACATACTAAGCGAGGTAAAAATACGTATTATTGAAGCTAACTCAAAAACTACCCAAGTAAAGTTAATAAAATTTATATGGGACCACCTCTGAAGTATGATTTACCAAACAAAAAAAGAATCATCAAAATCGATTCATAATTGACGGAGTAATCGCGTAACAAACATACAAAAACAACATACAGTCGAATTGAGAACCTCCTCCTTTTGGAAGTCGGTTAAAAAAAAGTAGTATTGCAATGCATGGTGGGTGCAGCTAATACATTATACGAGTAAATTAAAGTCGCGTTTCGTGTCTATTGGTGTTACTGCGCTGTTCTTATAAATTACGCAACGGATTTTGTTGCGGTTGTCACCAAAATTTATTCCGAAAGTTTTGTGTGTATTAGAGATTAATATTAAACTTTTGTAAAGCAATCGCGATGATTCGTCAAGTCGTAAAAACTGTGTAAAGCAGGGTCGAGTCGCTAGTAAATCCATACTATTCCAACTAATATTATAAATGCAAAAGTGAGTTTTTTTGTTACGCTTTTACGCTAAAATGGTTGAATGGATTTAGATGAAATTTGGCACATGGGTAGACCATGCCTTGAAGTAGAACATAGGCTATGGATCGCAAACCAAGTCGCGGGCAACAGTACTAGTATTATCATAAATTAAAGCCGCCTTTCGTGTCTGTCTGTTATGTTATGTTTATGTTCAATTGCATTCAATTAGACAAAGAAACTGACAATAGTAGAAATAAGAAATGAGCACGAATTATGGTAACGGTTCTGTCTAGACTTCAAGTTTTTACTGACTAATTCTTGTGAATTCGAGTTAGCTATAACCATAAAATAGTGCTTAAAGAAAACTGTATATTTACCGAGCTGAAATCTTAAAAATGTATTATTAGTCACTTAAAATGACTTACTTACTGTGTCCAGAAAATTAAACTGCCATTAAACCTACAAAGAAAATCTAATTATAGCCAGAAAATCTACAAAGAAATTGGTGTGAGAAAGATAAATACTGAGAAAGAAAATAAACGTATCTTATATAACTTGAGTATGCTGCCGTAATAAAGACAAATCAAAATGACACTGATCGGAATATATACATTTAGGTCGAATTCTGCTTACCTTACCAGTAGTGATGCAACGAAAACGAATACGAATATTCATATTCGGCGAATACGAATATTCGGTAATTTGATGGTATTCGACGAATATGAATATTCTTACCTATACTTTCATTAAATTCGTAATTAGTGACTTCCTAGAAATCCTATATAGATATTGCGTTGCGAGATTTTGCGAAAATATTTCTCGATAAAACCTTCCACAGTGGCCTCAGAAAGGCTATTTTCAACAGCAGGAAATATACACATAGATAAAAGGAATCGTTTGTCGTCAAAAAACTTGCGACTAAAATAAAAATTTACCTTTAGTTAATTTTAATTATTAAATTGCATGTAAATATTTATATTGCTTATCGTGTTTCATTTCCTTTCACATTCTTTGACTAATATAATTGGGTGCAGCTATAGTAGAATCAGGTATTCGTATTTGTAAAAGTAGTATTCGTTTCATCACTACTTACCAGAAATAAACCCTAAAGCCACAAGTTTCCCCAAACCGCATAACTAATAAAACAAACATCCTTATTCCGTTTCTGATAAATTATTCTTTTAGTTCCACCTGTTTGTTCCGAACCCACTTAGACATGATTTACGGCCATCCAATATAACAATATAACAGCTTATTTATTACCATGACACCTAAATGTTTGAACTGTATGTTTAGATTTTGCATTTTAGCCTTCAAGAAATATAGGTAGAATATTGTGGCAAAAAAGTCCTAGAATAAAGCGGTTTGATCTAGGAAAAGAAATAAGATCTGTCATCAAATTCCTGAGTTAGCAATGACTTCTTCAACATTTTCACTGGTGTTATTTGTGCATAAACATTAAGGCTGATATCTATAAACGTAACTTAGCTCGTGCTTTGGCTTAGACATGTTCCCGTCTCTATCTTGCACTGTAGTCTGACAGTTGTGCAACAGTGACGGAAATAAAGCATAGCCAAAGTACGTGCTGAGTTACGTTGTAAAAATTACAACTTGCCTTGTTAACTGCAGTATTTGGAATCGAAATCACTTGTGTAAAATGAGATATTGAGTATTGAGATCGTAAAATGTTTGGAATTAAGAATGCAAAGACTAAAATATTTTCATAAAATGTAAGATTATATGAAACTATCACACTAAATCCAATAAATAGATTAATATGCACTTAAATGGCCCAGCAGACTCCTGTCTGCAGGACAAAAAAATTAAATGACAACTTCATGGAAATTGTCCTACCATAATCGCGTCTTATTGAATAAAAAAGCAATTCTGGAATGTGAATAAAATAGTTAAGCAGTTTTTTAGCAAATGTAAAACTGTTGGAAACTATGAAACTAAATCCAATAATAGATTTAAAATATACAGCTCCAACCGACTGAAAATTAAAATAACTTGAAAAAAATTACTTAAAACGGAAAATAACTTACAGCTATATTATCAAAGCCAGAGTTTAAGCTAATGATCACTTTATATCCATAAATGGACGTTTCAGGTTCCACAAAAATGAGATAATTTGAAACGACGATTAAACCCACATTTTGTTTAAGACTTTATGGTTTAACTTCCCCTGGGCTCCTATCTTGTTCGTATAATTTTGTATTAAAATGTATGTAGTAGGAAAAAGGGGCACGTTTGCTCCCATCTTTTTGCGACGTACGCTGTGCCTTCAAGATGTTTTCTCAAATTACCATACGATAATAAATTGGTTAAGAAAATTCTTGATGTTTTTTGTTCTGGCTTTTTAGGTGTTTCGGATTCTTTGATCACACTTTATTGTGATTTTATAATAATGGAAGCTGTTGTAAAAGAAATTGCTGTTGTTAGAATTTTGTTCGATCAAGGTCATGAAAGAAAAGTAGGTTTAGGTTATTGTAGGCTCACACTTCTGAAAACTCTCTAGAGTTGAAAAGATTACAATAACATATAAACTAAAATGAAAAGTAAATCATCTTGCTCCCGGATTTTTAATAGTTTCAAATAGTTACAGCCAAAGTTTCTATAAAGGCATTGTTCTTCAATAAAATCCTTGTTCAAAGAAAAATATCCCAAGAAACCCAAGTAAAACAAACCTTAATTTGAGTTTGTACACACATAAATTACTTCTTAAGCCAAGCTTCCAATAAACGGATATAAAGAAAGGAGAAACGAAATAAGGAAACAGACAGTCGGTAAAAAAAATCCGTACCGAAAATTTTTGTACATCCTCCTTTTACAAAATTCGCCGATTCGGCATACCAACTTGCCCAGTTTCCTTTGGCCTATCAAAACTGTATTTTTCTTCGATGTTGTGTTAAGTGGGGTAGATCTAATATTTTTGGACGTGGTTTTATACTGGAAAAGTGAAAATAAGGAGGGCTGTGTAAGGCTCTAATTTCGTGACGAAGCTCTGTAACAGTGTCAGCAGATCGTGTATATCATGAAGCGAATGATTTTTTCTTTGCGGTTTTCCAGCCGTTTCGCCAGGTTTTAATGGGACAAATCCTTGAATTTGTTACCGCTGTTCGCAGAAATATCATTTTTCTTTGAACATTTTTTTTTCTTTTCTTGGTTTGTTAAGAGTGGATGAGTGGCAAATGACAGTAACCTTAGCAACTTACTTTGCAATATCTTAACATCATTATATGTGTGGGTTTATAATTAGCGTTTTCTAATATTCTTGAGGAATAAGTTTAACTTTGTGTTGATTGGTATTGTTTACTTAAATGCTGTAATTTAACAAATGGTCTATACATTTTATTTTCTCATGCTCAATTCCAAATTGCTTAAATATACTTGTAAGCCATAATATCACACCGCGTTTGTTTGACAGAGTTCTCGCCGGTGGTGTGTGATCATTCAGCGATCAATTATTTAATATCTGGATGACCAAGCTTGGCTGGTTTTTTTTTTTTTGGTAGTTTTCTAAAAAGAAAACCTAGGTAGGTCAATTTATCGCCCCCGAAACCCCCTGCATACAAAATTTCATGAAAATCGTTGGAACCGTTTCGGAGATTCAGATTATATATCCATATATACAAGAATTGCTCGTTTAAAGGTATTAGATTAATATAATTATTTTGTATTTGTTTTACTGACACGGGACCTACAATCTTTTCTAAGTTTCCTGTGCACGAAAGTAGTCTATAATAGCTAGTCGCTTCTTCGTCAGCGGTGGGACAGTTGCCTAAACCAAACATTTTACAAAGGACATAATAGACAAAAAAATTTAAGCCAAATTCAAATGGGTACCTCTACCTTTCATAAGAAATTTAAAAAAAATTACCCCTTATAAATTTTGAAACCGTTTCGACGTACTCATTCATACACTTAATCCCGTAAGTCATAAACAGAATGGAACAACAGAAGATCTTCTTTCACACATATTTCGAAATCTGCCTTATCTTCCTTCATATGAAAATGCTTGTATGAAAATAACATATGTAATTCTTCCTCCCCTCCATAACGGTGAGAGCCTTTCAAATGGTTTATTGTCACTTCAGAAAGGCTTTGTTCGTTTAATTCCCTGCAATGTAAGGCTTCGTCTAGACTTAAGGGTTCATTGGTTACAAAATAAAGTACGTGCTATAGCGGATTAAGGGTATCCTTACGATAAAACCCTTTTGTATTAAGTAGGAATGTTGTTAACAATAATAGTTAGTTATTTATTGGATCATGTGGATCAAGTGAATTTGTCATGGGAAAACAACAAGCGTGTACAGGGTTATTGGTAGAACACTAATAACCTCTAAAGAGGTCATTGTACCCATCATTATGAACAACTTTTACTATGGGACAAAAACTGATTTCACAAAAAAAAAAAATCTGCTGTTCCCTACATTGATGTTCGCAGAACTCGTCATAATGTAGGGAGAAAAGCAGATTTTTTTTCTAATTATATTTTGGCTTAGCAACTCATGTAATTAATTAAGTACATACACCTGTTTTTATTACGTCCAAAATTAATTCAATTATAATAAAATTAATTGATTGCTTGATTAATTAATGAACACTACTATTTCATGTGCTTTGTTTACGATCCATGCCAATGTTTGTCCATGCATTGTATTTATCACATAATTAATTTATCTGTCATTGCTTCATTTTAATTCTTTTTACCTATTGTGGTATAGTAATCTTATTCCAAGTGCATCGTCTTCACATTTAATTATATAATTAACTAGCGGACCCGACAAACGTTTTCCTGTCCGAACAGCGCCACTTACCGGATCCAATTGTATTTTAAAACCGTCCAGCGATCCACTCAAATATACACACAATATTTCACTCAAATTTGTCCCGCCGTTTAGGAGCACTTAGGTAACAAACACACGTACAGAAGAATTATATAAAAGACTAGCGGACCCGACAGACGTTGTCCTGTCAAAACATTGTCCAGCGGACAAAATTGTGAATCTAAACCATTCCCAGATCCTCTTGAACACACACAAAAAATTTCATCAAAATCGGTCCAGTCGTTTGAGAGAAGTTCAGTGACATACACACTCACAGAAGAATTATATATATAAAGATGTATACAAAATATTGTAAAATATTTTAAAATAGTAACGCTGGAGTTTCTTGCCCATTCTTCTCTATACGATAACTACCTTTTGGAAGGGACGACTAGAATCAATACTATTTTTTTGTACATTTTGACATTCAAAAGTTGAGTCTTATATGTGCCTAATTGAAATAAATTATTTGACTTGACTTGCTTGTTGAAATAATATTTTGATAGATAACATGTTATTGGATTAAAATCACACAGTTATGGAAAAATATCAACAAGATCAGACATACAGGGTAAGTTTTTATCCAGTGCGCAAACTTTAACACGTGACTTTACTGATCATTATGAACAACTTTTACTATAGGAGGGGTCAAACCTGAAATCGCGAAAAAAACAGCTGGTCCCTGCATTTAAGTCTTGTGCAGACCAGCGCGATATCGCGGGCGCGACACGGGTCGCGCTGCCTGTCGCGCCCGCGATATTGCGCTAGTCTACACAAGCCTTTATGTTCGCATAACTCGTCAAAATGTAGAAAACAGCTGATGTTTTTTCGCGTTGCCGGATAAAAACTTATCTTGTATTATTATTAATTAATTTTTTTAAATTCTGCTCTTTCGTTTATTCTTTAAATTCTAATTTCAGTTTTCTAATCATAGTAAGCAGCTTTTTAGATAAAAGGTTTTTAAGGTAAAATGTTTTGTTTTTGTTAGACTTCATTTTAGTCTCAAAACTAATGGATTAATGAATTTATTACTGATTACAAACTGACAAATAATACAATGTATTTGCCACCTAGTTGTAGGAGACATATTGCTAATCTTTTAGCATACAATATACACAGCGACACTGGTACTTGTAGTGTACCTTTGATTACTGTTAGTAGTGGTACTAATACTACTTTTGATACCCCTTGTAGTTTAAACTATTAGGAGCGACAACAGATAAGCCGCATATGTTGAATGTTGTACATCAAAATATGCAGGGTCTGTCTGGCAAAGAGCTAGAGTTAAGTTTATTTATGGAGAACTATGATGTTCAGGTGTTATGTTTGACTGAACACTGGTTGAAAGAACATGAAGTAGTTTTTATCAATGATGATTTTTTTACTGTACAAAGCGCATTTGTAAGAAAAAGTGCTATCCGCGGTGGGTCTTTAGTTCTTGTTTCAAACAAGTTGAAATGTAAACAACGTTTAGATTTAGTTAATCTTTCCATTGAGCGCACTATTGAGTTGTCTTGTGTTGAACTAGAGCGATATGTTATAATTTGTGTTTATCGACCCCCCTCTGGGGATTTTATTCGTTTCGAATCGGTAATGGAGGATTCACTCAATAGGTTAAAATCTAGTAATAAAAGTATAATTTTATGTGGAGATTTCAATATTAATATTTTAGATGATACTCCATTAAGTATTAGACTTCTCAATTTGTTCAAATCTTATAATTTAATTAACTTGTTTTTTGAACCTACTAGGATCACGGCATCTACGTCGACTTGTCTCGATAATATATTTAGTGATTGTGATGCCAAAAATAAATTAGTTTTAAGTGACTTAACATCTGACCACTATGGTTTACTAGCTAGCTTCCCTATGCAATTACAAAAAAAACCACATAAAATAGAATGCAGGCCTTATACAGCTAGTCGTTGCAGCAAGTTTAAAAATAATATAGCTCATAGAATTACACCATCTATAGTAGAACACGAAAATCCCAATGAAATCTATGGAGCCCTTTTTGATGTTGTGCAAAAAGAGTACCAATCTACTTTCAAGACCAAAACTATTAACATTAATAGCACCTCTGTTGGCTTTAACCAATGGGCTACTCCAGGTATTTATAAAAGTAGAGCGACACTATACGAGTTATATGGTTTGAAAAAATATAGGTTTGATACTCCTTTCTTAGAGTATGTCAAAAATTATTCAAAATTATTTAAAAATATTTGTGTTTTTGCAAAATCAAAATTTTTAGGCGATACAATTAAAAATTCAAATAATAAAGTAAAAACCACTTGGAAAATTATTAACAATGAAACGGGTAAGTCGGTTAAACAAGAAAAACAACTCGAGATTATGGTCGACAATAAATTAGTTAATATAGCAGCCGACGTAGCTGAGGCATTTAATGAATTTTTTGCCAACATACCTATAACTACGACTCGCTCCTTAAATTCGTCCCCGTCTAAAGCTGAAAACCTTTTGCATAGCAGTGTGCCTAAATGTAGTAGCTTATTTAGCTTCGAGCATGTAACACCTCGTGATGTAGTTAATGTTTTTAACACACTTAAGTCTAAAAACACTGGTGATTACTGGGGTATCTCCATTAAACTATTAAGTAATATAATAGACATAGTAGCTCCATATTTAGCTGTAACTTTTAATAAATGTGTTGATTTAGGAACTTTTCCTGACCTCATGAAGAGTAGTAAAGTCATACCATTATTTAAATCGGGTAACAAAAATGACGTTGGCAATTTCAGGCCTATTTCTATCTTACCTGCATTCAGTAAAATATTTGAAAAGTTAATACTCAAGCAGTTGCTAAGACATTTTAATTTAAACAGACTTCTTCATGATGAACAATATGGTTTCACAAAAGGTCGTTCGACTACAGATGCAGGTGTTGCTCTGATGAAACACATATTTAACGCATGGGAGAACTCGCAAAATGCTATTGGAGTTTTCTGTGATCTCTCCAAAGCCTTTGATTGCGTGCACCATGACACACTTTTGCGTAAACTACGTCATTACGGTGTCCAAAACGAAGCTCTTAAAGTAATAAATTCTTATTTGCATAATAGGGTCCAATGTGTAGATGTTAATGGTGTGAAATCTTCCGGGCTACCAGTTCAGTTAGGTGTACCTCAAGGCTCAATACTGGGTCCATTCTTATTCTTAGTGTATATAAATGACTTACCTTTTTATTTAAAGGATATCTGTAACGTTGTACTGTTTGCAGATGATACCTCTCTTATTTTTAAAGTAGACAGGAATAGACAAGATTTTGACGACGTAAACAGTGCACTCTCAATGGTTACGGATTGGTTTACGACAAATAACCTAGTTCTCAATGCCAAGAAAACGAAATGTGTAAAGTTCGCTCTACCAAATGTTAGAAATCTAGGACCCAACATCGTCTTAGATAAAGAGGTGCTTGAAACTGTGAACTCGGCAGTTTTTCTGGGCATAACAGTAGATGCCAAACTTCAGTGGGGCCCACATATATCAAGCCTAGCGGGGAGGCTCAGTTCGGCCGCCTACGCTGTCAGGAAAGTAAGACAATACACTGACATTGATACAGCTCGGTTAGTCTATTTTAGTTATTTCCATAGCGTTATGTCCTATGGTATTCTGCTGTGGGGCAAAGCCGCTGACATTCAAAATATATTTGTTCTTCAAAAACGAGCTGTTCGAGCAATTTACCAGCTACGTGCCAGAGTTTCTCTAAGAGATTTTTTTAAAGATGTTGGTATTCTCACGGTGGCATCACAATTCATTTTCGCCAACATCTTATATATTAGGCAAAATATACACTTATACACTAAAAACAGTGATATTCACAATGTTAACACTAGAAATAAGGACAAACTACGAGCTCCCTTTCACCGGCTTCATAAGGTTCATAACTCATTTGTTGGGCTTGGTATAACCTTTTATAACAAGCTACCCTCTTCTATGCTAGATTTGCCTTTTAATGCGTTTAAAAATAAAGTAAAATCCAACCTTTGTTCAAAGGCATACTATTGTATCAACGACTACTTAAATGATAAGAATAGTTGGTCGCTGTGATTAACTCAAGACAATGTTTATGTTCTTTCTCCAGATTTAACTTACCTACTGACAGTTTATATAAGTTTATATAATTTTTTTTTTATTTTATTTGACTTTATGAGTCAATTTTTTAATTATTTTTTTACGAGTCTATTTATTTTTATTTTATTGTTGACATAATCTACTCATTACAATGTTTTTGTTATGAGTTTGTATTGCAATTTGTGGTTGGCTAGTGACCTCGACAATTGATTATATTATTTTTTACCTGAGCAACCGGCAGCAAGTTCGTCATGCTCCCTTAGATGTCAATGCTTGCGGTAGCGTCGGGAGTCGGGTTGCCTCCTTCCCTCAAATATGGCGAGGGGGGTAATGGCTGATCTTTGCGTTATGCTCGTTAACGGGTGCTGCTTGTGGTGACTGGTCGTCTTGCTGATCATGGTTTTGTTATTGTTACTAGTAATTAACTGTACATTTATTTTACCTCGATGGTCCTAGTTTATCATTTATAACTTCTAATTTACAGCTTTATGTAAGCGGGCACGCCCTTTATGCCTGGAGGCTTTTATTTAGATATTTAGTTCTTTTTACGTTTAGTTTTTATTTTTTAATTCTGCTTGAGTATAGTTCTCGATGTTTTTGGTTGGTATATCGGCGTGTGCTAGCTAACATATGGCCAATAATTTATACTTAATTAAAATAATGTTTTGTGTTGCATAATAATTTTGCATACTATTGTATAGAGTCATTTGTATTTTTTTCTAACTTGAACAGACAGCTGTGCTGCTGGGGAGTTTGTTGCGCCACTTCTTCTTCCCAGCTAAAGGCACTAGGAAGTGGTGAAGGGTGGGCGTTTTTGGGGGACTGTCTTATGTAATTTTGACGTTCGAAAAGTGCTGGTTCTCAGCCTAATTTGAATAAATGACTTTTGAATTTGAATTTTTGAATTTGAATTTGAATGCCGAACACACCAATAACGGTTTACAATAAAGGACATTATTAAAATAGCCTATGAATCAACACGTATGAAACCTTTACTATAGTAACATTTTTTTTTATAATTTACGTTACACTTATTACAATAGAATGGACACTTTTTATTTTCGAAAACATTTTATAAAGTTAAAAAAATAAATAAAGTGAAAACACTTGGGGCCCCAGCGCCATATTTATTTGTTTCAATTTGACCTTTTGAATAGGCTCTCTCAGCGCTTGATCTATGAATAAGGTTTTTAGTTACAAACAGAGTAAAGCAATTAAAAACGCTGTGTGAAACGGGCAACATCGATACTGACAGTCAATGAATTGACAGATGACATTTGATAGTAATGACAGTGTCAATTTTGTCACTCAGTGTAAATTTTTATATTATCTATGAACTAAAAATATTTTTTTATAAAGAAAAAATAGTTCTGACCACACTAATAGTATATAAATATGTAATGAAACGTTCGAAGATAAAATCCAATGTATTTTCATTAATAAACGCTAAGTTAATAATTATGTTTCTATTGTCCTAATTATAACCCCAAAATCCGAAAGTGTGTTGGATTTTTACAATTCTCAGTCATGATTTTAATTTAGATTCAATCGTAAAACACAAAAAGTAAATTCAAGTCTCTGTTGGTTCTTAGGCGAACGATGTATGGACGCCGAACAATGTCCTTTATATAAACCTCAGCTTCATAGAACACTAGTACCTTCTACACCAATTCCAATGACTCAATTCTATTTCAAATTAGAACCATCTTTTCAATTTACTTCCCTCCAGCCTCTCCAAATTATATATGGGGACTGCCATATCAGTTTGGCTGGCTTCCAATACCATACGCCTTTAAAATGCCCCCGTAATACCCAGTAAACAATCAACTGTAAAATATTAGTGAGGTTATCTGAAGCCACTAGCTTAATGGCACTAGAATGTGTGTCTATACTGTGGAAATTGGTTCCTAGAATGTGCTATACCTACTTTATATAGGAATTGATACTTAAGTCTCGAGATCAGTTTTATTATAAAGTAGGATAATGCCAATTTATTTTTAGCGTCAAAAACATTGGGAATATCATCAAATTGATATTTGAGTTACCAGGGTCATCGATAATTGAGTGAATTAATGGTAATTAACTACCAAAATTTCCTTAGAAATCATCATTTTAATTGTGATTATTAATGTCAACTTCAAATCTTTGTCAAGTAATACAATTTTATACGTAAAATTCAATCATTTTAAACGAATTAAAATTGCATACACGACTAGGTACTAATTCAAAAAAGGAATTTATTAATTATGTGGGGCGAACCTTGAGAGGCGAGGCGAATGCGGAACAAACCAAATAATAATTAAATAGATTAATCATTAAATCAGTAAAATTAATCAAACTAATCAAATCAAACAATTTTCATAAAACATGTATTACCAAATCACTTTTACAATAGCATTCAAGCAATAACGATACACCCTTACAGATACTACTAAGACCTCTGCTTACCAACCAGACAAAAGATCAGACAAGATAAGAACCATCAGCCACAAAAGATTAGTGACAACAGCTCACCCTCGGCAAAATGCAGAGGAACCTTCTAAGGTTCCTCTGCATTTTCCTTGTTCGATCTATCGAAGAAGCAAAAGAAATCTTCCATGGAAACACAAAACTTGAAAATAGGTGCATTGTGCATTGACGAAAAACAATTAAAAATAGCATGTGGTGTAAAAGATATTGTTACGCCAATGGTAAAGGAGAAATATTTATCATTACACAGTGCATTTTCCAAGGGATGGACACACATTTACCCCTTATCACAAAAGGTGACAAACAAGGTTTTATAAAGCCCTCTAGGTATCTTGCAAAAGCTTTGGAAAGTCAATTGCATTGTAGTAAAAGTAATGTCTTCTTCTTCCTTACGTGCTCCTTGCTACCTACTGTGCAACGAACGCAGCTATTGAAGTTCCCCACTAGATGCTTCACTTGTATTTATTTTTCTAACTCCTTTGTTACTCCGTATGTTTTGCTACATCGTACAACTACTGGAGAACAGTACTGATTTGGACACAACGAGAAATGGTCGGCTTTAGGTTTATTTCTAAAACCGTCTTTTTTAAAGTTCCGAGTGAAAAATTGTTGGGTATTTTTAGGTCAAGTCGATTCGTAATGGCTGGCTCCCGCAGTATTGTTTCGTTCTTGGAGAATTGACGATGTTTTCTGCGACATTTCTCTCATTTTCAGCTTGGTTTTCACAATTCTGACTTGTGGAAAATGCTGGTGTTTTCTAAAAAGTATAAAAAGCTTCAACTTCATTGTTGTTGTTGCACTGTCTGCTTGATAAGTTAATTTAACTTTTACGGAGTATCATAATTTCTATATTTTCATTAATTAGTTCGATTACTTGTAGATATTGCCTACTAACTTTGAGTGCCTAGTACAAAAGTACAACACAGAATCTAAAATAATATTGATACTAACATTGTCCTTTAAGTTTGTCCACAGTTCAGCTGTTAAAGGTCTAGAAAAGTAAAACTAATATTCGTTTTGTTGCAGGTACAATACGCGCCGAAAGTTCGCATGTTCGTGAAATCCGGAATATTGAAAGAAAATATTCAGGAAGGAGACACAGTCGTTATTGGTTAGTTTTGAAACATTTTACCCATTATAATACAAATCCCAATTGATTTCGAATCATCCATTATCTTTTTTAATCAACCGATCAAAGTTCATTGCTATTCATAGGCATACCCCAAGGGTCGATTCTGGTGCCCCTATTAATTTTATTGAATACTTACTACGCTTATAGGCTGCGTAGGTGGGGACAACATTTTGAGATACTTTCAAGGCTACTAAATTAATGAATTAGTTAATTCCTTTTTATAAGTATCCTTTTGAATTCGATCCTTTGAACGACTTACCTACTCATCTGAGGAAAAGAACCTTTAAAATTCTTGCAGATTTTTTTGTGAAAAGCATTGACGACATATTATTAGTGGAAGATCTGAAAGCAGAAATCATATTTCCTTATAATTATGCTAATTATTTCCCAGGTTGCCAAGCGAGTGCGAATCCAAACAACCTTACATACAAATGGTATGTCAATAATGAGCACATAGCCGGTGACATCAGTAATGAATTGGTTAGTATGTGAATACATTTTTTATTTTTTTTATCGTACGTATCATAGTGTTTTTTTTTTCTTGACTTATTTTTTAAACAAAAATAGGCTACTTATTTTGATTTCATAACGTGTTTGTTAATCAAATAGGCATGAAAGAAAAAAATACACTGTTCCTAATTACCTTATACACCTAATTGTGTTTAGGAGATGATAATAAAATAAACATCGCCTAATTAGCTCGGTACCAATGTGTCTAAAGTTCAGCCTAGGTTGGTCAAAGTTTAATTAGGGTTCACTGTGAAAATTCTAAATTATACAAAAAGGTTTGTTAAGGGATATATCGTGAAAATTCCAGTTACGAGCCTTTGCTTAATCTTTTCAGAATTTAATTTATCTAGGTCATCGCTTTAGTTCAACTGGGTCGAGCTTGAATTCCTTCGAAGAACAACCATTCGAGAATTCGCGCGAGTCATTTAGCCATTATCGATTTTAAATGGCGTTTTTAATCAGGCAAATGGGGTGTTCATAGGTGAGGCCACCAACCATGCTGCTGTCAATACATCCGTTGCAGCTACATGTCAATCGGTTTTGTTGATACTGCCATTGAATAAACAATTAGGTTAATATATTCTGTGAAAACTGTTCAACATGGTGATTGGTTCAGATATATTTATCTGTGTTTTCAGCCATATAGCACATATGGTTTTCTTAAAAAGCCATTTCATTTCATGTATTTTGTAGAATCAGTATCGGTGCGATTACATCAAACTTATAATTTACTGCAATTGATAAATGTGAACATGTGAAAATTTCTGGGTCTAGCTTGATTTATTTACCAATTCCCTGTTTCATTACAAATTTAACTTATAACACAACATCACCTAAAAATTCCACTTGTATCCACGAAAATGGAAATTTTGAAATGCGTACACGAAAACCGTAAGCAGAGACTAATATATTCCATTTTTGGCAGGCTCCATTAAAAATCCAGAACAAAGTAACGGCCTTGTATCTTATATCATCTCAAGTGTCGCTTCGCCATTAATTCCGTACACTATATTAAATTTTACCATCCTTATTTGCATCTACTGTAGGAGGCGTTCTCCGAAAATATAAGAGAGAATTTTTGGCACAACATATACCTGCATTATGCATTTTACATTGGATGGTTATAAGGAGTATGTTCGGAAATTTTTGGCTTATTAAATATTTTGTTTTCTCCTTTATGTGTTTTTGTTCTTTCTTCTGAAATGTTTAGGTCTGTATGATAATTGGCATCATCTTCTTCAAATCTTGCTAGAAGTCTTGTTTTAACTAGTACACTGGATATTTTCTTTTGGTCTACCTTAGCTTCTGCGCTTGTTAGTGTAATTTTAAGCACTAGATGAGAAAAGTTTCTTGTTTCTGGAAACAGTGGCGTGTTACTTACTGGAATGTTCCTTGTTAAATTAAACGTTACATTCTAATTATCTACGTGTGTACTTTACAAATATAATTTTGAGAATGTTATTAACATTTGGACCAAAAATTGTGTGAATATTTATTCATTTTGAAAATAAACTGGGCTGTGAAAACATTACATACATTACATGTAATTGCTATGGCGATAATATCAGACAAAAAACTTGGACCCTAATTATTTTTCAAATAAACTCCATTTTCTACTTTCTAGAAAATTATATTCAACCTTCTAATTTTAAAAAAATCACGTCCAATTTAACACTAGTACCTTTATTACAGATACTATCAAACATATCCCGGAGATTCAACGAAGCGACCATCAAGTGCGAGGTTCACAACCAAGTCGGCAAAAGTGCTGACACCAAAACTCTGGAAGTGGCCTGTAAGTGCCGACTCAAGAATTATAATACCTCGTCAGTTCTGCGGTTCACTAGACTCACGGAGGCTTGGTGTGAAAAGAGCGTTCGAGTGTAGTATCTTTTATAATATTCTTTATTTCACCAAAAGCTATCACAGTACAAGAACCAAAAACTAAGAGCATATAAGGCTTATAACTAGGTCAGAATAATTTCCTGTGTCTTAGGAGTCAGTGATTCTTCGTAACAAACAAGAAAAAGCCACAATATAATAAAAAGGGACGTAACAACAATAAGCAAATGGTGTAAAAGAAAAACAGGATATAATCTATGAAAAGAAAACACAAAATGAAAAACGTTTAGCTGTGTGGTGAGGTGAATAAATGTAGGGTCCGAGTGCGTGTGTGTATGTGTGTAATGAGTTGGTAAGTGTAGGATGTGTGTGAGTGCGTATGTGGTGTGTAGGTGTAGGGTGTGTGAAGTGAAAAAAAAAGTTTTGTCTTGCCGTATGATACGATTTATTTTCGTGTACATTTTAAGTACTTATGAAGAGCAGCATTAAACTTCAATGCTTGCAGATTACCAGGTAGTTTATATTAAGCCTGATTTACATGATGCAATTTAATTGCATGTAGCTGTGGCATACCTACCATATTATGTTGAAGCAACAACAAAATTTGAAAGTCATTTGTTGCTTCAATTTTATTGTGTGCCACAGGTCAAGAAACTCCTCGTGTATTTGGGTTTTTTTCGAATTATGATTGAGCCTGGATTAAGTTTATTTACTACTAGCTGCGCCCCGCGGTTTCACCCGCATAAGTCTCGAACCCGTGGGAAAAAAAAAATAGTATCCTATGTTCTTTTCAAGGGCATCATCTATATATGTGCCAAATTTCATCCAACTCCGTTCAGCCGTTTTAGCGTGAAGGCGTAACAAACAAACTTACTTTCGCATTTATAATATTAAGGATTATTATTAATAAAGACTTGTTTCATTTTATAGAGATCGCGGATGTCACTATCAACCTTGCGTGATTCCGCGATTTAAAAAATTTTACGTTACGAATATTACGTTGTCTATCGTCGAGTGTTTCTAGGAAACTATAGGTATTAGTTAATTAAGTAGTTTAGCCGAGACCAATAATTTAATCATGCTTTTAATGTCGCCTACATGCTGTAACAAAAAATACTATTATCCCACACTTAATCACGCTCAACACCAAATCCCGTGTCAACGACACAGCCAGCCAAATCCATATTTGAAAACCGACTCCAGTACATCCTAGAAAATATACACGTCCAAAATTATTTCTGAGAATTTGAGACTAGTTCCTGGCGCATACGAAATATTATTCATGAGTTTTCACGAGGTATCATATATGTGGTCTTTACTAACATGTAAAAGCCGTATTCACAGAAAATCCGAGAGCATTTATTGTTTTATCCGTCGATACGCTTCCAATAGTCCATTCGATGGGTTTTATGGTTAATATTGGTCGACTGTTTCCCACTATTTTGGCATACATTACCAATAGGTCGTGTGAACTAAATTAGATAGACCCATATATTATGTTAGTTGGTTTGGCGTCACATCTTGCTAAAACTTAGGCCGAGATCAGATGGTCGCGATAACAATTTTTTTTTCAGAAATCTACTATATTATTAGGTAGTGTCCGACCGAAAATGGAATTTCAGTCGAAAACGAAAAATTAACTTCGGCTTTAGTCTTATGTTCGGCCGAAAACGAAAACGATTTAGACATTAAAAAAAATATTAATATTTTCGCTGTACACTGAAAATCTTGTTTGTTTTTTTTACACCTAGGGAGATAAAAGAGTAAATAATTATAGGCTACAAAATATTATGTATTTCTTGTTGTATTGTTACGTGTGATATTGCCGTACTTTACGAAGTAGGCCGAATGACGCGCGACAATTCGAGAAATTCAGATTTTCGGCTTGACCGAAGCTTCGGCTGGTTTATAGCCGAAAACGAAAATATGGCTGAATTATGGTTTTTTTTTGTCGAAAATGGCCGAAAACGAAAACGAAGGTTGGGTTGATTAGTAAATATTATGCCAATGAGTCACGCAATCTCTGGAATGTACTTACATGATCGTGCGAATTTTAAACTTTAGATTGTGTGAACTGAGCTTTAGCCTTAGCTCAGCAACATTTTAATTTGAATCGAGTCTTTTTACTTGTATGCGGTAACAGTACCTACTTACTCGATCGATTAATTCAAAGACTTGGCTAATTTACATTTTGTTAGTAACCTATTTCGATATGCATAAAGAAGACTTAATTCATAGAAACCAATTAATTGAACGATTTAACGTTTTATAACTGCAATGAAATGAGGAGTCCCACTAATAATTTCTAGAAGGTTCTGGGTAAGGGCTTTATTGTGACGTTTATTTGATAAATAAACATGGTTTTGTGTTTTCAGAAATACTCTAAGAACGTTTTCAGTTTGACAGCTTTGCGTAGAATATTGATGACACAAACTTGGGATGCCTTACTTCCATACTTGATATTGTAAATGAGAAATATTCTCTGTCTATTTGTTTATAGCGTTTTCATGGGTGGATTGATTTTGATAGTTAGGTATAGAGATATCTTGATCCTTGAGATAGGATATAGACACACAAAACACAACAAGAAGTATACAAAAAAAAAAGTGTGGCACTCGGGGACTGCCGCGGTAAAGCTATTACATAGCATTTGTAACCTCCATGACAACATCATGTTGTCATGGGAACCGTCATTACATGGTAGGCGGAGTGGGGGGTGTTAGGTTTTATTTTCGTTACATCGAATTTCTTGATTCGGTCGCCGCGCTCAAAGCCCGCGATAAAAGCTATGCATTAGCTTAAAAAATTGCGCGTGTCGCACCGTAAATGTAGTAGAAGTAAAACTTCTTAAAAATAAAGAATAAGACGGATTTAGTGTGAGAGACAGAGAAAGTTAAATCTTTCTTCTCTCTCATGTAACGAAATGTGCCAAAACGTGACGCGTCCTTCAAATTTCACTCTTAATTCTCGTCCATTTATCGAATCACCGCTTAAGAAGTTTCACTTAAAAAAAAAAACCGACTTCAAAAAAAACACTACAAAGTGAAAAATAACTTTAATTTCGGAAGTCGGTGTCTTTGGTTTTTAATTTTCGTTCTTTGTCACCGACTTCCGAAATTAAAGTTATTTTTCACTTTGTAGTGTTTTTTTTGAAGTCGGTTTTTTTTTTTTGTAAAAAGTTTTTATTTTTCACTTTTTAGTTGTGATACCTACCCCACACAAATTCGAATAGCACTACCTGCTATGTAAATAACAGTGACAGGAAGTTATCATGTTATCATCCACATACTAAGTGAGGAAAAAATACGTATTATTGAAGCTAACTCAAAAACTACCCAAGCAAAGTTAATAAAATTTATATGGGACCACCTCTGAAGTATGATCTACCAAACAAAAAAAGAACCATCAAAATCAATTCATAATTGACGGAGTAATCGCGTAACAAACATACAAAAAAAAACAACATACAGTCGAATTGAGAACCTCCTCCTTTTGGAAGTCGGTTAAAAAATAAGGTAGGCCTTAGTATTAATAAATGTGAAATGTTCTCGAACTAAATCGCGAACAAAGAGAATTTGAAAAAGAGAAGAGTGAGTAGGAAAAGTCCCAACAATTGATCCGGTATCTATGTCAGATTCCATCACCGGTCAAACCCAATACCAATATTTTAGATTTTAGAAACGGCCCAAAGCTTTGTTGGCCCTTTTGTTTTCCCTCAAAAAACTGGATGACAATGAAATTTGGCACACAGGAAGCTGGCTCAAAAGGCTATGGTTACTTTTTTCTCTTTTATACCTTAGGGATATATGGAATGAAATATGAACCCTCTTTGTAACCCAATCACGTATTAAACATTCGATTGTTTTGATCTAAACTCGGGTTTGATGTTTTGTTGTTTTCGTGGATTGCATTTTTGGTGTCGGTATTTTGCTGTTTGTATTTTAACTTTACCTAGAGGCAGTGATAGCCTAGTGGTGTGACCATCAGACTGCCAAGTCATAGGACTCGAGTTCGAACCCAATACACGCACCTCTGACTTTTCGGATTCATGTGCGTATCTTGCTTCAAAAATGGTGAAGGAAAACATCGTGAGGAAAACGGAATGCCTTTTTTTTGGGTCGGAAATTATCAAATAACTTTCCCGCTCTGGGTGGAGCAGGAGGGCGTGTCAGACTCTTACTGACTAAAACCCACCCGTGTTCCTTCGGTTGCCCTGTTGCCGGGGGCCACGATTTCCCTTTCGGCCCATATTCGCAGCCCCGGCAGGCATTGGCCCTAGCAGACCCCGTCAATTCTGCTGACATCTCTGAGACGCGCGTGGAACACAACGCGCCGTCGACCCGGGCTTAGTCCTTATCGGACGGCGAGCTACCCATTGCTCACCGTTCGCAAGCCCGCGCCTAGAGAGATATTTCTCGACCGCATCTGAAGTCAAGTCAGAGGCCTATGAACGGCTTATAACTCTGACACCAGGTTAGTCACTAACCACTGGAAAATAAAAAGAACGTTACCTGAGTACTACAAGATTGTTTTCTAAATGGCTTGGTAACATTTTATTAGTTGTCTATGTCTACTAAATTATTTTTTTGTTTTTTTTTTCCTATTCGAGTGAGTAAAAATGATCAAGAGTGAGAAGTCACTTCGAATTTAAAAATTCATAATTCTAAAGACTGTTATAATTATACTGATAATTATTCTCTTAATTACTTTGAAAACAATGTTGAACAACACAATGAAGAGAACATAATTAAGCCGTACTAAATAAAAATTACCATTATTATCGAAGCAAAATTACAAGTTCAAACGAGTACCTAATAAAATCTAGAACGAAGCAAAAAGCCGTACCGTCCGTCAATTCGAAGTGGGTCGACTAAAACGGTATTATTCAAAGTTTCAAGAGTCCTTTACACAATACCGAATTATAGTCATTTGCCCACAATTACGTGGTTTCAGGGCAATTCTTGACGTCGAATGAAATACCCTCTATTGTGAAATGATTGGATTATTATTTAATTTGCATTTTATAGAGATGTATTGTTCGGTAGCCAAGTACCTATTCGGTGATACGAAAGGACGAATGAAAGGAATGTCGTGGTCATTTCGACTCGTTGTGATTTTGAAATTGGAGCTATTACGATTTCGAGATGTTTATATTTTAATGACCCTGTACATTTATGTCCAATTAAAAGTAGGATTATTATTTTCCCCTAGCTGGTTATGTTCAGAAAAGGTTTTCGTAGTTGTTAATAATAAATGGACAAGGCACTTTTCTCCAATTAAGTATTCACTTTAAGCATTACTAAATTAGATTTAGGTAGTCTAATTATTATGTTCAGCTTCAGCTTTCAGGTTCCTTCTTTCTCTCAAGCAAGCGTAAGAATAGAAACATACTAATGGAGCGTCTGGGGGTTTTCACCTCGGATTTTTGCTTCTTTTGATACCATTTTCATTTCTCTATGTTAATAATTGAGGACGCTCTAGCTAGAAATATTTGTTTCAGTACTCCACCTATCGTACAAATAAATCAAGTCACCAAACAAAATTATTTTATTAATAATTTTCTTCTTTATTTAATTTTCCTTAATTAACTTTTTTTCTCGAGTACTATCTCTATATAAATAAATAGGATATCTTAATTTTGATATAGAAAAATATTCTACAGCATAATGTGTATAAATACTACTTGAATTGTTCTAAAAAATACTACTTGAATTGTTCTAAAAATCTCCAGCCCGTCCCATCTTTGATGTCCTCCCCCTGGTAAACGCTCTAAGCCGAGGTTCGTACCCCACAGGGGGTGCCCTTAGCGAGCGTTAACCTAGCTTTTTTAACTTAGTTTGTATGCCCCTGGCTGGAGACTTTGAGTTTAGCAGCTTAAAGCAGCCACAGGATTGACTGGTTAAATAGTCATGACCTCAGAGGTCAGTTATGAGATGCCCCTATAAAAAAAAACTTAAAAAAAAAATCAAGATAACAATTTTTTTTAGGGTAAAACTTTTTATCTATATTACCTATTAGCTAAACATTCCATTTTGAGTTTTTAAATTTCATTCGCTGTAACAGAAATCCGAGGTTTTCATGTTTTTAACGTTCCAGGCACTAGAGTGTGTATAGTAGACTATACATACATAACATCACATTTCGTCAGATAATCTAAGCCCCGTGTAACGAAACGTCAGATAATCTAAGACATCAACCGGGCAAAAATCCAGACTGGGCTGCTAGACAAGGTAGCCTTAAAATAAGGTTTAAAAATACATACTCGAAAGAAGAAAATATAACCACGTGAAATAACATGAAAAGCTTCTTCAACAAACATTATTATACACAGCAAGATCTCTTCAATAACCAATCTGTTGTTATGAGTCTTCCTTCGATATGGAATCCCCATAAGTGCTAAGAATAATGTTCTGTGAGATATTTTTATTTTCTCTCCTAAGACGACGGGCTAATAAAGTTTTAACTTTTCATACGCTGCAGCATTGCAGTGTTGACACGGAGTTGGAGGAAATGGAGTTCTCACTCGTGAGCAAAGGGTTATAAGGCTCGTATTGCATGGTTCACTTATGCCTTTCATTTTGGATGAAGCAACCAAATTGATCATGTAAACATAAAAATGAAACAACCACCTCTGTGGCCTAATGGTAAGGCAGTCTAGTCTCAGATCCAGAGGTCCCGGGTTCGATTCTCAGCGGGGGCATCATTTTCTGCTTGGTTTGGTTGGTGCTAGAGCTTAGTCTAAGTCCGCCTGTCTAGCTATCACCATCGTATCTAAGTCTGTCGCCATAACAACAATGTTAACAACATTGTTGTGTTTCGGCAGTTAGAGGTAAGATAGCCAGTTCCTCTGTGGTTGAGGAAGCTGGGTGAAGCTCTCTTCCACTTTTGGTCTGATCATCATTTACCATCAGGCGAGATGAAGGCTAAGACTTCCCGGGTTGGGTTTAAAAAAAAACAGAACTTGATCCTCGAATCTTGATCTTTAATGCGATTAGACACTAGTGCCTGTAAAATAAGTATTGCACCTTTTTATTTGCCTGTAAAAGTTTTTATTCTGTGGGTCTTATTAGATTTTACAAACTAAGTCTTTGTTGCCTTGCAAATATGAAGATAAAAAAACCGTATACTACGTTGTGACAAAGTTTGTTTATTACGGTGTCATCCTTTTCGTTTTTTTCCAAAAATAAATTAATAAAGAGGGTATGACTACCACCTATGAAATGAAATGAAATTTTATTTGCAAGAATTGAAGTACGTTACAGTTGGTTGGGTTTTTTAACAAGTTCTAAAACAATTCGCTAAAACTAGCATGCAAAATTACATAAATAAAAGTAAGAAGCTAATAAAATTGGAACGTACATCATAGTTATTAAATTAAGAATAAAAATATCAATCATTTGTCAAATTATAATAGTAAAATGTCAATATAAATCTTTAAAATTTAGGTAGGTAATCTTTCACAGAATATAAAGATTTTTCTATGAGCCATTTAAATAATGCTGTTTTAAAACCTAGCACTCCATGTTTGTTATTCCGTGGTAATACAGCTAGCGATATAATATATGGTATGTAAGTGGGCTATCAACGCGGATTCTGGAAAAGTTTTACGTTTTTCATTATGTATTGTGTATTGTTTTTGTTACGTCATTTCTGTGTGAGCTGTTTTAAACAATAACAAAATTTTTGAGTACGCTCTTACTGTGAATTGTTTACTTAAAATAAAAGCGAATTTAATGCAAAGTATAAAACGCTAAAAGGATTGAAGAAAGAAAGAAAAGAGTAAGAAAAAAGGTTTTATTGTCACAGAAACACTTGCATATAAAAAAGACAAGTTAGACTGCAAGTTACTTGCAGACTGTAGTACCTAAAGAAAAAAAAACTAATACATTTCGTATCCAAATGGCCGCCCGAAAGTTTTAAAATTAACGGTCGAAACACGCAGAAAATTATATTTTCATGAAAATCGAGATAAACATACGCTGTTTATTTTTACCGCTGGATTCATTTTAATTAGCTGCCAGGTATATTATTTTCTAATAAAAGAGGGTATTTATTTAGCATCTAAATGGTTGGAGACTTTTTCGAGAGTCAGCATGAGAAATTTCAACACGTGTAAGTTTTTGGTAGATGTTCTTATCAAAAACATAACATCACGCCTGTAATCCCCAAAAGGTTAGGTAGAGGTGTGTCTACAGTTCACCCACAATTCGCCAGTTATGTTAAAGTCCCATATAAGAAGGGCCAGATGTTCTTAATAATCCTATTATTCTACATCCTTCCTACTAAATCTATATCTATACTAATATTATAAAGAGGAAAGATTTGTATTTTTGTGTGTAATGAATTAACTTAAAAAACTACTTGAAAACCGATTTGAAAAGTTCTTTCAGCAATGGATAGCTACATTATCAGCGAGTAACATAGGTTATATTTTATCCTCGTACTCCCACGGGAACGGGAACTACGCCGGTGAAACCGCGTGACATCCGCTAGTAACATTACAAACGCGAAAGTTTGTGAGAATGGATGTTTGTTACTCTTCCACGCAAAAACTACTGAACAGATTTGGATGAAATTTGGCACTCAGTTTATAACCCGATATTCCCATTGGATTGAGACATATGCGGGTAAAACCGCGGGGTGCTGGTAATTTTGAATTTTGTACAGGATTGAAAGTTGAGGATTGGATTTGGAAATAGTCTGAAATACACTTTGAGGGTTTTCTTGCAATTTTCTTTCTCATTTTGGGCTTTTCTTTTAGATTTTGTGAACGTGAGAACCATTTTCTATTTTGCTAAATACCTGGTACTTATTGATAGACCTATATTGTCCTCCCCTACCTATAAACACTGTAATTTGAAAACATTGTAAAAACAATTTTTTTTAAAGAGTAAACGTGGAGTTTCTTGCCGGCTCTTTCTTCTCCATAAGAAACGACCAATTGGAACAGTGCACCTAGCTTCTGATGTTTCTTAAGTGCCCTTGTGAAATAAAATATTTTGAATTTGATTATTAAATAGTCGATGATAATCTGGAGCGTATATTAAAAGCATCTTGTAGTGAGGACGATAGGTTTAACACTGGAAATAATTTTGAAAATGATCTCTACGAATCAAATGATTAGTATTAGATTACACAAGTTTTCGATGGTATTCAAAATTCCGTTTGTTTGCAGATGGACCGTCTATCAAAGTAAGACCTCAGAACGTTGAAGGTGAGACAGGTTCATTAGCTACACTGTCTTGCATCGTAGATGGTCACCCACCGCCGAAAATACAGTGGCTGCGATATGAACATGAGAGATTTATTGTAAGTATACTGTCATGGGAATATTCTCTTTATCTACACTTATCACTACATAGTATAAAACAAAGTCGCTTTTTCTGTCCCTATGTATGCTTAAATCTTTAAAACTACGCAACGGATTTTGATGCGATTTTTTTTAATAGATAGAGTGATTGAAGAGGAAGGTGTATATGTATAATAACCCGGTTTATTCCCGTGCGAAGTTTATACCCGTGCGAAGCCGGGGCGGGTCGCTAGTTACTTATAATATAAAATTATAAAGAGGTAAAATTTGTTTGTTTGTATGTAGGGGTAATCTCCAGAAATACCAGTCGGGTTTGAAAAAAATATTTTTGCATTATATAGCCCAATTCTTGAAGAAGGTTTATAGGCTCGCGCACGAATTCGTGGGCAGAAATTATGTACTTTTCAGTAAAAAAACATCAGTATTCCTCAAAACGCTGTTATATGTAGTTCATAATTAAGAATGGAGTTTTCTGAAAGATTGAAATTATCACTTTGAGATTTATTAGAACTCTTTTACTTAGGTGGCTATGGCTCGTATTTAAAACTAGGACTGGAAATTTTGGTACTAAAGTAAAACTGAGAGCTTAATTCCGTGGCTGGTGTAAATACATTGACAACTCGACATGTATGTTTTTTTAACCGACTTCCAAAAAGGAGGAGGTTATATGTTCGTCGCGTATGTTTGTTTTTTTTTTTATGTATGTCCACCGATTTCTCCGTCAATTGTGGACCGATTTTGAAAATTCTTTTTTTGTTTGAAAGGGTGTACTCTCGGATTGGTCCCATATAAATTTTATTAACTTTGCTTTGATAGTTTTTGAGTTAGCTACAAAATACGTATTTTTTCTCACTTGCTATGTAGATGATGTGATAAGTTTCTGTCACTGGTAGCAGGTAGTGGTATTCGAATGTGTGTGGGGTAGGTACCACAACTAAAAAGTGAAAAATAAAAACAACCGACCTCCAAAAAAAAACATTAAAAAGTGAAAAATAACTTTAATTTCGGAAGTCGGTGGCAAAAAACGAAAATACGAAACCCAAGACACCGACTTCCGAAATTAAAGTTATTTTTCACTTTTTAATGTTTTTTTTTGGAGGTCGGTTGTTTTTTTTTTTTGTAAAAAGTTTTTTTTATTGGCTTAATACGTTCTACGCATTAGGAATTTATATGGAAAAAATTGACAGCTCAAAATATAAATAACTTTGGAGCATGACTATGGTAATAAGTTGACATCTCCCATTTTTACATGTTTTACTTGACAATACAACATGTCAAATTAACAATTCACGTGTTTTTGTGAACGAACATTGATATTTCGTAATATCAACTTATACCCAGTAACCAAAATATCATTCGTTATTTGATATCTCAACTTATACACATAAAAGATTTCTCTTTTATTTGACAAATTGAGATGTCAAGTTATAGCCCAGTGAAGTATTTTTGTATAAATCGTGATGATGATATGAGATGTCCAGTTACGGCCAACTAAGTTCTGAACCCTAAATTAGAGTCAAAGTTTACAAAAGTGTATGTGGGAGGCCTCCAAGACTTGACTCTTATATGAAAGAAAGAAAGAAAGAAAAACATTTATTTGGACACAGTTCGTGAAACACAATACACAAATAACACAGTGAAAATAAAAATAAAAAAATGTTTTAAAAACAATAGTATGTGCCTCACTTCAGCGTGTTCATTTCAGCATTAATGCCAAACAGATACTGTCTGACGCTGGTTTTCTAATGAACCCTTAAGGACAAGTGACGGAGAGTACTGACGGAGATCCTGTTACCGTCGATTCTAAGCTAAATCTAAATTTTAGAGAGCATGTTACTTATACTACGATATTTTTATCTTATCAGAGAGTCGGCAAATCAGCGAACCTGACACTCACAGTGACTCCTCATTCTGCCGGACAGTACTGGTGTAAAGCGAGTACTGAGAACAGGCAAGATGTGCAAGCTCCTGCCATGGTTTATATTAAAGGTAAACTAGCCAATACTGCCCATATTAAAAAGCATGCAAAGTAATATTTTTTCATAAGTGAGAGTTTCATAATTATTATTATTGTCTTAACTAGGGGTAAAAATGGGTTAAATAATGCCATAAAGGAGATTTTTTTGTGGCAGTGCCAACTTTTTGGAGTAAAACTTCTTTGTCTCGATAATTGAACGAGAATTTAGAGGGAAATTTCAAGGACACGTCACGTTTATGCTGGTTTCACAGCTGTCCGGGAGACCCGTGCGGGCCCTAGAACATTATTTCACAGCGACGTGGATTGGTCCATACGCGACCCGCTCCGGGTAGAGCATGTACGACGCTTGCAACCGTATCGTACTAACTCCCTCGTTTCAGAGCGCTGCGGGCGCTACCCGTACGGGTCTCCCGTGTGCGGGCGGCCCGTGTGGGTCTCCCAGACAGCTGTGAAACCAGCCTTAGGCATATTGCGTTACATGAGAGAGAAGAAAGATGTAACTCTCTCTGTCTCTCAAACCAAATCTCTCTTATTATTAATTTTTTAAGAAGATTCACTTCTATCAGTGATAATGTACTGCACGCGCAATTTTTGTTGATCTTCTACTGACATCCATATTTAATCAGGCGCTTTTTTCTCTCTCTAATTCAGCGGCATGTTCTCGAAATCCCTTGGGAAGTGTGGGTATTGAAATGGGCGGGTAATCACTTTCCATCGGGTGGACTGTTCGTATTTTCATTTAAAATTTACAATATATGGCTTATATTTTATGTAACACACCCAAAACCGCCTACACAACTTATAAAATATACAAAAGCCTTAAGTCGTAGATCTACAACTCTGCCCAGCCAACTCGACCCATACGAACTCTGCAAGTGCTGCGTCGTACCCGAGGTCATTTCAATTTGAACATCTTGCAAACTAGCCAAGTTAGCAGTTCGTAACTTTGTGGTTCCAACTTTATACCCACATAGGCAACTCAGTTCTGCATGTTCTGTTTCAACTTTCGTTTTATGCAAATCGAATAGTGCGTTGAAAGGTCTTATTTAAATTGTTGTTAACTTTTGTATTTACTAGATGTGTCTTTAAGACATGGTTTCTAGAAGTTCTTGGTCCTTATTTGGACTTCAAAAGTTTGGGAAGCTGTGTGGCTTCTGATAGGTGTGGAAACCTTTAGATAAATGATTGAGTTTTCGAGAGTATAGAGACTAAGTCGACTTGTAAACTTAGGTGTTTCACAAATTGACACTTCAAACTAGAAACAGGTTATTTTATTATAGGCAAGTTTTAAGGTTTGTGTATTGGATCAGAATTATCTTTTGCTCAAACACAACATCAAAGTCAAATAATTTATTTCAATTAGGCACATAAAAGGCATGTGAAGGTAAAAAAAATTGGAGAAGAATGGGCAAGAAACTCAACCGTTACTCTATTTTGGATACATTCATTTTATATGTGAAGACGACTTGCACCTAAAATAAAATTATTATACCACAATAGGTAAAAGAATTAAAAATGTAACAATGACAGATAAACTAACTATGTGATAGATACATAGTGCTCACATAATATTTACAAACATTATAGAAGTATACGATATTCCTGAAATTTTTACAAGTAATACTAATAAGTCAGTGTGTGTGTGTGTAATCACAGAATGTAAAATCAATGTCAAAATAGTTAATTGATTCAGGAGTGACCTTGCGAAAATCAGTATGGCTTACTCTGCGTCCAGTGCTCGGTGTGGGAACATGCCGTTTTCGGGTTCGCAACAAGTCAATCGTCATCCTGAGGATGCCTTGTTGAGACGTGAAACACGTGTCGATTTCTTACAGGGTTTTTTATGGCTCTTTAAGAATAGGTAAGCGGAACAGGTTACTAAATAAATCAAAGTATTATTTTTTAAATCAATGTCATAAAAAATACAATTAAATTAGCAACCATTTTGATTTTGTCTAGATCACGCTTGTTTTCTACGCAGGGTTACGCAGAGGTGTATACCTATAGTATACCCACATTTCGCCTGTTATCTACATAATGGCAATTCTTTCTCTTCTTTAATATAATAATATTCAAAATAAATAAAAAGCACTTGATATAAGCCCACTTTTATCATATCCCTGCAAAAACATTTCGACAAAATTCCCTTAAAGTGTTGAGGAAAAAATTACGAAAATTTTATGGGGTCCTTTATTCTCCATGTTTTCATAGGACCACCGAAGATAATGTCAAATCAAACACAGTATGGCGTCGAGGGAGACAGTGTGAGGATAGAATGCGTTTCGTTTGCCGTACCCAAACCTGACTATATTGTGTGGACTTTCGGAGGGAGCGAGATCAATTCTTTTCATAATCAGGTAATTATTATTGCATCAAGTATAATATTATAGACAGACTGATATTGCGGTTTATTGTGAATCCTCCATAATTATGCTGCTTGAAAATAAGAAACGCTAACGTCAAAAAATCTATGGTTACACTGAAGTCAGTATCTAAGCTTTAAGCAAGGTTTATATGTAAGAGGATTAGTGTTTTCGTGTTAGCTGTTTCAACTTAAATTAAGCGATTATCACTTAAGTATAGAAGGTAATATTCTATGTAAGCGGGTGCTTGAGTTGCATATGCCTATTTTTTATTTCCATCTAGAGGTAAGAGTATTTCTCTCAAGCTTGAAGAATTCATTCAGTCTACATGTAAGTCTATATTGCAGCTCTCAACAAACTATAAAACTTTGCCATAAACTTGCACAGTTAAGTGCACGTTTCACAGAAACGGGCAAATTTGCCTCCATCGCTTATTTAAACAGGGGGCTCCCGGAGAAAAGTTAGGCAAAGATTTCTCAAACGGGAAACATAAAAGCAGAAAAAAATGTATGCACAGAACAAAACTCGAGATAAAACAATTCTTTTGTTTTACCGCTAAAATGTATTCAGCAAACAGAAATTTAAAAATTCTGTTTTACTTAGAGATACAGAATGAATATGTTTCTCTACTCCTATCTTTGAACAACTTTTGTATAAAACTTTAAGTTTATAAAGTTTTGCTGTCCTCCGTATAAGTTTTTATCGTTACATTCGAAGTGTTCTTTCAGGAATATGCATTTTTGGAAGAAAGTCTGACAGATAGAATGACGAAATCGACTTTGATTATACGCAGAAGCGAGTCGAAGCATTTTGGACACTACAATTGCACTGTAGTCAATGTTTATGGAATGGACAGCATTGAAATTAACCTAGTCCCAGCAAGTGAGTATGACGTCACCATTCTAATCTATGGGCAAATTATACCAATGAAACTAAACGCGATCAGTACATCTAAACGGCGTTTAAGAAATAATCCACAACACTGATGACCAGTGATCGGAGTAGGTAGATTGATTTGGGGTCAATGAACTGGCACGTATATATTAGTATGGATATGCCTCCGTGATTCTGGGATTTTTAAATTATTAAGATTTTTTTAAGGAATTTCAAATGTTGTATTTTTAATAATAATATATAGGTGATCGGTCTTCTATAGTAAAAAAAACTATGGTATGGCTAAACTTGAGTAAAAAGTAGCAAACGTAAAGTGGGATTCTATTAATAATAGTTACTGTGGTGCGTGCGATGAAAGATGGGACTTACCTCTCCGCTATCCTACTGACGCACGGTTGTCGAAATTTAAAAATCCTTACTTTTACAATATTTGATTCTATCCCGTAAGTACCAAAATGAAATCCCGGAAAAAAGGCTTATCCATGTTATTATTTGTATGACTATTTATGATGCGAGGGTACGTAAAATTAATCTACCTACTCCGATCACTGCTGATGACTCAAACAGCTGTCAGAGTCATCAGTGTTGTAGAATATTGATACTGACAGGTCTTGATGTGCTGATCGCATTCAATTTAATTTATAAAATTCGCTCTAGTAACCGTAACCCAAAATGAGTTCCAAGCTCTTTTTCCACATTTTAAATTATTACGCGTTAATTTTAACAGCACGAAATCCAAACACGAAAACTTTACTGGCTCATAGGGCGAAAGTATCAGCTATCTCTCGAAAACAAAATACTCTTGTACAAGGTAATACTGAAGCCCATCTGGACGTACGGGATCCAATTATAGGGCACCGCATCTCACTCAAACATAGAAATCATACAGAGGTTTCAAAATAAAGCTCTGCGTATGATAACCAACGCACCCTGGTTTGTACCCAACGAACTACTACACCGTGACCTACGAATGCCCACTGTGAAGCAGGAAATTGTACGCCATACCAAGTCCTATAAAGAACGAATCCAACAACACCCAAATACTCTAGCTTGGTCACTAATGGAGAATCACAACAAAGCGCGACGATTAAAGCGCAAAATACCTCAAGACCTAATCCAATCACAGTAAATATAACTACTGTTTAAACAATGAGGATGTGACACAGGTCACATACTGAGCGAGCCAGCGATAGCACCAACCAACATACTTCTGAATATCCCATGAAAGAGACAGATTGTTGTAAATAAGGAACATAAAAATAAAATAAAAATTAACAGCAGCAAAATATTCCGTTTTAATTATTTCCGAAAGAGATTATTAAACACGATGCAGTCTTCCCGTTTAAAGACATTTTATATTTCTTGAGGCGAATACTTTTCTGCTGTAAATTGTTCGAATTTTAACTCTTAAGATTCTTACATTAAAAATTTCTTGCAGAGACATTTCCAATCGTGTTTCTAATTGCTGGAGGATCGTCAGCAGTAATCTTCGTTCTGATAATCATGCTGATTATAATGCTTTGTCAAAAGAAGACGAAAAAGACAGATGTAAAGAAACCAGATATAACAGACTTGGGGAAGACTTGTGTGGACCAGTTTAAAGATTGTGATCGGAGTTCTAATATCAGTGATCTGAAGTTAGAACTGAGGCAAGTTGAAGGCAGCTGTGATATGGTAAGTTCAATGACTCTTTATAATGCATGCATAATAATCATGACCATAATGTTCCCACTGTTGGGACCTACTAAAGAAACAAATGCAAAAAACCCTTCACATTTTGGCCCGCTTTGACCACTACCTAATCTATACTGAGCCGAGGCCTTTTTGACATTATAATCTTTGGTTTCTGTTTTTATAGTTTTAAGGTGTATTTTTTTCTGTAATGCCAATAAACGCAGTTTTCTTTCTTTTTTATTTTAATCTCTTCAAATCGTATCGTATTTAAAACATTGTCCTATTTCTGTCAATCGTTTCAAGATGATAGAGACGAATTATGTTTTAATGTTTAGAGTTAATTTGCATTTAGTGATTTGTGATGCAAGCGGGCCTCACAATAAATCTCGTTTATTAATTAGCCTTTAAGATTTACTTCAGCTCATCTTCTACCATTAGATTACATATTAGTAATATCTAGTAAGTGAAACTTATCATTATTTGTGTTAGATGCCACGCATCGAATATGAAACTAAACATAATATCTAGTTTAAGCTGACTTCCACTGAGCTTTCCATAAAATGAGAGGTCAGCTTGTACTGGATAACCTTAATTTGTCGTCTTGCATAAAATCCCTTATTTTTATCTCTCCTATGTTACTTACTTTGCTAATTGATCTACAAATTCCACCCAAAACAGGACAACTCCAACGCAGGTTCAGAAACAGACCTCCATCCAACTCTTCACCTAACATCAAACCTGGGTCTACCTTTAGCTGGTCCAGTTCCTCTCCCAGAGTCAGGGTACGACAACGAGCTGATGAAACAGTACCAGAGATACAGTGGGGACTTCAACCAACCCATCAGTAACCTGAATTTTAAGGTACGTGGGATTTATTGTTAGAATGTACCGAGTCGGTATGTGTGGAATTAGAAATTAAATATTTAGGCTTGGAGGGTTAGTACGCGGATGGTGGGATATTCTTTAGTCTGTTTACAGCTGAGTTGGTGTATGAAACTGTGGTGTATTTCTGTATTTTCTCTGTAGTTCTATACTTTCATTCCTGGGAAGAATGGCACAAAAAATTATTGGAAATCTTGACGTGGTCTTATCACATAAAAAATAAAAAAGCCTTTTATTTCTTGCTTATTTACATTACAATTTCAATATCAATTTGCATGCAAAATTATTCACGATTTCAAATTAATTTTAGTGCATTTAAAAAATAAAAAACAATAAAAATAATATATTTAGTTCTTGACTCTTTAAATGTACTTATAAGTAGTATAATTAATTCAAATTTCATTTCACACGATTAAACAACATGATTAAAAATATTAATCAGATTCATAAGTTCATAACGCAATCATGATACACTTAAATAATCATTAGATTTAAAATAGAAATATTAATAAATATTGATTCAATAATTAGATTTAATCAGAGTTTGTATATTGCAAGCAAGAACCCTCTCAATGAAAGGTAAAGGCCTCCTCCAGAGATGACCAGTACTCTCTATTCTCTGCCACTCGCGGCCATTGAATACCTGCTACTTTTATGATGTCGTCTACCCAGCGTGCGTTTGGCCTTCCTCTTTTTCTCTGTCCTAGTGGACCTGCCCATGAGGTTGTCTTTCTAGTCCAGCGATTATCGCTTAGTCTCGCTACGTGTCCAGCCCATCCCTATTTGAGCTTTTGTGAATAGCTGAGAGCGTCAATGGCTTTAGTTTTCTGTCTTATCACATACTCATTAATTATTTTTTGTAATTTCTATATTATTTTCAAGAAAGCATTTTCAAAACAAAAATTTTCTTTAATAACGTAACCATTTTACCTAACTTTTTCATCAAAAATCATTTAGTCACATACGATTTGTTAATTTGCTTTTATTTTAAATAGAATAAATCAATCTGCCTTCCCTTTTCTCACTTATGTTAGGGTTGGCTTTCAGTCTAACCGGATGCAGCTGAATACCAGTATTTTACATGGAGCGACTGCCTATCTGATCTCCACAACCTAGTAACTGGGTAATACGATTTCCCTTGGTAAGACTGGCTGTTAGACTTTCGGGATTCTGACGATCCGTAACGACTGTCAAAGATCCACGAATGACAGCCGGGACCAACAGTTTAACGAGCTTTCCGAGGCACGGAGAAGTCTCGGTACGTAAAGTTGGTCACCCGGCCACGAACCAATCCCGGCAAGCGTAGCTTAACCTGATGGATCAATCCCGTGCGGTTGTTATTACTTAGCCACATAGAATAAACAACATTTTTTTTTTGTATAAACACAGCGGTCTGTAACATGACTACTTTTAAATTTTTAATTCCTATTTACGAACAAACGGCTCTCGGAAATTTATTCGAAAAGACCTACTTCGCAACTAAAACCATATAAAATATTTCTTGGCAAGATATAATTTTATAGGTGGATAGAATTTCAGTTGGCAAAGCATAACAATGCTGAATTATGAGAAAATAATAATACGAGAACCTTGTTACATAATAACATAATGCCTCGTCTAGAAATGTAAAGGCGTGCTCATTTTTCACTGTTTGCTCAATTTCTACTTTAAGGCGCTTCCTCACCGGGAGCATTGCCTATAATATTACAATCCAAGATTCCACTGTAACGGCTATGGCTTTGCAAGTGGACTGCGCAGGCCGCCAACTGCTAAGTAGTGTAGAGAGATAATTGAAACTAGCAGGATAGGACATCTATAAATTAATACGTGAAGCAAAAACTATGTGCCTCTTTTTACGAAAATGACGCGGATGGAGGAGCATGAAATTTGGCACAGTTCAAGTTTTTATGGAGAAGGAGTGCAGAAAGTTTATATTTTTATATAATCCAAGCAGCGCTCCGCGATTTCACCCGCATAAGTTTTGACCCCGTGGGAATCGGGATGAAAAGTATCTTAAGTGTTAATCCAGGTTATGAACTATCTGTGTGTCAAATTTCATCCAAATTCGTTTATTAGTTTTTGCGTGAAAGAGTAACAAACATCCATCCATCCATCTTCACAAACTTTCTCGTTTTTATTATAAGGATAAAATAAATTTAGAAAAAAAAAACATTACACACACTACCACGTTTGACACACACACTCTTTAGTTTATGGTTAAAGATGGCCTTAGAATAATGACATGGCAGCATGGAATTAGTATGTACTATCATAGCAGCATGGAATTAGTAAGTACCTAAGTTTTGAGGTCTTCTGGCACAGGTATCTCCAAACTTAAAAGAAGACCTCTACAATTTATTTGTTAAACCTGTTGAATATGAAATGAAAAATAAAATAAACCATATATGGAATTAGTATGAACTAAACTATTCTATCAAACTCGTCGAATTTCGACCACTAGTAAAACTAAATAGGTAGATGTATCACGGCTAGATCCCAGGTAAAGGTTACATTACAGCCAAATGCTCTCAGTGGGGGAGCGCCTTAACATTTCATAACGAACTTGCTCTCGTCAACTTTATTTGAATAAAAAAAGGTTCAAAGGGACCTTGTTTTAGATTACTCAAATCTAATAAGAACTTTCGTTTTTGTAATTTAGGAAATAAATTAAGAATTACGAATAATGATGGGAAATATTTTGAAGGGGAATATTTTTTTTTTGTAGACGTAAGAGCATACCTCTTACTAAAATAATGCCTTATGTCTTTAGTAACAAGAAAAAACGTTTCAAATGAGATGATTAACTGTAATTTGCCAGAGTAATTCCTGGAACAAATAAAATCTTATTTTATTGACAGTATCTTCAAAAGCAACTGAAGCATTCTAAATATATTAATACTAGTTTCTCTTGCAACTTCGTCTGCGTGGAGGTCAAAAATTCTCCTACGGGAACGTACTATCGGGATAAAAAGTATCCTATATCCTAACCTAGATCATGGTATATCTGTGATCAAAATTCCATTGAAATCTGTACAGCTGTTAAGACGTGAAAGCGTAACAAACAAACTCACTTTCGCATTTATGATATTAGTTAGAAATAGATATCATTTATTTGCCAATAATGTAGGTACACATACATGATGGTTATTTTGATGAGAGTCCCGATACATTTTGCCTTACGGCATGTAAAATAATTTAATGTAATACGTTGTGTGTTGTATGTTCGTTGGTCTAGTGGTCGCAAGCGCTACTGCTGAGTATGAGGTCCTGGGTTCGATTCCCGGGTCGAGAAAAGTGTTATTGGGTTTTTCCATCTGGAATTTCTCAATAGCAGCCCGGAGTTTGGATTCGTGCCCGGTTGATGGCAATAGGCTCGCCCCCTATTACATGGGACTTAAATATAACTGGCGAAATGTGGGTGTACTATACGTACACCTCTGCCTAACCCTTCGGGGATTGGAGGCGTGATGTTTATGTTATGTTATGTATGATACAATTACTAGACAAAAAACATAAACAAACATAAAAAAATACTAAGAAAACAAAAAGCATTCCATTCATTAAGCGACATTACTATTATTATTAAAAATACTTTATTATTCAAAAAAACATTTGTAATTCGAATTTCGTTAGGATTTCAAAAGACGGTAACCTCCTTGTCGGCTAATATTGTGACTATAATTATAGGATATTGGAAATATTAGCCCACAATTATTCAAATATTGTATAATTTACTAAGCTATATCCAGTATTAGAGATTTCATTATCACCGTCATCATTGCTGGCTACCTTATTTCTGCATCTGCTGCGTAAAAGCCAACTCATGTTTGTGCCATTGTTCCCACTGCTGTGCCAATGGCATCCAGTTCATACCATCTTTGTCGTCAGTCTGTAGAGCTGATTATGTAAGTTTCCGTTCACAAGCCTTGGGCATTGGGTTTTTTTTTCCCTTGTCCTAGGGTTCAACAATAGGATGGACCCTAATCTTATTACAATCTAGCCTTATAAATAAACTAATAAGTAATTTAATTACAACCTAAACTATTAACCTCAAATATGGCGAGGAGGGTAATGGCTGATCTTTGCGTTATGCTCGTGAACGGGTGCTGCTTGTGGTGACTGGTCGTCTTGCTGATCATGGTTTTGTTATTGTAACTAGTAATTAACTGTTTATTTATTTTACCTCGATGGTCCTAGTTTATCATTTATAATAACTTCCAATTACTGCTTTAAATAGCTTTATGTAAGCGGGCACGCCCTTTATGCCTGGAGGCTTTTATTTAGATATTTAGTTCTATTTACGTTTAGTTTTATTTTTTATTTCTGCTTGAGTTCTCGATGTTTTTGGTTGGTATACTGGCGTGTGCTAGCTGACATATGGCGAATAATTTATCATTTAAATTATGTTTTGTGTTGCATAATGTAAGTTATTTTGCATACTATTGTATAGAATCATTTTTCTAACTTGAACAGACAGCTGTGCTGCAGGGGAGTTTGTTGCGCCACTTCTTCTTCCCAGCTAAAGGCACTAGGAAGTGGTGAAGGGTGGGCGTTTTGGGGGACTGTCTTATGTAATTTTGACGTTCGAAAAATGCTGATTCTCAGCCTAGTTTGAATAAATGACTTTTGAATTTGAATTAAACTGTCTTTACTAAGAATGTGTCCAATAGCACTTTTCTTATTGTCTTTATTAAGGCGAAAACACTTCGTTCTTGTGTTTGTTTGGCACTTTTGTACTTTACACTATTCACTAACACTAAACACTAGCTCGAACGGATTTGTTCTTATTAGTTTTCTAACTATGTATGTTTGTGTGGTCGAGAAGCTGGATTGCCTCGACGTTCACATGCTGATTAAGTTTCTTTTTGCGAACTTCTGCATTACCACTCGAGACACGACTTGCATCAAGCGACACGCGCAAGTTACATCGCGGTAACTCGTGACATGCTCTAAATAACTTCTTGCATTTGCTTTCTCTGCAGTCACTATCGCAAGACGCGTGTCGCTTGAGCATGTGGCTCGTGGCCAAGTGATAAAACAGCATTTTAATAACATCTTTATTCCTCAGCACCACGGCCAGAGCAACGGCTACGTTCCTTACGTGGACTACTCCCGGGATTACGCCCCTCCGGTGCCATCTGACTCCTTATCCGGATCACTATCTAGAAGCACTGATGGGTCTACCTACCCTAGTCACTGTGGATCCTTAAATCGTCAGCAGAGCTGTGGAAGACTTGGTGGCATTGTTGGGCCTGATGGTAAGTTTATAATCATAATGTAACTGAGTGACTACTCATTAGATCTGACTACGATTGATGATGATGACTACTCACAATATTAGATTGGTTTGCATAGTGTGTATGTCTGTATGTAGCATCATTTATATTGCTTCCCTGTCCATTCCATACTAGTCCTTTTTCTGAGAAGTATATGACTTTATGAACGAGCAATCCACCTTAAGGCTCACATAGATAGGTGCGACGTAACTCTGGTGGAAAAATTTCAATGAGAACGTCACGAAAATTGTTCTACCGTTATTGCGTCGCGCCTGTCGGCGGAAGTCTTTAAGTATAAATAAACATATAGCGTTTATACCTGTACTTGTCGAGTAGCAAAAGAATAGGCATTTGAATAGAGTAACAGAGTTTTATAAAATAATACTTGATTTTAATATAAAATTTATAATAAATAGAAACATTATCATATCATCATTGTCATTATCATTATTTAATAACAATTTTATAATAAATAGTTTTCACCATAACTAATAAGTGGAACTTTACAATAATGTAACGTGTCAAAATTTACTTGGCAGCACATTTTGTACAGGCACAGCTTTCAGGAATTTGTTAAGGTTACCTACAAACAGCTCCATAAATCTGTCGATCGAAGGCGTACGAAATAGCTTATCAATTGTCCTCCAGTTTCCGTTTATAAAATTGTGTACAATGTCGGCTGAAAAAAAAGAATTGTATTGATCATTATTATAATATCACGTTGTAGCTATCTACATATTCCTAAAATGTACTGCCCCGTTGGTCTCGTGATTGCCAATGGCTTATGAGGAGGCTCCCTAAATTGTATGTTAATTTGCATTAATATTCTGAAAAAGTTACGCATACAATCAAAATGGAACCTATATGATTTATTAGATCTTTTTCTTTCTATAAATATAAGACAGTTACGTAATTGAAATATTTTCGCTCGATTCATTTTTTATTCGAAAGTCATGTCTTTTTCAAAGATTATTTGAAAAAAAGACAGCGGTGTGATTTAAAAGAAGATGTAGTGACAAAAATTGAAAAGGGTATGCTGAGATGGTTTGTGCATGTTGAGAGGATGAATGAAAGGCGACTAACAAAATATATATACAAGGCTGATGTGAAGGGAAAGGCCAGGCGGGGACGCCCTAGGAGGACATATACCTACTGACCTTATTGGTGATATTCTTCAGAAAGGCCAGGTGCGTAGTACTCGCAACCGGCCTGCGTGTATGACCAGATGTATGAACGTAAACGAGGCAAAAGGAGTATGTTAGGATCGTAGTAGGTGGCGTTCTGTAGTTTCTGCCTACCGCCATGGGAAGAAGGCGTGAGTTTATGTATGTATATATGTATGTATTTGAAACAAAATCAAGATTACTCAGCTTTTATGTCCAAAATAACTATTGACAGTAAGGAAATATAGTTTATGACCCAGATGTAAGATATTTTTTATCTAGATCAATTATTATTACTTTAGTTATAAACGAAATAAGAATTGATACTTACGACATTTAATTCCGTGCTCAAACGCGACCAAAGAGCGCATGCAATATTCAACTTTATTACTGATGTGTTAGCGTTTAGCACATAGTGGAATGGTGGGGTGCATAGGGGCGGAGTTTGCATGGAAATTGTTTTTAGAGTGCCTGGTCTTAACGTGCTTTCTGAGGCACTAGGGTATCACACCGCCAATTTCCAAACTCTGGGCTGTTACTAAGAAATTTCTAATGGAAAAACCCAATAACACTTCGCACGACTCGGGAATGATACCCAATGTCAATGAGGTAGTCAAATGCCTAATAACGTTTTTTTAATAGAATTCTAGGCTTGTAAAACTCACATTTTTCTTTATCTCCATTAAAAATATTGAACATCACCTTTCCTCTAGGGTTAATTAACATCAACAGTATGACTTTTGATTCGGACATAGGTTTTATTGTCTTCGCCTATAGTTTTCTCATATTCGCAGTTGAACATGAAAACGTAATCATCTGTAATAAAATTTTGGATTAATATTTAATTAATAAAAGCTAACACACATAACATAACGCTGTATTGCGCCTGCAAGCACTTTGCCCAAGACCTCATCAAAAACAAGCCAAGTGCGTGTCGGACCACACACAATGAAGGGTTCCGTAGTTGGGATGAATTTATCCCATAAACTAACATTGTAGTTCAATAACATATTCTCCCATATAAACTGCAAATGTAAGTTTGTAACCATAAATGATAAATTATTTTATTCCTGTAAGTAGGTTTGTACAAACACTTTTACACGTCAATCATATTTTAAAAACAAGGTGAGGTCGGCGTTTCCTATCTGACTACTCTGAGAAGAAAGGCCGAAACAAACTCAGAGGTCACAGTCTCTTTTAAACTCCAGACATAATCTTGGTCAGATCATGTGAAGGCCATGTGGATTGGTGTCTGAAGTGGTCTTTAGAGGAAAGCTCCACACAGATTGAGAGGGCCTGTCCAGTCAGTGCACGCATATTTTGTCAGTTATCGTGCAGCTCAACTCAGAATTTAAGGAGCTCAACGATTCGACGAACAATACCAAAAAAGGACATTTGTGTAGGCCACATAAATTACTCAAACTGTCAGACCATGATTAGAACTAACTGAGAAAAAATTAAAAACAAAACAAAAAGGAATGACCCATATAGTCTTCACATTCACAATAATTAAAATAATATATATAAAAAATATATTGTGTGATATAACTACAAATTAACTATTTTCAGACTTTATTCGTTACATGTGCTGTGAGACCTTGCTTCCTGCTAAATTTCATGATTCTAGGTCAACGGGAGGTACCTTGTAGGTTTTGATTTATTTGCGAGTATCAAAACATGTCGCATAAATGGCCGTACTTTTTTATTGCGTGGATTTAGATTTGCTTGATTTTTTTAGAGCTCCAAGGGACCATAGATCTACGTATTTTGTATTTGTTTCAACTTGATACCTCCAAGCGTTATTGAGAAAAAGGGTCTTGATAGATTGTTGGACAACGAAGTGATCCTATAAGGGTTCAGTTTTTTTCCTTTTGAGGTACGGAACCCTAGTAATAGCTATAATATTTAGAAAACCACCAATTTAGATGTGGAATTTTTATTTTGTATTGTTTAATCTTGAAAACTGATCTTGTGACCCATTCTTTGTTTGCTTGTTCTTTTGGTAATGAAGAGTACCTTTGTCCATATAACATGACCTATCATTAACGATGATTCCCAGTCCCATGTTGTGGAGATATCAGAGTAAGCGTATTGTGGTTTACTCAACATTAAGATCAACGCAGAATCTCACAATCGACAATCCGACTTGGAATGATCTTTCACAAAAACTATTATACTCCGTTGGTTTAGGTAGTTATCATAAGGTAAACAAAAAACAAAAAAACACGTGACGAGCGAGCTGTCAAAGATGTCTGGTTAACCGACTAAACGTAATACCTGTCACTTCAGTTGTCATGCTACGTCACAGTTGTACTCTTCAATTTATCAACGTTATAATTCATTGAGGTGTAAAGAACCTGTCTTTTTGGGCCGTTTACAATAGACTGATTACAAATTATTATCTTATTATTTTTTCTAACTTAAAAAAATGTGCTGTGTGTGTGTGTAAATAATAAGGTTTAACATACATTACTATAAAAGGAAATGATCGTAAAAATCGAAAATAAATTTAATTTGGTTATAACGTATTTTTAAACAAGAAATTGACATCTATAAAAAACCCTTTTTATGATTTGTTAACCTTTAGTTAATTATCTAAACCATTGGAGTTAGTTCAATAAATATATCAAAGTCTAATAAAAACTTACCAGCGGTGATTGTTAATACTCCCTTCCCTTCAACATACAAAGTGAAAATGTTACCCTTCACTTCGTAATCTGTTTTTACAACAATATGTGGGCATTCCAAGTTAAACAGGAAAGTTAGTGCTTCTTTATCGATTCTGCAATAAAAATGGTTCTACTAAATGTTCTGCTAACTCCTGACAGTTCACGGTGACATAGTTTTTATTCACTGTTACAAAAAACTTAACATTTTTATTGTAACTGTATTTTTGAGACTGTCACACTGTATTTGTCACAACATCGTGCCTGTATTCTTTGAAAAAAAGTTCCATGTAATCATTTACATCTTTTCCATTATTGTTAACGTTCATTTTCCAGTTTAATCGAATACATACTTCATAGATTTAGGTGGTTAAATAAATTTAAACAAAAAAAACCACGTGACAAGACAGCTGTCAAGTAACTGACTAAACGTAATACCCGTCACTTCAAATGTCATGCTATGTCACAGTTGTACTTTTCAATTTAGGAACGTTATAATTCGTTGACGTTTAGAGTTTGGGCTCTTTACAATAGACAGGTTATAAAAATTACATTATTATTATAATTTTAACTAAAAACTGTGCTCAAGCAGTTACATCTACGAAGAGTAGTTTAAGAATAAATGATCTTTTCCATTATTGTTAACGTTCATTTTCCAGTTTAGTCGAATACATACTCCATAGATTTAGGTAGTAAAATAAATGTTAACAAAAAAAAAATCACGTGACAAGACAGCTGTCAAGTAACCGACTAAACGTAATACATGTCACTTCAATTGTCATGCTATGTCACAGTTGTACTCTATATCCATATCAGTATTTGTATTTTCTTCATGTCCCTCGGGTATCATCGGATTTCCGAATACAAACGAATGCTAATTTCCATGTCCATGAATTATTAGATTTATCGTGTATAATAATTTGAATTCAGAACTAAGTACTTTATTGTAGTTTTGTTTTGGTTTCCGTGTGAACTAATATAGAAGTGTGAAACTATTCTCCTATCTGTCGTGCCTGCGACTTTAGCGGTTTTCCTCCCATTTTTTTAAAAATAAATTACATTAAGTTAAAAGAGTATTAACAACTGGATTGGGAACGTCCGGTCTGCACCAAGTGCGAAGGGCAACTGATAGAAATCCGACGACTGACGAAACACGAGATTTGCCGATGGACATTACGAACATTATTTGTGCTGTACATGGTATAAAACCAAGTTTCCTCTCACTTTTCGTGTGTCACTATAACCTGTGTGGGATTTTGATAAGGATTTCACCATCAATTAGAGAATTTACTCCGGAAGGTTTGTGTGTTTAATACACTTTACGCAGAATAGATTTCACTTAGATTCACAAAAATCTCGGTATTTTCACATGTCCTTATATCAGCAAATTGCACCCAGCGAAGCACCGCTAGGTCGCCAGATAAAAATAAATCATAAAGGTACAATTCCGTAGCCGACTGCAGGCAGCAGCAGTAGCCGACTTCATAGAAATTCGATTCGATTTAATAGAAACCAGTAGTGCTATTCTGTAAAAATCTCACCGTGATATCTTAGGTGAAGTGAGCTGCCAATAGTGTCAATCCTTAGCAACTGACAGTTCACTTCACTTCACCTAAGATAACACGGTGAGATGGTTACAGAATAGCACTACTGTACCTAGTGACGAGGCGACAAGTCGCCTTCTGCTGCGGGTGTGTAATGTTTGAAATAATAAAAAAAGTTCTAATGATCAACTGACCTAATTTCTTTTTTTTTAATGTAACGATGAAATGATATAATGAATTATTGATATAATTTCATTTTAACTAATTTTATATGGTATAATAAACAATTTCTATAATGCTCATTTAAATTAATATTCAATTAGTATAATATTCAAAATCTATAAGTAAAATAACGTGTATTATAATTAAGAAACGTCGTCATTTGGGTTAGGTTAGGTCAGAACAGTGACCATTAACGCGCGAAGGCGAGCGAGCGTGCCGCGCGGTAGCGGCCGCCGAGCGCCAGATCCCCTCTATTGTTAGGTTGTGAGGTTATAACAGTATGTTTCCTGATATTTACATAATCATTACAGAATTTTGGCTGAAAATGAGTAAATATGAAAGTTTGGTCAACTGAAAGTTATAAAAAAACCGGCCAAGTGCGTGTTGGACCACGCACAATGAAGGGTTCCGTAGTTGGAATGAATTTATCCCAAAAACGAAATGTATGGGAAAACATGTTTTTGCAACTGCAAAGTTATGTTGGTCGATTATTACTCGTTAATTTGTAGAGCCTACTTAGCTGTGATAGTTTTCCTTTTAATTTCGTTATGTAAACTACTGCTGTGATTTTTTTCACACATCCAAAACTAACCATTTAACTGGCAGGGGGGGGGGACACTTGACTTTAACAAAAATTAGCACTTTAAAGCTTAATATTTCGCAAACGGATCCCTGAATCCAAAAATAGTTTCACAAGCTCACAATGTTTTTAAAGGACCTTTCCAATGATACCCCACACCATGGGATAAAAAAAACATCACCACTTTACGTGTAGGGGAGGTACCTAAAAAAAAATGTTTTTCATAATTTTGTTTTACCATTTTGTTGGCGTAATTAATATGTATACCTACGCCAAATTACAGCTTTCTATTACTAAGAACCTCGGAGCTAGACCGCGGACAGACAGACATACAGACAGACAGACAGACGGACATGACGAAACTATAAGGGTTCCTTGTTTACTACGGAACCCTAAAAAGAGCATTATAGAAATTGATAATTATATGAAATGAACGTTATACTTAATGTTACTAGCACAAAAGAAGGAACATTAGATCACACGAAATTAGATTATTTATTTTTATAGCATATGAAAATAGTATCATGTGAACGTTATTTCAAGTGATATTATATACTATCCTGCAGTCGGCTACGGAATTGTACCTTTACCGAACTTACTTCAGGGTCGTTACAACACAGTCTTTCAATCCCGACAAGGAAGCATTAGTCAACTTATATGATACAGTAGGCTGCTTATCTTCAATCAGATCTAGCCGTAATGGGTCCGAAGCTTCGACTATATTATCAATGCCATTAACGAAAGGACCACAACTTTTGTTTGCCCTCTTAGTTGTGCAGTCATGGTCGGCAATGTCACATACTTCACCTGAAATGGTAAAATTATGTTCAATAGGGTAGTCTTTACTTTAAGTTTTAAGTCGTAGTTAACGCACAGAGCAAAATATATGAATAATAATATGATAGTTATATGATTTAGGTGTGACCTTGCGGAGATCCATTATAAAATACAATAGACGTGGATATATTTAGTAACTTATTCCGCTTAGCTACCTTTAAAGAGCTATAAAAAATCCTGAAAGAAATCGACACGTGTTTCACCTCTCAACGAGGCATCCTCAGGATGCCGATTGACTTGTCGCGAACCCGAACACCGAGCGCTGAACGCAGACGTCATATACATTTGGGTCGAGTAAGTATTGAAGTTTTGTATGGGACAGCTGATATTTTTTTCTCGATTACGATGTTGGTCCCATAGAGAAAGTTGTTTAGTTTCATGGTCTGTACTACACCCTAAAACTTGATCACACCTTTCTGATACAACCTGTATAATTAATAAGGTTCTCGCTAGGCGGTTGGATCAAAGGCCTGATTCAGAAGGCAGTACTCTTCGATACGGCTCGCATCATGAGTATGTCCCTGTCTCTGAAGCCCTAACCACCGGTAGCTTGGACAGACGTACTTCAAATTTTTAATTTTTTTAGTAATAAATATTTCACAATGTTCCTGATAAGGAAGAAAATGAATAAACAACTAAATAATAATACGAATAATGTTTATTATTTCGGGCTTGCAATTTTATATCTACACTCACTCAACATAATCGTTTTGCAGAATTAAGTACGTTGTATAAAGCTTTTATTAAAAGTTATTACGAGATTATTACTTACTCAGAGCAGAACTCATGCAAAATACTGCGAGAAACCACGACACAATGAACATTTTAGTTGAAAGATGAAATTCAAATTAAGGAAATATTTTATGATGAGAATATTATATAGCGTCACCTTTGTACGTATTTTTCTGTTCTTTTCTTACTACTCACGTATTTCTACATAAATTGTTAAATAAATTTATAGTTTTACATTACGTCGAGCATGATGCAAATGAATAACAATTAATATAAACTAATGGTGGCTCTTGTACGTTCGTACGTAAATAGTGGATATTATGAGTGATTGACTAAAATCTAAAAAGTCAAGTAGTCAAGACCCTTATTCCATTTAATCATTCCCTTTTGTACGTTACGAATTCTCTTGCATTGAAATTTTCCAAAAACGAGTTATTTCATGAGTTGCATTGGTGATCAAGCCAAACCTCAATTCATCAATACTTTTTGCCTTCGTCAAATACATACAATGCGTCTATATCTAGAATTCTAGATAAATGATCGATGATTTTATTTCTGTCAGTAGGTTTTTACAAACACTATAACACGTCAATCATATTTTTAAAACTAGATGAGGTGGGCGTTTCCTATCTGACTACTCTGACAAGAAACACCGAAACAAACTCAGAGGTCACAGTCTCTTTTAAAGTCCAGACATAATCTTGGTCAAATCATGTGAAGACAATATGTAGATTGGTATCTGAAACGGTCTTTTGAGGAAAGAACGACACAGATTGAGTGGGCCTGTCCAATCAGTGTAGGTACGCATTTGTGAGTAATCGTGCAGCTCAACTCAGAACTTAAGGAGCTCAACTCAGAACTTAAGGAGCTCAACGATTCTACGAACAATACCAAAGAAAGGACATTTGGGTAGGCCGCATAAATTACTCAAACTGCCAGAACACGATTAGAACTTACTGAGCAAAAAATTAATGACCCACATAGTCTTCACATAAAGCTTAAACTTCCTATTATTGCCCCTGGAATTTTAGTTTTTTCTGTAGACGTTTCAGTTTTCTAACTAGATTAGTTGGTTTTCTCGCAATCTGAAGCGGAAAATAAATTAACAGTTTATAGGATAAACTCTGCCTTGCGATTTCTAAGACCAGTACTCTCTTACTATAAAAATTGTTTTTATTTTTACCTGCAGTGAAAACCAATTATATTAATGTAGGTATTTTGTTCTGAGTGGACATAGTAGTGTACAATTGTACATATAGTACACCCACATTTCGCCAGATATGTTAGTTCCATGTAATAGAGGGCGAGTTTATTATCTTCAACCGGGCCCAAATCCAGACTCCGGCTACTGCTGAGAAATTTTAGATAGAATAACCCAATAGCACTTCCCGACCTGGGAATCGAACCTAGGACGACCACAAGACCAGCGAGGCAATTCACGGATTACTTAAACAGTAGTATTAATTCGTAATTTGATAAAAAAAATACAAATCATTTATTTATTTATTTAAATCACAATTATAACACCTTTACAGATTCATCCAAGGCGATGTTATAAGTCACAAAATATACACAAATTTCAATTTTACACCAAATTAATAACCTGTAAGCAGAATTACAATGAATTATTTAATATTATGTAATATAACAATTATTCTAAACATGACAACTTTTATTCTATCAAACGTCTTTCAATTATTATTTGTGCCGTTCGAATGAATTGCGGCAGGTTTTGCGCAAATATATCCTCCGATACCGTAATAACATTAATAATACGTGCGGCTCCTGACATAGGGGCAAACTTGAGAAGGTTAGTCCTAGCCGCTGGTACATCTAACAGTGCGGGGCGCCGGCGCGGCGGCGTGCACCTACGCACCCGTCCGGCGCGCACAGCATCATATCCAGTTATTCTCAAAAGCACTGATTTTACACTTCCCAGGGAACTCTAATTATTTCCATTGTAATTTAATAGCATTACTTTACATTATTACACTTCTGTAGATTTTACATGATTACGATGATGTTCAATTGTTTTCATTTCAATGTCTGGGTTTTTACGTGGAGGACCAAAGTTATTGTGTTTCAACAATCAAATTTTTACTAAAGATTTTATTTAGTTGGCTTCTCAGTTTCATTATCAGTTTGTTAAAAAAAAAAGATTGTTTTTGTATTTATTTATATGCTACTGATGAAATTGGTGACACCGTTTCTAAAGAAAGTAAAACCAGATCAATTAGCAAAACAGCCAATAAGACCAACAATAGCGATTTGATAGTAACTTAAGAATGCGGCGACGCATGAATTGTCCATACAAACGTAGTACATAAATCATTTGCAATTTGAGCATATTTCCACCATACGCACCTTTAAAGTAAAACCGTCACTAAACGAAAATTTTTATGAATTGAGTTATCGAGCCATCTATCTAAAATACGTATTTTAGATAGATGGCATTGATAACTCAATTCACGAATTTTTTTCGTTTAGTAACGGTTTTTCTTTAAAGGTGCGATATTATGTTGATATTCGGATTGAGACAGTATTTATCTAGGCTCCTACGTCTTTTTATTTCCAAAAACTTACCTTTAAATGAAGTGTAAGCGAATTGCATTTCGTACATTTTTACAACGTAAATGACATGTTTTCATATTGTTTTTTCTGTATTATAAACAACAATATTTGTAATATTGTTTCCGCAGAAGCCTAGTTTATGTTATCAAGTTACAAATTATCGAAAAAAAAAAAAGAAAATGCATTAAGTTTTCATTCATAATTTTTTGTATTACGGAACACATCCAAATTCATCATAAATTTTCGAAAGCTAGTAGTACTATCGCGTCAAGCAATAATTGTCAATGTGTGCGTGGTAGTATTGCTCACTGTAGGTGTATATCGCTCTGACAGGCACTCACACTAGCGCAACGTGCTTGAAATTGAATTTTGCAAACATCTCGATTTGTAGTTGCGAGCCGTGTCGCCGGCCTCTTAAGAAGAAGATTAACAAAGTGATTTTTCCACAGTGATACCTATGTCTGGTCCTGGAGTGGTCCTTACGGGTGAAGATGTAAGGTATGCTGCTACTTACGGCAACCCTTATTTGAGAGGCAGCGCTCCTGTTGGTAAGTTAATGTGTTTGTAAACTTGTTCTTAGTACTAACAAACAGTAAACTTGAGAGGAGTCAAAGTTCAAAGGTCACAACGTCTTTGTAGTTTTAGTATATAGTTAGGGTTGAGGCAAACTTTGTATATCTTAGAATAGATTCAAGTAGAGTACCTTGCCAAAATCATTCGATAAACATTGCTACTTACTAGGCCCAAATAATATGACAAGACGTGCGAAATACACGATAGAATTAGGACATACGTTTAACTCATATTTATCGTGTATTTCGGGCGCAGATGCCTATATTTACAAGATATTAAGTTTTCTTAGCTTAAATAATGGCTGCAACTTTTATGCGCATCCAGTATAATAATCTTCAGGATGATGTTGGGGCTGCCATGCTTCTGTAGTGCATCGGGAATGTTCGCGCTGTTTCGCAGGACGGTATCTCTGATCTGCAGAATGCATGGCAGCCGCAACAAAATCTTAAAGACTATAGCCGATAGAATCTTATCCCTGGTTTGGAGTTCACTTGTTAAGTCAGTCATCTGACTTACTATGATTTTTATTTATTTTTATTATTTGTGATTTTAAAATGAATTTTTGGATTTTAACTGACATTAATTTTAATGAATTTAAAGAATTTAAATTATTTTAAAGATTTGAATGAATGTAAAGATTATTAATTTATTTTACAATTTGATTCACACACAACACACACGCACACAAACCACTCAAGAGCATTTCAAATAATTTTATTTTTAATTTTATAGCATAGAATGTTTATACTCAAAAAACGGGTGAAGACACTGATTCCTGTAACACAGGTACCACCTAGCTCAGGAGTCAGGGCTTCAAATTAATGTAACGTCTTTTTATATGTCAATAAAGTATTTTTATTTTTTATTCTATGTACCTATTTCAATTTCTATGTAGTTATTTATCACTACATAGTATAAAACAAAGTCGCTTTCTCTGTCCCTATATCCCTATGTATGCTTAAATCTTTAAAACTACGCAACGGATTTTGATGCGGTTTTTTTAATAGATAGAGTGATTGAGGAGGAAGGTTTATGTGTATAATAACCCGGTTTATACCCGTGCGAAGCCGAGGCGGGTCGCTAGTTTTAGATATAATAATTATTATTGTGGCATGTTTAATCTTTGATTTAGTACTAACGTAATTTTTAAGTAGATATACTAACATAAATATGGATCACTGTATCTGATAAAAATAAATAAATAGAATTAAATTATGTTAACTTGAAGATGCAAATAAACAATTTTTATTTTATTTCGACTAATCAATAAACATTGTCAACAGCATATGTGCCACAGATGAATACAAATCCAGTTGGGAAGCCAGCACCTCCACCGTACTACTCTGTTAGAACTGCCAATCACCCTGCAGGTAATCTCTATGGTAATGACATTTTTATAAGCATTTGTTGCACGTGTTTTTACATTTTCTCTTCTTATTTTTTATTTGGTATCTGTATACTATCTTCTTTTACTACTTCTATCCATATAATAATAATCAAATAGTGTTTTCTCATTCAAGTACACTTAAGTTTTTAATTAGGTCCTTTTTTATTACCTCTGCTGTTTAAGACCAAATACTTAATTGCAGTAAATTCAGGGTATATTTATGATACTGAGATTTAGGTCTTTTACTATTTTTGTGACATTCTCAACATTAAATTTAATGTAAGTGACAAAACTGTAATATGGCTTTTATATCTTTATCAGTGCCATCAATAACTTCACCGTCATCATCATCATCTTCGAGGCCCGTTACCAGTCCATTGGCGTCATCATCGTCAACCAATAGTGGTGCTCAGCCTCAAGTAAGTACAACATCATAATTTACATTATTGGCTACGTCGCACAAATGCATCCATAGATATGGGCAAAGATCGTCACTCACTAGACGCCTGAGTGACGACATTGCCGTCAAGGTAGACTGCGACAAAAGTGGTGCGACGATCTGATCATGTTTGCGGGGCCAACATAGTCAGAGACCGTACAAAACACAGCGGTTCAGAAGGAGAAAGGGGAGGCCTCTGCCTAGAAGTGGGACATAATGTAGGCCACCAAAAGTAAAATACTGTCAGTAACAAGCCATTGATATCCTACCAAAGGATACGTTGTTTGAGGAAGATGACTAACTAATCATTTATGATAATAATTATTTATTTATTTTCATTTCAAGGCACAAACATCAGTGTAGCCCCTTTTTTTAATAACTTTTCCCGCTCTGGGTGGAGCGGGAAGGCGTGTCAGACTCTTACTGACTAAAACTCACCCGTGTTCCTTCGGTTGCCCTGTTGCCGGGGGGTACGATTTCCCTATCGGTTTTCTTCGCACCCCCGGCAGGCATTGGCCCTAGCGGACCCCGTCAATTCTGCTGACATCTCTTTGAGGTGCGCGTAGAATACAACGCGCTGTCGACCCGGGCTTGGTCCTTATCGGACAGCGAGCTACCCATTGCTCACCGTCCCCTGTACTAAAAGTTTATATATCACAATAGCCAATAACTAGGTGTCACAACTGTTACGTCATAACGTAACTTGAGTTTAATCTACCATAGATTAAGTTTGCAACAGAAGCTGATGAGTATTAAATACTAGCTTCTGTCGATAACTTCATTCGCTTGAAATTTCTTGTTTTTACATAGCGTCACATATTATATTCTTTGACACTCGGAAATAGTGTAGATACCTTAAAAAAAAAGATATAGTACTTCCAGAGATTTCTTCTAACAAACATATTAACAAAGATATTTAACATGACATGATAAGATATATGACAAGATATCTTATTGTGTTAATAATAATATTATATTGAGGGAGATCTTTATCATTTTAACTTAAACTGTTTGCATGCCTTTGTTAAGATTGTTCAGTAAGGATCATTTTTAGGGTTCCGTAGTAAACAAGGAACCCTTATAGTTTCGTCATGTCCGTCTGTCTTTCTGTCTGTCTGTCTGTCTGTCCGCGGTCTAGCTCCGAGACCCTTAGTACTAGAAAACTGTAATTTTACATAGGTATACATATTAATTACGCCTACAAAGTGGTAAAACAAAATTATGAAAAACATTTTTTTTAGGATACCTGTTTTTAGGGTACACGTAAAGTGGTGATGTTTTATTTTTTATCCCATAGTGTGAGTATCATTGGAAAGGTCTTACAAAAACATTATGAGTTTGTGAAGACCATTTTTGGATTTAGGGATCCGTTTGCAAAATATTAAGCTTTAAAGTGCAAATTTTTGTTAGAGTCAAGTGTCCCCCCCCCTGCCAGCTAAATGGTTGGTTTTGGATGTGTGAAAAAAATCACAGCAGTAGTTTATATAACGAAATTAAAAGGAAAACTATCACAGCTAAGTAGGCTTTACTAGTTATCGAGTAATAATCGACCAACTTAACTTTGCAGTTGTAAAAACATGTTTTCCCATACATTCCGTATGGGAGAACATGTTTATCAACTACAAAGTTAAGTTTGTTTTTGGGATAAATTCATCTCAACTACGGAACCCTTCATTGTGCGTGGTCCGACACGCACTTGGCCGGATTTTTTTTAACTTAACATCTGTAACTTGTACCTACTTTCTGTGCAAATAAAGAACTATTCTATTCTATTCAAACAGTTTTACCTCTTTATAATAATAAATATTAGTTAAAATTTAGATTACTACGTAAATAAACAATATGTGCGAGATTGGGCTATAATGACTTAATAATTGAAGTGAAACCTACTAATTATTTACAAGCCAAAAATCCTATAAACATGAGACTTCGAAAATAGCTAGTCTTCAGATTCGAGAGTTGCGTGTAATGTTATTATTAAAAAAAACAAGTAATATCTCAATGTCATGGTAAGTCTAGATGCTGAAATAATTGCTGACTAATACAAATTCAAACAACTATGAACAGGCAATATTCCTGACTAATTCCAGTGAAGTAATGGTTATGTTCCTAATTTAGGTGAGCAACCAGCTCACATATTGGTCCATAGGGTATAATAGGAAAAGTTACTAAATACTAAACGATAGCTGGTCCTGAATAATATATCCTCCATAGTTTGTTAACGACCTTTGAGGTTTAGTTTAAAGTTATACTTGGTTGAGGAAATGACGGATATTTTCACACGAATTTATTAAATTACTGGCCCGCGGTTTCACCCGCATAAGTCTCGATTCCACGAAAATATCGAGATAAAATGTATTTTATGTCCTAACCTAAGTCATGATCTAACCGTGTGCCAAATTTCATCCAAATCAGTTCAGCCGTTTTATCGTGAAAGCGTAACAAACGAACAAATTCACTTTCACATTTATAATTTTAGTTCAGTCTACACAGCCTTTTCAGTCGGTTTCCAATGTAACCAGTCCAGCTGAATACCATTATTTTACATGGAGTGACTGTCTGTCTGACCTTCATAACCCAGTTACTGGGTACACGAAACCCTTTGGTAAGACTGGTTGTCAGACTTCCAGACTTCTGCCTTCCCGTAACGACTGTCAAAGATCTACGAATGACAGCCGGGACCAACGGCTTAACGTACTTTCTGAGGCACGGAGGGGTCTCGATATGTAATGGATGGTCACCCATCCACGAACCGACCGCGGCAAGTAGCTTAACCTTCGATAGAGTCATGCGGCTGTTTTTATTTAGGCACGATTCCCTCTCCTGCCCCTCTTATGAAATTATTTTAACAAGGGGTAAAAATGAAAGCCGTTATTGAAAAGAAAACCAAAAACCACCAAAATAGACAGACTTCAAATTACTATGGAACTTTTCTAAAACCGAAACCATTACTTGCCAGGTATTTAAGAGCGTTCATTCTAAAAGTTGGCAACGTCGCAAATAGCTGTCAAATATTTACCTGTTTTAATTAATTTGGCATTTACTGTATGGAAATACACATAATGGTACTATATATACTAACGGTACTGTAACATAACGGTGGTCTATGTAACAGTACTGTAACAAAATGTATTTACAAGGCTGATTTAAAGGGAAAGGCCGGCCGGGGATGCCCTTGGAGGACATATATACTGACCTTATTGGTGATGTTCTTCAGAAAGGCCAGGTGCGTAGTACTCGCAACCGGCGTGCGTGTATGACTAGATATGAACGTAAACGAGGCAAAAGGAGTATGTAAGGATCGTAGTAGGTGGCGTTCTGTAGTTTCTGCCTACCGCCATGGTAAGAACGCGTGAGTTTATGTATGTATGTATGTGTGGTACTGTATATCTACTGCACTTTCAGAATTTGGCATCATATCACTTTTACTAACACAACTTTCTCCTGTCTTCTGCGTTTTTTACGTCTCATAATCTATTTACTTCTTCGATTCTAAGCCTCAATTGTTTTTATACAGGTGCCGAAATCATCTTCGCAGTCTTCAGGAGCTTTGTATATTCTTCCGCCGTCCAGTCAAGGAAACTTGCAGTCCAATCAGATTACTACCAAAGGTATGTTCTATCACAGCTTTGAAGCATTTTTTTGTAGCTTTTAAGATTCTGGTGAATATACCGAATTGATTTCATGTGTTCTACATTTCTGGTCCTTTGGAACTATAACGAGTGATTATGACGTTGTTATAAAACATTAATCCCTTTTTTAGATGCATTCAATGTTTTTATTTCCATTCCACAAGAATGGATGGACTTTGCTAGGAAAGAGTTTATATTTTTTAAACACCAGTACCGTTATGATGTTCTTACTCTTTTAATTTTGCTGAATATCAGAAAAAAAACATTACCGTAATATTAATAGTATTTACTCAACACGTTATTTGATATCAAATAATATTTTACTTCCACGAAATTATGATCATCACATCCGATATTTCAGCCTTCCCGAATATGAAATATCCAATAAATTATGATTGCCGATGCATTTTATTAATATTGCCTCCAATTTCAGGTAATGGCGCCCAGCTGACAGCCGGGACCCACGTTTAATTAAATGATGTGTAGTTAGGTGAAATACATGAAATGTTTTAAAATATAATCAGTTTTAAATATAAATAATATACGTAAGCTAAAAGATGAATCGCCCTATCGTGTCGAAGACACTGTGTAAAATGTTTATTGATGTTATTGCACTTTTGTTAACTAAAGAAAATATTGGTACTCAATTAATGATTTCTCATTTAATCAACAGGTGCTTTTTTGTACAACTTTTTTCAGTTGTCTCGGAAAAATATGAACAATTCGGAATAGTGTGTAGATGATTTTTGAAAATAAATAAAGAAAAGATTTTTGTAATCTAAAAGAAAGTCCCAACTCTCGGAACTGTAGGACCAATGTTTATAATTTTCTTAGAGGGGTGAAAATACGGTCGAAAATGAATACTCTGGCTCGCGCAACCCACGCCCACTTTGGACACTTTAACAATAAAAATGATTGAAACAAATTAAATATAAAAATTAAATGGAAAAATTCTGGCAATTTTTGGATAGATGAACAACAATCCGCGGGCAATTTTTTTAAATCGCGATTTTTCAAGAAGGTATGCAATAGTTCATTAACAATTTTTTGCTGCTTGGACATGAGCATTGCAAGTACCTATGATAATTGTTAAACTATAAATTTGAGATTTTTTCCTTCCTTGGAAATATTCTTGAAAGGGTTCAGAATAGATCCCCGGTAAAAAAAAGGTTTTTTATTAACAATTATTTACGTAGTTGTAAAATTAAAAACATTAATCATTGAAAAAAAAATGTGATCCGTTTTTTTAATATCGGATGCTGCATGGATTTTTTTTTTTAATAATTTGATAAGTATATAAGATAATGATCGAGTCATTTTATAAGTTTTTCCCACGTTTCATCAGAGTATAATTATTATAATCAGCACGGGTTTTGTTTATAAGCTACCCACACAAGTTTGAATGTATTAATTAGTATTCAGCAGATTTATAGTTTTGGTCTTTTTTACTCGAAGATTAAAATGTTTTTTTTTTTTTTTTTCTTAGCCGTTATTGTCCCACTGCTGGGCAAAGGCCTCCCTACACTCTTTCCATTAAAATGATAAATGATTTTATTTCTGTAAGTAGGTTTGCACAAACACTTTTACATGTCAATCACAATAGTATTTTAAAAACTAGATGAGGTCGGCGTTTCCTATAAGACTACTATAAGAAGAAAGGCCGAAACAAACACAGAGAAAGAAAGAAAGAAAAAAAGAAAGAAAGAAAGAAAAAAAAAAGAAAGAAAAATATTTTATTTGGGACACGCACAGGAAATAAAGACAGTAATTAAAAATAAAATAAAAATAAGAAAGGAGCATTTCAAACTATCAAACTAATTACGAAAATAATAACAACCTGTGCGACGCCAAAAAGGCCCATATCTCAGCATAATGCTGCGATATTTAGTTTTTTTTTATAGATACCGCATCGCTGGTATTCTGATAGGGCCCGCTGTGATACCACGGACACACCTACGTTCACAGGTCACAGAGGTCTAGAGGTCACAGTCTCTTTTAAAGTTCAGACATAATCTTGGTTAGATTAATTTATTTTTATTATAAAATTTCACTTTTTAGATAGTCTAAAAACTTTTATGTAATTATTTAGCAGTACCATTTCTATAATGTTTTATTCGTTCAGGTCTATCATTTACTCATTAATGGAAAACTTTTTTTAAATAATTTTAACTTTTTCAGAAAAACTGTTATCTAATGAGAGCACGTAGTCATTAAAAAGAAAACTGCTTTAGTTAACGTTGGTGCAAAAATAATAAAAAAGTTTAATGAAAAAAGATGTCTCCTTAGTATACTTCTCACGACTTTAATTACCTACGTCAAAAGTTTGACAAACGAGCCTAAAATTAAAAAGCTTTAAGTGTTCATGTCAAAGAAAAACTAACCTAAGTTTTGTTACGTTTAAGTTAAAATTAAATTGTAATTTTTTAAGTAAGTTTTGAATTTGCTGTCTTATTTTACATTGTAGAAAATCAAACTATTGATATTTAATCTAAGATGTGTTTAAAAAAAAAAGATTTTGATTTATTAAAATAAATAAAGTATAAGTACTTATCTCATTTTATTAAGTAGAAAATAATGTTTTAATTTTTTGTTTATAAAAATATTGTCAATTAAGTCGTCAATGTTAATTTTAATAGTATGTTAACCTTGAATTATCGATTTTATTGAAAATCCTTGTATGGGACTAAAAATAAATATTTTAACCTGTAATGTCTATTGCTAAATAATTTTGTTAATATTAAGTACCTATCTAGTTTATGTAAATAACTTCAGAAAAACCTTCTGACTGAGACTGAAAATTAATTTTAGATTAGTATTTGGGTTAGTTACTATGTAAATAGGTACTACTTGTAATTCATATCTTGTTTCTAAAAAGGTAATTATAATTATTTTGTTAATCTTTTGCATTACATACGTGTAATTTTTTGTTCATTTATATTTTTTTAGACTTTTTCAGTCACTGTATCCTACTGCGTATTTCAAATAAAAGATAACATTATATTTAATTAAATTTTTTGAACACTTTTTATTATATTTATAAATGATCTATATAGTCCAAAGGTTTGTAGTAGATTAATTTACTGAAAATGGTTTGAATTGAATTGTAACATTAATTAATTAGAACTATTTGTACTGCTAGATAATCTAATGTTTTTGGAGTCGGTTCCACAATAAAAAACAAGATTAATAAAAGTTTTGAATAATAATTTCATGCGTTTTTTTTACTTCCATATTAAATCCTTTGAAACGTAGTAGGTAGTGCGATATACATACATATATAAACTCACGCCTTCTTCCCATGGGGGTAGGCAGAAACTACAGAACGCCACCTGCTACGATCCTCACATAGTCCTTTTGCCTCGTTTACGTTCATACATCTGGTCATACACGCACGCCGGTTGCGAGTACTACGCACCTGGCCTTTCTGAAGAACATCACCAATAAGGTCAGTATATGTCCTCCTAGCTAGGGCGTCCCCGCCCGGCCTTTCCCTTTACATCAGCCTTGTCAATACATTTTGTTAGTCGCCTTTCATTCATCCTCTCAACATGCCCAAACCATCTCAGCATACCCTTTTCAATTTTTGTCACTACATACATCTACATACATCTGGTCATACACGCACGCCGGTTACGAGTACTACTCTCCTGGCCTTTCTGAAGAAAGGCCAGGCAATATACTCTACAAAAAAACTCCTGTATTTCTTATTCTTGTTTTGTGCTGCGGCAAAATATATTGTTTTATCCGATCAACATATTCGAAGGTAAGGTCATGAAAAAAACTAGCTAAATTCAAGCCGAGGTTGTCTATTTTGGTATCTGAAAAACAACTCCAGTTGCCATGTCGCCGGGGGCCACGGTATCCCTTTCCGACTTTTCCGCAACCTCGCCTTCACACCTAGTTGCTAAACAGGACCATCTGTCTATCAAATGACTGGATACTAGTCACTATAATAGGTTGGCTAGGACTAGATATGGATCCATTTAGAATCCAAACTTGTAGGAGCAAAAATTTTTTTACGTACCTAATCATATTTCGTTACTTAAAAAAAACATTTTGGAAATATCTTAATTTATCTATTAATAATAATATATTTATTTCAGACCAAATTACACGATCCATAAGTTGTTAGTAAAGGTCTTAACCTAATGTTAGTAAAAAACCACACTATACAAAATTGAAACGACTGACACCTACGTGTGCAGCCGTATCCAGTGAGCCAGCATGGGGCTGTCCCACTTATCACACAGTACACTCAGGATGCTGTGGGAGCTAGCACGTATTCTACCGAGAATAGAAGCGCACCGTTTCTGTATAATGGCATGAAAACCATCAACCCTGGCCTCGGTGAACATCCCGGAAGCGCTACAAAAGCGTGGTAGACCCAACAGCATCCTAAATACATTGTTATACTGTACACGCAGGGCGTTGTATGCCCTCAGCGTATACGACAACAGTAACTGGATATGCGGAGATGGCACACTCAAAGTTGAAACTGATCAAACAATAATATGGCTGTATATACTAATTCGGTAGTTGCCTGGGTAAAAAAAAGAAACTCTATTTAGTCCGTCTTTCAGATAACAAATAAATATTAGACACGTATATTTTTGCTTTATCATATTAATTAAAAATAACTTAGAAAACATGAAGTAAAGTTAGGGAGAGGGGGCTCGCTACGTCACAACGCAGTATTAAATCTAGCAAGGTGTGATGTCATGCCACATTTTAACTCAATGTATCGCCATAATCTTTTGATTACGTCAAAAAAGAAAAAAAAATATGTTATATATTTTTTAATAATCTACAAGAAGGACAAAAAAAAAGGATTGTGTGGTTTTATGAAACCATGGTAAAAGTGAAACTTCTATAGGCGCCGCCATATTGGCCTTGGCTGCTCTGATGAGCGCCTTTCGCTTTATCCCTACTCTGCGGCCGACCGTCACGCGACATGCAACACACAGACGAAAAAGTTTGAGACGATGTAGTAAAAGTTTCACTTTAAAAATTGGACACTGGTCTATTCCATGCACATAAGTAGTGAGCTATCACTAATGTCAACTGTTAGTCACCACGAACGGCGGGAAAAGGTTGAAAGTGAAGCAGTGCCTTCACGAAGAGACTTGGTGTGATGATGAGCCAGTGTAAAAGTGTCACGACAATAGTACACTGGCTGATATCAGCTGAAATACGGAATTAACTCGATTCTACAGTGGCATTCATCATCATCATTATCATCAGCCTATAAATGTTCCCACTGCTGGGACACAGGCCTCCTCTCAGTGAGAGGGAGTGGGCCGTAATCCACCACGCGGGCCCAGTGCGGGTTGGTAGATGTCACATGTCTTCGAATTTTTGGTTCTAGGACATGCCGGTTTCCTCACGATGTTTTCCTTGACCGTTTTTGAGGGCAGTGGTGATGAAATAATTTACACAAAGTAAAGCGCCTGTCTGGGTTCGAACCTTCGACGTACAACAACTCGTAAGTCGCGGCCGTCACCACTGGGGCACCACTGCTCTCAGTGGCATTAGCCACAAGATAACTAGAAATTGAAAAATACAACCCTACTTGCTGCAGCATTATTGACGTAAATCCAGTTCAAGACCAACTTTTAGCTTAGCTGCAGGAGTTGTCAAAAACAGTTTTTATGGCAAGAGCAAAATTTGGAAGCTGTTTTCATAAAGGTAGGTATACATATTTATGTTTATTTAGTCATATAGCCATTTAAACGGTCAGTGGGTCATCTTAGGGGCGAAACTAAATACTTACACTAGGTACTAAATTAAATAACTAACTATAAAAAACCAGTCAAGTGCGTGTCGGACCACGCACAATGAAGGGCTCCATAGTTGGAATAATTTGTCCCAAGAACAAACTTAACTTTCGTAAGTTGAAAAAAATGTTATCCTTTACATCGATATATGTCACGGTCACATGTCCAATTGCAAAAAGTAAGTAGTAAACGCAAAAAAAATTGTTTTTCAAAGGGTTAGAAATTTAAGAGAAGGATATTATTTCATCACACGTTTTCACGACACTGCGGCGCGCGCTCGAACTGCACCTAAATAATGTATTTTATTTTATTGCCTTGACTTAAAAGCTTGATTTTTTTGAGCTGTACGTACATGGGACCGTAGACGTACGTATTTGATATTAATTTCAATTTGATGCGTCCACGGGTTTCTGAGAAAAAGAGTCTTGACAAACAGACGAACGGACGGATTTTAACGAAGTGATCCTATAAAGGGTTCCGTTTTTCCTTTTGAGGTACGGAACCCTAAAAAGTCTCTTAAACGTCGAATTAATCCTCCTTTTTATAAATATTATCTATCTAATCTATCTATCTAAGTAGCCTGTATTGTTCCACTGCAGGGCAAAGGCCTCCCTCTCCCTTTTCCACACAATTCTGTCTACTAGTGTCGGCCAGTCCTTTCGGTAGGAGTCAAGCTCGTCCCGCCATCTTCGTCTCGGCCTGCCGCGATGTCGTCGTGCGTTTAGTGGGACCTAATCAGTAGTGCTTTTAGCCCATTTGTCATCTAGCCCAATATTATATTTATCTTATATACAGGGTTACTGGTAACTCGACGTATTCCTTGCAGGACGTCATAGTAGGGTTAAAATGCAACAAATTAAGCCACCAAATGTTCTACCGAAATTCAGTAGTTTTTGAATTAGTTAAGAGTTTTAGTTTTTTATGAAAAATCCCAGATTAAATCATTTGAAACCAATTTAAAAATGATTTACGGCGCGACTGTACTGAAATTTAAGTTATTATCATAGTTGACGCCGTAGCAGACCTTTGTTAATAATTAAAAGTTCAATAATGCCTAAAACTTTGGCAAGTATCACTAACCAAACATTTAATTTTTTGTAATTTTTGCTATTACTTCATAAAGAATGTAGTCTAGTGCAAAAAAAAATGCTACACCTGGTGTACAAATTACTAAGAAAATATCCTTGTCTTATCAGCTATCCAAAAAGGTATGAAAATTAATACAAAATCATGGACTACATTATGAAAATCGTTTTTGATTTAGTACAGGCGTGCGTTTCACAAAAAGGTGATTATTCGAAAAATCAAAAACAAAATCGTGAACATTATTATTCTTTTTAATCAATATTAAAAACTTTAATTACACACATTTCACACGTCTTGTTCGATGTGCTGCCCTCGGTTTCGAATACATGTTCTTATTCGCTTCCTTACTTCGGTTTTTGTTATTCTTTATGTGATTGTTGCCCTCATCTGGTCCGCCGCATTTGTAATTCTCTCCCTTAGTTCTTCAATTGAATTTACTGGGGTCACATAAACTAGATCTTTCATATGACCCCAGACGTAAAAGTCTAGCGGCGTCAGATCAAGGCTTCGTGCAGGCCACGGAATCGGCCCACCGCGCCCTATCCATCGGTTTGGATAGTTTTCATCCAGCAATTGTCGAATTGTGATTCGGAAGTGGGCTGGACATCCGTCATGTTGGTAAATCATGTTTGCTCTTCTTTCTTCCGGTACATCCGTGAGCAGTGCTGATAAATGATTTCTGAGGAAATCTTCATAAAGTTCCCCATTTAGTGTACGGGGTAAAAAATGTGGGCCAATTAATTTGTCGTCAATAATACCTATCCAAACATTAAGCGAGAACCTTCGCTGGGATGCGGTTGGTTTCAGTTTTTTAGGGTTTGCTTCTGCTTTCGGTGCCTAGTAATGTAAGTTGTGGTAATTTGTGATACCATCACGATCAAAACATGACTCATCGGTCCACAGAATGTTTTTTAAAAAGTTTTCGCTGTCAGCGTCGGCACTTAGCATAAAACGACAAAATTCAAGCCGTCTCGGCGGATCTCCTTCTTCTAATGACTGGACTGGTTGGTAATGGTATGGATGTCGGCTTGACAAGTGAACTACAGACCAGACTTTCCACTGTGACATACCAAGTTCACGCGCTACGATGTTTGTCGATGTGTAAGGATCGTCAATAAAACGTTGAAGAATAAGCTCCTCGTCCTCAGCCGTGTATCTCCGGGAACGACCAGTGTCAACTTGCCTGCTTCTTTGGACGCTGCCAGTTTCAGATATTCGCCGATAAGTCGATCCGAAGACACTAACGTGGAGGAGTCGGCGGTTGGAAAAGCGAAGTTGATATTCTCGCCGCGCCTCAGCAGCGTTACCGTCACAAAGTCCGTAACAGTACATTATGTCAGCGTATTCAGGATTAGAATATGCAGCCATAGTCAGCGCTTATGAAGGCACAGCACAGCACAAGAGCAAGATACGACGCAACAGTTAGGGAAATAGCCAGTAACAAAACACGAGCTTGCGCGACGTAGAGTTGAAACTAACTAACACTGACGACCAAATTTTGCAAAATCGCACCCCTTGTCATGCCGAGAGAACAATAGCGACCAATCACAAAGCTCCCCGAGTGTTTGGAGTTCAAGCGCAGGTAAAAACTACGAATAATACGAATACGAAACAATAGGTTGACCGTCTCGCAATTTTACCTGCCCCCCATAAAACTCTTCTCTTCCCTGGCACACATGCAAAAGTATTGACAATCATACCTTTCTGAATAACTGATAAGACAAGGATATTTTCCTAGTAATTTGTACACCAGGTGTAGTATTTTTTTTTTGCACTAGACTACATTTTTTATGAAGTAATAGCAAAAATTACAAAAAATTAAATGTTTGATTAGTGATATTTGCCAAAGTTTTAGGCATTATTGAACTTTTAATTATTAACAAAGGTCTGCTACAGCGTCAACTATGATAATAACTTAAATTTCAGTACAGTCGCGCCGTAAATCATTTTTGAATTGGTTTCAAATGATTTAAACTGGGATTTTTCATAAAAAAACTAAAACTCTTAACTAATTCAAAAACTACTGAATTTCGGTAGACCATTTGGTGGCTTAATTTGTTGCATTTTAACCCTATTATGACGTCCTGCAAGGAATACGTCGAGTTACCAGTAACCCTGTATAAAATTCTCGTGTCACAATGTTAGTTACCTTACTCCTCCGAAACGGCTTTACTGATTTTTACCAAATTTTATATGCAAATTCAGTAGGTCTGAGAATCGGTTACTATCTATTTTTCATACCCCTAAGTGATAAGGGTTGTCCACCCCAAACAAATAATTAGTAAAACAACGTTTGCCGGGGTCAGCTAGTAAATATTATAATTTTAGTACTCGCAACCGGCGTGCGTGTATGACCAGATGTATGAACGTAAACGAGGCAAAAGGTACTCCAAAGTATGTATGGATCGTAGCAGGTAGCATTCTGTAGTTTCTGGCTACCCCCTTGGGAAGAAGGCGTGAGTTTATGTATGTGTATAATTTTTATATTTTTCTTAGCTAAACATTACGCCTGTATTCCCCGAAGGGATAGACAGAGGTGTACCCATAGTACGCCCACATTTCGCCAGTTATGTTAAAGTTGTTTCTTCGAAGAATAAACAATTTTAACATTAAGAATAAACAACATAAACAACAACTTTAATCTTAAGTAGTAATGGGCAGGGCACATTGCTCGCAGAACGGATGGCTGATGGGGTCGAAAGGTTCTGGAGTGGTGACCGCGTACCGGAAGACGTTGCGTTGGAAGGCCTCCCACAAGATGGACCGATGACCTTGTGAAGGCTGCAGGAATCCGCTGGATACGGAAAGCACAGAATCAGTCGAAGTGGAGGTGCTTGGGGGAGGCCTATGTTCAGCAGTGGACGTCTTTCGGCTGAAATGATGATGATGATGATGATTTTTATTATCCAAAAATAAAATGTTTTTACAATATTCAACACAATTTACTATTTTCACTAAGTACCCAATTAAATAACTTAATAACTATTTGAATAAATACAAAAAAAGGACACTTAGGCGTCGAAGTATACTCGTCCGCATTGCTGTCATCCGGAAACGTGCCCAGAAGACTGGCAGCATTGTCACGTTGAATAGAAATGCAACTTTGGTCGAAGAACGAGCCAGCCCTCGACCAGTTGGCAAGAAATTTTGAGCCCCATGACACGAGCGTTTCGACCCAAAACAGCCCAAAACTGAGCCTAACCCATAAGGTTACTCAAATTAAATTAATTATAATCCTCAGTTACTCGATCACCAAAACGCCCACAAAACACAACCCGACCACCATTTTAAAAATAAAACTCTTTATACCAGATAAAGTATTATCAAAGACGATCTCAAGTCCGTGGCACACCCTTATCTATAAAGGGGACCAGCTGAGAGTGGAAAACAATGGCGGACAAGAAAGCGACTACGGATGGGCACTTGTGCACTTTCAGACCCAAAGTGCTCTCACTTCTTTTGTCTCGAAGAATAGAGCTTTGACGAATAATGTTTAGTGAAAAATCGGTTTTGTAGGTTAGGTGTTTTGTATCGAATAAAAAATTTGTGTGTAACCTTATTTGAGATGCATTATTCAGTTCAGGATGCATTGGGTGCCCAAAGACAGACAGCGTAAATGCTGATGTTATGATTTTGAAGTCTTCATGAAGGCATAGCATGATGAACTGATGAACAATAGAATCGGTGGTTATCCTTCCAGGGGGTTATTCCCAAGGACCAGGCCCGGGTCGACGCACGACGGCGCGTTATGTTCCACGCGTGCTTCAAAAAGATGTCAGAACAATTGACGGGGTCCACTAGGACCGATGCCTGCCAGGGTCGCGGGAAAGTCCAAAAGGGATATCGTGGCCCCTGGCAACACACAGGCAATAGTAGGAACATGGGTTGGTTTTAGTCAGAGTCTGACATGCCCTCCTGCTCCACCCAGAGCTGGAGAAGTTATTTGATAATTTTCCACACATAAAAAAAAACTCTCTTATCTGGGCCACAACATTAATAATGGTAATTCGGGCTGGTATCCGTTACTCCACGTCAAAGCGCGTATTTTGCATACGGGTGGAAAAATTGGTTATTCAATCCACCCTTACTCCTCAAAGAAGGCCAGCAACGCCTTGGTGTCACTGACAATCTCACGTAGGGTACCTGGGTTACCGAAGTACTTTGCCCTGTATGTGGCGACCACCGGGCAGTTTAACAGCACATGAGCTGCTGTCTCGTCGTCCTTCATGCAGGCTCTGCACAGCGGACTGTCTGTGACTCCTATGACAAAGAGGTGTTCATTAAATGACCCATGGCTAGTTACAGCTGCTGTTTTGTTAATCGGAGAACCTGTTTCGTGAGGCAGCCGTTGATTGTAGGGAGTGCCTCCTTGGCCTGCCTGCACTCACCGTGGTCCACCCATAGATTTTTTCGTGTGCCACAACTTTATATTTACTGTGTACAACACGTCTAAGATAATTAGAAATAATCGATTAGGCATGGGTCGTATGTATTTCTGCTTACTCTGATAGAAAAGGAGTGATTTTATTTTAATGACTTCATCAGTCTTTTCTCAACAATGAATTCTTAAAAAAAATCAGTGCTTTACATGGACCGAC